>OX101756.1:9940545-11140545 GCA_944452675.1 Tachina lurida
AAAAGAAGACGACGTATATAGTCCATTTAATTTTTTAGATACGAAATGGACGAATTATAGTCAATTTAATTTTTTTTTTTAATTTAAAAATGGACGATGTATAGTCCATTAAATTTTGTATATATTGTCAGTCCATTTAATTTTTTCATCTAAAATAGACGATGTATAGTCTATATAATTATTTCCACACGAATCGGACGATTTATAGTCGATAAAATTAATTCATAAAAAATTGAAAAAAAGACGATGTATAGCCCATTAAATTTTTTTCATAAAAATTTTTTTTGCATGAAAAATGGATGATGTATAGTTTATTAAATTCTTTGCACGAAAAGAAGACGACGTATATAGTCCATTTAATTTTTTAGATACGAAATGGACGAATTATAGACAATTTAATTTTTTTTTTTTAATTTGAAAATGGACGATGTATAGTCCATTAAATTTTGTATATATAGTCAGTCCATTTAATTTTTTGCATCTAAAATAGACGATGTATAGTCTATATAATTATTTGCACACGAATCGGACGATTTATAGTCGATAAAATTTTTTCATAAAAAATTGAAAAAAAGACGATGTATAGCCCATTAAATTTTTTTCATAAAAAATTTTTTTGCATGAAAAATGGATGATGTATAGTTTATTAAATTCTTTGCACGAAAAGAAGACGACGTATAAAGTCCATTTAATTTTTAGATACGAAATGGACGAATAATAGACAATTTAATTTTTTTTTAATTTAAAAATGGACGATGTATAGTCCATTAAATTTTGTATATATAGTCAGTCCATTTAATTTTTTGCATCTAAAATAGACGATGTATAGTCTATATAATTATTTGCACACGAATCGGACGATTTATAGTCGATAAAAATTTTTCATGAAAAATTGAAAAAAAGCCCATTGAATTTTTTTCATAAAAAATTTGCTTGCATGAAAAATGGATGATGTATAGTTTATTAAATTCTTTGCACGAAAAGAAGACGACGTATATAGTCCATTTAATTTTTTAGATACGAAATGGACGAATTATAGACAATTTAATTTTTTTTTAATTTAAAAATGGACGATGTATAGTCCATTAAATTTTGTATATATAGTCAGTCCTTTAATTTTTTGCATCTAAAATAGACGATGTATAATCTGTATAATTATTTGCACACGAATCGGACGATTTATAGTCGATAAAATTTTTTCATAAAAAATTGAAAATAAGACGATGTATATATAGCCCATTAAATTTTTTTCATAAAAAATTTTTTTGCATGAAAAATGGATGATGTATAGTTTATTAAATTCTTTGCACGAAAAGAAGACGACGTATATAGTCCATTTAATTTTTAGATACGA
Source organism: Tachina lurida (assembly GCA_944452675.1). Taxonomy (NCBI): domain Eukaryota; kingdom Metazoa; phylum Arthropoda; class Insecta; order Diptera; family Tachinidae; genus Tachina; species Tachina lurida. Next base: position 9,941,900 of record OX101756.1, read on the forward strand.
AATGGACGAATTATTGTCAATTAAATTTTTTTTTAAATTTAAAAATGGACGATGTATGGGTCATTAAATTTTGTATATATAGTCAGTCCATTTAATTTTTAGCATCTAAAATAGACGATGTATAGTCTATATAATTATTTGCACACGAATCGGACGATTTATAGTCGATAAAATTTTTTCATAAAAAATTGAAAATAAGACGATGTATAGCCTATTAAATTTTTTTCATAAAAAAATTTTTTGCATGAAAAATGGATGATGTATAGTTTATTAAATTCTTTGCACGAAAGGAAGACGACGTATATAGTCCATTTAATTTTTAGATACGAAATGGACGAAATATTGTCAATTAAATTTTTTTTTAAATTTAAAAATGGACGATGTATGGGTCATTAAATTTTATATATATAGTCAGTCGATTTTATTTTTAGCATCTAAAATAGACGATGTATAGTCTATATAATTATTTGCACACGAATCGGACGATTTATAGTCGATAAAAATTTTTCATAAGAAATTGAAAAAAAGACGATGTATAGCCCATTAAATTTTTTTCATAAAAAATTTTTTTGCATGAAAAATGGATGATGTATAGTTTATTAAATTCTTTGCACGAAAAGAAGACGACGTATATAGTCCATTTAATTTTTAGATACGAAATGGACGAATTATAGTCAATTTAATTTTTTTTTAAATTTAAAAATGGACGATGTATAGTCCATTAAATTTTGTATATATAGTCAGTCCATTTAATTTTTTGCATCTAAAATACACGATGTATAGTCTATATAATTATTTGCACACGAATCGGACGATTTATAGTTGAGAAAATTTTTTCATAAAAAATTTAAAAAAAGACGATGTATAGCCCATTAAATTTTTTTCACAAAAAATTTTTTTCCATGAAAAATGGATGATGTATAGTTTATTAAATTCTTTGCACGAAAAGAAGACGACGTATATAGTCCATTTAATTTTTTAGACACGAAATGGACGAATTATAGTCAATTTAATTTTTTTTTTAAATTTAAAATGGACGATGTATAGTCCATTAAATTTTGTATATATAGTCAGTCCATTTAATTTTTTGCATCTAAAATAGACGATGTATAGTCTATATAATTATTTGCACACGAATCGGACGATTTATAGTTGAGAAAATTTTTTCATAAAAAATTGAAAAAAAGACGATGTATAGCCCATTAAATTTTTTTTATAAAAAATTTTTTTGCATGAAAAATGGATGATGTATAGTTTATTAAATTCTTTGCACGAAAAGAAGACGACGTATAAAGTCCATTTAATTTTTAGATACGAAATGGACAAATTATAGTAAATTTAATTTTTTTTAAAATTTAAAAATGGACGATGTATAGTCCATTAAATTTTGTATATATAGTCAGCCCATTTAATTTATTGCATCTAAAATAGACGATGTATAGTCTATATAATTATTTGCACACGAATCGGACGATTTATAGTCGATAAAATTTTTTCATAAAAAATTGAAAAAAAGTCGATGTATATATAGCCCATTAAATTTTTTTCATAAAAAAATTTTTTGCTTGAAAAATGGATGAAGTATAGTTTATTAAATTCTTTGCACGAAAAGAAGACGACGTATATAGTCCATTTAATTTTTAGATACGAAATGGACAAATTATAGTCAATTTAATTTTTTTTAAAATTTAAAAATGGACGATGTATAGTCCATTAAATTTGTATATATAGTCAGTCCATTTAATTTTTTGCATCTAAAATAGACGATGTATAGTCTATATAATTATTTGCACACGAATCGGACGATTTATAGTCGATAAAATTTTTTCATAAGAAATTGAAAAAAGACGATGTATAGCCCATTTAATTTTTTTCATAAAAAAATTTTTTGCATGAAAAATGTATGATGTATAGTTTATTAAATTCTTTGCACGAAAAGAAGCCGACGTTTATAGTCCATTTAATTTTTTAGATACGAAATGGACGAATTATAGACAATTTAATTGTTTTTTAAAATTTAAAAATGGACGATGTATAGTCCATTAAATTTTGTATATATAGTCAGTCAATTTAATTTCTTGCATCTAAAATGGACGGTGTATATATATTTATAGTCGATAAAATTTTTTTATAAAAAATTTAAAAAAGACGATGTATAGCCCATTAAATTTTTTTCATAAAAAAATTTTTTTGCATGAAAAATGGATGATGTATAGTTTATTAAATTCTTTGCACAAAAAGAAGACGATGTTTATAGTCCATTTAATTTTTTAGATACGAAATGGACGAATTATAGACAATTTAATTGTTTTTTTAAATTTAAAAATGGACGATGTATAGTCCATTAAATTTTGTATTTATTTGCACACGAATCGGACGATTTATAGTCGATAAAATTTTTTCATAAAAAATTGAAAAATGGATGATGTATATTTTATTAAATTCTTTGCACGAAAAGAAGACGACGTATATAGTACATTTAATTTTTAGATACGAAATGGACGAATTAGAGTCAATTTAATTTTTTTTTTAAATTTAAAAATGGACGATGTATAGTCCATTAAATTTTGTATATATAGTCAGTCAATTTAATTTTTTGCATCTAAAATAGATGATGTATAGTCTATATAATTATTTGCACACAAATCGGACGATTTATAGTCGATAAAATGTTTTCATAAAAAATTGAAAAAAAGACGATGTATAGCCCATTAAATTTTTTTCATAAAAAAATTTTGTGCCAGCAGCCGCGGTTATACGAATAATGCAAATAAATTTTTTTAGTTAAAGTTAAATTGTTATATTAAAATAAAAATAAATTTATTAGGTGAAATTTTAAATTTATTAAAATTTTTTAAAATTATAGTTGATATTTGAAAATTTTAAATAAAAACTAGGATTAGATACCCTATTATTTAAAATGTAAATTTAAAAACTTAGGTAGTAATAGTTATGTTCTTGAAACTTAAAAAATTTGGCGGTATTTTAGTCTATTCAGAGGAACCTGTTTTATAATCGATAATCCACGATGGACCTTACTTAAATTTGTAATCAGTTTATATATCGTTGCATGAAAAATGGATGATGTATAGTTTATTAAATTCTTTGCACGAAAAGAAGACGACGTATAAAGTCCATTTAATTTTTAGATACGAAATGGACGAATAATAGACAATTTAATTTTTTTTTAATTTAAAAATGGACGATGTATAGTCCATTAAATTTTGTATATATAGTCAGTCCATTTAATTTTTGCATCTAAAATAGACGATGTATAGTCTATATAATTATTTGCACACGAATCGGACGATTTATAGTCGATAAAATTTTTTCATAAAAAATTTAAAAAAAGACGATGTATAGCCCATTAAATTTTTTTCACAAAAAATTTTTTTCCATGAAAAATGGATGATGTATAGTTTATTAAATTCTTTGCACGAAAAGAAGACGACGTATATAGTCCATTTAATTTTTTAGCCACGAAATGGACGAATTATAGTCAATTTAATTTTTTTTTAAATTTAAAAATGGACGATGTATAGTCCATTAAATTTTGTATATATAGTCAGTCCATTTAATTTTTTGCATCTAAAATAGACGATGTGTATTCTATTTAATTTAATTCGAAATGGACGAATTATAGTCAATTTAATTTTTTTTTAAATTTAAAAATGGACGATGTATAGTCCATTAAATTTTGTATATATAGTCAGTCCATTTAATTTTTTGCATCTAAAATAGACGATGTATAGTCTATATAATTATTTGCACACGAATCGGACGATTTATAGTCGATAAAATTTTTTCATAAAAAATTGAAAAAAAGACGATGTATAGCCCATTAAATTTTTTTCATAAAAAATTTTTTTCCATGAAAAATGGATGATGTATAGTCTATTAAATTCTTATCACGAAAAGAAGACGATGTATATAGTCCATTTAATTTTTAGATACGAAATGGACGAATTATAGTCAATTTAATTTTTTTTTAATTTAAAAATGGACGATGTATAGTCCATTAAATTTTGTATATATAGTCAGTCCATTTAATTTTTTGCATCTAAAATAGACGATGTGTATTCTATTTAATTTAATTCGAAATGGACGAATTATAGTCAATTTAATTTTTTTTTTAAATTTAAAAATGGACGATGTATAGTCCATTAAATTTTGTATATATAGTCAGTCCATTTAATTTTTTGCATCTAAAATAGACGATGTATAGTCTATATAATTATTTGCGCACGAATCGGACGATTTAGAGTCGATAAAATTTTTTCATAAAAAATTGAAAAAAAGACGATGTATAATAGCCCATTAAATTTTTTTCATAAAAAAATTTTTTGCATGAAAATTGGATGATGTATAGTTTATTAAATTCTTTGCACGAAAAGAAGACGACGTATATAGTCCATTTAATTTTTTAGATACGAAATGGACGAATTATAGACAATTTAATTTTTTTTTTTTAATTTGAAAATGGACGATGTATAGTCCATTAAATTTTGTATATATAGTCAGTCCATTTAATTTTTTGCATCTAAAATAGACGATGTATAGTCTATATAATTATTTGCACACGAATCGGACGATTTATAGTCGATAGAATTTTTTCATAAAAAATTGAAAAAAAGACGATGTATAGCCCATTAAATTTTTTTCATAAAAAATTTTTTTCCATGAAAAATGGATGATGTATAGTTTATTAAATTCTTTGCACGAAAAGAAGACGACGTATATAGTCCATTTAATTTTTTAGATACGAAATGGACGAATTATAGTCAATTTAATTTTTTTTTTAAATTTAAAAATGGACGATGTATAGTCCATTAAATTTTGTATATATTGTCAGTCCATTTAATTTTTTCATCTAAAATAGACGATGTATAGTCTATATAATTATTTCCACACGAATCGGACGATTTATAGTCGATAAAATTAATTCATAAAAAATTGAAAAAAAGACGATGTATAGCCCATTAAATTTTTTTCATAAAAAATTTTTTTGCATGAAAAATGGATGATGTATAGTTTATTAAATTCTTTGCACGAAAAGAAGACGACGTATATAGTCCATTTAATTTTTTAGATACGAAATGGACGAATTATAGACAATTTAATTTTTTTTTTTTAATTTGAAAATGGACGATGTATAGTCCATTAAATTTTGTATATATAGTCAGTCCATTTAATTTTTTGCATCTAAAATAGACGATGTATAGTCTATATAATTATTTGCACACGAATCGGACGATTTATAGTCGATAAAATTTTTTCATAAAAAATTGAAAAAAAGACGATGTATAGCCCATTAAATTTTTTTCATAAAAAATTTTTTTGCATGAAAAATGGATGATGTATAGTTTATTAAATTCTTTGCACGAAAAGAAGACGACGTATAAAGTCCATTTAATTTTTAGATACGAAATGGACGAATAATAGACAATTTAATTTTTTTTTAATTTAAAAATGGACGATGTATAGTCCATTAAATTTTGTATATATAGTCAGTCCATTTAATTTTTTGCATCTAAAATAGACGATGTATAGTCTATATAATTATTTGCACACGAATCGGACGATTTATAGTCGATAAAAATTTTTCATGAAAAATTTAAAAAAAGCCCATTGAATTTTTTTCATAAAAAATTTGCTTGCATGAAAAATGGATGATGTATAGTTTATTAAATTCTTTGCACGAAAAGAAGACGACGTATATAGTCCATTTAATTTTTTAGATACGAAATGGACGAATTATAGACAATTTAATTTTTTTTTTAATTTAAAAATGGACGATGTATAGTCCATTAAATTTTGTATATATAGTCAGTCCTTTAATTTTTTGCATCTAAAATAGACGATGTATAATCTGTATAATTATTTGCACACGAATCGGACGATTTATAGTCGATAAAATTTTTTCATAAAAAATTGAAAATAAGACGATGTATAGCCCATTAAATTTTTTTCATAAAAAAATTTTTTGCATGAAAAATGGATGATGTATAGTTTATTAAATTCTTTGCACGAAAAGAAGACGACGTATATAGTCCATTTAATTTTTAGGTACGAAATGGACGAATTATAGTCAATTTAATTTTTTCAAAAAATTTAAAAATGGACGATGTATAGTTCATTAAATTTTGTATATATAGTCAGTCCATTTAATTTTTTGCATCTAAAATATACGATGTATGGTCTATATAATTATTTGCACACGAATCGGACGATTTATAGTCGATAAAATTTTTTCATAAAAAATTGAAAAAAAGACGAAGTATAGCTCATTAAATTTTTTTCCTAAAAAATTTTTTCCATGAAAAATGGATGATGTATAGTTTATTAAATTATTTGCACGAAAAGAAGACGACGTATATAGTCCATTTAATTTTTGGATACGAAATGGACAAATTATAGTCAATTTAATTTTTTTTTTTTAATTTAAAATGGACGATGTATAGTCCATTAAATTTTGTATATATAGTCAGTCCATTTAATTTTTTGCATCTTAAATAGACGATGTATAGTCTATATAATTATTTGCACACGAATCGGACGATTTATAGTTGAGAAAATTTTTTCATAAAAAATTTAAAAAAAGACGATGTATAGCTCATTAAATTTTTTTTATAAAAACTTTTTTTGCATGAAAAATGGATGATGTATAGTTCATTAAATTCTTTGCACGAAAAGAAGACGACGTAAATAGTCCATTTAATTTTTTAGACACGAAATGGACGAATTATAGTCAATTTAATTTTTTTTTTAAATTTAAAAATGGACGATGTATAGTCCATTAAATTTTGTATATATAGTCAGTCCATTTAATTTTTTGCATATAAAATAGACGATGTATAGTCTATATAATTATTTGCACACGAATCGGACGATTTATAGTTGAGAAAATTTTTTCATAAAAAATTGAAAAAAGACGATGTATAGCCCATTAAATTTTTTTCATAAAAAATTTTTTGCATGAAAAATGGATGATGTATAGTTTATTAAATTCTTTGCACGAAAAGAAGACGACATATATAGTCCATTTAATTTTTTAGATACGAAATGGACGAATTATAGACAATTTAATTTTTCTTAAATTTAAAAATGGACGATGTATAGTCCATTAAATTTTGTATATATAGTCAGTCCATTTAATTTTTTGCATCTAAAATAGACGATGTGTAGTCTATATATAAATATTTGCACACGAATTGTACGATTTATAATCGATAAAATTTTTTCATAAAAAATTTAAAAAAAGACGATGTATAGCCCATTAAATTTTTTTCATAAAAAATTATTTTGCATGAAAAATGGATGATGTATAGTTTATTAAATTCTTTGCACGAAAAGAAGACGACGTATATAGTCCATTTAATTTTTAGATACGAAATGGACGAATTATAGTCAATTTAATTTTTTCAAAAAATTTAAAAATGGACGATGTATAGTTCATTAAATTTTGTATATATAGTCAGTCCATTTAATTTTTTGCATCTAAAATATACGATGTATGGTCTATATAATTATTTGCACACGAATCGGACGATTTATAGTCGATAAAATTTTTTAATAAAAAATTTAAAAAAAGACGAAGTATAGCTCATTAAATTTTTTTCCTAAAAAGTTTTTTCCATGAAAAATGGATGATGTTTATTAAATTCTTTGCACGAAAAGAAGACGACGTATATAGTCCATTTAATTTTTGGATACGAAATGGACAAATTATAGTCAATTTAATTTTTTTTTTAATTTAAAAATGGACGATGTATAGTCCATAAATTTTGTATATATAGGAAGTCCACTTAATTTTTTGCATCTAAAATAGACGATGTATAGTCTATATAAATATTTGCACACGAATCGGACGATTTATAGTCGATAAAATTTTTTCATAACAAATTTAAAAAAAAAAAAGACGATGTATAGCCCATTAAATTTTTTTCATAAAAAAATTTTGTGCATGAAAAATGGATGATGTATAGTTTATTAAATTCTTTGCACGAAAAGAAGACGACGTATATAGTCCATTTAATTTTTAGATACGAAATGGACGAATTAGAGTCAATTTAATTTTTTTTAAAATTTAGAAATGGACGATGAATAGTCCATTAAATTTTGTATATATAGTCAGTCCATTTAATTTTTTGCGTCTAAAATAGACGATGTATAGTCTATATAATTATTTGCACACGAATCGGACGATTTATAGTCGATAAAATTTTTTCATAAAAAATTGAAAAAAGACGATGTATAGCCCATTAAATTTTTTTCATAAAAAATTTTTTTGCATGAAAAATGGATGATGTATAGTTTATTAAATTCTTTGTACGAAAAGAAGACAACGTTTATAGTCCATTTAATTTTTAGATACGAAATGGACGAATTATAGGCAATTTAATTTTTTTTTTAAATTTAAAATGGACGATGTATAGTCCATTAAATTTTGTATATATAGTCAGTCCATTTAATTTTTTGCATCTTAAATAGACGATGTATAGTCTATATAATTATTTGCACACGAATCGGACGATTTATAGTTGAGAAAATTTTTTCATAAAAAATTGAAAAAAAGACGATGTATAGCCCATTAAATTTTTTTTATAAAAAATTTTTTTGCATGAAAAATGGATGATGTATAGTTTATTAAATTCTTTGCACGAAAAGAAGACGACGTAAATAGTCCATTTAATTTTTTAGCCACGAAATGGACGAATTATAGTCAATTTAATTTTTTTTTTTAATTTAAAAATGGACGATGTATAGTCCATTAAATTTTGTATATATAGTCAGTCCATTTAATTTTTTGCATCTAAAATAGACGATGTATAGTCTATATAATTATTTGCACACGAATCGGACGATTTATAGTTGAGAAAATTTTTTCATAAAAAATTGAAAAAAGACGATGTATAGCCCATTAAATTTTTTTCATAAAAAATTTTTTGCATGAAAAATGGATGATGTATAATTTATTAAATTCTTTGCACGAAAAGAAGACGACGTATATAGTCCATTTAATTTTTAGATACGAAATGGACGAATTATAGTCCATTTAATTTTTTAGATACGAAATGGACGAATTATAGACAATTTAATTTTTCTTAAATTTAAAAATGGACAATGTATAGTCCATTAAATTTTGTATATATAGTCAGTCCATTTAATTTTTTGCATCTAAAATAGACGATGTGTAGTCTATATATAAATATTTGCACACGAATTGTACGATTTATAATCGATAAAATTTTTTCATAAAAAATTTAAAAAAAGACGATGTATAGCCCAATAAATTTTTTTCATAAAAAATTATTTTGCATGAAAAATGGATGATGTATAGTTTATTAAATTCTTTGCACGAAAAGAAGACGACGTATATAGTCCATTTAATTTTTAGATACGAAATGGACGAATTATAGTCAATTTAATTTTTTCAAAAAATTTAAAAATGGACGATGTATAGTTCATTAAATTTTGTATATATAGTCAGTCCATTTAATTTTTTGCATCTAAAATATACGATGTATGGTCTATATAATTATTTGCACACGAATCGGACGATTTATAGTCGATAAAATTTTTTCATAAAAAATTTAAAAAAAGACGAAGTATAGCTCATTAAATTTTTTTCCTAAAAAATTTTTTCCATGAAAAATGGATGATGTATAGTTTATTAAATTCTTTGCACGAAAAGAAGACGACGTATATAGTCCATTTAATTTTTGGATACGAAATGGACAAATTATAGTCAATTTAATTTTTTTTTAATTTAAAAATGGACGATGTATAGTCCATAAATTTTGTATATATAGTAAGTCCACTTAATTTTTTGCATCTAAAATAGACGATGTATAGTCTATATAAATATTTGCACACGAATCGGACGATTTATAGTCGATAAAATTTTTTCATAACAAATTTAAAAAAAAAATACGATGTATAGCCCATTAAATTTTTTTCATAAAAAAATTTTGTGCATGAAAAATGGATGATGTATAGTTTATTAAATTCTTTGCACGAAAAGAAGACGACGTATATAGTCCATTTAATTTTTAGATACGAAATGGACGAATTAGAGTCAATTTAATTTTTTTTAAAAATTTAGAAATGGACGATGAATAGTCCATTAAATTTTGTATATATAGTCAGTCCATTTAATTTTTTGCATCTAAAATAGACGATGTATAGTCTATATAATTATTTGCACACGAATCGGACGATTTATAGTCGATAAAATTTTTTCATAAAAAATTGAAAAAAGACGATGTATAGCCCATTAAATTTTTTTCATAAAAAAATTTTTTGCATGAAAAATGGATGATGTATAGTTTATTAAATTCTTTGCACGAAAAGAAGACGACGTTTATAGTCCATTTAATTTTTAGATACGAAATGGACGAATTATAGACAATTTAATTGTTTTTTAAAATTTAAAAATGGACGATGTATAGTCCATTAAATTTTGTATATATAGTCAGTCCATTTAATTTCTTGCATCTAAAATAGACGATGTATAGTCTATATTTATAGTCGATAAAATTTTTTCATAAAAAATTGAAAAAAGACAATGTATAGCCCTTTAAATTTTTTTCATAAAAAAATTTTTTTGCATGAAAAATGGATGATGTATAGTTTATTAAATTCTTTGCACAAAAAGAAGACGACGTTTATAGTCCATTTAATTTTTTAGATACGAAATGGACGAATTATAGACAATTTAATTGTTTTTTAAAATTTAAAAATGGACGATGTATAGTCCATTAAATTTTGTATGTATAGTCAGTCCATTTAATTTTTTCCATCTAAAATAGACGACGTATAGTCTATATAATTATTTGCACACGAATCGGACGATTTATAGTCGGTAAAATTTTTTCATAAAAAATTGAAAAAAAGATGATGTATAGCCCATTAAATTTTTTTCATAAAAAAATTTTTTACATGAAAAATGGATGATGTATAGTTTATTAAATTCTTTGCACGAAAAGAAGACGACGTATATAGTCCATTTAATTTTTAGATACGAAATGGACAAATTATAGTCAATTTAATTTTTTTAAAAAATTTAAAAATGGACGATGTATAGTCCATTAAATTTTGTATATATAGTCAGTCCATTTAAGTTTTTGCATCTAAAATAGACGATGTATAGTGTATATAATTATTTGCACACGAATCGGACGATTTATAGTCGATAAAATTTTTTCATAAAAAATTGAAAAAAAGACGATGTATAGCCCATTAAATTTTTTTCATAAAAAAATTTTTTGCATGAAAAATGGATGATGTATAGTTTATTAAATTCTTTGCACGAAAAGAAGACGACGTATATAGTCCATTTAATTTTTAGATACGAAATGGGCAAATTATAGTCAATTTAATTTTTTTTTTAATTTAAAAATGGACGATGTATAGTCCATTAAATTTGTATATATAGTCAGTCCATTTAATTTTTTGCATCTAAAATAGACGATGTATAGTCTATATAATTATTTGCACACGAATCGGACGATTTATAGTCGATAAAATTTTTTCATAAAAAATTGAAAAAAAAGATGTATAGCCCATTAAATTTTTTTCATAAAAAAATTTTTTGCATGAAAAATGGATGATGTATAGTTTATTAAATTCTTTGCACGAAAAGAAGACGACGTGTATAGTCCATTTAATTTTTAGATACGAAATGGACAAATTATAGTCAATTTAATTTTTTTAAAAAATTTAAAAATGGACGATGAATAGTCCATTAAATTTTGTATATATAGTCAGTCCATTTAATTTTTTGCATCTAAAATAGACGATGTATAGTCTATATAATTATTTGCACACGAATCGGACGATTTATAGTCGATAAAATTTTTTCATAAAAAATTGAAAAAAGACGATGTATAGCCCATTAAATTTTTTTCATAAAAAAATTTTTTGCATGAAAAATGGATGATGTATAGTTTATTAAATTCTTTGCACGAAAAGAAGACGACGTTTATAGTCCATTTAATTTTTTAGATACGAAATGGACGAATTATAGACAATTTAATTGTTTTTTAAAATTTAAAAATGGACGATATATAGTCCATTAAATTTTGTATATATAGTTAGTCCATTTAATTTCTTGCATCTAAAATAGACGATGTATAGTCTATATTTATAGTCGATAATATTTTTTCATAAAAAATTGAAAAAAGACGATGTATAGCCCATTAAATTTTTTTCATAAAAAATTTTTTTTGCATGAAAAATGGATGATGTATAGTTTATTAAATTCTTTGCACAAAAAGAAGACGACGTTTATAGTCCATTTAATTTTTTAGACACAAAATGGACGAATTATAGTCAATTTAATTTTTTTTTTTAATTTAAAAATGGACGATGTATAGTTCATTAAATTTTGTATATATAGTCAGTCCATTTAATTTTTTGCATCTAAAATAGACGATGTATAGTCTATATATAAATATTTGCGCACGAATTGTACGATTTATAATCGATAAAATTTTTTCATAAAAAATTTAAAAAAAGACGATGTATAGCCCATTAAATTTTTTTCATAAAAAATTATTTTGCATGAAAAATGGATGATGTATAGTTTATTAAATTCTTTGCACGAAAAGAAGACGACGTTTATAGTCCATTTAATTTTTTAGATACGAAATGGACGAATTATAGACAATTTAATTGTTTTTTTAAATTTAAAAATGGACGATGTATAGTCCATTAAATTTTGTATATATAGTCAGTCCATTTAATTTTTTGCATCTAAAATAGACGATGTATAGTCTATATAATTATTTGCACACGAATCGGACGATTTATAGTCGACAAAATTTTTTCATAAAAAATTGAAAAAAGACGATCCATGAAAAATGGATGATGTATAGTTTATTAAATTCTTTGCACGAAAAGAAGACGACGTTTATAGTCCATTTAATTTTTAAGATACGAAATGGACGAATTATAGACAATTTAATTGTTTTTTAAAATTTAAAAATGGACGATGTATAGTCCATTAAATTTTGTATATATAGTCAGTCCATTTAATTTCTTGCATCTAAAATAGACGATGTATAGTCTATATTTATAGTCGATAAAAGTTTTTCATAAAAAATTAAAAAAAGACGATGTATAGCCCATTAAATTTTTTTCATAAAAAAATTTTTTGCATGAAAAATGGATGATGTATAGTTTATTAAATTCTTTGCACGAAAAGAAGACGACGTATATAGTCCATTTAATTGTTAGATACGAAATGGACGAATTATAGTCAATTTAATTTTTTTTAAAATTTAAAAATGGACGATGTATAGTCCATTAAATTTGTATATATAGTCAGTCCATTTAATTTTTTGCATCTAAAATAGACGATGTATAGTCTATATAATTATTTGCACACGAATCGGACGATTTATAGTCGATAAAATTTTTTCATAAAAAATTGAAAAAAAAAGATGTATAGCCCATTAAATTTTTTTCATAAAAAAATTTTTTGCATGAAAAATGGATGATGTATAGTTTATTAAATTCTTGAAAAGAAGACGACGTATATAGTCCATTTAATTTTTAGATACGAAATGGACAAATTATAGTCAATTTAATTTTTTTTTTAAATTTAAAAATGGACGATGTATAGTCCATTGAATTTTGTATATATAGTCAGTCCATTTAATTTTTTGCATCTAAAATAGACGATGTATAGTCTATATAATTATTTGCACACGAATCGGACGATTTATAGTCGATAAAATTTTTTCATAAGAAATTGAAAAAAGACGATGTATAGCCCATTTAATTTTTTTCATAAAAAAATTTTTTGCATGAAAAATGTATGATGTATAGTTTATTAAATTCTTTGCACGAAAAGAAGACGACGTTTATAGTCCATTTAATTTTTTAGATACGAAATGGACGAATTATAGACAATTTAATTGTTTTTTAAAATTAAAAATGGACGATGTATAGTCCATTAAATTTTGTATATATAGTCAGTCCATTTAATTTTTTGTATCTAAAATAGACGATGTATAGTCTATATAAATATTTGCACACGAATCGGACGATTTATAGTCGATAAAATTTTTTCATAAAAAATTGAAAAAAAGACGATGTATATATAGCCCATTAAATTTTTTTCATAAAAAAATTTTTTGCTTGAAAAATGGATGAAGTATAGTTTATTAAATTCTTTGCACGAAAAGAAGACGACGTATATAGTCCATTTAATTTTTAGATACGAAATGGACAAATTATAGTAAATTTAATTTTTTTAAAAATTTAAAAATGGACGATGTATAGTCCATTAAATTTTGTATATATAGTCAGTCCATTTAATTTCTTGCATCTAAAATAGACGATGTATAGTCTATATTTATAGTCGATACAATTATTTCATAAAAAATTGAAAAAAGACGATGTATAGCCCATTAAATTTTTTTCATAAAAAAATTTTTTTGCATGAAAAATGGATGATGTATAGTTTTTTAAATTCTTTGCACAAAAAGAAGACGAGGTTTATAGTCCATTTAATTTTTTAGATACGAAATGGACGAATTATAGACAATTTAATTGTTTTTTAAAATTTAAAAATGGACGATGTATAGTCCATTAAATTTTGTATATATAGTCAGTCCATTTAATTTTTTGCATCTAAAATAGACGATGTATAGTCTATATAATTATTTGCACACGAATCGGACGATTTATAGTCGATAAAATTAATTCATAAAAAATTGAAAAAAAGATGATGTATAGCCCATTAAATTTTTATAGTCCATTTAATTTTTTAGATACGAAATGGACGAATTATAGACAATTTAATTGTTTTTTAAAATTTAAAAATGGACGATGTATAGTCCATTAAATTTTGTATATATAGTCAGTCCATTTAATTTTTTGCATCTAAAATATACGATGTATAGTCTATATAATTATTTGCACACGAATCGGACGATTTATAGTCGATAAAATTTTTTCATAAAATATTGAAAAAAAGACGATGTATATATAGCCCATTAAATTTTTTTCATAAAAAAATTTTTTGCTTGAAAAATGGATGAAGTATAGTTTATTAAATTCTTTGCACGAAAAGAAGACGACGTATATAGTCCATTTAATTTTTAGATACGAAATGGACAAATTATAGTAAATTTAATTTTTTTTAAAATTTAAAAATGGACGATGTATAGTCCATTAAATTTTGTATATATAGTCAGTCCATTTAATTTATTGCATCTAAAATAGACGATGTATAGTCTATATAATTATTTGCACACGAATCGGACGATTTATAGTCGATAAAATTTTTTCATAAAAAATTGAAAAAAAGTCGATGTATATATAGCCCATTAAATTTTTTTCATAAAAAAATTTTTTGCTTGAAAAATGGATGAAGTATAGTTTATTAAATTCTTTGCACGAAAAGAAGACGACGTATATAGTCCATTTAATTTTTAGATACGAAATGGACAAATTATAGTCAATTTAATTTTTTTTAAAATTTAAAAATGGACGATGTATAGTCCATTAAATTTGTATATATAGTCAGTCCATTTAATTTTTTGCATCTAAAATAGACGATGTATAGTCTATATAATTATTTGCACACGAATCGGACGATTTATAGTCGATAAAATTTTTTCATAAGAAATTGAAAAAAGACGATGTATAGCCCATTTAATTTTTTTCATAAAAAAATTTTTTGCATGAAAAATGTATGATGTATAGTTTATTAAATTCTTTGCACGAAAAGAAGCCGACGTTTATAGTCCATTTAATTTTTTAGATACGAAATGGACGAATTATAGACAATTTAATTGTTTTTTAAAATTTAAAAATGGACGATGTATAGTCCATTAAATTTTGTATATATAGTCAGTCAATTTAATTTCTTGCATCTAAAATGGACGGTGTATATATATTTATAGTCGATAAAATTTTTTTATAAAAAATTTAAAAAAGACGATGTATAGCCCATTAAATTTTTTTCATAAAAAAATTTTTTTGCATGAAAAATGGATGATGTATAGTTTATTAAATTCTTTGCACAAAAAGAAGACGATGTTTATAGTCCATTTAATTTTTTAGATACGAAATGGACGAATTATAGACAATTTAATTGTTTTTTTAAATTTAAAAATGGACGATGTATAGTCCATTAAATTTTGTATTTATTTGCACACGAATCGGACGATTTATAGTCGATAAAATTTTTTCATAAAAAATTGAAAAATGGATGATGTATATTTTATTAAATTCTTTGCACGAAAAGAAGACGACGTATATAGTACATTTAATTTTTAGATACGAAATGGACGAATTAGAGTCAATTTAATTTTTTTTTTAAATTTAAAAATGGACGATGTATAGTCCATTAAATTTTGTATATATAGTCAGTCAATTTAATTTTTTGCATCTAAAATAGATGATGTATAGTCTATATAATTATTTGCACACAAATCGGACGATTTATAGTCGATAAAATGTTTTCATAAAAAATTGAAAAAAAGACGATGTATAGCCCATTAAATTTTTTTCATAAAAAAATTTTGTGCCAGCAGCCGCGGTTATACGAATAATGCAAATAAATTTTTTTAGTTAAAGTTAAATTGTTATATTAAAATAAAAATAAATTTATTAGGTGAAATTTTAAATTTATTAAAATTTTTTAAAATTATAGTTGATATTTGAAAATTTTAAATAAAAACTAGGATTAGATACCCTATTATTTAAAATGTAAATTTAAAAACTTAGGTAGTAATAGTTATGTTCTTGAAACTTAAAAAATTTGGCGGTATTTTAGTCTATTCAGAGGAACCTGTTTTATAATCGATAATCCACGATGGACCTTACTTAAATTTGTAATCAGTTTATATATCGTTGCATGAAAAATGGATGATGTATAGTTTATTAAATTCTTTGCACGAAAAGAAGGCGACGTATATAGTCCATTTAATTTTTAGATACGAAATGGACAAATTATAGTCAATTTAATTTTTTTAAAAAATTTAAAAATGGACGATGTATAGTCCATTAAATTTTGTATATATAGTCAGTCCATTTAATTTTTTTCTACTAAAATAGACGATATATAGTCTATATAATTATTTGCACACGAATCGGACGATTTATAGTCGATAAAATTTTTTCATAAAAAATAGAAAAAAGACGATGTATAGCCCATTAAATTTTTTTCATATAAAAATCTTGTGCATGAAAAATGGATGATGTATAGTTTATTAAATTCTTTGCACGAAAAGAAGACGACGTTTATAGTCCATTTAATTTTTTAGATACGAAATGGACGAATTATAGACAATTTAATTGTTTTTTAAAATTTAAAAATGGACGATGTATAGTCCATTAAATCTTGTATATATAGTCAGTCCATTTAATTTTTTGCATCTAAAATAGACGATGTATAGTCTATATAATTATTTGCACACGAATCGGACGATTTATAGTCGATAAAATTTTTTCATAAAAAATTGAAAAAAAGACGATGTATAGCCCATTAAATTTTTTTCATAAAAAAATTTTTTCCATGAAAAATGGATGATGTATAGTTTATTAAATTCTTTGCACGAAAAGAAGACGACGAATATAGTCCATTTAATTTTTAGATACGAAATGGACGAATTATAGTCAATTTAATGGACGATGTTTAGTCCATTAAATTTTGTATATATAGTAAGTCCATTTAATTTTTTGTATCTAAAATAGACGATCACGAATCGGACGATTTATAGTCGATAAAATTTTTTCATAAAAAATTGAAAAAAAGATGATGTATATATAGCCCATTAAATTTTTTTCATAAAAAAATTTTTTGCTTGAAAAATGGATGAAGTATAGTTTATTAAATTCTTTGCACGAAAAGAAGACGACGTATATAGTCCATTTAATTTTTAGATACGAAATGGACAAATTATAGTCAATTTAATTTTTTTTTTAAATTTAAAAATGGACGATTAAATTTTGTATATATAGTCAGTCCATTTAATTTCTTGCATCTAAAATATACGATGTATAGTCTATATTTATAGTCGATAAAATTTTTTCATAAAAAATTGAAAAAAAGACGATGTATAATAGCCCATTAAATTTTTTTCATAAAAAAATTTTTTGCATGAAAAATGGATGATGTATAGTTTATTAAATTCCTTGCACGAAAAGAAGACGACGTATATAGTCCATTTAATTTTTAGATACGAAATAGACGAATTAGAGTCAATTTAATTTTTTTTTAAATTTAAAAATGGACGATGTATATTCCATTAAATTTTGTATATATAGTCGGTCCATTTAATTTTTTGTATCTAAAATAGACGATGTATAGTCTATATAATTATTTGCACACGAATCGGACGATTTTTTCATAAAAAATTTAAAAAAAGACGATGTATAGCCCATTAAATTTTTTTCATAAAAAAATTTTTTGCATGAAAAATGGATGATGTATAGTTTATTAAATTCTTTGCACGAAAAGAAGACGACGTATATAGTCCATTTAATTTTTAGATACGAAATGGACAAATTGTAGTCAATTTAATTTTTTTAAAAAATTTAAAAATGGACGATGTATAGTCCATTAAATTTTGTATATATAGTCAGTCCATTTAATTTTTTGCATCTAAAATAGACGATGTATAGTCTATATAATTATTTGCACACGAATCGGACGATTTATAGTCGATAAAATTTTTTCATAAAAAATTAAAAAAAAGACGATGTATAGCCCATTAAATTTTTTTCATAAAAAAATTTTTTGCATGAAAAATGGATGATGTATAGTTTATTAAATTCTTTGCACGAAAAGAAGACGACGTATATAGTCCATTTAATTTTTAGATACGAAATGGACGAATTACAGTCAATTTAATTTTTTTTTAAATTTAAAAATGGACGATGTATAGTCCATTAAATTTTGTATATATAGTCAATGTACGATGTATAGTCCATTAAATTTTGTATATATAGTCAGTCCATTTAAGTTTTTGCATCTAAAATAGACGATGTATAGTCTATATAATTATTTGCACACGAATCGGACGATTTTTTTGCATGAAAAATGGATGATGTATAGTTTATTAAATTCTTTGCACGAAAAGAAGAAGACGTTTATAGTCCATTTAATTTTTTAGATACGAAATGGACGAATTATAGACAATTTAATTGTTTTTTAAAATTTAAAAATGGACGATGTATAGTCCATTAAATTTTGTATATATAGTCAGTCCATTTAATTTTTTGCATCTAAAATAGACGATGTATAGTCTATATAATTATTTGCACACGAATCGGACGATTTATAGTCGATAAAATGTTTTCATAAAAAATTTAAAAAAAGACGATGTATACTCCATTAAATTTTGTATATATAGTCAGTCCATTTAATTTTTTGCATCTAAAATAGACGATGTATAGTCTATATAATTATTTGCACACGAATCGGACGATTTATAGTCGATAAAATTTTTTCATAAAAAATTGAAAAAAATACGACGTATAGCCCATTAAATTTTTTTTCATAAAAATTTTTTTTGCATGAAAAATGGATGATGTATAGTTTATTAATTTCTTTGCACGAAAAGAAGACGACGTATATAGTCCATTTAATTTTTAGATACGAAATGGACAAATTATAGTCAATTTAATTTTTTTTTAAATTTAAAAATGAACGATGTATAGTCCATTAAATTTTGTATATATAGTCAGTCCATTTAATTTTTTGCATCTCAAATAGACGATGTATAGTCTATATAATTATTTGCACACGAATCGGACGATTTATAGTCGATAAAATTTTTTCATAAAAAACTGAAAAAAGACGATGTATATATAGCCCATTAAATTTTTTTCATAAAAAAATTTTTTGCATGAAAAATGGATGATGTATAGTTAATTAAATTCTTTGCACGAAAAGAAGACGACGTTTATAGTCCATTTAATTTTTTAGATACGAAATGGACGAATTATAGACAATTTAAATGTTTTTTAAAATTTAAAAATGGACGATGTATAGTCCATCAAATTTTGTATATATAGTCAGTCCATTTAATTTTTTGCATCTAAAATAGACGATGTATAATCTATATAATTAATTGCAGACGAATCGTACGATTTATAGTCGATAAAATTTTTTCATAAAAAATTGAAAAAAAGACGATATAGCCCATTATATTTTTTTCATAAAAAATTTTTTTGCATGAAAAATGGATGGTGTATAGTTTATTAAATTCTTTGCACGAAAAGAAGACGACGTATATAGTCCATTTAAATTTTTAGATACGAAATGGACGAATTATAGTCAATTTAATTTTTTTTTAAAAATTTAAAAATGGACGATGTATAGTCCATTAAATTTTGTATATATAGTCAGTCCATTTAATTTTTTGCATCTAAAATAGACGATGTATAGTCTATATAAAATTTTGCACACGAATCGGACGATTTATAGTCGATAAAATTTTTTCATAAAAAATTTAAAAAAGACGATGTATAGCCCATTAAATTTTTTTCATAAAAAAATTTTTTGCATGAAAAATGGATGATGTATAGTTTATTAAATTCCCTGCACGAAAAGAAGACGACGTATATAGTCCATTTAATTTTTAGATACGAAATGGACGAATTATAGACAATTTAATTTTGTTTTTAATTTAAAAATGGACGATGTATAGTCCATTAAATTTTGTATATATAGTCAGTCCATTTAATTTTTTGCATCTTAAATAGACGATGTATAGTCCACTTAATTTTTTGCATCTAAGATAGACGATGTATAGTGTATATAATTATTTGCACACGAATTGGACGATTTATAGTCGATAAAATTTTTTCATAAAAAATTTAAAAAAAGACGATGTATAAATTTTTTTCATAAAAAATTTTTTGCATGAAAAATGGATGATGTATAGTTTATTAAATTCCCTGCACGAAAAGAAGACGACGTATATAGTCCATTTAATTTTTTAGATACGAAAAGGACGAATTATAGACAATTTAATTTTTTTTTTAAATTTAAAAATGGACGATGTATAAGTCCGTTACATTTTGTATATATAGTCAGTCCATTTAATTTTTTGCATCTAAAATAGACGATGTATAGTGTATATAATTATTTGCACACGAATTTTTTCATAAAAAAATTGAAAAAAAGACGATGTATAGGCCTTAAATTTTTTTCATAAAAAAATTTTTTGCATCAAAAATGGATAATGTATAGTTTATTAAATTCTTTGCACGAAAAGAAGACGACGTATATAGTCCATTTAATTTTTTAGATACGAAATGGACGAATTATAGACAATTTAATTTTTTTTTTAAATTTAAAAATGGACGATGTATAAGTCCGTTACATTTTGTATATATAGTCAGTCCATTTAATATTTTGCATCTTAAATAGACGATGTATAGTCCACTTAATTTTTTGCATCTAAGATAGACGATGTATAGTCTATACAATTATTTGCACACGAATCGGACGATTTATAGTCGATAAAATTTTTTCATAAAAAATTGAAAAAAAAGATGTATAGCCCATTAAATTTTTTTCATAAAAATTTTTTTTCCACGAAAAATGGATGATGTATAGTTTATTAAATTCTTTGCACGAAAAGAAGACGACGTATATAGTCCATTTAATTTTTTAGAAACGAAATGGACGAATTATAGACAATTTAATTTTTTTTTTTTATTTAAAAATGGACGATGTATAAGTCCATTAAATTTTGTATATATAGTCAGTCCATTTAATTTTTTGCATCTTAAATAGACGATGTATAGTCTATATAATTATTTGCACATGAATCGGACGATTTATAGTCGATAAAATTTTTTCATACATATACCACATATGTATGTATATGTGGTATATAAAGAAAATTACTGTTACTATTACACAGCTCACTTTTTTTTGTAGAATTCAAATTTAAATAACAGAAGTTATAAATCTTTTAAATTGTAATATTAGTAAAAATGTATTTTTCATCATTGTTGAAAATTTTCAAAAATTGTTGGACAAACTACTTGCTGTTTTAACATGCCGTGATATTTAAATATAGTCGACAAATTGTATCTTATTATTGTTTTTTGTTATTTAAATACAGTCAAAAAGTGTTGCTGCTTTTGATACAATTGATTAATGGTGAAATGTGACATGCTGTGACCAGGCAACCGACATCAAATGCAAAACGTTAAAAATAACAAATTATGAGTGTAAAACGTTCATATGTATGTAGATACATATGTATTTATATTATTTTCAAGAGGTACAAGTACTTTGTTCAAGTTAAAAGAAAAAAAGTGAATGTATGGGTGACCGTTTGGCTTAACACATATCAAATGAAATTTGGCTACGCTACACAGATTAAAAAGGTGTAATGTAAGTACTGGCAAAGGGTTGAATTGGTTGCAAAATGGAATGTAAAAATATTTGTTTGAGACTTTTAAACATTTTGTATATGTGATTCAACGTAACGTACTATACACCTATGAAGTTTTTTTTAGCTTATTTCAAAAACTTTTGGTTGAAGTCAGCTGATGAGTTCCTTAAGCAGGAACGCAATACATAAAGACGGTTCTTAACATCAGTGAAGGGTGTACATGAGTCGGCACAGCCGAATGTAAACCCTCTCACTTGTTATATTTGCTGTTGCTATTCTACAGCTAAATTTCTGTTTTCTTTTTACTTTTTTTTAAATCCCTGTAACTTTTTTTTTTGTCTAGACTTCACACATTCAATAGTCATACGAATACTTTTGCTTTGCAAACATTTTATATCTATTTTTTTACATACAATGTGTAGAAGCTAGAATTTCCTCATGTTGTGAACAATTTAAAAACTGCGGGATGTTTTACTTAATTGGTTTATATGTGTATAATAAAATTGATTAATTCTAAACGAATTTCAGCTCTTCAAAAAAATTTACTGCAAAAGCAGTAGAGAATAAAGTAAATAAAGTAAATTAAAACTAAAAAACTAAACTTAATTTCATTACAGTTCTTATAGTCCATAGCAACGTTTCACAAAAAAAAAATAATAAAATTTCCTCATGCAATATAAAAATTTTCATGTTCAGCTACTGACACTTGTTACTCACATTTCTTTGGAAAATATTTGCCAAACAGAAATAAAACAAATCACACACAACGTTTTCATATAAAAACTATATTCACATTTTAAATAAAATGGTTCATACTGTTTGTTTTTATTTTTACATATTTTTTTTTTTGCTAAAAGTAAAATCTAATACTTTTGAAACATTTCAAAATCACATAAATTTGATTTTAAATGAATCCACTTAAATTTAATAAAATTGTATTTCCTCACGTTATTTTTTTTATAAAGCATTGGAACATGAAAGAAATTTTAGAATTGAGAGGGGCTTAAAAGCAAAGTGCAACAAGTGTCAAAAGAAACAAAAAATCAGTTAGACGAAGCAATCAACATTTAATACTAAGATCTATCATCTATAAAAATTCAGAGCTGTCTGATGACCTCAAGCTGAACTCTATTGCACGGAAGTTTTACTATTAGCAATAATGGGAAAGAAAAACTTTGAAGTTTAATTATTTAGAATTTTCGGTTTTGCACTTGCATCCTTTTGCTTTTAAGCCGCTCTATTACTATCGGTTTTAACAGGAGTTGGAAAAAAAAAATACTAAAATTATTTAAATTACCAAAATTATATACATATAAAATACACTAAATATAAAATACAGTTGGAGAAAAAGTCGACAATAATGTAAAGTAACTTTTCGTGCATTAAAATTTTTTCTAGGCTGATGATAACATGGTATACAACAGCATACAAGGAGTCGTGCATCAAGGGCACTAACAAATTAACAGTTTCTCGTGAGCTCGTTGGAAATAAATATTATTTCTTAAAGTGTGCCACACATTTACATGCAACTTGAGGTATGTAGCAATAATAATAATACGAGTAGTAACAAGTTTTTCCCAATGTATTTAAATTTTCCATTTCCATTTCCATTCGACAAACTTTCACAGCAGCGTCTTCCACACTATCGTCAACGACTACCTGGGCGACATTGTCGTCGGCTACGTACCCTCTATATGGATGGCATGAGTCTTCGATGATGTTTTGTATAAGTATATGTTCCAGGAAGTAAATTGCCGATAAAATCCAATCTGAAATTAAAATTTTTATAAAATTAAATCTTAAAAATTTAAGAAACAAAAACAATAGTCTAAAACTAAATGGTAATTTTATTACAAAAAAAAAGCTGGCAGCAAATTGAAATGAAATGAATCAAAACAATTCACATATTCCATTTGCAATAATGGCTGAATATAGAAAGCAGAAATCTAAATGAACTGACTTCAGACACAGTGAACCAAACACAAAAGAACGCTGCTGATGAAGGTTTAATGGCCTTCGAAAACAGC
This sequence comes from Tachina lurida, assembly GCA_944452675.1. NCBI lineage: Eukaryota > Metazoa > Arthropoda > Insecta > Diptera > Tachinidae > Tachina > Tachina lurida. Next base: position 9,966,303 of record OX101756.1, read on the forward strand.
TAGTTGTTCCGTTCAACTATGTGTTTGTCAGAATATTTACAACTAGTTAACTTTGGTGCTATTTGTTCATTAATAATTATCATAAATGTAGAAACAAATGAAGTCAAACAATCATAACTAAAATTTACTTAAATTAATAGTCATGGGCCTGTTGTAAAACAATTAATAAAATATACTTAATAGTAACAAATCCAAAAAGTTTGTCTTAAATAGAACAAAAAATAAGCAAATTAACTAACATGTGCATAATTAGTAAAGAACAAACGACAATGGCAAGACTGTTGTAAATTTAGAGATGATAAAATTGAGCTTTCATTACAAAAAAGCTTTCAGCAAATTGAAATTAAATGAATCAAAACAATTCACATATTCCATTTGCAACAAAAGTTGCGTATATAAAGCAGAAATCTACATCAACTGACACGACACACAGTGGACCGAACTTTAGCCTGATCAAATCATAAAATATAGAAACAAATGAAGATTGAACTATAATAATTAAAATTAACTAAAATAGTCTAAAACTTTTTATATGAAAATATATTTTTCTAAATTTATAACTATATGAACAATAAACAATTTGCTTTGTAAAACAGTGCCACATAATTTTTTTTTTCTTTGAATCAAACATATTCTAATTTTTTGTATTTTCACTGTCAGCAGGCAGCTTGTTAAAAATATAATAAATGATTGCTTTAAACTTATCGCCTTAATAGAAATTAAATTTCCTCTCACTAAATAAATTTTGAAATAAATAAATAAATTTTTTCCACAAGCAATTGCAATAATTAAAATTAACAAGCAAGTGGCGACAGAACGAACATCTTAAACTAACAAGCGAATGCATTAATAAGTGTGAAATGAAATGTATGCAACATAAAATAATTTAAACAGGGTATTCAGGAATAGAGGAAGGGCATGCAATTTTCAAGTGGCACCACCAGCACACACACACACATGCAACAGAAAATCATAATTTTGAAAAACCCCATTGAAGAACACACACAGTTTGGCCAGGCCCTCGTTCTCAATAATACTTCAATATAAAGCAGTCACATACCACACTGTGACACACACACACACACATGTGATGCACTTGTAGACAAGCACTTGAAAATGTTTGCTGCAAGTGCTTGCCAATGCTTGTGATAATTGTCAACGTATCGATGAGATGCCAACATCACTATAATGAACATATTTTCAGTCACATTTACCCAATGTGCGTGCCGAAGGGTCTGAAAATTTATAATGTGTAAAATTGGGGGGGGGGTGGGGAAGTATTCAATAATTTATTTTAAATTTTAATTTAATAAAAAGAGTGTAATTAATTTTATGTACAAATATAAAATTTGTAAAAGTTTAATTAAATTCAAATCAAAAAGAAAATAACACTTTGTTTTGTTTTATTTTATTTTTCACCTACACACACATAAGTATGTATGTATGTGTGTACGTAAGTATTTGTGAAATAGTTTTAATATTATATTGTTAAGACTATTAAACTGCACTAAACCAGCTCTTTGTTAACACTTTCTCTTCTTTAAGGCGTTTCTGGTTTAGATATCTGAAATGACCGTCTCCTAAACTAATAAATTTATATTACGAGAAAACAAATAAAACTTTTAACCAATTTGTAAAATGCAGATGAAACACCTGTACACCATAAAAATTAATTCATTTACCAACTTCACTGTACAGATATGCTGAAAAGAATAGCACAGGCACAGTACTCTGTACTAGTACTCTGTTCGAAGTTGTGAAAAATTTTCAGCAACACTGATTATTTCGCGTGAAAAATTTGAAACGTAACAAAAGATGCCCATATTACTTTTTCGGAAAAAAATTTCGTTTTTATTGGTTATAGAAGAAGTATGCAATATTGATCGACTTTTTTAAACAAAAACATAAGCTGTCAATTTTAATTATTATTGTTCGAACTTCATTGGTTTCTATATTTTATAATTTAATCAGGCTAAGGTTCGTATTGCTTTGTTAGCCAAGTTACATGTGATAATTATTAATGAACAAATAACACGAAAGTTAGTTGTAAAAATTCTGACAAACACATAGTTGAACGGAACAACTAGCTGTTTTCGAAGGCCACTACACCTTCATCATCAGCTTTCATTTGTATTTGCTTCACTGTGCGTGGTGTCAGTTTATGTAGATTTCTGTTTTATATATGCAACTTTTATTGCAAATGGAATATGTGAATTGTTTTCATTCATTGTATTTCAATTTGCTAAAAGCTTTTTTTTTAATGGAAGCTTAATTTTACCATCTCTAAGTTTACAACAGTATTGCCATTGTCGTTTGTTCTTTACTAATTATGCACATGTTAGTTAATTTGCTTATTTTTGTTCTACTTAAGACAAACTTTTTTGGTTTGCTACTTTTAAGTATATTTATTTAATTTTGGTAAATTTTTCGCACGAAACAAATGCCACAGTCACATTATTTCACAGATGGCAAGAAAAGGTTGTCAGATACATTTTATAAATTTTTCACGAGATGAATAGAGTAAAGATTTTGCAACATTAGTTCATGAATATTTCATGTACACTTTTTTCATATGGATTATGTCAACATTTTGGGTGAAATTTTGAACAAAGTTCCAGGCCTTAGCAAAAAAAAAAAAATTGCTTCTCCAAGAGGAAACGGAAAATGTCTACTTTTGAACCTCTCGTATTTTAAAATAAAACAACACAAATAATCCAAGAATAAAATTAGAATAAAGGTTATCCTGGAGGGACCTTATAGGCAGTAGAGTAACTAAAGCTCAAAGATTTTGAATTTTTTGCAGTTGAGCACTTGGTTCTAAATTGTCTATGAAGTGCAAGATGACAAATTAACTTTATATCATTGATGCGCGTTTCTTTGGAAAAAATAAAAAATAGGTTGCTATCAGTGGGTCATTCCAAAACAAAGTTTGAAAACATTTTTTTTACAATTGATGTTTGCTTAGAACATATTTTATTTTCAATTAATATTTTAACTGTGGGATTTTGTGTTTGGTGGGTAGTTCGCAACCTAAATGACAGTGCAACAATACATTCACAGCGCCCACCAATGCTTTATATGATCTTTGTATCACCAATCATGACGTACGCATCGTTAGCGTGGTAATAGGGTTTTTATACCTTGACAAGTTTCCCGAGAATTCTGTGAATTTGTTGTTTCTCTATTCTGGGGATTTGCTGACGGGAATTCCGAAAATTAAAAACCACCAAATATTATAATCGTTTGTATTTTATACAAGAATATTGAAAAAAGAAAAAACAATCAAAGAATTTAAATTTTTTGTTTATTTTTTTAATAAAAAAAAAAGAAATGAATCCAGTTAAGAAAGAACATATTCTTACAAAAATTTCAGACGAACCAAAAATTATGAAAATATTTTTAGAATTTGCATTATCAGTGAATAATAAATATGCTATTGTTTTAAATAGTACCGGACAAAGTATAAGAACTTTAAACGCCTTAAAAAATAGAATAATTATTTATGGATAATATTTTTTTCATGGCTCAGCATAGGGAATGTTTAGTTTTGTTTTTCTACAATTTTTTTCTTATTAAATATTTTTTTTAAACTGACCCATTTTGCTATTATTATGCACTCAACTGTTTATAACCTACAAAAGCCTATCTTGCATTTGAGATATTTAGACAAAAAATAACAATAAAAAATCACTTAATAATTCAAACTAATGATGCCTCTAATCGTATAAATGCATATTGTTTTTAATGAATGAGGCTCAAATTTGATACAGTGATTTTTATTTGTTTATTTTCTATTCAAACGGCTAAAAATTTGTAAATTGATTAATTAAAGACACTTAAAAAAAAAGAGGTGAAATAAGAGACGAGGAAGTGGAATATAAAAAGTAAGTATAGTTTTTCTACATTTCTCTATTTTGATTAAAGTGATTAATATTATTGATAAATATATTGAAGAAAAATTAAATTAAAGCAGGAGGAAAAAATTTTTATATTTTAATTGAATGAAATGGAAGATTAGCTATAAAACTAAAAAGGGAAGTACTACAAAGGTCTTGCAATAGTTCAACATTTTTCAAGACACTATGGGAATCATTCTACATATTTCCCCGGAAAATGATTTCCAGGTAATTTTGAATGAAATCTACCTAATTTAAGCATTCGGCGAAGTTTGGAGTTCTCGAAGTCAGCGTATTTGCCGTCAGATATTTTATTTTACTTAAAAGTTTGCAAATAATTTCTTAAAACAGAGGACTTTTAGTTCAGAATCGGCCTGGTTACTTAAAATAGAGTGTGCTAGATTTCTTAGAGACATTAACATTTATATTCACAGCTATTAAATTACCAAAGCATTTTTTTTAGCTCTTGAAATTAATTTAGAATTCTTTAACTGAAGTACAGGTTGGTTTTTGGCTTTTAATATTCAATGCTATACTATTCTAAAACGTTTTCATTCATGTTCAATAAAAATAAACGTAAAATTAAATGTCGGCAAATTAATAGTTTTTTCACATCAAATTGAGGTTGTAATATAAGAACAAAAAAGTTTAAAGACCTTTTTTTAAACTTTGCATAGCACGTGGGCAAATCAATAAGTACATACAAGGATAAAGAATAATACATTAGCCTGATTCACAATCTTGTGCAAATGGTCTTGCATCGTTTTATGTGCAATATGGTCTTGCATCGTAGCATTTGCAAAATGGTTAATATATTGATACTCACCACTTAACAATTCTTAGTGGTGAGTATCAATATAATATACAATTTTGCACATGCTACGATGCCAGAGCATTTGCACAAGATTGTGAATTGGGCTATTGATACTCACCACTTAAAAATTAATAGTGGTGAGTATCAATATACTATACCATTTTGAACATGCTACGATGCAATAAGACCTTTTGCACAATATTGTGAATTAGGCTATTATACTGTTGGATGGATTCTTATTTCATGCAAGGTTTTTCCATTTATTTGAAATTTACTTTGTGTCTTTTCGACACGTTAAAAAATTTTGCAGTTACTTATTGCTTAACCCTCGCATGTTGAGATTATTATGTCGTGCGAACTTAAAAAAATATGCTAATTAATTTAAATTATAACAGAAAGCAAGCACGAATTTTTTATTTATATAAAAGAGTAGAAAAAAAAAATAAATAAAAATCAAACAAAAAACTTGCTGATGTTTTTAATTCAAATCGTTGATAAATTTGTAACATGAAACTTGGGTTGAGTGTCATTGGAGACACGATGGCAATTCGCTAAATGGAAATAAATTATTTAAGCTTTTAATAAATTTGCTCGCGTTTTTAGTTTATAATTTAAATATTTCAATGCAAATTATGTTTTAAAAAACAAATATGGATTAGAGGCAGAACATGTCTTAAGAAGAACTTAGCACTAAAGTAAAACAACAATTAATAAAATTGTATGGAATATAAACATGCATGTAGAAAAAGGGTCTAAATTATATTTATCAACATACATAAACTTTAAGCAAAATTTCCTCACGTATTTCCACTTCAAAAGTCAATGTAACCCGTTGAGGCGTTCACATATTTTAACCACGAAAAAACCTTTAAAATAAAAAAATTAAAAATTAAACAAAAAAAATCCTTTATCGCATCACATGCTGATTATTAGTATGCAGAAAGCATAATGAAACCTCATGTCATCAAGATGCATATATTTTTTTTTAAATTAATTTCTTCTTAACACAAGTCTAAAAAATCATATTTATTAATAATAATAATTTTTTTTTATTTACGTAAAGCTGTTTTTTAACACTTCTTAATTTAGCCGATATTGTTAATAAATAATGGAAATAATAATTTTGTGTACCAGATTTCATATGTATCAGTATCCAACCAGCAACTTTATTGCATTCATGTTTTAACCGAGTTACTATTAAGTTGATTAGTTTTTTTTATGATGTTTTGTAATTTTAAGTCTCATTTATAAAACATTGTTATATACATATATACGCAGCAAAAGGAAGTTAGTATAAACCAATTTATGGTTTTAAAAAAAGCTTAAAAGAAAAGTTATGAAAAGTAATGTTGTTTTATTTGTAACCATGAGGAGAAGCAAAATAGTTTATTTGCAATTTCAAGGTATAAATAATATAAAAGTACGCTATTTCTTGTTCAACTCATGTTGTTTTCTAAAAATTAAAAAAAAATATATTACGATCCTTTTACAGAAATTGATTTTTTTTTCATATAATTTTTTTTTAAATTATTTGCTGAAATTTACATGTAACTAATATTTTGGGCTTGAAATCGCATGAAAAGAAACGAGTTGCAATGTTTTATTTTTTGCGAAAATTAAAATTTCATTATAGTACCACAATAAGCACAATTTTTTTAACACAGCCCTCAATTCGCTGAAGAGAATGACCAGCCTCTGTACAAATCGTTAGATATGATCCAAATTTGCAATAATTGCGGTTCACAAGTTCAATATTTTCATGAATTCTCGGGAATATAATTTTTTACTAGGTTTAGAATAATATTAGAGAGTAGTAGGTTGGTAACACTGCTTTATTCGCCAACCAATTTAACAGCTGATAGTTGCTTTTTGTTTACGCACTAAACACATGGACCATAGAAGGCTACACGACTTCAAATGATGTTAGCTGCGATTGTCACCCTATAGCCAGCTGCTTAATTATTTTAAAAGCGACCTGATATTGAAGTATACAGACATACATATACATATATGTACATATATGATCCCACTTTAAAATTGGTACATACATATAGAAAAATGGTTACAAGTTTTCTCGTACCTAAATTAGCTGGCATTAATCTTTACTTACAACCCACATCCCACACAGCGCACTATTCTGCAAATAAAATAATGTAATTTTACCCCACTGTATTATTTCATTTTTGGATTAATGTAGTATCAGTCGTGTGTATCAGTAAATTAGAGACAATTTATTTTGATTTAAAGTTTGGTAATTAAAAAAAACACGCTTTATAATCCTTTTTATCCTTTTTTCAGTATACTTTGGCAAATCACCATGCAAAGGATTACACCAGAAAAACTTTGATGATAATAATGGATGATATTCATAGAAATTTAGCCCGTACCTTACGTAGAGAAGAATTTATCGTCCCTCTAGACATGATTATGACAGAGGACTAGAATTTGTTGATTCGCCACCGTTCCCAACAACTTCCGTCTCCTTCTCTCCACTATGTGGAAAATTTTGAGGAAAGATCTTGACCTACATCCATATAGTTAAGATCCAATTTGAAGCTAAGATAACATCATATGTATCGTGTGTTCGGTAAATGAGATGGGAAAGAACGGGAAGTTGAACCAGCTGGTTATTGGCAAATTATCTTCATCTATAAGCCCCATTTCTGGATTAAGGGGTAAGTAAACAAGCAAATTGTTGCTTTTCTTGAGAGAGTATAATTTTCATGACGCCATTAAGACTCCTTTAAATTCCGAAAAAGTTCAACTTGGTTTCAGGCGTCCTCGGCCCATTTGTCTTTAAATCCGAAACCCTACAGGTTAATAATTCATGATTATTTTTATTCCTCATGTCATTGCAGATCATATGGAGGAGAAATGGTTTCAACAAGAAGACCCAACATGCCATACATCGCTTGAAATCAGTACTTTGTTTAGCCAAACGTTTGGTGACCGAATTATCTCAAGAAATGGACCAGTGAATTGGCCAGCTCATTCATGTGATTGGACAACTTTGGACCATTTTTTGTGGCAGTACATCAAATCTTTGGTCTAAGCTGATAAGCCATTAACGATTTATAATTTTAAAGACCGGGTATGCTCTAAAAAGTGGTACAAAATTGTACAGGCAGCATGGCCTTCACAAGGCGCAGCTGCAGAGGACAGAAATTATTTTTAAACATTAAATGTTATAAAATTTTATGAGCTAATAAAGCCAAAATGTTGGTCATTCCATTGAATTTGTTGTGATTTATTTCAAAAAGTTCCATGAGTCTAAAAAAACGCGCTGAGTATTATTTCAAAACTATTATGTAATGAAAGCTACAGAAATATTTAGATAAAATATTGATTGTCTTATTCATAAGAAAATGAATTTTGTTTTATAAAGGGTCCATAGAAAAATTTTGTTTGAAAATTTGTTTTATTAACCTCATAAATTAAAAATATTTTTTATGAATAAGGCCTTTAGTAATTAATAAAAGTATTTCTAGTCAATAAAGATTGACATTATAAATTAAAACAATATTTTCTACGCTTAGTAGAATATAACTACTTACTATAGGGTGCATAACTTAAGCCACCATATAAGTTTGCTAGAAAAGTAATTTGATAGTTTTTTTTCTCGGTATTACTCTTTCAAATTATCTTATAAAATAACAAGTAGCAAAAAATCCGCCAAACTAAAATTTTTCTTTAATAGTCTTTCGAGGTAGAAAAAAGCCATAAAAAATTGTACTGTTCACAGAAATACAATAAATAATTGCACAGCATTTGGATAGTCATACTTGAAAAACAAAATTTTAATAGAGTCATATTAAGTTAACGTATTGTTGGTTAGTAATTTATCTATTTTATAGCTTTTGGTTGTAATTATTGAATTACTCATTACGTGCATGTTTGGTTGGCAGCATGTTATTTTTTGGGACGTTGAAAGCGAATGAATTATTGCATTTATTTCGTTTACTCAAATGAATTATAATTATGAATTAAAATGTGGAAAAAAAATTCATTTTGTTTGGAAGGAAATTAAAATTTTTAATATATTTTTATGTTGGTTTATTTAAATAACACCTGTCTGTCTTATTTAGGTAGCTGTTTGAAGAATTCAAATTATTTGCGGTTGCTTGAAAAGATTTTTGACATTGCTCTAGTTTTTTTTTTATTAAGCTGCACCTTGGTGGCAAAGATCCGCTTGGAATTGTGGTAAACTCACATAAATATGTCTTTGTTTAATTGCATGAATAAATCGAAAGTCGCATTGCAAAACATGCTAAGTCGACATAACATGTTATTCTGGAAATATAATTTCTGAATTCACGATTTATTAACTTGGATTCTGATACTAATCGAAGTATTCTATCAAAAGTTATGAGCAAAAATGTACTTAGCATAATTTGTCAAGTTTAAAAAACCTTCCTTATTAAATGTTTTAAGTACACTTAGCATGATTTACTTTGGAATCATGTAGTCAAAAAAAATAATTTAAATTTTTCTGCAAACTAAAACATGCTATATGTACTTAGATGACCATTGTAGGTGACTAAAGGCCAAGTCTACTTAGAGGACTAGGTAATATATGTGTGTACAGTTTTAAGTATTCTAGTTCACTTTTAGTTATGATCAATACCAAATGTATAAGGTTTAAATAAACTACAAAAATCTTTTGCAATTATTATATGATTACAAGTAGTCTCAAGTTTCTATCTCATACATACCCAAGATATCATCAATAAACTTTGAAGGTATTTATCTCAAAACTGCCTTTTTTGACTTAGCATGTTTTGGAATGGAGCCGTCGAAATAACCAATGAGCTTAGCTTTGTTGAAATATATACATACATACATACCTACTCATGTAGGTTTAGATTTTTTAGAGTTCCATACACTCGTCCCGTCCGTCTGTCACAGGCTGTTTTCTCGAGCAACCTCAGAGCTACGGACCTTAAATTTTCACAGAATATGACCGCTACAACAAAATATATATCTTGAATTAAAAAAAAAGGTAAAACTAGAAAATCACAAAATTTAAAAAAGCCGAAACGAAAAATCGCCAAAATGTAAAAAGCGCTTAAATAAAAAATTCCACCAAAAATATAATAAATCGCTAAAATGCAAAAAAAAAATCACCACAAGTAAAAAGATCGCAAAAAAACTAAAATTAAATCGCCGAAAACTGAAAAAAAATCCCCAAAACTGAGAATATAAATTTAAAAAAACATAAAAAATCCTAAAAACTGAAAATAATGCCAAAAGGGAAAAATCACCAAAATTAAAAACGCCAAAATAAAAAAGGGTCAATACTAAAAAAATCGCTCAAAGAAACTAGCGGAAAAAAACGCCGAAACGGAATATGTAACCGCAAAAAATCGCCAAAAGGAAAAAAGCGCTAAAACTGAAACCAATATAAGTCGCAAAAAACCGTAAAATTTTCCAAAACAAAAGAAAAATACACCAAAACTAAAAACGCCAAAATTCGAAAAAATTGCAAGACAAAAAAGCGCGGGTATTTAAATTTTCTTAAAAAATATCTACATCAGGTAAAATATTCGATTATATAGGTTTCAGTTGGTATATTATTAGTCCGTACAGAGCTTTTCATGTGCGAGTGAAACACACACTTTACTGAATTTATTGAATTATTGATATCATAATTATATTAGCGTTAAGTTAGGTTAGGTGTGGTTAAATACAAGTAGATGCAGCGATGCCAACTTAGCTATTTTGGAGCTAGATTTAGCTCTTTTTGATTGCTTCTAACTCCAAATTTTTCCCTTTAGCTCTTTATTAAAGAAAAGAGCTAAGACAGCTCTTTTCAATTATGGAAATGGCACGTTTAGCACTTTTTTTTTATAATAATTTTTCCCGTTTTTATTCTATTGTTTCGTCTTTCGCTTCTGAATAATTAGTCAATTTTTGATAAATTATTGAAATTATTGAAATAAATTATTACTGCCAAAAATATAGGAAAATTTGGGAATCAAATCCCCGTTTAAAAAGTGGATTTTGATTTAGTACGCCATTTGGAGACTCAAAAGCATAAAAAATGTATGGCTCCATTTAACGAATTGTGCTATCCTAGCCTGACATATCATTTTCACCAGACGTTCCAAAACAAACGCAAATTGCGCACGCAAATCTTGCATTATATGCTGCAGTACACACACCGTTTTTAGCAATGGATCTTTTATTTTTTCTTACTATTATTTTTAAAAAATCTAGAAGCACAAATTGAATAATATATGTATACATTCATAGATTTAAAACGGAAAAATGCTAAATTTTTAGATTTAGCTCTTTTTAGCTCTTTTTGACTACTCGGTTGGCTCGTTTTGCCTCTGAATTGTTGGCATCACTGAGTAGATGGTTAGTAAATATTAACCCAATCCATTTCGGATTACACTTATGAAGTGAAATTAGCAGTCATATGACTTAAACTTACTATTTTCTATTTCAGATTCCATAAATCTTCAAAATAATAAAAAAAGCTCTATGTACAAAAAAAAAAATTCCTGCAATAAACTCGTTTAATTGAAAAAAAAAAACAAAAATCAACTAAAAATGTAATAGAGTCAATTAAACTTTTGTTTAAAAATTTAATTTGATTAAAAGTTTATTAGAATCAATCAAATTTTGAAATGATTTTGGTTTTTTTTTTCAATTGAACGAGTTTATTGCAGAAACATTTTTTTTTCTGTGTATACAAAAACAACTTGCTAACATTTTACTTGCTTTTGTTATTTTTTTTTAAACTCTTCACACGTGTAATACAATTCTTTTGTATATTATTTTTTTAAACAAAAAATAAAATAAATAAAATACAGCGTTCTTCTTTCTGTGCATTTGATAAATTATTGTTAATTTATAATGTATGAATTAAATCATCTTTTATGAAAAATTACACATGTAGTTTCTTTCTTTATTTCCTTTAATATCACTTGGCCCATCAAACACAATGAAAAGATCTCTTATGCGTCCCTTTTGTGAAAGATTGTTCTGGTCAATCCATTTACACATGAGAAATTTGCACTTAACACAGGACACAAAATATAATTAATGATCACAATTTTCAAAATCAAGCTAATGGATGCTGTTAAATAATCACCCAAAAGCAGCAGAAGAAAAAAAAAATGGCATTCAGCCGTACACCAATCAGTCCATTCATTGGCGCACAGGGCCAGTAATAAGTGACTGGAGCAGAAGAAAACAACAACAAAAAGCAAAGTGGTCAAAAGGAACAAGTGAATGAACGGCCGCAAATGAATGATAAGATGTCAAGAAGAGAAAGAAAACAAATATTAATTATTAGTATGAAAAAAAAATCGTAAATAAATGAGACATTTGCGCTAAAGTTTTTGATTTAAAAGATAAGCTGGAGATTTGGGAACAATATTTATGACAGCAAAGATTACCATCACAATGAGAATGCTTCACTGATTCTAATTAACTGTAGACCGGCCAAAGAAATAAGCGTGTGAATTCATTTTACAAAATTATAGGTTAATTATGAAATAAATGTCTTTGTGTGTGGTAAAATGATTTTTGTATAAGAGTTATGTATAAGTCTTAGAAAAACATAGATATTATATAAGCAACAAGGAATGCATGTTACGTATTGATTTGTATATAAATGTTAAATGAATTAAAAAAAATATTTTATTTACTACTAGACCAGAGAAATAAATGTAAGTGCACAGAGACAACAGTGCCTACTAAATACCTTATAAAATAGAACAAAATTAATAAGAAACCTCTATGATTTTTTTTTCAATAAGGAAATCTTATTATTTTCATAGAGAAAACCCATTTGAAAAAATCAAGAAGAAATCTTGTAGTTTTTATGAGATTATCTTATTAATTTTTTTAATAAAAACATAAAAAAATTGCGTCTTTATTCTCTGTACTTATGTATTTTCATTTAAATTCTATACCATATACATACATACATATGTATGTATGTATATATGTAGTATGTTGTAGATGTTATTTATTTATACATACATACATACACATTAGGTTATATTCTTAACTAACTTACTCACCTAGTATTGAACCAACAAACTCTAACCAATATGCTAACAAGCAGCCTGAATAACCATTGAAATTATTGTGCAAACATTCTTATACAAAACTGAAAAAGATCATGAAAAAATTTTCGCTATGTCTATTTATAGATATGAAATATCAAAACACCTCATAAAATCAAGAAGATTTCCTTATTAAAAAAATCAATAAGATGCTTTACACATACTCATATAGGAACCTAATAAAATCAAGAAGAAAACCTTATTGAAAAAATCAATAAGGCAACCTAATAAAATCAAGAAGAAAACCTTTTTAAAAAAATCAAGAAGGCAACGTCAAAAAATCAATGAGAAATCCTTATAGTTTACAATTTATAATAAAACCTAACAGAATCAAGAAGTTTTTCTCTATGGATTGTTTTTTTGGTGCCAAAAATAACGGAAATTGAGTAAAAAAATTTGTGAATAATAAGATTTCTGCTTGATGTTATGTGGTTTTCTTCTTGATAAAATTAATAAGATTTACCACATAAAAACAATAAGGAATCTCTATGAAAAAATCTTCGCTTCTTTCTGCTGGGATGCCCCTTAGCCTAAAAACGATTCATAGAGAAAATCTTCTTGATTCTATGAGGCAGTTTTTTCTCTGTGTGCGGCTTAAAAAAGCAGACAGTCAAATTAGCCAATAGCCATATCATTTGAACAACTCTATTATATTACAAAAAATTTAAATTCAACCGGAACTACAATGTTATAATGTTTATATAAATGAATGCAATGCAAGCACTTAAAGACACTTTAAATAATTAACAAACTTTCTATAAATGTAGATACTCCATATCCTGTCAGTGCTTCATATGTAAATTAAATCAACCAACAAACTACAATTGTATGCTTGTTATAATTCATTTAAATTATAGGAAAAAAAAAATTTTGAAATCTCCACTTATAACTTTTGTATGATTGTTTTTTAGAAATTCATATGCAAGGCATACATAATTTATTTTGAACACTTAATATAGATTTCTTGAAATGAAAATGCGTGATTTTGAAAGTAAATTTTCCAACAAATTGGAGTGTGTGCCTGCGTGTGTTTGTGTTAAATTGCTGTTAACTAGAGTTCCGCTGGAACAAAAGAACTGAAATAAATGCTGTTGAGAAACCTAAAGCGACGCCTTTAATAAGTTGAATTATTTTTTTTGGTAAATTGAAAATAACACAATAACACAGACCTACTCCAATTTCCAAAAAAATATATATATGTTTATAAACTTGTTGGAATATCCGTTTCAAAACTATGAACGAATTGCTTGCACGTGTGTGTGTTTGTGTGCTTAAGTGATTATATACACATCTAAAAAAATACAAGAAAATAAGGAATACAACATCTTAAGATTTAAGCCGCCTTTATTTGAGAGTTCATTTTGTTCACACTTAAATACAAAATTTTGTCTATCCGTCCGTCCGCCTATCCTCCTTGTCTGTCTATCCTGGTTGTTAAGTATGCAAGTAGAATTTTTTTTATTAACATTTGTTTTCTAGACCTACAAAAGTACTGTGTTGTATGTTAGATTTGTTATGTTGCATTTTTTCTTCATTTCATTTCATTGCATTGCAACAAACAAACAAATAAACAACAAATCAACCAAATAAGCAACCAGTCACACAGTCAACCTACTGACACTCTATTTGAAAAAAGAGAGTTAAGAAAAAGAAATAAATAAAACATAACATGCATGTTTTATTTACAGTGTTGTATAGTTTGCTGGCATTCATTCACTCAGTCAGTAAGCACAGTGGAACCAACAAAAAAAATTTCAAACATAATTTGATATCTGCACATTATGATTTTAAATTTCTCAAACTATTTCAATTATTTTTAGCTGTAAAGGCAGTTCAAAAACGATATAACTAATAATAATATTTTTGTATTTACATACATATGTGTATACACACACACACATATGCTTATGTATGTATGTATGTATATACACAAGCAAATCAGGTTAGCACGATGCAGTTTTTTTTTCAAATATTAAGAAACACTTGCATCATTGTTTGCCGTGCACTATTTTTTACTCTTTTTTTCCTATTTTGTTTGAATTGTTTTACAGTTTTTTCTTAATTTTTTTTCTGCATTCTTTTCATGTTTGATATGTTACCGATTTTTTTTTTTAATTTACTTATTTGTTATTTACTGATTGTTTTGGGAATTTCTTTGCTTTAGTTAACCCCTTTGGAAAAGAGCAATAGTTAAGATTTTTCTTTAACACATCTGCAAAAGGCTAGATTTTATTATTTTTTTTCAAGAATTTTTTAACATAAACATGTTAAATATTACAAGTAAACAGTTTATATAAACAATATTATGCACATCAACACAATGGGGCATGATTTTGTTATGTTCGAAAATTCGAAGTTATATCCGAATATAATTTAATTTTCTAACTCGCAGATCAAAACATATTGCAATGACTGACTTATAAAGCGTGATTTTATTATGTTCGAAAATTCGTAGTTTTATTCGAAAATTCGTTGTTATATATGAAATTTGGTAGAATTCAATTTTATGACTAACAAGTCAACGTATATATGAATTACTGATTAAAAACACACGATATTATTATATTCGAAAATTGGTAATTGTGGTAAAATAAAATATTATGAGCCACAAATCAAAGCACTGTAACATTGAGTGATTATAATAACTGGTAAGAAAAAATAAGATATTTGATATTGAATTTTTATAATGTGTGCGAGCATCAAAACCCCATTTTGAAGTTGGTAAAACATTTAAATTAATGACTTGAAAATGATGAAATTAAATGATTATAAGAACATGCGAGTAAAGGCTCAAAGTAAGTTTCGTATTTGGTAAAAATGACTGAATGATTATAAAGAACAAAGTTAATGCACACAGTACAGTCAGCAACATTTAATATTTTCCAGTATTCGAACTTAATGTCGAATTTTATAAAAATACAAATTTATGGTAAATTATTCATGACAAAATTCTTTTAGTGATTAAGAAAATAATTTTATATGTTTAAACTTATTCGTACGATTTTTTTAAATGTTCCAAAAATATAGCAGAAAATTTAATTAACTAAGTGAAACTGAAAATTATGTCTGCCAGAAATAAATTATCTATTACTATATATAACCACTTTAATTGAACCCAACAGAACCGTGAGACTTATAATATAGTTTTCTAATATTCGAACTCATTTTCAAAAATATGGCATAACTAAGGGAACAACTGTTTGAATAGTTAATATATTAAGTATTAATACTGATGTACATATATTGTTTTCGAATATTCGAAATCTTTTTCAAAGTTTGCTTGTGGCTTAGAAAATATGGCATAATTAAGGGAATATGTAGTTGTTTAAATAATCTCAATGATATTAATATAAAAACAAAAATGTTTGTAAGTTCGAAATATCAATTAAACTATTTTTCGAGCTTTAGGTCTGTTTGTATTTATATTATTTAACTTGTTTAGGATATTTCTTATTTATTCAATTTTTTCAATAACAAAAAAATAAGAAATATCCTGAACAAGTTAACCGAATATTAACAAAATATCGAACTAAAAAATTAAAATATAAATAGAGCTAAAGCTTAAAAAAATAGTTTAATTGAACATATAAATCAAGGTCGAATAATTACATAAAAAATGTTTAGTTCGAAATATCGAAACATTATACCAAGCTGGCGTGTACAATTTGCATTTATATCTTAAAAATTACAGCTTTAGTAATTTAACTAATAAATATAAAGAGCCTTATTAGTCCCGCAATTTTTTATAGCTTTCGAATATTCTAATTTAGTTTCAAAGTTTTATAAAATTAAAATTTATTATTAGAAATAATATAGTCCCGCAATTTTTTATAGCTTTCGAATATTCTAATTTAGTTTCAACGTTTTATAAAATTAAAATTTATTACTTCAAAATCATTCCGCAAATCATTAAACGATTCACAATTTTTTTTTCGAAGTAACATAATAATTGCAAGAGTTTATATTAAGTTCGAATATTCGCAGTCAATTTTGAACTTTAGAATTACTGAAGTTTATGGCTGAAGAATGAAGAAAATTTGAACTATGGCAAAACTTGAAGATTTTAACATGGTCGAAATACAAGTTTTGGTTGTAATTTTTTTTTAAAGAGAAGTTACCCTCAGCCTACTACTATTACTAGGTGTTACATTCATAATAGAGGTGACAGGTGGCGAAGGAAGAGATAGAAGAAAGCTTCATTCTTTTACAACTCTGCCTTTTGTTTGCACGTTTCTAATAATGAAGTGTTGCAGCGCCTCTGGTGTAAAGGAGGCTTATTAAATTTTTTTAAGCTGTGTTTAGTAGCCGTTTTATTGGTTATTTTATTTTGCCGAAGATTCTGCTACAAAATAACGACGCAGGAGGGCGGTCTGATGTTACATTGGGATTAGTGACCGCTGCAGTCGGTGTAAGGTCAGCGACCAGTATCTATGCCTTCATCATTTGAACTTTCCTACAACAACTGATACAAATCGACACTAATATACATCAGAGAAATTTGTGGTATTGTTATTTAATGACTGGCGAAGATCGGGCTCGAACCCAGAACCCGCGGTTTCGTAGTCAACGTGACAACTATTTCAGCCAACGCCAATAATGAAGAAAATTTTTACTCTGGTAAAACTTAAGAGTTTTGAACATCTTCGAAATAATAATTAAATATGCACACGTGGGTTTGAGAGTTTGATTTGCTGTCAGGGTAAACCAAAAAAACCAATGATATCTGTAGTTATTATATAATAATTGAACCAGTTACTTACATATGGTACTTGTTTCTCTAAAGGGGCCAACTACCAAATTTCACAATTTTCAACTTTGGAAAGAAAACAATATACAAAGGTCATATCTACACACTGTAGAAATATACGAGTAACATTATCTTTCCAACTACTTCGCAAAAAAAAAACAGGTTCATCCCTCTTTGTGATATGAGGGTATTAAATTTCAAAAAATAGTAATTTGCCTTTATTAAAAATATTGAGTTGACTCTCTTTGGCGGAATAATTGTGGTATATCCTGTGCTACTCAATCTCATTCAATACGTCGTATTTTTTATTTCTGAAATATTTATAAAAAAAATATATTTCTCTCTCTTTTCCCATAAAACAAACCTTTTCTACAAACTAATTTCTTAAAGTTTGATTTATTTAAAAAAATCAAATAATTGAAAATTAAGATATAAAGTTTAAGAACCTAGCTACATAAAACAATTAACACCTTTTCAATATCATAATTTTCCTTAGCACAAAGAAAAGAATTCTTTCCAGTCGCTTAACACACGTTCAACACTAAATAAACACATTCGGAACTTTAATCAACACATTTGACAAATTAGTTTACGAATACCAGCTGAAAAGAAATGCACAAATTATTCTTTACAAATTCTTTACAAATTAAAATACTGTAACAACAGATTTCTTCTCCAGTAACAAGCAAATAAATTTCACAACAAACTGTGTTAAATTAACCCCATTTAGGAAAGAATTTCGGAAAAACACTTGAACCAACAACATGTTGTCACCGATACCCAGACTATAACAATTACTTCATAATGCATGAAATATTGTAGGAATATCAGTTTTATTTTTTTTTTCATTTCTAAAATGCATTTATCAATGTTTCTTCAAAGTTTGTATGAAAATAAATTTCTGTTTGAGTTTTAGTTTCATTTACAATGTGGAATACAAATGACGTTTCTCTTGACATATTTAGATGACTTGTCCGCAGGTTCTCGTGAGTGTGCGTGTTTATTTCTTCTTCTCACATTTGGAGGAAAAGAAAAGAAAACAAGTTGTTTATTCAATGTTCAGTTGTTTCCTGCATAATGTACGGACGGGCAGGCATCCCCGTTTCACGTTCACGTTCTTTCACTAATAATGGACGTAAAATGTTGCTAATGTTGTCGTTGTTGCTGATGTTGTTTGTTTATTTGCTTGCTTGTGTCGTCTACTTAAAACACATCACTCAAGCATGGATGCGTTAAAGTGCAGCTTATCTTTAAGAACTTGAAATATGAAAAAGACAAGCGAACTATAAGTATGTACGAGTATGTTTCATCATTGCATGTTGTTTTAAAAGGTAGCGTAAGAAGGGACTTGGAAGGCCCTTTAGAAAGTTTAGTAATCAAAGAAGTAAATATGTCAAGAACTAAAATGGCAGGTACATTTACAAATTCGTTCTCAGCATGTTCTAAATATTAGTTGTAATTTATGTAAAAGTTTTCAAGGCTCTCGCATCATTTCCACGGACCTTGAAAGAAATTTTGAGAATTTCAGTTACTTAAATAAACCATGTGACAACTCAAAAAAATTAAGCAAATGTGCTGATAAATTTTAATGATTTGTTTTGGGAGTCCATGCATCATTTTTTGTGGTAAACGATTCGACTGCAAACACTAAGGTCTTATCCAACCTTAGGCCTTTCAGCTTTAATGTTGAGCCGGATTATATGATAGTTCGAAGAAACAACAATGACGCAAACTTTTCACTCAACGATATCGAAAGAATATATCTGTTCGAAAATTTACATTGAAAACAACAACAAATTAATGTTAATTAACAAAATATATTGCACCTACACTTGCACAAAATCTAGCAGATTTCAAGTAAAATATTTATGAATATCTACACCGTTTACACCAAATTTTTGATTTGTCATTTATCAAGATTTTGTATCTAAAACGAAACCCTTTAACTGAAAATATTCCAAAACAACAACCAAACAACTGCAATGCATCTAATTCACACACCTTTTTATGTACACAGGCTGAATTTTTAGTACAAATTTAAAAAAAAAATGCCATAGTTACTTTATAGGGCATTCACACATGCACAAAATCTAGCCGATTTCAAGTAAGATATTTATGAATATCTACACCGTTTACACCAAATTTTTGATTTGTCATTTATCAAGATTTTGTATCTAAAACGAAAATCATTAACTAAAAATATTCCAAAACAACAACCAAACAACTGCAATGTATCCAATTCATACACCATTTTATGTACACAGGCTTACTTTTTAGTTCAAATTAAAAAAAAATGCCATAGTTGCTTCATAGGGCATTCACACATGCACAAAATCTAGCAGATTTCAAGTAAAATATTTATGAATATCTACACCGTTTACACCAAGTTTTTTACATTTATCAATATTTTTTATCCAAAACAAACCCCATTAACTGAAAAATTTCCAAAACTGCAACCAAACAGCTACAATGTATCCAATTCACACACCATTTTAAGCAGACAGTAGCTAATTCACCCATCTTTTTCATAAATATGTTGTACAGGGTAGTGAAAAATAAATAAAAATATTAGATTTTGAGTAGATTTCCTACAAATCTAATGTCAAAATTGATTTCGTTTTATATGGGAAATCTAGTAAAAATCAGCTAGATTTAGCTCGAAATCAGGAAGTACTAGATTTCGAAACAATGTAAATGCCCTATTACAAAGTTCTACTGGATTTTAAGTACATTTTGACAAAATCTAGTGGCGAAGAAGATTTTGTTTTTTATGGGAAGTCTGCCAGATTTTGCCCGAAGTCTCGTAAGTCCTCCAATTTCACTCAAATATTAATACACTACACTTTCGACATTGTTGAACAGGCCCTTGCATTTTTCTGCCTTCGGAAGGCCTTGATATTTTTTTACTCCCTCAAAAATCCTAAAACACACTTGTGTACATAGATGCGTGCAACTGTCTGGGCTATAAGTTTAACTAAAGCAAAAAATATTGACAAATGAGTAATGGATATAAAGGCAAATTTATGACAAGTCATAATATGGCAGCAACATTTATCATTAAATACGGTATTTAATGCCGGCACAAGTTAAACCATTGAGAAAAATTTTGCAAAATAAACTTATTATTGCTGTTGTTGTTGTTGTTGCTTTAGTTGATAATTCCTGTTGCTGTTCTGTGAAAACAGGATGACAACGTTCATATATGCATGCATACATTAACTTAACAGGCTTATTAAATGTTGCTATTAGAGATGGTGCAGTGTGTAAGTTTTCTCGGCCAGACACTGCAGCAAGAATGTAGCTATGACGTTCTTCCATAATAAGCAAAACTCACATTCGCTTAGGTAAAGTTTAATTAGGTTAGCAAGTTGCTCGTATAGGAAAGAAGGGATGAGAGCCCACATTGGTCCAAGAGTATCATCCCTTTGAGAGGGATGAAAACATGGGGAGTAGTAAAAGAGAGAATGTTAGGTTTAGGACTTTAGGTACATTTAAAAAAGTCATAACAATAATATTGTAATATTAATTAAACTTTTTGTAATATCAATTAAAAATTAACAATAATAATAAACAATTCGATAACATCAATTAAGTTTTCCCACTCAAATCAATTAATACAATTCAAAATTTAATTAAATCATTTAAACTATTAATTGATAACATTAATTGGTGAATACTTTTTTCTGGGTAGAAAATTTAGATTGTGGAGAGTGAGCAAAGAAGAAAGTTAAGGGCGGAGAAATAGAAATTTTCAGGAAGAGAGCCATTTGCTCCATACACTGTTTCTACTATACGAAATTTATACTTCTGAGTTCCATTTCTGTTATCTAATTGTGTGCCCAAAAGGCAAAGTTTAGATAGCCCACTTTTCTTTGACATTCCTTGTATAAATTTAAAAATATTATATATTATGCGTGAGTCCCTTTTTGTTCTACCCATCTCTATTTGCTGCAACTACAGAAGATGATGATGTTGACGTTAATGGTAGCAGCATGGATTAAGAGCAGGAAAGAAACAAAAAATAACAACATGTCATGGCTAGTGAACTATATTAACAATAATATACGCAAATTGTTGTTTAAACAGGGACACAAGAACAAAAAAAAAAACACAAAAAGAACTTTTTGTTAATTAGTGCTGAATGGTGTGGTAAAGGAGTGATTTAAGTGAAATTATTGTTGCAAAGAATTTAAAGGAAAAATATTATTTTAAATAACGAAGGTAGTATATTAGCGGTCCAATGATAGCATTCATTTGTATAGATATGCTATTTAAGTCACGACACAGGAGCAAGGATGTGATTTTCGTAACAAAAATAATCCACACTATTACAGTTATAAATGTTTATTTTTGTTTTGATTTTTAATAATTAAAACCAGAGTACGAAAACAAATGAAACAAATTGTTTGATTTTGTTTTGTTTCTTTCTTTAAAATGAGTGAAACAAAAGAAACAAAAATAATGAGAAGGATTGCTCAAGTTAATTTTTAATGTTTCTGCATATGAGCAGAAACCAGAGAACTTAACCGATCGGCTATAAGCCGGCTAAGCAGCATAGCTATAACCGGGTGTCCTAAGATACCTCTCTGCTTTTTTTTATAAATTATTTATTTTCTCACAAAAAGTTAACAGGCTGTTGGTCTTTTTTCGTATTACATTAACAAAGCAAATTTTTTATTTGGAATTTATCATGGTTGTCCATGATAACTAATAATATAAAATTTCATAAAAATAAGTTGCAGAAGACATTGAAATCTGTATGGTGAAAATATACTCTAAGAAACTCTAACCAAATTACCAAACAATGCAATTTGCAAGTTTTAGAAAATTCCAGGCATTTTCAGAAAGTTCGATTTTCAAATCACACTGCAGAGCTACGACGGTGAGTTTAAGTCAAGACTTTTTGGTTACAGTTAATTTAAAAAAATCTTAAAGTTTACAAAAGTATTTTTAACAGATTTTCAAAATAAACATTCTTAACGTTCTTGTTGTTTTAAATTCTCAAGAAAACTTCCACATATTTTTTCTTTCACATGTAAATTGGGAAATTTTGTGCTCACTTTTATTTGTTTTCGTCGCTCTACACACTGTATTACATTTAATTTGTAAACCATCAAATTATAAAGTTTTATTACATATGAAAGAAATAATAACAATATTGCGCTATAACTTCCTGTAAAACCGCTCAAAATAATTAAGATTTTGTCCAGAAATACTTTTGAGGATCGAGACTACAGGGCTGATCTACTAAGTCAAAATTAGCTTAGCACGACTCAAGCATTTTTTTTTCTTTTCTTCTTTCTAAGAAAGCCTTTTGTATTTAAGTCTGCAATTTTCTTGTTGATAATTATTTAAAAATTAAATGAAGCGTTAAGTAAAGTTTCTTCACACTCTTTTTGAACAGAGAGCTAATGTGAAATAACGAAATTTAATTATTTTGAAAATAACTCCACCCGCTACATACAGCAGTTATTTCAATATTCCTTCGATTTTAACTTTTTTTTGTATTAAAAATTTGTTTGAATTTTTCGTTTTTCTTGTCATTCTATGGGAATATATTATAATTGTTTTACGTTAAAACATTAACAACTTTTCTATATCATTTATTTATACTCGTATATGAATTTTTTTGGGGCCACCACCAATTGCCAGGTGACATTATTATCTGCTATTTTTGGTCGCCAAGAACCTAAAATTGTAACAAAACATGCAAGCCTGTCAAGTGTCAGTTAACGAAAAGCACAAGTACTGCTAACGACAAAAACAACCACATCAATTGCAGTACCAGCAACAATAGCAACAAAAACGATCAACAATGTACAACAACAAAAATTAACATGGAACAACTTAAAAAAGAAACCATAAAATGTAATGCCTGGCTGTTGTTCTTTTTGTTGTTATTGTTACCTCAAAACATGTTAAATGGCTTTTTTTTTGCAACCCGTTAACTTGTAACTAATGAATTTTCCCGGCCTAATAGAAGACGAAACAATGGCCTTTCACACACACACACACACACACACACACACACACACACACACACACACACACACACACACACACACACACACTCACACACACACACTCACACACACTCACACACACACACACACACACACACACACACACTCACACACACACACTCACACACACACTCACACTCGCAAACCAAAACATAACAGCATAAAATTTGCAAACCTGAAAAATAGGCCTAAAAGTCCACGACATGGCCAAAAGGTAAATGAAACCGCAAATACAAAAAAAAAACTATCATCAGTCTATTGAAAAATTGTAACAAATACTCCATCCAATATACGTGTAAATCAACCTTTAACGGTTTTAAAATGGCTAAAGATCACCCGGTAACTGATATTCTTCTTAACACTCTTTTTTTGCCACTAATATGTGGATGAGTGTGTGTGTGTGTGTGTTTTTCTTTTAAGTTGTGCTGTCTTCTGTGGAGACTTTGACACCCATTACAACAATAAGCAACAAACATAAAGAGTCTTTAATAATGTCCATATAATACGGGGAAAACATTTTCGTACATGGGTGTTAATGTCACCAACATATTTAAGCCATATTGGTCGTTTACAAAAGCAAGAACAACAATAGTACAACAACACATCAACAACGTTTAAAGGAACCTTGTAAAACAAGAGATTAACGAGCCACAAAGTATGCATTTGCATCGGTGCATGTGCATATGAATGTGTGTGTGTGTGTGTGTGTTTGTGTGTCCGAAGGGTACAAACATTTTGTATTTCCTTAAGTCTTGGGATAATTATAATTAACTGTAAGTTGATTAGCTAGACTGAGCAAAAGATATATTTGTATAGCTGGCAGTTATTGAGGTATTTTTGTACTTCTTTTTAACTGACATGCATTTGTAAATGTATCAGTATAAGTAGAAATTATTAATCATTTTTATAACTAAAAAATATTTGGTTAATTTTCTTACTATAGTTAAATCAATAAAGAAAAATTTTTAACCATCAGCGGTCAACTTCGAAACAAACAAAAGACTATTTTTTACTCACAAATCGTCGCCGAACTAACTGACATTTTTTTGAAAAATGAGTTAAGTCCACTGCTGCACTTTATGAGTCATAATAGACCTTGTCCACAATTTTTATGACTGTAAATATTACTGTAGAGCCATTAACAGCAAAAATTTTGCAGACGTTTCCATAAGAATACATGTAGAAAACAATCCTAAAAGCTGCTCTCCTGTAAAATTTTAAAAATGTTAGATAGGTCAGTTAGATTAAACAGCGACGAAATGGTCTAACGAATTTTTTTTTTATCACAACTGGAGGCAAATTAGCTTGATATATGTATATATATGTATGTATGTAGTTCCCTTAAACTGCAAAACAAAAAGTATCTTAACTGTCTATTCACAACAATCATATTATGTTTATGCTACAAAAATCTATAATTATCTGACAAGCAGGTTAGCTTAAAATTAAGTGTAAAAAATTTTTTATTCAAGTCACTCATTCAATTCTCAAGGGTTGAAAATTATGCTTGATTTGCACTTTATTTCAATAGCATTTTCTAGTGAAAAGGGAACTTAAATTCCATTTGAAAAACTGACTTGTAGTACAATTCAATTCAAGGCTTGAATTATACTTCAGTTAAGCTTTTAAGTATTACTATGGAATTCATGTATATTTCAAGCTTGAAAAACAATTTCGTTTCTAATAAAAATTTTCTGCACAACCATCTGCTTTTGATGTTTTTTTTTCGCAATTTTGCACATGATATTTGAGCTTTAATAAAAAGCATTTTGGAGTTTGATCACAACAATCATATTATATTCTCTTCAAAATTATAATAATATTGATTCGCTTCATATGGAGTGGCGTTTGAAAACTCGCATAAAAGCATTAAAACAGTTTAATCAAACCAACCATATAATGGTCCCTGCGAAAATGTCTACAATACATTTTTTTCTTTCAAAAAACGTTTATTTTAAAAGCAACTAAAATATTTTTGGCAACTACCCCATGTTCTCTGTAAGAAGCTTAGCATAATTCTTTAGTCACCACATGACTTAACTTTTGGCCTTATAAGTTTAAATTAAAAGTGTTTTGAAGTATGTTGACAGCAACCATAATATGTTCTTTGAAAAATATCTTTTTTTCCAGCCAAGTGTTCAAGTTAAACCGGATGTTTATTACAAATAAAAATTTGCAACATATGAGTTCATGAATTAAATTCCCGCCGCTTACCTGAAAAAGAATTACTTCTCCTGTCAACAGACAGGTAGCAGTTGACTCTTATCAAGATTTAGATTTTGTTTGACAGCCATTTATAGCAGACTAGCGCGTGATTTGAGAAGAAAATCCAGAGAGGCTTTCGTGTGCTCATTAAGCATATTTTTTTCAGAAAAACAATATCTCTGAAACCAAGAGTAAACTTCACCATAAATTTCAATTGTAAAATAGTGTTTTTCTAAATTTTGTTATTGCCGTACTAGCATGAAAGAATCTGAACGTTCTGGACGTCCAGTTGAGGTCTCTATACCCGAAACTAAAAATAAATCACAGTATTGGAAAAGTAAGAGAAATTGTGGAAATCATAGGCATCTCACATGGCTTTAAATGGATATGAGAATACCCCAGCAAAAAATGTCAAAAAAGGTAATCGGGTTTGGAATTAATCATGTTTGGTGGTAGCTGTTCCTTACTGGATTACCAACTTAATGATTTTAACAAGGCGTGAGAATAAAATAATCGCTTCTTGAGAAGTACTTACTTTTTTTATTTGGCAACTTGTTCACGTAATCTATTTAATCTAAAACAAATTATTCTCCTCATTTAACAACTTGTACACATTTTTTTTTAAATTTTAGGTAGTGTGATTTGTAAGCGAGTAGTGAAATTTGGTAATCAGAAAAGTAAGTCATTATACGGCAAGTAGTTCTGATGGTAATGTGTAATTTTTTGCTGGGATGTTTCGCAAAAATAAGTACCGCATTGCTGACATTCGAGAAAGAACGCGAAAAAGAAACGATTATTTAATGTTGTTAGAAATTATCTGATTTTTTTTTTTGCATACAAAAATTTTCGTAAATATTTTTCGCTACTTTTACTAAACTTTTTAAAATGTCTAAATCAAGTTTTATTACTTTATATATCGAGCCAAAACCGCCAAAAAAAACTTAACTGACATATTTTTGGACTTTTTTTTTGCAAATAATCGATTTTGGCAAAAAAAAACAAGTTCGGAAATTATGCCGCTTAAGCTTTTTTGACAGTTATGGCACGATATCATGATTCATTAACTGTATTACATTATTCACTTTCGCTAGTTAATCAACTAAAACTATCTCTTTTAAGAACACTTAAACTTTTAAATAAACCATTAGATTAGCAAAGAAAGTGGCAGAAAAAAAACTGACCCATATTTGCTTTAAAATACCATCAATAATCCTAAAATAAGCTGTTTAACTTGTGTGTAGTAAAATATTTTAGCCAAGAACATGAAAAATTACTTTAAGTCACAGGGTTAAAGCAAAACACAAAGAAATGCTCTTCCTTAAAATGCTCATTATGTGTTGGGCAGTGTTAATTATTATGCTGCTAAATTTTATAATTTCATTCTTTTTTTTTTATAAAATTCATTGTTATACATATAATTTTTTTTATTGTTTAATTTTTATTAATGGTTTTATTTTTTTGTTCTTTTTAGTTTTTTTTTTGGCTGCCTGGTGTTACGAATTATGTTATTGGCAGCAATAACATCTTTTATGAAGCAAAACAAAGAGAAAAATCTCTCACATTAATATTTATATTATACGAGTATGTATAACATATACTTATGCTGTATGTTTGAAACTTAAGCTCACGCTAAGTTTCGATTTGAGATGGCGAAACCGTCTTTATAATTTTCTTAGTTTTTGGTAGCAACAAACTACACAAATTACCACTGAAGTGAGCCAAACTTAGAGAAGAAATAAAAAGAAATTAAAAAAAATTCATACAAACACACACACACACATTTCATTTAGCCGGCATTACAAAAAACTTAGCTTCAATAAAAAAATATATACATATATATAATTAATTATTTTTTCACTTTATGTTCATTGTTCTCTTTCTTCTTAACTGCTGGAAAAATAATAAACCAGACTGTTTGAAGCCATGTTATTCTTCATCAATGTCTGATGTTTAAACTGGGGATGGGTTAGTGAGGAAAGTTTTGTGCTTGTTTGTACCTAGAAGTGATTCAAAACTTACTCAAATGAAAAGTTACTAATTAACACTTATGCCCAGTTTTCTTGTCTACATATTTGGGAAAGCATAAGAGAACTCTGATAATTCCGTAATTTTTATCTCTGCAAAACCTAATAATATTATATAATACTAGCTGAGCGGGCTCACACCCCCACCCCCCCCCCCCCCCAAAATGAAAGCATACATAAAAATTCATTCAAGTCGATCCAACTGTTTAGTAGCAGTATAGATAAATAACCTGGACAACAACTGCAGCGCCATCTGCCGGGCTGATTTGTAAATCAAAACCATCAAGGGCGCCACCCAAACGCATACAAAAAAAAATTCATTAAAATCGGTCCAGCTGTTGAGGTGGAGTTCGGTGACACACACACGTACAGTAGAATTATATATATAAATATTCACCTTTATTCCATTTGTCGACATCAACGTCACATTAACACAATACCAAAAAATCGGGACTTGTTTACTCGCTCTCGAGAATAATTTTGTGATAATGGCAATATATTTCCATTCCCTTAATTTTAGTAAATGGCATTCGCCTGCCAACAGAAGTCAGTTGTTTTCGAGAACGGGTATACAAGCCCCAATTTTTTAGTATTGTGTTAAAGTGACGTCGATGTCGAGAAATGGAATAAGGACTATTATATGTATACTAATGACTTTGTCGTAATAAATAAAATAAATTTTTACTTACATATATCATTATGTAAAACGACTTATTTTAATTTAAATGAAATATGTAAAGACAAGTAAGTAAATTGTTTGCTGGGATAGTCTCCCTTAAGCTCGATACAATACATTTAGTCGGTGTAGCTTCTTAGAAGTGACTATATTCTATTTTGTCTTGACTTAAGCTAGAAGTCAGATCGTAAGTGACTTGCTTTCACGTTCAAGCACAATCTCTTTAAAGAAATAAAACTTAAACATGACAACGAAAATGTATGCTGACAATATCATCATACCTCAAAATCTATCATCAAAAACATTTCTAAATATCTTTTGCTAATCCAAAAGTGTAATAATCATAAATTTCTACTCATGCTGGCTTAATGAATTGAAACTTTTTCACACATGATTCATACAAGCCATGGCCATCACTTGTTTAAATCAAATGAAAGCTTTAAATTCTTTTGAAAGAAAAAGAAAAATGTACCATGTGTTGAAATCATATGCAATTAGTTGCACTGAGTTTCTTTTGTTGCAAGTGTTCCAAAGGAAATTGAAAATTATTTAAAAACCAATTAATAATATAGTTCAGGTCAAATAATTTCAGACCACTGATTTGAAATGAGTTTGAAGAAAATGAGCTGCAGTTTCTCTACAATTTCAGTTCATTTCAAAATTAGCGTTAAAATTGTGTTGAAAAAATTGATTATTGTAAAATAATTACATCGTTCCACCCAGGGGGGCCAAAAGTAAAAAAAAAAACTATGGAAAATATTTTTTTTCAAGTTTGCTATTTCTTTGAGAAAGAAAGTCAATAATATAAAACAGTAAAGGGGAAAATCATGTAAAAATAGAGTTAGTCTTCTTATTACAAACTTTACATTCAATGAAAGTAGTTAGGGGAAGCCTTGTCTATCGAAAACATGGCTACGAATATAATTGTATGATTTTTCTCGATGCGAAAACTTTTCATTAAATACAGAACACAGGTACAGGACTATTTTGTTCAATGCTTTGATCCTTGAATTTTCTGCCCCAGTTGGTTAATTTTTTTTGCTAAATTTTTCTACAGCTTATAAAATATTCTAACAACAAATGATAAAATTAAGTTAAATTTTTATTTCCCAGCCCCTTCATCTGCCAATAAAATCCACACAAACACACACACAGTTTTAAAACGTGCACATCCGCTTATCTTTAATTTTTTGTAATTTTTCTAAGCAGACCTTTTTTAGATTTCTCCCAACTAATTTAAATAATTACAGTAACTCTATACCCATATAATTTCATGCCACATTTTCCAAAGTTAAAACTAAATAAAAAATAGTATGCTCATAAATTTTCTTTTTAACAAATTGCATGTTCAAATATGTGACTTGTGACAAGATAATCAATAAAAGTTACTTAAGCAAAAGCAACAAACAAACAAAAAGTAGAAATAAATCCAACAAACATGTTAAGGGGAAAAAAAAGAAAATCACTACAATCAAGGCTTCAAATTACACTGGCAAGAATGTCTCTGTTACAAAAATATTTATGACTTGAAAGAAAATTCTTCTGTTCTTTTATAATTTTGGGTCATATTTCCCAAAAACATGCAACGTAATTCCGCTGGTTTTTTCTTTTTTTTTTAATTTTTGTAATACAAAATGTAGTGTAGGTTAAATGAAGACATCACTGAAATATTGATGAATTTTCAGTTTTCTATCTTTAACTGTAAAAAAAAAGTTTAAAAATGAAATCTTTATTTTAGTGCATGATACCGACTATTAGTTACATTTTTTGCTGTTGATTTTTATTAAAAAAAAAAAAATAAACAGTTCGTGTATTCCTTCAGAGCAGATGTCCTTGTTAAAAATTAATTTCTTAAGTGCTTTGGTTTTGCTTGTACTTTAGTTATTATGTATGTATATAAAAATGTATATATATTTATATTCGTTTATGTCCTTATATTATATACAAATGCTGTGCTGGTCTCATTTTTTCACACTGACATAAGAAAAGTGGAAAATTATCAATAGCCTTGTTTTCATAAATTATGAAAAAAAAAATCGTAAAATTAGTTACAACGCTAATTCCTGGAGGAATAAAAAAAAAATTACGTGTTAAATGTGCATATGAAGATCACTTTTCTATAACACCGATTCCACTTAAAGTATGTAATTTTGTTTTCCTAAGAGTAGAGCGGCAGATGTTACAAAATAAATTTAAGAGGATATCTCATGTTGAAATTAGACTGAATTTACATTATGAAAGTTTTATTGAAATTAGTTGCATGAAACTATTTTTAATTTCTTCTTCCTGTAGGAGCCGCAAATCAGGTAACAAAAGGATAACTACCCCATTTTTATATGCCTTTCTCTGCTCTAGCGCTGCGGGAGCCCTTCCCTCCCCCCCCCTTTCAGAACCCACAACACGGGTAATTATTCGTCTGCAATTTAGTTGCACATCTCTGCAGACAATGCTATGATTTCTCCACAAACCACTGTTTCAAAAGTTTCCCTAGACTTTCTATTACATCCCAGCAACTCATAAGAAGTAAATTTCTAAATGCCTGTTATTTCTACATTTATTACAAACTGCTCAAATTCTCATCATTTAATTCCCCAAAAACAAACCCTTCAATCACTATACTTATCTCTCAAAATTTTCCAATACATTCGAAATATGTAAAACAAATCATCCAAAGGTTATCATCACGTCCAAACGGAAAAATTAACCATGCAAACAGCCACCACAAACAAGTTGACATTTTAGCTTCTCCCACAGCCGGATCGTCTCCATTGAATAACGTTCGTTTAAAAATAAATAATTCCAGCTAATTTGGATGCAAGTGGAAAATAAAGAGTAAAAATAGTGTGACCATTAAATATACATTTGTCTATTTTATTTCATTTTTCATTTTTATTTTTATTTTATTCGAAAAAAAGCTTTTTTTCTGTTGTCCAATATAATTCTTTTTTTAGACAATTTTGTTTCGTTCTTATTTGTTTTTTTTATATTCAACTCAATGTTGCACCTCAATGGTCATCTATCAACAAATGATGGTATCGACAAAGCAATTCATCTAAATGCAAAATACATTCGTTCTTATTTTTCTATACATTTAAAAATATAACCCAGCAAACATAAACACCAGGAATATTTTTAATTATAAGAAAAAATTATTAAAAGTAACTTTTTAGATGAAATGATTTAACAACAATACTCTTTTTAACATGCACTTTTTCAAAAGGTACTTTTTTTAAAGATACTTTCTTAAAACGTAAACTTTTTAAAAAATATTTATTTTTAAAAGGTTATATTTTTATAAGTTACTTTTACTAAAAGATAATTTTCTTAAAACGTGCTTTTCTTAACACGGACACGTACGTATTTTTTTAAAACATACTTTTTAAAAAATACTTTTTTAAAAACGAACTTTTTAAAAACGTACTTTTTTAAAGGGTATTTTTAAAAGGACTTTACCAGAAAAATACTTTTTTTTGACAGCTTTTTTTGAATGTACGAGTATTTTTTTAATCGATACTTTTTAAAGCTTTTTTATTAAAAGGTACTTTTTTTAACGTACTTTTCTCTTTGAAGTAATTTTTTAAAGGTACTTTTTTAGAATTTTCTTTTCTAAAAGGTACATTTTTTAAAAGATACTTTTTTTAAAGTACTTTTTATCAGGTAATTTTTTTAAAATACACTTTTTTAAAAGTAATTTTTCGTAGAATGTACTGTTTTGAAATGTACTTTTTCTCAAACTGTACTTTTTGTTAAACGTGCTGAATTTTATAAGTTACTATTTTTAAGAGGAACTTTTTTTAAAAGGTACTTTTTTAAAATTTGCTTTTTTAAGTATGTATTTTTTAACAGGTCCTTATTTAAAAGGTACTTTTTGAAAGATAATTTTTTAAAAGTATTTTTAGAAAAAAAAAAACGTTTTTTAAACGAACTATTTTTAGGAGGAACTTTTTTAACAGTATTTTTTTAAAATCAACTTTCTATAAAAAATCCTTTTAAAAGAAATGTTAAAGCTTTTTTGTAAGATACCTTTTTATACGGTTCTTTTCTTAAAAGCTATTTTTGTAAATGTACTTTTTCTGAATACACACTTTCTTGTTAGTTTATTTTTCGTAACAGGTACTATTTTAAAAGTTGCATTTTTAAGAGGTAGTTTACTGGAACTTGGTTTTTTAAAAAGTACTTCTTTGAAAGGTATTTTTTTTTTTTGAAAATGTACTTTTTAGAGCTACTTTTGTTTATAGGTACTTTGTTCAGAAACGATTTTTTTAAAGGTTCTTTTGTTAAAAGTTAAAGTAAAAGCACTTTTTATATAATTTACCATTTAAGTAGGAACTTTTTTTTAAAAGGTACTTTTGTAAAATATACTTTAAGGTCTCTTTCCTGTAAGCCCTTGTGTCAGCCCTACGACTTTCGCTTGGTTGGGTTATATACATATAAATATTGGAGTTTTTATATGTGTTTATATTTATACTGTCAGCAAATATAAAATTCGTAAAAACAGCATAAGGTAAAAGCAACAAAAAGAAGTGAGTGCCATTTAAAATCTACGAAAATTCAAATAAGCAAATTTTTTCCATTTAATACCAATGATAACAAATAACAACAAAAGCTATAACAACAACAACAACAACAAATAGTTTCAACAGCCAGCAAACAAAATAAATTTTCAAGTTTACCCTCTTTTGCTGTATTTTTTTTTGTAAGTAATCATACAATAAAAATTCAATACTTTTTCAATATATTTTCTTTTCTTCTTTTTGCCAGTTTGTCTAAAAGTTTACAAGATGTCCGTCCGTCCATCCATCTGTCTAGTGTACTTTGGAGTTCAAATGGAGAAAGACTCCAAGATTAGATCATTATTGCTGAAGGTGTTTGGTTGGCTGGCTGTGTTGTTCGCTTGAGTCTCAGGCATATTACTACAGCATCATCATTTTACCCACCACCAACATTTTGCATAATATGTTGCACTATTTGACAACAAAAACATCATAGAAATGAAAAAAAGTTAAAATACTGCTGTAAGGCAAAGGAAAAAAACAGAATTTAAACTCTATCAAGAAATGAATGGTTTCTTAAATGATGGCATCATTTCTATGAAACTAAAGTGTTGCTCTGAACTTAAAATTTAATACCGAAAAATAAGAAATATAAACAATAACGCTTGAAAGTAAGACCATCCATGAAAGCACAAGTAATACGCTACATTATATGGGTTTTGTGTTTGATTACAGTAAAAGAAAGTTTTCAACTTTCGTGTCATAACTACCAAAAAAGTTTAACCGACCATTTTTTGACCTCGTTTTTTTACGAAAGTCGATTACTTACGATAGCACATAATCGATTTTAGTCCAAAGCTCAATTTTGAAAATTATGTCGCTTAAGCTTTTGTGGCACGATATGACATCAAATTTTGGGAAGGCATATGCCAGCTGATGCTTTCAAATGACCACTAATATGGTACAAGCAGCAGAAAGCTGACTGGTACTCGTTGCCTACTTCAGCAGCATTCCTTCTACCATACATTTCTGCCGCTTGACTCAAGTCCTACCACCACCCATCTTGACACATAATTAAAAGTCTGAAGATGAAGTACATATATTTATTTTGCGCTAAGTCCGTAATATATTAAAATAAAAAAATTTTTAGACTCCTCATCGACTGGCTAATTTCTTAAGCTTTGTATAGAAACCGTATTTTGTCTCTCCTGCAAAATTTGCTGGAAGTTAGTTAGCGAAAGCCGACGATATGTTTATAGAAAAAGTTTCAAAATGTTGTTGAGAATTGCGTACACAAACAAAATAAGTTGATGTATCAAAACTGACCTAGAATCGGATTAACATGTTTGCTGTGAAGTTTTTGTTTGATATTTTTATAGTTTTTCTATAAGAATACAAAGCTTTTAGGCTTTTCTTAGGACGTTGAAGTCTACTGATAATTTTGTTGAACAGAAACGAAATTCATACAGACGTTGCTTGAACAAAAAATTCTTTAAATTATTAATTTTAGCTTCTTAAAAAAGAGCAAATGGAGTCTAAGGCCTGCTCTGAATGTCATCCAGATTGATCAACTTAACTTAAAGAACTTTTCACCGTATGGCCCACAACATACATTAAATAAAATAATAATATTACAAATAAAAAGAAAAGCTATAAGGAAAAACCTTTTCATTTTTGCACGTAAGAAAACCATACATACCAATTCTATGCAGCCATTGTGTCCTTTAAAGTTAAGCTGCAGAATGCTATACTGCACATTCAGACTGGCAAATAAAAAGACCACAACAAAGTTAATGCAAAAGATGAAAAGAATAGAATGGAGTAAAAGCTAAAAGAAGAGTGACAAATATCATTTGTTGGCACATTATTATAGTCGTACATATTCCTATAGATACGTATTAGTCGTATTGAAAATGTTGTGAGAAACACCTACGTGTTTATATTTCTTTTCATGTTCGAATGTGTATAGTGAGACCTATAAATGACAATGCCTTGAGATATGGAGGTTCTTACTTACTTTTTCCCTTTTGTTGTTGTTGTCGTTGTTGCATTAAATGATGATAATCAAGGAGCAGAGAACAGCAATGATAGTGAAAAATTGAGTAGAGTTGAATCATTACTTATGATTTCTTGTACTTATGCTAGAGCTGGGTCCAACTCGTTCAGTCGTTAATTTTTGCCACAAACCTATGATCAAACACATGTAATTTAAATGGGTTTGATCATAGTGGCAAAAATGAACGAATGAACGAGTTGAACCCAGCTCTAACTTATGCGCACTCATTCATACTTATTGCAATGTTGTCTATGAATCATATTCACTCGAAAGTTTGAAATGCGCATCGAAGTCATACTTAGCAACATATATGATGTTGTTGATTTCTACTCTCCTTGACTCAATGTCTACGATGATACAAAATAAGTATGATTCGCAATGCGAATTTGACATACAAACATTAAAATACTCATTATTAGGTTATGTGTTTCTCTGTTTGTTTTTTGTATGTTTTGTTTTTTTGCAGGAATTGAAAAACAACCCAACCCTATTTATTACTATTGTATACTACTTGCAAACTGGTAAACATGCAGTGATTTCTGAGTGTGAGTATAGTTGTTTCCAACAGCTCTTTTGAACTAAAATGAGCTGTTGGACACAAGTTCGATCAAAAGCGCCAATGTAAATTAAATGGGTTTGAAACAACTTTTGATTCGAACTCTCTCAAACTAGTTTAAAAAGAGCTGTTGGACAGAAGTCTAAAGCTTAAATTAGACGTGACATAGCCATAATGCCATAGCCATAACCAAAAAAAATTCAATTGGTTTCTATGGTGAGAGTTATGGCGTTATGGCGAGTCACGTATAATCAAATATAGTGTTGCCCATTAGTTTGGTTCGAACGGCTGTTTTCTATGGCTATGGTTATGTCACGTCTGATTGAGCCTTAATTGTGAGTGTGGTATGACTATGATGTCGACGTCGCATTCATATTTATTTCAACATATACTTAAAAATCAATGTCATCGTGAGTATGCGTAAATCAGTGAAGTTGAGTTTAAATGATGTCTACTCACTTATATTTAAAATTTCATGAGTCAGTATGAATAGCGAAAAAACGAATTATTGCCGATCACTGATCAGGTGAGGATTTTATAACTGGCGTACATAATGATGTGTATGATGATGAAGTTAGAAGAAATTGCTTTAGTTTGATGTTGTTGCGGGTTTGCTAAACCAGCACCTTTTTGTGGTACTTGTAAATAGAATATTTTTACTTTTTGCAGTATTTTTCAAAAGTAAAAGATTCTTAAGTGAGCAACAAAAGGCAACGACACTTTCAATAAAAACAGTTCCATTTTGGGGTTTTGTAATGATAAATATCATATGGGAATTCTTAAAGGAAACAACAAACTAACAACCATAAAAGCCTTGCAACATGTTGTTGGTGTTTGGTGCTGGTTGCTGGCTGGCTGGCATGCCATAATGAAACATACTCCATTAAACCGGGCCAGGTTTTGTTTTCTAAACAAAAAAAAAAAAGAAAATTAAATAAATAAAACAGAAAATAAGTCTTTGAAATGTTTTTTTTTCTCTCACTTATTTGATTTTTGCTTTAGAGAACTTTGATGTTTTAAACTATTAGCACGCACATGTGGTATATATTGAAATAAATATCTTTATTGTTGTACTGCTTGTTGCTACAGTTGTTTAGTATAACAGTTGTGGTCATTTTGATTTGTAACTAAGTTTTAGTTTATTTATAAAAAGAGCTTTGCTGAAGCTCTTTAATGAAATGTTTATCTCATGGCTTTTATGAAATGTTAAATTTGGCTAAATTAAACTTTGCTCTCTAGCATTAATAGTCAGGACATATTCAATTTCTTCAATAGTCAGTCCATGCAGAGACTTGTATGACTAGTAATTTCTACAAAAAGCTTTTCTGTCCTGTTTTCAATAAGAAATGCTATTATGCTGATATCCTTAAATTAATATTTTTACTACTATTTTACTTTTCAGTAAAATAGTTTTTTTTATCAATTATATGTAACTTAAATCATATTATTGATTATTTAACTTCCTTTTCCCAGAATATTAACTCACCATAGGGTACCCTAATTTTCTTCCTTGACACTTGTTTTAAAGTCAGCTAATGCAAAATATATATGGTATATTAAATTTTTTCTTGAGTTCCTTTATGTATTTTTCTTCTTCGATCACAGTTGGTGCCTTTGGTTCTTTTCTCAGTTATTTATACATTACGATTGAGTATTAATATCATGATCATTTCGTGACAAATTCTTTAAAGCAATGTTTTTTTTATTTAACTAGAAATAAATGTTCATTTTATCATGCTAAACTATAAAGTATTTAAATGTTACTTTTTAAAAGTATCATGGCTTGGCAACAGGCAAAGCAAATTGAAGTAAAAACAATATACATATATACACGTATACTACAGATCGTTATCTCAATATATAAAGGCCCCAACTAATTATTTTTTTGAAACCGAGTTTTTTGTATACTTCTTTAGAAGAACACCTAATGTATCGAAAAATGCAAAAATCTCAATTTCAAACAAAATAATGAGTTAAGGCCTTTAAATATCAAGATAATAATATATACTATATCCTGAAGAAGTTAACCGAAGGTTAACGAAATATTCTGCCTTATCGTGGTTGGCGTATTTCAAATACGACTACGACTGTTTGGTAATAGATTAAAGAAAAACTGTTGAAGTCTTCTTTAATCTATTACCAAACAGTCGTAGTCGTATTTGAAATACGCCAACCACGATAAGGCAGATTGTAATAATAAATATAAGAATTTAAGAACTGACCTAAAGCTCGGAAAAATAGTTTAATTTCACATAAAAAAAAAGGTCGAAAAATTAGATAAAAATATTTAATATGAATGAAAATTTTTTTTGATGAAAATATTTTTTATTGGAAATATTCTTTAAACCAAGTTCATATATAAAAATTCAGAATTTTTTTTTACCAAAAACTTGAAAGAGATAAGTTGCCATAAATTTGTCCAATATAAAATGGCTGTGATAACAAATTAAGCAACAGTTTTTACAAAATTTGGCACAAGGTGTGGTTCGAAGGACCATACACAGAAAACTCGAGAGAGAAAATTCGCCATAAATTTAGCGAATCAAAAACCAGCGACAACAGATCTATTTAATTATATAAAATTTTAATTAAAATTTTTTTACTAAATTTAATGCACCCTAAGAAAAAACAAATATTTCTCCAATTAACGGCTTTAATTGAAAAAAAAAATTATATATAAATACACAATTAAAGATTTATTAAAGTCAATTAAAGTTTCGTTTAAGAATTTGATTGATCAAAAGTTTAATTGAGTCAATAAAACTTTTCTGTGCTAAGTTTCATTTCGGAAAGTATGGAGTTCCACAACTAATTTTCTCCATGTTAAAAAATTCACTGATATCGTTTACTTATGATGGCTGCAGAAAAACTGCTAAGTAATATGGAGCCATAACTATCAAAACACATGTTTTGTAAGGTTGCCACTTTTCACCAAAGGATTTTTTTTTCAAACTAGTGCTGCCATCTAAGCGTCAGGTCGGCTAGTTTTGACACCGCACTATGGCCTTAAAGTTTAATAAATATACTTTGGTATTTTTATATAAAATTATTATAATATTTTGTTCTTAACAATTTAGTCAGTGGTCTAGTAACAATAATTATAAAAGTTTTTAATTTAACTGCAAGGATTGTAGCTTTATGAAAATTTTGACAAAATGTTTGCTTTTAAAATTATTTTCTTTATTACCCGACTGACAAGAAATGTTATTTTAGTTAATTATTATTTTTCGAACTGTATTTGTTTCTATATTCTTATGAATTGAATTATGTTATATTTTTCGAGCGTTTCTTGTATATATGTTTGTAAATTTCTTTTTTTCTTGTAAATCTATCCAAAAGGTTTTACTTTTCTTCTATTAAGATGCACTGTTCAATCGCAAATTATTTCAAATATAATTTATTAAAGAACAGTCTGCTGCACTAAAGGGCCAAAAATGCTATTTTATCCACAATGTCCCATTTAAAGGGTACAATATAATTTTTTAATATGTATAACGAAATTATATGCTGAAAAAGCCGCCTGTGATTTGCTTAAGCCTGCCTTAAAAGAATTTTTCCATTGTTACTTGGTGTAATTATTTTGTTATACTTTATAAATTTCTTAAAATTGCATATTCATATAGTTCTTAACTAGAATATATATACATATCTAACAATATCTTATTTTGGCCATTAAAAATTCTTAGAAAACATTTACCTTTGAAGGAAGTTTACTTATATTTTTTCTTTTTCTAAATAATTGAAAACATGCAAAAACAAGCAGTTGAAAAAATCTGTCAACTAATCATGAAAAGGCCTAGTTAAAATAGAAGAAAAAAAAGTAGCAAACGAATTCGATACCAATGCAACACCTACTAAAAGCCTTGGCAAAAAGCAAAAAGCTGTTTTAGGAAACAATAATACTACTAACGATCCATACGTAGCTTTAAGCCAAGAAATTCAACTTGAAGATAACAAACACGCTAGTTACTTTTTTTTTTCTTGGACACAACAAAACACCAAAATTAAACACGACAAGTGAAGGAGCTGTTTATTATTTTCAACAAAAAAAAAACAGGTGAAAAATATTTAAAAAATTTAATTTTTTTAAAAGGTCTTTTTAACATTATTAAAAAAAATGTATCTCAAATTAATATGTTGTTAGCTTTTGCTTTACAAGAGCACAAAATATACATTTCGAAAGATAAAGCCTAAATTAAAAATTATTTTTGTGTTGTTAAGAATACACCTTCTGGTTTTTAAAAGAACCAAAATGTGTACGAGTATTTTCGGCAGTCATTGTTTGAACACTGGCATATATTTTAATTTTTTTTAGATAAAAATAATAAACATTTTCCCCTAATTGTTACAAGAAATGCTTACAAATGAAGAAAATGTTTTCATACACGTATCTTTAACTAATTTGGTTTTATTTAACAAAAACAAAAGAAAAAAATCAATATTTGTTTTTTACATACATACTTACAGGCATATGTATGTAATACGTAACAAACAGTGCGGAATATAAATAAAGGTACGATAAAGCATATGAAATCAATTACTATGGACTATGCTTAACTTATAGTACGTTTCCATATACGAGTATGTACGTGTTTTGGAGCAGAAAACTTGTTTTGCTCAAAACCAATGTTTTGCTCCATAAATGTTTCATATCAACAAAACACCTCAAATAAGTTGTTTTCCTCCAAAACATGAAAAAATTTGTGAGTGCAACACTGCGTTGATGACTGAAACTTCGAAAAAAAAGCCGCCATATGCTGATAAAAAATGGCAGTAATACAGAATATAAATTTTTAAAGCAATTGCACAAACCACATCAGTTGTATTTATATCTTGTTTATATGTAAATAAACATTTACTAATCTAAATAATAAGGTTTGCGGCCTTGATAATACGTAAGTTACGTTAGGTTATGCAGGGGTGGCAATCAGAAACCCGAACACACTTAGACCGAACACACGAGACTCTGCTTATGCGGAGTTCCGACCGTCGAACCAACCAGTGGTGCGATTCAGTAACTTTTAACGATCCGACAATCGTAATTTTTGTCTATACATTTTGTCGTTTGCAATAACGATTGTGTGATTCTGTAACTTGGTTTTAACGATAGTACGCAGCTGATAGTTTCTGTCAATTTTAGTCGATAAAATTAACACCACATAAATTATTGTCACTTAATGTAGCGTTATGCTACATTAACCTACAGCAAATATCGTTAAATATGTTACTGAATAGCAAATAATTTTTTTAACGATGCGATTATCGTTAAAAAAAAGTTAGTGAATCACACTATAGAGCTCAATATAAAGCTATTCAACACTAGCAATATCAGAAAGTTCCCTGAACTCAAGAGCGCCCATTGTGGCCAATCTCTTTCATGCAAGTCCAGAACACTGACAAAAAAAGTGTTATACACTTTCCTCTTCATCGATATCCTTGCAGCTACCTTTAACCTTTGTGCATGCCTACCTATGAGACAGTGTCCGGTTAGTACGGACACTAGAATCGAGATTTGTTTCATATTCTTCAAGATTAATGAAGCCGTATTTTTCCTATTTAGATGAGTTCATAACTGCCTTGTGATCACGCAATCATTTCTTGTGACCCACCTTCTATTTGTTTCATCCTCTGTCTTGCGCTAAAGTCTGAGTTTGCCAGAGAGTAGGGATAAACCCACACACCTGTAAGGTTGTCATAATTCTAGCAAACTCATTAGCCCTAGAATTCGCCTGAAAGCCTCTATGCCCCGGGATCCAGCTGATTCTAGTATCAAACCGATCTGCCATCTCATTTAGGGATGATCGGCAGTCGAGGGCTGTTGTTGTTCTTAGAAGCTGGGATACGAGTGTCGATAATACGCAAAATCAAATTGATTTCGAAAATTCGTATGGCCAAAACACAAAAAAGCATAATGGAAACAGTTCGAAGTGTTCTGAGAAAAACAACTTGTTTTGTTCATCGTGGAAACGTACTATTTTAAACTATAATTTCTTTATATGTTTAAGACTTATCAAAGATATCTATCAGCAAATTTTTTAAACTTACGTGATAATTCCTCAAGATCTAAATAATATATATTCAAACCTAATTCAGAACGTGCCCAATGCTTCAACCTGCTTAATACTAACTCACCCTTTCTATCGTATACCCCAAATCATATTTTCTTAACTCGAAAGCAAAACAATGACATCCTGTTACTTTTGACTTTTAGATTGAAAAGATGTTGTTGTTTGGTTGGTTTCTCCGCTCCCCTCGTTTCTGTTGTCTTTGTCATGTTCAAGTACCAAAATTTTAAAATACAATTAAAATCGTACACCAAAATGTTTTAAAGTTCCTTTTGTTTGTTTGTTTATATAATATATTTTTAAAGAATATGTCACGCATGCAACTTTACTCATAGAAAGAAAACCTGGAAAGACCCCTTTTTGTTATTGCATGAGGTAGGGAGGGGAAAACCCAAAGTAAGCAAACATAAGCTTTCCCATATTGCTACAATTTTCCCCAATGTGACTGACTCTTGGTGTTAGATGTTATCAGAGACCGGAATAAATACGTATGTTACCGTTCTTTTCTTAATATCTTTAGTATTTATTGTTTTAAATTTAGTGTTTATGTTTTTTTTAATATTAAAATTTTGTGACAGCTTTGAGTTTATTAGTTTTACTCTGCCAAGAGCCAAAGATTGTCTTGCT
This sequence comes from Tachina lurida, assembly GCA_944452675.1. NCBI lineage: Eukaryota > Metazoa > Arthropoda > Insecta > Diptera > Tachinidae > Tachina > Tachina lurida. The sequence goes on from OX101756.1 coordinate 10,008,566, forward strand.
CAACATGGGCATGGATGGTACAGAGATTAGATTGTGTGTATTGTTCAAATAATAAATAATGTTTTAAATCTTACAGTAGCATATTGAGAAAACACTTGTTGTTTGTAAATATTTGCCAAGATTTTTTCTAAAAAAAAGAAGTTTTCTTCTTTTTAAGTTTAAATAATCTAGAGAAAGTTCAGTCAACTGCTGGTTGGCTGTAAGGAACATTTAGTAGTGCTCCCTAAACCTTGGGAACATTTTAAATTTAAAAGCAAATAAAAGTAAAGTTAAGTAAGCCTAGAAAAATAAATTTCTAAATAAAATTTTGCCACACCCTTTATATAAAACATAAAAAAATATTCCCCTAATTCTAATACTAAACACTTTATTACGTTTTAAATTTTTTTAAGCCATTATTGTGTTACCATAACGATTTCCCATTTCTCACCATTTGTATTCCGGAACCTTAATTAATTTGCGTTAATCCGCTGAAAAATTTTCTTATTTGCAAAAATAAACATTTGAAATGGCATAAGAAAGAACATTTGCCATTTCACAGAAATAGTGTTTCTAGTAGTTATTTTCCTTAATATTTTTTGATTTAAATCACCACAAAACATGCAACATGCACTCGAAGTATTCCAGCACACACATTCACACTCTTTACTGACACTTTGAAAGCTAAACAATACGTTTCACTTAAGATGTGTACGAAACAATTCATAAATGTCAGATTTTATTAAAATGTCAAAAACATTAAACATTAGCAAAAAAAAAAAAAATGAAAACAGGAAAAAGAAATTGACTCAAATAAATGCGGTATTCGAAATAAAATTTTCACACTTTAGCACGTAAACAGCAAAGAAGGTCAAAGATAGTTTTAGCCAATAATTTTTTGTTTTAACCTAATTCTTTATATATTAAAGAGAAGAATATAAAACAATTTAAGTTCAAGCAGGCACTGCTACACCAAAGGCGATATCAAGATTTTTTTGTAACCCATATATGACAGATGCAACAAGAAGGCCGTCGTTAGAATAATTCTGCTCGCTTTTCTACAAAAAATTTAAAACAAATTAAATGTTCAGTGTAAAGAGAACATTTGTTAGACGGGGCTTGAAGGATTATTTTTAAAATTTCCGTTCATAAAAATGATATCTTATATTATTTCGGTAACTATTTTTTATTTATTTTTTTTATTATATTTTTTAGAAAAGAAAACGCCATATGGGAAACCATTCTCCTCAGTTTTAGGCTCTAGCGGCCCAGAAGATTTTTTACAGCTTTGATTTAAATGAAATGGTTCGAAGGACCATACAAGACTTTGAGCACCGTGATTAACCTACAGATATAAATAATTTTAATTATCTGTGTGCTTAGCCGTATCTCAGCACTGACAGATAATGCATCACAGTTAAAAAGAATGTTCATAGCTTTTGTTTCAATGAAATGGTTCGAAGGACCATATAAGAATTTAAGCGTTTTGTTTAATCAGCTGATATAAATAAGTTTAATGATATGTCTGCTAATTCGTATATCAGCACTTATAGATAATGTACCACTGCTCAGTAAATTTCAATAGCTTTTATTTTAATAAAAAGGTTTGAAGGACCATATACGACTTTGAGCATTTTAATTAACCAGCAGATTTAAATAAGTTTAATGATCTGTCTTTTGAGCCGTATGTCAGCACTTACAGATAATGTACCACTACTCAGTAGAATTTGTATAGCTTCCCAGCAAAAAATTTTCTAAATTTTGTAATGGGTAGTACTCTTTTAATGGCTTACAAAGTAACGAGTGGTACTTATTTATCTAATTATTTTATTTGCATAATAATAACTGTCATGTAATTAATAAAATAAGAACTTATTTATATCACCACGTGAAAGTACTTATTGTAGTACTTTCCAGTTAATAAGGAAATATGTATATCTAGAGAAATTTGTTACAAAATTTTATTCATTTAAAATAAAAAAATTAGAAAATATAGCAAATTAATTTTGAATAAGTTTAAGCAAAAATTATTCTATATTATTTTGCATATTTGTACGCAAAAAATAAGCCATTAAATTTTGAGTACTTTTAGGCAATCAGTAATCTATTAACTTTTGTATGTTTGTAGGCAAAAAGTATAGGGTACCGCATACTTTTTGAACTTCTCAAACAAAAATAATGGGTTATTCAGTCAAATTGTAAGTACTTACGACTGAGGAGTACATACACTTTTTTGCATTCTAGTAGGCAAAGTTTTTTGCTGGGTTCTATTTCAATGAAATTGTTCGAAGGACCATATTACACTTTGAGCACCTTAATAAACCAGCAGATATAAGTAAGTTTAATAATATGTCTGCTGAGCCGTATATGAGCACTTACAGATAATATATCACAGCTCAGAAGAATTTTTAAAGCTTTTATTTCAATGAAATGATTCGAAGGACCATATAAGACTTTGAACATCGTGATTAACCTGCAGATATAAACAATTTTTATTATTTGTGTGCTTATCCGCATATCAGCACTTACAGCTAATGTATCAGAGCTCAAAAGAATTTTCATAGCTTTTATTTCAATGAAATAGTTCGAAGTACCATATAAGAATTTAAGCGTTTTAATTAATCAGCAGATATAAATTAGTTTAATGATATGTCTGCTAATTCGTATATCAGCACTTACAGATAATGTACCACTGCTCAGTAGAATTTTTATAAATTTTATTTCAATGAAATAGTTCGAAGGACCATATAAGACTTTGAGCATCTTAATTAACCAGCAGATATAAATAAGTTTAATGTCTGCTAAGCCGTATATCAGCACTTACAGATAATGCATTACAGCTCAGAAGAATTGTTATAGTTTTTATTTTAATGAAATGGTTCGAAGGACCATATAAGACTTTGAGCATCTTAATTAACTAGCATTTATAAATAAGATTAATAATCTACTGAGCTTTTCCTTAGCATATAAATTAATAATGTAGCACACCATTCAAAGCTTGAAAGCTATTAAATTTGTTTTAAATTTTTTGCAGATAATTCCTTAAAATAGCTTCAAAATATAATCCCAACTTTAATAAAAATAAAAATAAATACAACTTTTAAACTTTTAATACTTTTGTCTGCTTGTGGTCACTCTGGGAAAAGACAACAGCAAAAACACAAGAAAACTTTCATAAACTCTTATTTTCAAACCAATAACTCACAGTTGCAGCAAAATTCATAAAATCTAACATAAACTGCAAAAGACCAACCACACTATTATTTTTTTTTTAATAAATGTAAAGCAGCAGAAAAAAATCATTCAAGTCAATCATTCCACTTAAGTGAGCAGCAAAACTAAACCATATTTTTCATTAAGATTTCAAAAATTTTTTTGCTCATTTTTTTTTAAATTTCTTCGTTTAAGTTTTTCAATTGCTTGTTTGTTGTAGTGTAAAGATATAAAGTTACTTATAAATTGTTCCTGTTTTTTTTTTCTTTTTACATTTTTTCAATATTTTGTATTTTGTTTTTAATATTTCTTCCTTTTTGTTTAAGGCTTTGTATTTTTTTTTTTCATTAAAAAAATAGAGATTTAACATAAATGAACATTATGTAAATTATGGTTTTTGTTTCATAAAAGCAGTAAATCGTATAGAGGCCGCAAAGAGAATGAATGAAGAAAACTAAAGTGAAAAATATGGTGTAGATACTTAACAAATAGTGTCAAGTTTAGAGCCTTAAAAAGCATGAGATTTTTATTTTTTTAAACACTTTTTTATAAAAATTTTAATACATAGTTTTGTTAGTTTTGAAATTTAATAGCTTAGTGGAAGTTAAAGAAGAGCTGGCCGGCAAGAAAAATATGTTATAAACACTTACCCTCGTTTACAAAAATAAATATGAAATATAATCTGCTTTTAACTTAACTGAAAGTATTTTTTTAATATCTTTAACAAATTTCTTATTACTGGTTATTTTAGTATCTGAGATATTTATTCGGAGTACAAAAATTCTTAAGGGAGAAAGAATTTGTTTAATAAGTGTATTAGATTGAATACAGGACTAAAAAGTTGAGAGTATTTTGAAACACCAATAGTTATTACTGTAACTGTAACTTTTAACCCTCTCTAAACCTTTTTCTTAGGGGTCTTTTTTATTTACAAAAAACATAGAAATCATCCCAGCAAAATTTTTCAAAAAAGATAATCGGGTTTGGAATTAAGCATTTTTGGTGGAAGCTGTTCCTTACTGGATTACCAACTTAATGATTTTAACAAGGCGTGAGACTAAAATAATCGATTCTTGAGAAGTACTTACTTTTTTTATTTGGGTACTTGTTCACATAATCTATTTAATCTAAAAAAATTATTCTCCTCATTTAGCAACTTGTACATAATTTTTTTAAATTTTAGGTAATGTGATTTGTAAGCGAGTAGTGAAATTTGGTAATCAGAAAAGTAAGTCATTATATGGCAAGTAGTTCTGATGGTAATCTGTAATTTTTTGCTGGGATGTAACAAACATACAAATCCCACAGTTACGACATAAAAACAATTGTTGCTGTATCGGCTGCGTTGTAAAAAGATATTTATCTGCTCAGATGGGTATTACTCGACATTCCCTGCAGACAATTCTGCACAAGGCTAGATTGAGTTGTTTCGATCTAACAAGGAATCAAATCAGTGAATTATCATTGTGGGTGACTGTCTACTTATATCAATAGATAGATAATTTTCGTTTCCGGTAAACACGACTATATTCAATTGTAATTAGATTTGATGAAGTTAATCAGATGTGTTGAAGTTCTGCACAAAGATTAGATTTTTTTTTCATTTAATTTAAATCACAAGCAAATTAAACCTGGAAGACTTGCCTACCCACTTGTGGTTTTGCTAGAGGATTCTACGAATAGTAGGAGAGGACGAAACCATGCTTAACAATATTTTTATATCAGATAAAGCCTTCTGTTATCTAAAGGGCAAGAATATTTTTGAATGTAGGACCAGTTCTACGAGTAGTAACAGTGTGGTGGGCAGTTTTGTCATACCCTAACCTTTTTAAAGAAAACAGTTACACTGAAACGGTCACTGGAAATTGTTATTTAAAGCTGTTACAGGAAGTTTTTTTCCTAAGCTGCGCTAAAAAAGAAGTACTGTGCAGTTTCAACAAGGTGGGGCAAGTTCACACCTAGTGAGGCCCTTTATGGCAGAGTTATACTGAAAATTTCAAAATTTCGGTAAACTTAGTAGTTTTGTATTCCCCAAAGTCTAGCAGATTTTTAAATAATTTAAAACAGTCGATTCAATCCATAATTGAAGCCATTCCGTAATTAACGCAGCAGGCAGTCATGAACAACTTTTTGTAAGGATCAATTATATTTAAAAATCACTAAGAATATATAATAAAAAAAATTCTATCAAATGAAATAAAAAATCAATTATTTATATAAATTATAAAAGAAATGCTGAATATTGTTATGGCACTTTTTCCCACAATTAATACACTCTCGATCAGATGATTAGAGCCACTTAAGTTTCCGTTTGTAGTAGGCCATAAATTTTTAAACATTTTGTCGAGAGACAAAATTTTTCTGCCATCGGAAAGGGCACTTTATTAAATAAAAAATAAATAGCAACATTAAATTAAAAAAAACAGTAGTTTAAAGTTCCTTTTCAAAAAAAAATTAATTAAACACAACAAAACCCGTGAAGCAATTAGTTTGTCTGTGGAAAACACCCAGGGTCTATGGCGGGAATTGAACCCACGACCTCTGTAGTGCGATTCGCTAACTTTTTTTAAACGATAATCGCATCGCTAAAACTATTATAAAGAAAATTTATTGAATTTGCTATTCAGTTACCTTTTTAACGATATTCGCTGTAGGTTAATGTCAGCCGTGTCGTTATTTAAGCGACAATAATTTACGTGCTGTTAATTTTATCGACAAAAATCAACACAAAATATCAGCTGAGTACTATCGTTAACAATAAGTTACAGAATCACACAATCGTTCTTGCAAGCGACAAAATGTATAGACAAAAATTACGATTGTCGGATCGTTAAAAGTTACTGAATCGCACCACTGAACTAGGGAGGCTAGCAACAGCTACAGGGGCACCCAAATAAAATAAAATTATTTTTCTTACAGCAATAATCAATTTCAACAAGTAAATAACTAGAATTATACTGAACAAGTAAAATATTAATTTAGTATTTAACTAAACAAGTAAATTATTAATTTGAGTAGTATTCGAATAATTCGTTTACGATTGGCAACTTCAGAATTGAAAAAGATTTTTATGGATACAAAAGATTTTGATTTATTATAACACTCTTGATTCAAATTGGTAAATTTTATCCCAACTAAAGCGGCTATAAAAGATAATAGAATTTAATATTTCCATTTCTAAATATAAAAATCTGATCGAAAGTTACAAAAAGTAAGACAAATGTATACCACGTTACCATAATGAATAAGTGTAGAACTTTTAAATCTCTCTTCTTAACGGCTTGTTTTTAATAACATAAAAATTTGTTAAGTTTCCAAATGATTCACAAACATCTAATAAAATGCAAATTTGTACACGTTTCTTTAATCTTTCTTTAATAGTTACTTTTACATTTTTTGTAATTTAATTTCCCTACAATAAACATATTTTTACACTTCTTTCTAATTTTATTTAAAAAAAAACAAGCATGTTATTTTTTTTATTATAAAAACAAACGATCTCATATGTCTACTAATAACAGGTCATATATTAATACAAAAGAAAAGTAACCAGCATCAAACAGTTTAATAAAAATTAGAAATATCAATTCAGAATCATATCAAAAGCGTGTTTACTTTACTTAAATCAAGATAACGACTGGAAAACAGAACATTTTAACACAAATACTCAAGCACTTTCCGCTGTGCTTCACACAGAACGTACGGGAGGGAAAAGTCAAATGCAAGCAGACAGTGATAAACAGCCTGCTAAGATGTGGACAAATAAATGTCAACGCTGTGTGGACGGTAAATGGAATGCAAATCAGCCATGTAACACAAAGACTAAATAATCTAGAAGATAGATATGCAGGCTTCCATTGAGATGATACCACAAAGTAAATTTATACATACATCTGTACATATACACTTACGAGTCTGTATACCTTTTTTTCCAAATGTAGCCGCCTGGAAATACTAACAGATATTTAAATGAAAAATGTGTTCAAACATGAGACTTGAATCAAACATTAATTAAAGCAAAATGTTTGAGGAACATATATAAAGAAAGCCGGGAATTGTTGGAAATATATCACAGAGATTTTAAGAGATTTTTCAAATCTTGCAGCTGCTTAGGGTAAAGCAAGTTTTTTTTTATTAATTAAAAACTTCTAAAGCTTGATCAATTTCCCACGAAAATTTTAGGATTTGATAAATATTTTTTATTTAATTTATTTCACATATTTTATAAGTGCTACTAAATTTGTCACAATCTAAGAGTAGATACCATTCAGAGTTTTCTTTTATATTTCATATTAATTAAGATGTTCCATTAATAATTTATTTGTAGCAGGCTTTTTCGATTTGTTTTTTTTAAGAATGTTAAGCTTTTAATATTTGATAAATAAAGATTTATTTTTAATGGCTTAAAGGAATCTAGAAAATGAGAAATTTTTAGATTTAATTGAACTGCAGTGAATTTTTAATCAGAAATAATTTCTTAATCAGGCTTAAGTTCAGTAATTTCAATTCTTATTGAAAGAAATATTTTTATTAATTAATGTGAGTATCTGAAGAAGAAGTTAAATTTTTCTTTAGAAACTCACATTAATTAATAAAAATATTTCATTCAATAAGAATTGAAATTATTGAACTTAAGCCTGATTAAGAAAATATAAAAAATGAATTGAAATTTTTCCTACTCTTATCATTTTTAAAGAAAATTTTAGAAATTCAGTATGTATGTATATCAAAACATTATTTTTTTTATGAAAAACATTGCGCAGTATAGCCCGTAACCAAAAATGTTATTGTATTTTTAGGCAGACTACACCAATTAACACTGAAGTTAAAAAAAATTCAAAATTAAAAGTCATTCTATTATTTAGTGTAATTTGTTATAAGTAATTTTGACTAATAGCAAACCCAAGAAGCAAACACTTGAAATTTTCCGAAACACTAAAACTTAAAAAGCCCAAAATTTAAAAAAATTCCGAAACGAGAAATCGCTAAATTGCTTGAATTGAAAATATTTCCAAAAATAAAATAAATCGCTAGAATTCCAAATAATCACCAAAAGTAAGAAGATAGAAAAAACGAAAAAATAAAATCGCCAAAACGAAAAAGCGCCAAAATTAAAAAAACACCCTAAAACTAAAATACTACCGAACAAATTTACAGAAAACCGAAAAAAATCACCAAAACGAAAAAATCGCCAAAACAAAAAACAAAAACGCCAAACTAAAAAAATCGCCAAAAATCGAGAAAAGCACCAAAACTAAAAGCAAATACCTTATAGTGTTTTCACACTGCAAGTTAAAACCTGGTTTTAACGTTAAAACCATAAACAGCTGATTTTGCATTCACACTGCAAGTTTGTTAAATTCAGGTTTTAACTCACAGACTGTCTAATAACTTTGCTCAAAATAAAATAAATCTCCAGCAGAAATGCGTGTGTTTGTTGCTGTATTTTTGTCTGCTTTTTATAACACTTATTTGACAAACTGTACAATTCTTTTTATTTGTATGAAAAACTAAGAAACTTTACAATGCGCTCTAAAATGGAAATTATTGTATATTTTGTAAGTTAATATTTTAAAATTATGGCACTAGCAATACAAAGTAAAGAAGTGCTTGGAAATCAAGTTATTGTATATAAAAAATTCACAAATAAATCACAAAATAAAACTTTTTTATCGGTGGATCGATATGTCATATCGTTTATTTTCACTTTCCATAGGTCAATGAAAATATTTTTGTTGTTTTCCTTTCAAAAAACTCTTATTTTTCCTTAATTTTTTACTTATTGTTGCTGCTGCATCCATTTTTAAGTTGAAAATCTTGCCACCGACATCTCTTGTTATTCACTGGCATAAACATTATCAGCTGCTTCCGGTCATTTTAACTTGGCAGCACTGAATTTACCACAGCGAAAACAGGGTTGCATTTCATAAAACCAAAATAAAACCAATTCCGAAATGGTTTTAAGTTGGATTAAACAAAAACAATTTGTATGGTAAAACCAGGTTTTAACAGTTGGTTTTAACATTAAAACCAACTTTTATTAAAACCAATTCAGTGTGAAAACACTATTAAACTAAAAATACATAGGTATCTAAAAAGTAAAAAAATCGTCAAAAAAACGAGAGAAAAATCGCCAAAACTAAAAAATAGTCATAAAATGAAAAAATGAAATTGTCAAAAAGACAGGTGGCGAAGAAATAAAGGAAAGCTTCATTATTTTACAATTCTGCTTTTTTACAATAATGCAGTGTTGCAGCGCCTCTGGTGTCAATGGGACGTATTAAATTCTCAAAGCTGTGGTTAGTAGCCATTTTATTGGTTATTTTACTTCGCCGACGATTCTGCTACACAATAGCGACGAAGTAGGGCGCTTTGATGTTACATTAGGATTATTATCCGCTGAAGCCGGTGTAGTTAAGCAACCAGTGTCTATGCCTTCAACACTTGTAAAACTGGTATATAGGAACACTAATTTACATCAGAAAAATGCGTGGCATTGTTATTCACCAGTGCAGTTATACCATAGGCAAGGGGCGGGCTAGTTGCATAACACCTCAATATCAAACGCCGAAGTGTAATATATTGAGAGAGTTCGAAAAGCATTTACATTTAAAAGGAGATTTACTCCAAAGTAGTTTAAGTTAAGTTTCATAAAGAAAGAAAATTATGTTCACTGAATATTAAAACAATAAAATCTTATTGTAAGTCTTATTACTTACAAAAGGAAGCAGACTTTTCGTAAGATAGGCTAAATCCTATCTCAGCTGCAAACAATGGGCTACATATTAAATAATATTTATTTAACTGAATATGGTCATTATTTTTAAACTAATACATAATCATTGTGTCTAAAAAAAACTAATTTTTTTCTACTTTTCCCATAAACCGGCTCATAGGCGATAAGAAATTCTTTCCACTACTCATTTACGCCAAGGATTGAAACAGAAAACATCTTTTTTTCTTTACATTATCTAACGCTCTTTTAATATCCAAGAGCCTACGAAATAAAGAAAACTAATCAAAAAAACCCTTTAAAAAAAACAAAATTACTACTGCACTTAAAAACTGAAAGTAGCCGCAGATAAGAATTGTACATTTAGTTGAGATTAAATAATCAAACATCAAAGACTTTGGACGTGTTATGGATTAAGGTATCTGCAAGTTATAACAAAACTAGGCGACTATTTCCACATTTTTATATATTTTAAACATTAGTGTAAGGTGCTGCTTCTTCTCTACTCTCTCTATTTTTTTTATCAAATCCAGAAAATGTTAAAAGGTAAAAATCCTTTTTAGCCGCTAATAATTTCTTTAAGGAAAGTGCTAAAGATACGAACCAAAAAAAGAAACTGCTTGTATGTGTAAGTATCTATGTGACCTGTTAAGAGGTAATTTTCGCTTTTACGGCCACCAAAATGGCAATTGATATGAAATCTTATGTGCATGAGAATGTAAGTAGAAATTCAGTTATTACATTTGTTACATTTCCGTTTCCAACGTATTTTCATTTTACCCAGATACTTTTTGGTTGGTAGAGCTTACACAGCTATTTAAAAACCAAAGCAGGGAGAAACTTTTCTTCTTAGCAAGCTTATAAATAGTCCTTATTTATAGGCAATAGAAATATAAAATAAAATATATAAACTATTTAATGGCAGAGTTTATTTGCGCGAATGCTTAGACTTGGGTCACACGCAGCAAGTTTTGTTTAGCAACTTTTAATTAGGAGTTCTGAGGAGAGAAAAGACTATAATGAGCAAGGTAGCCATCATGCTTTCCTTTCTCTCATTCGTAAATTCAAAATGTGCTGAACAAAAATTGCTGCGTGTAAACTCTTATTTATACAAACATATGTGACCTTCTCCGAGTAAAGGGACCTAGTGTGTCAAAAAACGGGTGTGTGTCAAAATCGATAAAAATTGAGAAAAACATTAAAATTTTATTTTTTAAATGCGTTTTTCTCAAAACTTCATTTTCACACACTAGGTCCCTTTTCTCGAAGAAGGTCACTTATGTATTTGGCTACTGATATATTTAAATTAAATATATTCTTTAGTAGAATTAAATAGTTTTAATTTTTTTTTTACTTTTAAATTTCCACATAAATATTTGTAACACACCCACCCTTTCTCAACTATTTGTTGTGAAAGGACAACATTTTTATAAGCTTTACCCTGTTTTATGCATGACCAAGCATAAACTTTACGTACATTTATTGTCCATATAAAAATTAAGAAAAAAAAATGTAATGAAAAACTTTTACTGAGAAAATAACTACTTGTTTCTTTGAAAAAAAAAAAACTCTCACTCTTCAAGCACAGCAAGTAAACAACTACAGGGATCGATTATGCTTGTGTGTGGGAGGATTTATAAAGTCATAAAAAAATAAACTGTAAATTATTATAGCAAATCTCAAAGCTTTAAAGGCTGAATACCAAAACGTCACTTGGACTGTATTCGAAAGCAGTATAAAACGTTGGCATTGCATACTTTTTCAAAATGTCGTCGAGAACTATCGGCGCATCATGGTAACAATTTTGCGCAACTTTGTATCTATACATGATATGAATACCACATCGGAAATGCAGACAAACTTTGTATTTCTACACTGAAAGGAAAACTTTCATTTGATCAATGAATTTTGTCATTAATAACAAGCCAACGTATGTAAGGATTCAATGTATTACTGAAGAATTGCATGCATACAATGAAAACTTTCAATAAGCAAATGAACAATTTCACTCATACAATGAATACTTATTAATGATGCTACTTCATTAGCTGAATGAATGTTTTTTTTTCTAAGTGTACATTTTGGAAGTTAGCCATAATTCGAGTTTTTGTTTAAGCCTGATAGATCTTACGAAAAGGTTAACTGCTACACGAACTGTCATACTGCGCTGACTTTTTGACATTTATGTCAAATCATCATGAATATATCAGTCATCAATTCCCAAAGTTATAAACGACTTTGTGTGTACAGCGCAAGGCTCATTGTTGGCTTATCGGGTTTTTTTTTTAATAAATAAACAATCCAGAAAAAGTATCCTGCACAGTGGGGACTTTTCAAAACCTAGCAAAAAATTTCAAAAAAGGTAAGCGGGTTTGGAATTAAGCATTTTTGGTGGAAGCTGTTCCTTACTGGATTACCAACTTAATCATTTGAACAAGGCGTGAGACTAAAATAATCGATTCTTGAAAAGTAGTTACTTTTTTTTATTTGACAACTTATTCACGTAATCAATTTAATATAAAAAAATTATTCCCCTTATTTAGCAACTTGTACATAATTTTTTTAAATTTTAGGTAATGTGATTTGTAAGCGAGTAGTGAAATTTGGTAATCAGAAAAGTAAGTCATTATATGGCAAGTAGTTCTGATGGTAATGTGTAATTTTTTGCTGGGAATCTACTATTTTTAAAATTTACGATCTTCTTCCTTAAATTTTTCGTTCAAAACACTTAATTTTACTATCTGAAAATTTTCAGGTGTATGGACTGCAACTACAGATATCTCAGTATGTAATGGCTTGCTTGTGTGTGGCAGAATTTAATATTTTATTTCAAAAGGATAAAAAAGGACAATTTTATTATCTGTAGCAAAAAAAAAATATGTATGTAAGGTGTATACATACATTTATACAAAATATAAAAATACAGAGGATAACAATATGAAAAGCCATCACAGGGGTTTGCTTGACTCACATCACACAAATTGTGTTAAAAATTGTAAGCAGTGGCAATGTTAAATACCCAGTATAGCAAAGTAAAATAAAGCAAAAAAAAAAAAAAACATAGCAGTAGCCCCCATAAATGTGACCTAAATTTGATCATTTTCCTGATAACTTAATTTTTTTTTTCATTTTAGTAATTTGAAATGTAAAAGCAGACAAGAAAAAAATGTGTCTGTGTGTCAAGAGGATTTTTATGGCTACTGCTTAACAGTTAATTTCTCCCAGGACATGCTAAATGCAGGCACACTTTTTCACTAGATGCATGTAGTTGGCCTGTTGTTTTAAAGTGTTTTTTGAAATTGTAAGAGCACAATATTTTGTTCGCTTGTTTGTTTTATTGTTAATTTTTCTCTCAAATTTGTCCGTGTTGTTTTTCAGTGTTTTGAGACGCCTTTAATTTTAATTTTCCAGCAGCTGCACTTGTTTGGATGTTTTTTTTCTATTTCTAGTCACATGCATATAATATATTTATTTATATATTGCACTACATATCCGGCAGGTTTATTTTCAATTCTGTAATTTTTTGTTTTCTACTCATTTTATGCATCTCTGACTGATTTCATTTCCATATTGTGAAAACAAAAACAAATCTACTTGTAGTACATTTAAGCAAATATCCTGTTTTCTTCTCCTTCTTTCTTGTACTCATAATATTTACAATATCTTCAGCAGCCGTATATATATTTTATATGTTAAGCAGAAACCACTTGAAATTTTCCTCTTAAGTTACGGCAAGAAATGAGCCATAAAATCATTTCAATTTCTTTATTTGTTTGCGAAAAACTTAGAGAAAATAACAAGCAATTTTTTTTTAGTTTAGTTTTTAAAGGATGACAAGGCGACAATTACCAAAGAAATTTGTTAGGAATCGTTTTTCAATTGTCTAGAAATACTATGATTTATAAGCGAGATCTTACTCCAAATCAGGCTATCATGAATAGTGTAGCTGTGACACAGTGAACACTTTTCTATAAGAGAAGTGTGCTGTGACACATCCAACTTTTCTATAGAAAATTATACTGTAACACACTTTAATTTGAAAAGGAAAATGTGCTGTGACAAGATCAAATTTTGTATCGAAAAATGTGCTGCGAAACTTTGCCCTTTGAAAGCATTTCTTAAGAGAAATAGATCATGTACTTCTAACAACGATAAAAAAACTTGAGTAGTTCAAAAATCACAATTCACAATTCGCACAATTCACCAACTTCTATCTTAAATAAAACTAAAGTGAAATGTCTTAATGTTCCTTTCTTTTTTTTTTTCTTTTCAATAGAGAGAATAAAATATAAGTGAAGAAAAAAAATATTTTCGTTGTTAAAACAACATTATCATGAAATAAGAAATAAAGATATTCTTTGTTGTTTTACGAAAGGACACTGCAAAAGCAAAAGCAAAAAAAAAATATACATTTGCCTTGTTGTTTGTATTTTGTGGCAATGGTGCATTTTATTTATTTATTTTTAATCAAGGATGCGTATAATTTTAAATGCAGGTCTTTCTTTTCTTGCTATGGGTGGTGGCGGCAAAAGTATTAAATTACAAATAAATATTTTAGGGAAAAAGATCATCTATTTGTCGCCTGAGAGAAAATATTTAAGTGATCATTTTATATGAATCAAATTGGCCGTATGAGTGATAGGCACCTGCTTACTATCATTCAAATAAAATCAAAGAAATCTGCAATCGTGTATATGAGTACGATTAAGCTAAACACAGATGTAAATTTAAGACGTATGGGCGATACAATCTTTATAAGTTGCAAATCGGAAGGAAATTCGATACAAGCTGATTCTACAATCTAAAAGGTCGTGATACGCCTTATTAAAGTCGTTAGAGAACAGGAAACAGATATTGTGAAACACTTTGTTTAAATTGCATGCACATTACAAACTTAAATGAGCGGAAAAAGCAGTTCAATTTTGAATTTATATTTTAAAGTAGCAAAGATTATGTGACAAGAAAAAATTAATAAAAAAAATTTTAAGTAATGAAGAAGTGCAGCTATTTATATTAAGCGAAGAAAATCACTAAACAAATGCTGCATTAAAAAATAATATAGTTAATTTTTTTTCTGTATTTAAAAAAAGTTGAAACAATTTTAATACACTTATTCAGTTTATTTTTTTTAGCGCTAAGGCCGTTTTTAAGCAAAAAAAAAAGGCCACAATGCAACTAATTTTTAATAATTTAGACTAATAAGCAGGGCTGGGATTTCGATGAAAATTCAACGTTTTTTTTGAAGTTGTTCTTAAGAAATGCATATAAACATTCAAGCGTATAAACGATCAAGCATGTCTATATGCATTTCATTTGTGCTTTGCAAATCATCAGTTGACTGCAACCACATATTTTGACCACCAGCAAATAAATGTCAAATAACATAAACTTATAACTTTTCAAATAATAAATTTCTTAAATTTAAAGAATATATTTTGTGAAAATTTTATTTTAAAAATTTTTTGAAATCTATCAAACCTAATCGAATCTCAATGTTACGGTATCTTAAGTTATGAGACGTTTACATAAACATTTTTACTGTTCTAATTTGCAGCCAGCATTCCATCAGAAATTCCGAGAGTTAAAAAATTGGTCCTTCGAACCGATTTTGATCCACTGACATATGGATTTAAGGACCTAAACTATCAAAGAGCGCATGACGCTTATATTTTTTGCCTGCTCTACCAGAATCAGTCCTTAGAATTTTGTTACTTTTTGTTCATGCTGCGCAGTATAAAGCCCTTTAAAAATGCAAACAACAAAAGCCGAAAATGTTACACACATATTTAGTCATTATATATTTTTTTTAATCTTTTGATTATTTAAAACTTCGTTGCATAAAATTCATACAAAGGAAAAACATATTTTTGTTGGTCCAATTTGCGTGCAGCATTCCATTAGACATTCGGAGAGTTTAAAAATTAGTCCTTCGAACCGTTTATGAACCAGTAAACTTTGGATTTAAACTATCAAATTTCCTATAATGCTTATATATTTTATTGACTGCTCAGAATTTAGTTAGTTTTTGTTCATGCTGTGCAATCTAAAGCCCTTTACAAATGCAAACAACAAAAGCCGAAAATTTTATGTTCTACATATATTTAGTCATTATATATTTTTTTTTAATCTTTTGTTAATTTAAACCTTCGTTGTATAAAATTCCTGCAAAGGAAAAAACAGCTTAATTTAAACAATATTAAAGACTTTTAACAGTTAATTCACCACACACTTGATGACAATCTGATTTTCACACTTAAAGCGAGCAAAATATAAAATCAAGCTTGCTTAAAGCTAAAATAAGAGAAAAAAAACAACAACAACGAAATCAAAATTTCAATCTAAAAAAAGTGATCAAGCGTACAGCAAAAAAAAAACAACCATAAGAAAATTAAATCGCTTTAAATGAATTTAAACCGCAAATATTTTAAATGTTTTTATGGTTTACGAAAAAAATAAACGAAACACACCATAAACTCAAGACAAAAATTTTTATAACCAGCAACGCCATCTAGCGTTTGACAAAAAAAAAATGCCAAACAATTAAGGCAGTCAGTCAGGCATGTCCAGGCATACCGTCAGTCAAGACATACAGTCAGGTAGGCAGGCTGGCAAACAGCCAGCGAGCCAAGCTAAAGAAGTTGCAAGTGATATTTTAAAATGACAAAAATGCAGGCTAAACATGTTGGAGTAATGCTGTTGAAAACTGGCAGATACAAGATATTTGAAATTTTCAAGCAGAAATCAAGACAACTTAAATAAACAAGATTTTGAGCTGAGGCATAAAATGCCCTCACAAACAGATCAAAAGAGCTGAGGATTTTCATTTACCAAAGAGCCAAAGAGAGAGAGAGAGAGGCAATATTAATTTGTTTAATGGATTTTTTATAGATCTTTTTTATTAAAACTTTGCAATAATGCCTGATTTAAAAGAAAGAAGTGATCTTGCCTTCAAAAGAAATAATAAAGAGGGCAAAAGCAAGATGGAGAGAGATAGAGAGAGAGAGCGTAGAATTTCATTTGGCTCTCTTTGATATGCATGTGTTGGTGAGTGGCTGCTGATGTAGTGGTGCTTGTCTTAGTATTAGTAAATTTCTCCTTAATTTCTAGAGAGTAAAAACTCTTTGAAATTGAGAGTTTTGAGATCACTAATGGAGTTATTTTCTTTTTTCGTCAGTTTCGAATAGAGATGAGTGCCCTGATTTAAGTGAATCATTTTTAAATTGGATAATTTTTAAGTGAATGACTTCAAGAAAGAAAAATGTTTAAGATTTTTTCAAATACGAAAGACAAGAATGAAAACTGTTGCCATGTTTTGCAAAAGATGATTTCACTAGTTATATTTGGACTAAATTGGAACTGTGATTATGAAAATTATATATTTTTAGAAAATTTTTGTGTTTGTCAGTTCGAGTCATGCATATCAGAGAACAGCAATGAGTAGTGAAAAAGTGAGTAGAGTTGAATCATGATTTATAATTTCTTGTTCTTATGCGCACTCATACTTATTGCAATGTTGTCTATGAATCATATTCACTCGAAAGTTTTAAATGCGCATCGAACTCATACTTAGCAACATTTATGACGTTGTTGATTTTGACTTTGCTTAATTCAATGCCTATGGGCGATGCAAAAAAAAGTATGATTCACAATGTGAACTTCGCATACGATTAATAGAATTCTCATTGTGAGGTTTTTGCTTTTTTTTTCCACGAATTAAAAAAAAAACGATATTTACTACTATTGTATACTACTTGCAAACTGTTTAACTTTAAATAAACATACATTCCTGAGTTGATTGAGCTGAATCAATGTGAGTAGTACAAGTATTTTCCTGAAATTATAAATCAAACTGAGGACCGTGCGAGTGTGGTATGTCGAAGTCGCATTCATATTTATATCAACCTATACTTATAAATCAATCTCATCGTGAGTATGTGTAAATCAGAGTAGTTGAGTTTAAATTATGTCTACTCAATTATATTTAAAATTTCATAAGACAGTATGATTAGCGAAAAAACGATTCATTGTCGATCACTGATGCATATACATATATTTTACTATGCCACTCACTGTCTTCTCTAAAACTCGTACTACTATATAGAAAAATGCTGTCAAAAACTTCAGTAAAGATTCAAGAAAATTTCCGGGTGCCATTCCTGTACCTGAGTATGATTTACGAAATTAAAGCCATACATCAGAGCGTCTAAAGCTTAAATTAGACGTGACATAGTCATAACGCCATAGCCATAACCAAACCAAAATTCAATTGGTTTCTATGGTGAGAGTTATGGCGTTATGGCAAGTCACGTATAATCAAATACAGTGTTGCCCATTAGTTTGGTTCGAACGGCTGTTTTCTATGTCACGTCTGATTGAGCCTTAAGTTGCACTTTTGAACACGTGAGTAAAAGCCACTCACTAACTCAACTCTTTTTTGTTTAATTTAAATTTACTACCTGCCAGGAACAGCAGCAACAATCAAAGATTTTATTTATTTTTTTATACACAAAATCTGGGTGTCTTAAATTGTTCTGTTTATTTTACCCACCAAAAAGGGACTTACAGAGAGGCTCAGACATTTCCAGTCAATGGAAAAATATTATTATAAGACTCATTTGTGTTTAAGCCTCAAACTAAACAACATGCATGAATAGCCAGCCAAGCAAAATTGAATCTTGGCAAAAGGGATGCGACGATTTTTCTTTTGAAATTACTTGAAAAAAAAATTTCAAAAAAAGAGAAGATTAAAAGTGCTAAAATAATAAATTAAGAAAAGAATTTTCGGCAATTAGTGACAAAAACCTTTTAGAAGTAAATAAAGAGGCTGAAAAAATACATATGTACTTGCTTAAAAATATTATGCTTTATTAAAAGTAAAACCAGAATTAGCACAAAAATTTTAAATACGCAAAAATTTCAATCAATGAAATAAATAAATAAACATCATTGAACCTCGTCAAATTGATTTTGTTATTTCAGTTACCAGCTTATTAAACGGTGGCTGTAATAACACGCTATAAGCTGAAGAATTTATTTTTGAAATAGAAGTACAAATTATACTCAACTAATTTATTAACATGACTGGGCTAAAATTGTATTATACTTTTAAATTAATGTTGTATTTATAAGCAGTTCACAAAGTATTTAGACAAAAAATTATGTGCTGTTCTTAAAATTAAATAAAGCCTTTCTTGGAGTTGTTTAAATAGAATAAATTTTTCATCCAAAATTATTCAAAAATTTGCTAAAGATTTGAGCTGAATGTTAAAGCATTTAAAATTTGTTTTGGTTTGCTCTTCACCAAAAATTGAAAGGTAATATCGTTACCTTAATAATGAAAGGCCCTAGCTCATTATTTTTTTTGAAATCGAGTTTTTTTTATATTTCGATAGAAGAATATCTAAGGTACTCGTGTCGAAAAATGCAAAATTTTCGATTTCAAAAAAATAATGAGCTAGGGCCTTTCCATAAAAGGTAAAGATTTATAAGTAAGTCATTCCGTATGTAATTTCCAAAATATTCATAAAGAGCACTATAAGTTACAGTAGAATCCAAATAACTCGTAATCGTAGAAGCCGACTGATTTTTACGAATTAGAAGAGTTTGCGATATACAGAAAAACTAATTATAGCAGTTAGAATTTAATGAGATTTTTAGGTCACACTTAAAAACCCCAAAAACAATCTAATTTAAAAAAAAAACACTAAAAATTCCTGAAAGAAAACTAATGGCAGTTGCAACTTGTAAAAAAACATTGTCGCATATTCATAGACTAAACAAAGTATACTTTAAAAACTGAAAACCAGTATTACCATACAAAATACTTGTTTTAAAATATTAAAGTATACTTTGACTATGAATTTGAGTCATTATCTTTGTACGATTTATAGAGGTCCTAAAGGACTTTTCATTAAAAAAACGAATTAACAAGTAGACAAAAAGGAATGGAATTTTTGTATCTATTGAAAATCAGCAAAATCAAAGAAATGGTTTCAGGGCTGGAAAATTTAACATTTTTTTGCTACTCGTACATCAAAAAAAGTAACTTGGCAAGAGCATTTTTTTTTTGTTAATTAAACTTATTTTATATTTTAGGAAAAAAAATTATTTCACGAAAATATTAAAAAATACGGTTTTCCATATTTTTATTTTTATTACTTATGGTTCCAATCATGAAAAATTTTAACTTTATTATGCTGTATAAAAGTAACTAGGAAAGACAAATTTTTGTTTTTGTTTTTGTTAATTAAACTTAAAAGAAATAAAAAAAATATATAAAAATAAAATTTCAGGGTTGGAAAATTTAATTTTTTTGTGTGTGTATTTTATTTTAGAATATTTTATATTTTCGAAAGTAATAGATTGGTATTAAAAGTCACCAAAATTAAAAACATGGTTCCAGGGCTGGAAAATAATAACTTTTTTGGCGTACATTTTTATTTTAAAATATTTTCTAATTTTGAAACAAATATATATCTAGTATTGAAAATCAGCAATATTAAAACCACGGTTCAAGGGCTGGAAAATTTTAACTTTCTTTGCTATATAAAAATTAATTTTTTTTTGTTAATTAAACTTATTTTCTATTCGAGGGCAAAAAATATTGGAATTGAAAATCAAAAGAAAAATTAAGAGAGACAATGTATTAGTATTGAAAATTAGAAAAATAAAAACAAAAAAGTTCCAGGGCTGGTAAATTTAAACTTTTGTTTTTGGTATAGAAAAGCTGGTAACTAAAACTTTTTTTATTTTTTATTAATTAAATTGTTTATATTCATGGACATGTTTTAATTTATTTCCCTAAAACCGTGCCTTTCTGCTGAACAGAATTTAAAACTTCCTAGGAATAAATTTTTTATCTTATATCGCGATGTAAGTGGAAGACATTAACGAATTTTGAAATTTATATTGAATTTTATTAAATACCGTCAAACATGAAACAAGCTTGCTGATTTGGTATTCATATGACGGAGCATTATAGAAATTATTTAAGAGTATCAAATCACTATCACTAAAACGCTATCAAAAATGTTACTTGGTATCAACTTTTCCATCCCTGCCGAATCTTGTATTGCATTTTATTAGATCCATAATTAAATTTGGTCAGATTTTATATGCATTAGATTCGGTTACTCAAATTTTGATTTGGAGAAATAAAAATATATGTACCAAAAGTATATGTTACTCTCTCTGTCTCTCTCTCGCACAAGATCAAAACTTGAGCATCAAAAAGAGTTGCATGTAAAATGGCGCTTTATGAGCCGTTTTCCCAAATTGTGCGAACTGAACTTATTTTATTTACTTCTGTACTTACCTCAAGTTTTGAGTGCACAAGCCTTCCAGTTTATCATATCTTAAGATTTTCAGCTAATGGCCAACCTGTTTATTATAAATATCCTCGACGATATCCGTTAGCTGCTACCTAGTTTCATTAAAAAATATTAAACTGCAGCTTTATAGTTTCTGATTTGCTGACTAATTCACTAGTATGTTGCTTATTTTAAGAAATTCCTGGCCAATATGCTACTTTGGTTCTAACCCCATTCCCATTAAAAGAGAAAAAACAACTCATAATTTTTCAAACCAAAAATTCAAATCTACTGTTCTTCATTTTAGACTTATTTTTTGTTGTTGTTGTTGTCCAACGTTTTTGTTTGACTTATAAATGAAAATCATTTTATTATTTTTGCCATGAATGTGTGTTTTTATTACAAACGGTTCGGCTATTGCATCTAGCCAACAAACTTACTAACCAAAAAATTATGATAATCTTAACCTCAAACCATCATTTGGAATAATAAAAAAGTAGTATCATAGACAGGCTCTAAGGAAATATTTATATACTTAGCATGAAAGAAGGAATACTGAAAAAACATATAGACAACTAACTACCAGTCTTAAGTTTATTATTACCACAGAAAACACAAATGCTAAAAATCCAAAATTGGTTAAAGTCTTAAAAAAAAAATTTATAATTGCCATATTGCAAAACTGGCCCAAACAATACAAAAAATTCAATTGAATAAATACAGCTTTTTTAAAAAATACATTAAACCAATGAATTGCATTCAATTAAAACGCATTTGAATCCCCACTCCAAAAAAAAATAAAATCAGCTTTAAACTAAACATTCACATACTCGGTTGACATTAACATTGAAATTGCTTATGAGACTTTAAGGCAGGACACCAAACAATTGCAAGACAGCAGTTAAAGAAACTAAAAAAAGTTTCAATGCATAATTTAAAATAGCCACAAATGGCCAGGTTTGGTTAATATGCAAAAGAGTTTAACGTGTGTGTTTCTTTTTGCTTTTTTTCATTTGTTTTTTTTTCAGTGTAGTTTTAAAATGAGGATGATGATGGTCGTTAAATATGACTGAATTTTTTTTTTTTGGAAAGATCTAGGAAATTTTTCTTTTAAAATTCAAATGATATGCAATTTAATTAGTGACACGATTTTTAAATAGGATAACTGAATATGAAATAAAGCAGCTTTTTGAATAAATATCTCAATATTTTTTCTTTACGAGTAAAAGAGGTCAACTCGCAAGCAAATTTTTTTTTGAAAGAAAACGATAAAAGTATAGCCTTACGCCAACAAAATAAAACAGTTCTATACCTCCGGTGATATAAGAGTATATTACAGAAAAATTTTTTTTACTCTACTGAGAATTTGTAAATTATGAGTTGAACCCCTTTAGTGGACCAAGTGCGATATGTGTTGCACTATGGCT
The DNA here is from genome assembly GCA_944452675.1 of Tachina lurida. Classification (NCBI taxonomy): domain Eukaryota; kingdom Metazoa; phylum Arthropoda; class Insecta; order Diptera; family Tachinidae; genus Tachina; species Tachina lurida. The sequence goes on from OX101756.1 coordinate 10,031,227, forward strand.
AGCCAAAAGACCTTCTTAGTTTTTATATATATTTATTATCAAATTTTATTTTAAATTTCACTACGAATATATATTCTATTGACATAACTTTACGAAATGTTAATTATTTGCTACAATAACTCTTGCTTTTGGTTATTAGTTACCGTTTAAGCTTTTTCTCTAAATAGCCGCTTAAGAAATCTTTTTCCTCTCGAGTATGCTACTTCTTTTTCCTAGAAATTCCTCTGTCAATTTAACAGTGTTACAAAACACTTAAAAATTTTCCGCCATTTTAAACTTTAAACTTTGCCATTGCTGAGGTTTTCCCTGTTCTATTAAATCATTTACCCCCCTAAAGAGTTAATTTATTATGCTTATAATATTCTTCATACTTTATTAACAGATTATCCTCAATCTGTTTTTCATTTTGTAGGAAGTTTTTGTTTTTTCTTTCCTTCGCTGTTATGATTCTTTAGTTGGGTTTGTTCTATCATCTTAATGATAAATTTCTTTATTATCTATTTTAACGAAAACAATAGCTACTTGTACCAATTTATTAAACACAATACCATCTTTAAGCGAATGCAGCAAGCTGTAACAATAGCCAGAGCAAAAAAAATAAATCGTTTACAGAAAATATTTAAAGAGTTTATTTTAAAAGAAACTTGTAACCAACTGCTGCTGCTACTATACGAGATTCTAAAAAGTATGAATAATCGAAACACCAAGAACTCGTGAGACACGGGGCACATAAGGTACTTATTTGTTCGGACAAGAATTATATACGAAAAAAGTGCCTTTAAAAAATATCATTTGAAAAAGTATTCTTTTAAAAAAGTACAAATCTTCATAAAAAAGCATTTTTTCACAAAGTACTTTTTTAAAACGTACCTTTTTATGAAAAGTACTTTTCTAAAAAAGTACTTTTTTTATGAAAAGTAACTTTTTTAAAAAGTACTTTTTCGGACAAGAATTATATACGAAAAAAGTGCCTTTAAAAAATATCATTTGAAAAAGTATTCTTTTAAAAAAGTACAAATCTTCATAAAAAAGCATTTTTTCACAAAGTACTTTTTTAAAACGTACCTTTTTATGAAAAGTACTTTTCTAAAAAAGTACTTTTTTTATGAAAAGTAACTTTTTTAAAAAGTCCTTTTTCGGACAAGAATTATATACGAAAAAAGTGCCTTTAAAAAATATCATTTGAAAAAGTATTCTTTTAAAAAAGTACAAATCTTCATAAAAAAGCATTTTTTAATAAAAGGACTTTTTTAAAAAGTACCTTTTAATGAAAAATTACTTTTTTAAAACGTACCTTTTTATGAAAAGTACTTTTTTAAAAAAATACTTTTTTATGAAAAGTATTTTTTTGAAGTAACTTTTTAAAATAAGTAACTATTTGAAAAAGTACCTTTTTAAAATAAGTTACTTCTTCAAAAAGCACTTTTTAAAAAAGAAAGTAACTATTTGAAAAAGCACCTTTTAAAAAAATCAATTCTGGAAAAAGTACATTTTTAACAAAGTATCTAAAAACTGCATTTTTAAACTAGTACCTTTTAAAAAAGTACCTTTCAAAAAACGTATATTTTTAAAATGTGCCGTTTCAAAAGAGTATCTAAATAGTACCTTTTGAACTGATTAGCGTTATCAAAAATATTTGGTGGTCTGGAAAAGAATATTTAAAAGTACTCTTTTAAAAGGCACATTTTTTTTTTATTTAAAAAAGTAATTATATAAAAAAGTATACATCTATTTAAAAAAGAATTTTTTTTTTTTAAAGTATATTAAAAAAGCTAATATTTTAAGAAGTACCATTTATAAAAAGTACCGTTTAAAATAAATACCTTTTTAAAAAAGTACCTTTTTAACAAAGTATCTGAAAATAACCTTTTTTTGTTAAAAATTCAAAAGAATTATCTTTTTAAAAAAGTTCCTTTTAAAAAATATATTTTTAAAAAAGTACCTTCAAAAAAAGTATTTTTTAAAAATTACGTTTTAAAAAAGCACCTTATTGCAAGAGTACCTTTTTAGAAAAGTACCTTATTAAATAAGTACTTTTTTAAAATAGTACCTTATTAAAAAAGTTTTTTTTTTTAAAGGACCTTATTAAAAAAGTACCTTTTAATTAAGGTCGTACTTAAGAAAAAATTGGTGGCCTGAAAAATAATATTTAAAAAAATTACTCTTTTAAAGAGTATCTTTTTATTAAAAAAGTACCTATAAAGAAAATTTATTTAAAAAATTATTTTTTAAATATGTGCTTCTTTTTGTGAAAGTATACATACATATTTTAAAAAAGCGGCTTAATTAGTACCATCTAAAAAAAAACTTTTTAAAATATGTACATATGTATCTTTTAACAAAAAAGTACCTTTTAAAATATCTTACTTTTTTAAAATATGTACCTTTTCAAAAAATTTCCCTTTTTAAAAAACGTACCCTTTTTAAAAAATTACCATTTTAAACAAGTTCCTTTAAGAAAATAGTACATTTTTATTAAAGAACATTTTTAAAAGATTACCTTTTTAACTGAGTATGTTATTAAAAAATTTTGTGTTCTAAAAAAGTACCTTTTAACAAAGCACGTTTCAAAAAAGTACCATTTAAACGATTATTTTTTTAAAAGGTACCTTTTAAAATGGGACTTAGACAGTTTAAAAAAATGTAAACTTTTTTTAGAAAGTACTGTTGCTATTAGTTGCATTTAATATTTTCAATTGCGACTTTCTCGAGATGTACGACGACCCCATACTTTGTCTAGCACGGCAAACGCCGAACGTCTCTTGTTGACGTGAAAACGACAGTAATCGAGCGATTTGCCATTTTTCGTGCTGATGCTGCCCAAGAAGCGAAAAGAATTTACGTTTTCTATTATTATGTCTCCAACTTTAAGGTTACACAGGCTGTTGGCCTTTAAGCACTTTATTTTGTTTTTCACTACACTGAGGCGCAGCAAGCCTCGGGTATCCTCTTTAATGAACCCTGCTCATTATGCTTATCATTTTATTGAAAATAATGAAATTATCCGCCCAAAGAGGCCCTAATGTTGCGATATTCTAAGTTGTTTTATATATTTTAAGCGCACATTATTCATTTTAATATGCAAGACAAACAAAAACAATTGCTTTTGAAGCATAAAGAAAAGAAAACTTCAAGAGTATGAAAAACGGAATCTCAACCAAGGTTTCTATCTTATTTTGTTTTCTTTTTTCTTTTTAATAAGAAAATACCAAGCATTATTGTTTCTTTTATTTTTTTTAATAATGAAACCAAAACCAAAGAAGAAACCAACTTACAAACACTCCAGATACTCAAGATAGTATAAGTGAAATGAAAATAAAAAGCAAATCTATACGTACCCCTTCATCTCGGTATTTATGTTTAGTTTTTTTTTCTTCCTTCTTATATTTAGTTTTTAATATTCGCATACGTACATATCTTAGAGATACGTACTTGTAATCCAAGAGATAGATAGCTAAGGAATCTTATAAGCTGAGAGGATACTTTGCAAGTGACTGAACCCGCATAGTTTTATTATTTTATATATACAATATTTATTTGATGTTATTTTTTGTTTTTTTTTTTATTAAAAAAAATTAAAAGTAGCAGAATCAGTAGCTGCAGTAAGAATTTAAGAAACAAGTCCAAGTTTTTTTTTTCTTATTTTTTTATGGTATAAAAATCAAGAATATTTCTTTTATATAATACACAAAAATCTTTCAACGGTTTGCTTCAACTATTTCATTTTTATAAGCATATATAGATTTATTCTCATACCCATTTACCTCATAAAAAGTTATAATAACCCTGCAGTCAGACTGGGGCCAAATGTCTCTATGTCAACACTAAAATACTAGTAGTAGGTACATTGTCTACAATTTCTCTTCTATTCGTCAGTATAAAAGAAAGAGAGAAAACAGATGTGGTGTATTTCTGGTGGGTTTTGCAACAACTTGTCAATATTCATATAATTGTATGTACGTAAGGTATAGAAATGTACCACTAAATGTCTGGTTGGTATCTCTCGATGTTCCCATAAGAACTATGTAGTCACTACCTAGTCAATTGTTTTAGTGTTACTAGTAGATTTTCAATGACAAGCACATGCTAAATGTCTATAGCACAAAGTATTGTATGGGGATTAATTAGAGAGTAGTACTGGTGACAAAGTCAAAAGCGACTCAGCACATTTTCACCATCGACATTTCCTTCAGGGAATTTTATAGTACACACATATGTAGATTTAGTATCATATGTGTGTGTGTGTGTGTGTGTGTTTGATTATGCATCTTCAGAATACACTTGGCATTGTTACTTTCCTTGCTTTTGTTTTAAAGTGCTGTTATAACTTTCGTATCTGTTTCGCTGCTTTTTAAAAACACAATTCTTGTGGTATAGATTTTAAAGCAATAATATATGTATGATATATATATATAGAAAAAAAAATAAGTTATTCCTGTTGCTCTGAACGATTTATTGAAGCATATAACGCAATGCATTTGCAATTTTAAACATGATACAAATACAGAAGAATAAAATAGCAAACCGATCCCAATAGCAAACACCAAACAATGTGCAGCAATAAAAAATAACCAACAGCAACAATAACAACGACAACTATTGCTTTCAAGCCCAAGTGATGGGGTAATATGTTTCATAAGTTTAGAGCAGTGCAAATGTCTATCTATTTAGATGACTATCTGTTTGTCTGTCTGTCCGTCTGTCTGGCTGCTTGCCTATCTGTCTGTCCTTTTGTTTTTATATGCCTCAAATGTTCATGTGTGCCATTGTGTATGCATCACTAATGTCATGGTAGAATAAAATAAAAATTTAAAAAAAAAATTCAAGAACGCATATTTCAGCATGTGTGGAAAACATGCGTGGCTGCAAATAGCAACAACAGCTACAGCTGAACTCTTAAAATGAACAAAAATTATTGCAAATTTTATTGCAATATTGGTGACATACCACAAAGACAAACAAAATACAAACTGAGCAAAATAGAAATGCACTTCAACAGCATTTGTTGTCCTCAAGCTTAACCCGAAACGCCACAATAACATATAACTGAATTTTTATTGCACTTTTGTTGTTTTTCCAAGTGTCTTGCACAATTGCAGCAATTAATTTAATAAAACTAAAGATACAATAATAAATTATAATATTCAATAATTTTATAGCAAAAGCTCAAGACAAACACTTCACAAATTAAGAACAAAAACAAACAATACCTATCTGAGCTTGGAAATGCCGCTGATTTAATGACTCAAATGACAGGAATTTTTTCAATACAAACTGGTCTTTTCATAAAAAAAATTTAAGAATTTAAAAGTTCGGAATTAAGTATTTTTAGTGGAAGCTCTTCCCTAGTGCATTACCAATTTGATGATGATTTTAACGAGGCGTGAGTCAAAAATAGTCGATTCTTGAAAAAAATTTAATAGGTTAAAATTAAAAAAATAGTCTTTTCATTCAGCAACTTATGCTTTCTTTTTAGGTTTCCGTACACCAAAAGTGATGTCCGTCTGTGTGTTGAGAACCTGAAACTTTATGTGTGTGAAGATAAATAAATATGAATTTAACTAGCAGAGACAGGAACCAAAATTGTTAACATAGCATGTTAAGCATATAACAGAGCACTGTTAGCTACTTACCAGTAGTCGCTAAATAGATTAGGATTTCAAATTCTTGGCACTGGATCGAGATAGATAAATTTTTTTTGTTGAAAAAATTGCTCTAAAATCTAGTTTATGAAATTATAAAAATATTATTTTTATAATATGTCTAGTAGAGACAATAAATTAGATTTAAGACAACACTATTTTCTTGAGAAGACTAGTGGACATTTGGGTAAAATATGGAAGAGCACACATATTACATTATATACGTTTGGTAATCTAAAGGGTCCTAAATGTGACCCAATTGGTTACGTTTTTCAAATAATTTTGGGAATTGAAATAATCGATTTTAAAAAAAATTCTATTTTAGTCAAATTTCTTGAGAAGATCAGGGTAAAATAATCGATTTTGAAAAAAATGCTATTTTAGAGAAATTTCTTGAGAATATCAGGATAAAATAGGGAAGAGCACACGTACTACACCATATAGGTGTGGTACTCTGAAAATACCGAAATGTGATCCAATCGGTCACGTTTCTCAAATATGTATTTTTGGGAGTTGAAATAATCGATTTTAAAAAATATGCTTTTTTAGTGACATTTTTTTAAAGAAGTGGTCATTTTGGTCAAATATGGAAGAGCACATGTACAACACTACATACAATCGATTTTGAAAAATATGCTTTTTTTGGTGAAATTTGTTGAGAAGATAAGTGGTCATTTGGGTAAAATATGGAAGAGCACAGGTACTACACCATATAGGTGTGTTACTACAGACTATACCAATTAACAATGAAATATAATAAAATCACACCTAAAGGGTATTCTATCAGTTAATTTAATTTTGACTATGTAACTTTGACAACTTGCTGTATATTGCAAAGCGTACACACAAAAAAGTAATATGAATAATTTTGTAATATTAATTAAAATATTTGTAATATCAATTAAATAATTAATTAAATTTTTACCTATAAACAATTTGATAATATTAATTAAGTTTTTACACTCAAATTAATAAATACAATTAAAAATTTAATTCAATCAATTAAATTCTTAACTGAAAATATTAATTGGTGAATACTTTTTTCTGTGTAAAAGGCAAATAATTGAAATATTCAAAATCTCCAAAACGAAAAAAGCCAAGCACCGAAAAAGCGCCAAAAAAACAAGCTCCATAACAAAAAATATTGCTAAAACTAAATCAAATCGCCAAAGCTACAAAACGTTAAACTGAAAAAAAAATTCAAAAACGACAAAAGTGCCAAAAAACAAAAAATAAACGTTAAAAAAACCCCCAAAAACAAAAAAGTCACAAAAATGAAATAAACGCCAAAAACTAAGAAAAAGCGCCAAAACTAAAAAATCACTAAAAAACGAAAAAAATCGCCAAACGAAAAAAATTCGTCAAAACGAAAAAGTGCCACAATTAAAAAAATCGTTAAAACTAACAAACAAAAAAAAAACGCCAAAACCAAAAAAAAAATATGAGCTAAGCTTTTTTTCTTTTGTTATTTTCATTATTTTGTGAATTCTCAAATTGCTTTTGAAAGTCTGTGCATGAGGTAAGAGATTTCTGACTGTTCAAAAAGTGTGGTTGAAGTCTACTGATGATTTGGCAAAGCGCCAATGAAATGTATATAGACAATGCTTAACGACCAGCAAATAAACTTCAGTTAAAATAAACTTATGACAATATGTTAAATAATAAATTTTTTAAATATTAAAATAACATTTTAAATATCAGCATATTAAAAATATGGATTTTTTTGGAAGCAATAAAAATGTGAATCCTTTAAAAATTAATTTTTTTCACTGAATTATGATTAATTTCAACACCCAGATTAATGGTATCATTCCAATATCCTTATAATATCGTTTGGTTTATACATTATATCGTTGCTCTCTAATTTATCTTCAATCATTTGGAGAACACTTATGTTCATTTTATTAGATTTCTAATGTATGTAGTATGTATGTCAGTGATGGGAAAGTTGGTACGATCGTACTTTTTTTGATACTATTTGACATGAAAAAGTACCGTAGTACTCCCCTAACAAATTTGATACTCTCACGGACAACTTAGAAATGCAGTCAGAAGACGCGCGCATGCATATACTTTGCCAAGAATTAAATTGTTTTTTTTTTGACAAATAGAACGACGCTTTATTAGTAAAGAACTTTTAGAAAAGTGTAACCACAATTAAATATCAACGAAAACCATATTTCACTCAATGATATTTTATGTGGCACATAAGTTGATCTATTGAAACAACTGTTTTAAATCAGTTTAAAGGAAATGTTAAAAAGTTTATATTAAGTTCTAAGGACAAAAGTGGACTTTAGCAATGAAATGTTAGTTTGGTTTAGTAAGTTTCCCCCTGAAAGTATTTTATCTGGTAAAACCAACATCATTATACCACTTTTAATATAAATGTTCCCAGGGAAAATAAAATTTTTTAAAATATTAACAACCAATATAGAGCATTGGCTTATATGGAAGAACTGAAACCATTAACAACAGAGAATGTATGCAGTTTCTGGTCTACAGAGGCTGAAAATAAAAACGCATTAGATGAATACATGTTTCCTGATATATCGAGAGAAGCTTACGGAATTGTGTCCATACGGCACTCCTCTGTAAATGTCGGAAGGATTTTCTCTTACCAAAATCTCATGAAAACAAAATAAAGGAACTGCCATCTTATTCTGTAACTCCCTTAAGCTAAATCTCTATCGCTAAGAATCCATAAAATTAATTTGTCGATTTTCGGCTACGAATGCAATTTTCAAACGGGTATTGATAAATCAGGTAATGGCTTAAAAATGTAATTCGCCGAAATTTTATTGTTTTATGTCATCGCCAAAAATTTAGAAATTTCTATTTGTTCAGCATTTTAGCGATCAAATTTAGCTTTAGCGAGCTATGGAATACGGGGGCAAGCTTTATGTTCCAACAGTAGTAAGTCTAATCCAGGCTATACCTATTTGTATATTTGTACATATGTGTTGCTTTTTTTGTAAATGAATTTCTTATAATTTTTTGTTAATAAAATTTACTCCCTGTTTGTGCAAGACGTTTGAGTTAAAAATCTTGGCTTTTCTGTAATAGATTAAAGAAAAGTTTTACACGTTTCCTTTAATCTATTACAAGAACGCCAAGATTTCTTACTCAAACGTCTTACACAAACAGGGGGTTAAATAAGAAATATTATAATTTTTAGTACTCTCGGTATCAAAAAAGTACTCAAAAAATTTGTTTTTGATACCGAAATGCAAGTCTCATTTCCCATCACTGATGTATGTGTTTTGCTTGTTAATTTTTTTCAATACAACGACACATTATAATAACTAAGCACACTAATTAAGACAACATATTTCTCAACTGCCAACTTAATTTAAAACACAGCAACGAAAACAACAACCTAGTAAGCTTGAGTAACGCTTTAGTTTATCTTATGTATTTTTAAGGCATTAAAAAGAATAGAAGTGAAACCTTTAGCATTTTTATAACTTCAATTTAAGAACATAAAAAGCTAACACCAACATCTCCAACTGATGCAAAATGAAACTTTATGTGCAGCAAAAGAAGACATTTATAGCCAAGCCAACAAACAAACTATAACAACAACAAAAAATATAAATGTAGAAAATAAATAAAAAAAAACAGTAAATTACAGAACATTAAACTTCTTTACAACAATTAACACTACAACTCATTTACATAAACAAATGCACGCGCTGAACAGCACAAAAATAAAAAACGAATGAAATTAAGCAACAGCAACAGCAACAGCAACTGCAGCAATAACACGAAGCAACAAGAACGTAATAAGTACTCGACTTGGGCAACAACTGTAATTACAGAATGACTCTATCATCCAAAATGGAATGGCGGAAATGGAGCACAATTGGCTGCAACTAGTTTTATAAACATTTCCTTGCATATTCTCTCACTGTGTGTTGGAAAAGCTCTCATTTTAATACTGTTAACATTCTCATATACATACATACATGCATATTAGAGAGGCACTTTTAAGTTTGTAGGAATTATAACATAATTGCAAATGTAGTAAAAGAAGAAACGTTGCTGATTAGAAGTAATTTAATGGATTATCAAATACCAAATGGAGTGGTTAAATTAGGAAACTTAATGGTGCGCCCGAACTGATCGGCTGGTCTGAAATTATAGACGTGAGAGATTTTTTTGAACCTGGGAAGATTTTTAAGGCTTTTTATGTTTAATTAAACGCCTGAAAAATATTTTCAACGATTCATAAAGATATATCGAGAAGGCTAAGGAAAATGAAAAGGAGTAAAACTGACGAATATATGTATGTATATAGAGATCAAGTTAAATCAGTATATCGTCAGCTAAGATGCAAAGCCGCGTAAGCAACAAAATATCGAAAATCGCATTCTTAATTAATTATATTATTATTATTAGTTTAATTAAACGCCTGAAAAATATTTTCAACGATTCATAAAGATATATCGAGAAGGCTAAGGAAAATGAAAAGGAGTAAAACTGACGAATATGTATATAGAGATCAAGTTAAATCAGTATATCGTCAGCTAAGATGCAAAGCCGCGTAAGCAACAAAATATCGAAAATCGCATTCTTAATTAATTATATTATTATTATTAGTAGATTACATTTGAACAAATCAAAAAATATATTTATATAATGCAACATTTTAATTTATAGTTGCACTAGTATCGATTAATTGAAAATTTATTTAATATTTATTACAGTTTTTTTTAAGATTTATTTAAAATTTCGACGAACAAATGTCTATGACTTCGACCACTTTTATAATTAAGGGTACATATGTATGTTCACAAATATTTTCAAACCTTTATCATACCAATCAGCCGAATTAAATATAAAAATAAGAGCACTTTAATTCAGTTATTTGAATAATTTTATTTAATTTTTTTTTCTCTCATCTAATCATATGTCGTGTTTGCGATTGCCGAATTTAGCGGAAAGTTTTAATACATCAAAGAACACTGTTAAGTTGTGGCTTTAATCTGTCGTACACTATCGAAGTTTTCAACAACACTTATAAGGCTCAAGGGCTTTACCAAGAAGAGATTATATACATGTTTCTATGCGATTTGCCATTATGATTATGCTAAATTACTATTATTACATCCATGGAGAATTATAAGACCAGTACCTGGATTCAGTAACTTTTATTACAATAATCGTGTCGCTATAATAAATAAATACAACAAAGATTTATCGACTTTCCTATTCAGTAACATATTTTAACTATATTAGCTGTTGGTTGCAAAAAAAAATTAAGCCACAAAATCAAATTCATTGAGTTTTTCTTTACGATTCTTTGTGCTTTTCGCTTATTTTCACATTTTCTATACAGAAATACCACATAATATTGAATTAAATAATGAGTTAGATATTATTATTAATAAGATAATTATTCGCAAGCGAATAAATATGTCGATATATAATACGATTTCGGTACGCAAAAAGTTACAGAATCCATGTACAGAGAAAATTTTTAAGGTCCTATAATATTCAGAGAATGCATTACTCTTTTTTTTTGTAACAAAAAAAATATTTTTATCTTTCCTTCTTTGTGATCCTTTACTTCAATTTCTTAACTAAGGAAAATCTGAACAATTATTTTTTATATTTATTTTTAAGCAAAAATTGCTATTTTACTAAGCAAATATTAATTTACGGAAAAAAGTTTAATATTTTTAATATTGAAATTTAATATAAAACTAAAACATTCCCAATAAAATTACAAAATTTTTTTTATTTTTATTTATTAACTGTTGCAAATACGTAAATTATTTTGACGAGCATAACAACAAAGTCCTTCACATGTTGTTGTGAGGCAAGCTATACTTTTTGCTAAGAAACTCACGCAGAAAAAACTTATTTTCCAATTCAAACACAAAATTCTCTAAATCAATTATTAATTTGTTTTATCCAGGTCCTACAAAGATATTTGTAAAAAAAAATTTTTAAAAAAAGCAAACAACAACAATTTTTTTACTGATATTAAAAAATCAATAAAAATTAATAAAATAAAATTAAAAATAACCAAAAAAAAAAAAAAAAATACTATGCAATTTTAATATTGGAATATAAATTTTCTCTGAACAATTTTGTTAGAAATGTTATTTTATATTAGAATTAGAATTTTGCACTCTATACAGTTTTTTTTTTGCATAAAACAAAATTGGAACAAACTATTTACTGAAACAGTAGAAAATATTTATAACTAAATTTTAGTTCAAACAAACGTATGTTTGAAATTTTTTTGGGAATAATTTGTTCTGTGTCGACCCATGACTTCGGCACTGCCTATCGAGGTACCCAACAAAATTCTTTCATATGAGTATTTTTGACATAATCAGTAATTCGAGTTCTTGACTGAAACTTGCTTAAATTTTAAAACATAAAAACGACGATATATATATGTATACATATATTTTATGTGAATATAAATTTTATATGAAGAATTTTAGAAGATATTTTTTTGAATAATTTATTTATAACTTTTAAGGTTTTGGCCATATTTTACACTTTCTTTTCTTTCAATGTGACAAGCATGAATATTATAAACTTGAAACTCAACTCCATATTATAACTCGTATTACAAATTCCGTGCCACAATAATTAACTCCTGATTCACACATATTTGTTCTCAAAATTTTTATAAAAAAAAACTATTTTGTATATTGAAGAAAAATATTTTTAAATTCTTAGTTAATCAGGGCATCCATACACAGTTAAAATAAAATACGTAAAAAAACACCATTTTCGCCTGTTGCTTAATATGTTTTTTCCGTGCTAATAGTGCATGTTGTTGTCTTTGCAAAGGCCTTTAGGTAAAAGGGCAAACAAATTCAAAATGCACTACTGTTTTTCACACTAACACAAGCAAGACATAGAGAGATTTTCATTTAACATTTTAAAGAGTGCGAGAGAGAGAGAGAGAGAGAGGGAGAGTGAACATTGTATTTGGTTTCAATTCAAATGCAATCAATGTAACCGGCCGGTTTATTGTAAAGTGTTTCCTTATATTCAAGAGTGTGTTAGTGAAACACTTATGCATGTTTTTTTTGAAAATGCATAGAATGCAAGCAATTTGGCGAAAGAATTGTTGCTGCAAAGAATTAAATTTTGAGAGAATTTTTTACATAATACATATTACAGAGTTAGTACCAGTGATGGACACTTCAGTACTAAAGAATTGTTTAAACACCTTTTGCTGGCAAATATGCATAATGTAAGTGAAAAAAGTGATATTATATAAAATAAAAAGAACTCTAACGGAGATTTAACTTTTCCCTAAAGAAATGTAAAAAAAAATTTTAGATTTAATTGAACTAGAATGCATTTTAATCCGGAATAATTTCTTAATCAAGCTTAAGTTAAGTAAGTACATGTATTTAAATTTTTATGGAATAAAATATTTTTATTGATTAATGTGATTTTCTAAGGAAGAGAAGAAAAATCCAAATTGACTAAAATTTCCACAGAATATGCCGCCACAACAACAAATATATGACCGTTAAAAAGTATACAGAAAATTATATATACTCGTATGTAGACACTTAAAATTTGCAAAGTAAGTGCAGACTACACCAATTCAAACAGAAATTTGAAAAATTAGTGGATTTTTTAAAATTTAATGTTATTTTTACAAGTTTGTGTATCTTGAAAACCGTAAGATCGCCAAAAAACGAAAAAAATCGCCAAAACGAAATAAAAACAGCCAAAACTAAAAAATTTGCTAGAACTAAAAAACAACCGAAAAAACTTCCTAAAGCCGAAAACAAAAAAAAAAAAACGCCAAAATTAAAAACTGAAATTAATCGTCAAAACCCCAAAAAATCGCCAAACTGAAAAAAGCGCCAAAAATAAAAAAAAAGTCAAAAACCGAAAAAATCACAAAAACTGAAAAAAGCGCTAAAAGTAAAAAATATCACGGAAAAAATTGCTAGAACTAAAAATCAACCGAAAGAAATTTTCATAAAACAAAAAAAAAAACGTCACAACTAAAAAATAATCTGACAAAACCGAAAAAGAGGCAAAATCGAAAAAAGCGCTAAAACTATAAATAAATACCCAGAACAAAAATTTTTTTAAATATGTCTTCATCAGGTAAGATATTCGATTACAAAGGTTAATAGAATAGAATAGGGGAAAGATCTGGTACAAAGACCGTCATTTCGACCCCTGATGGATCTTTTGTTCTATAGCAAATTAAATCAAGCATTGCCTGACTCTACTTATGAAAGTCAGCACAGCAATTGAGAAGCCCTCTTAATAGCATCTGAATACGGAAACTCAGAATGAAAACCATGCCTTCTACTCGTACTGCTACACAAGACAATAAACTCGCAAAGAATGTGTGCCGTTGTCTTGTCATGTTCTAAGCAAAAACGACACAAGGGTGAACGAACTTAATAATTTTTCCAGAGAAAATGCTTTAGTCCAAAGTGACCAAAAAGAAAACCAGTAAGAAGACGGAAATCATTCCTGTTGAGGTTGAGAATGCCACCATATAAAAATGGCTGCATCAATTTTTTGGCCAGCCTTAAATCAGAAGAAGGCAGCCATAGGCTGACTGAGACCAAAATACATATAGTAGTACATACATACATATGTAGTATTCGTACAGAACCCTTCGCCTGCCAGCCAAAGTCGCACTTTACTTAATCTATTTACAGTTAAGGAAATAACTCTACATACACCCATCATTTTTGGGTTTTGAGGAAACTTGGGAAGAAATTAAAAAAATTAATTATGCCAACAATATTTAGGGTGCTAATAAGTATGTTTATACCAAAAATAAAAAATGAAAATATAATTATAATAACAACAATAAAAGCAAAAATATTAAAAATCCATAGGAAAAAAGTCTACATACAGGCATAAAATACATGAAAAAATACGTGCAAAATGTTCGAGGTCGTCAACTTGTTTGAAAATTCTGTGATTTCCGGTACCAAGCCGTCAAGAAATGGCATCCAAATATGGTCTAATATGTTCTTAAAGAGGCAACAATTGATATTAATCTCGAAAGAATAAAAAAATTTACCACAAATAACGCTATTAAATTTAAGTTTACGTCATTTGTAACAATGACTTAATTTTAACTCTACTTAAGCATGGTTATGGTTTAAAAGGCAATCACATCATTTGTGGTAAACTTATTTTGTATTTCCTTATTTATATTTCCTTAACCGTATATTAAAGAAAGAGCACCAAACCAATAGTGTTCGACATTGAAACTATTTTTAGAATTCATTTTATATAAAATGAATTTTGTAGGTAATTTAAATAATTTTTGCGGGCCCAAACTTTTGAACTAGGATGCTCCGTATCTGGACCATGGTCCGCCTGTTGCCAGCCGCTGATATGTAAGATACGAGTACTTATATAATGTACGTAAAAACAAAGTATTCTTTATATGTAACAAAAAAACACTTTTAATAAAAAAACAAAAAAAAAAAAAACAATTTAAAAAGTCTTCATTATCCATGACTGGCTAGTGTTTAATTAAAAAAAAAAAGCGACCAACAAAAACTTCCTAACACAGTGACACATATGTTAAACTTTATTCTAGTAAATGTGTCCATGTTTATTTATAATTGTATTTGTAAGTGAGAGTAAAACAACAGACATTTGTTGCATGCCGTATTCAATTTCCCCTACTTTTGTATCATACACATTGCAATTATTGCATGCATTCAATAATTTCACATATGCATTGCAAAGCAGCAAGAGTATAAAACGTTGAAAAGAGAGAATGAGTGGGAGCGAGAGAGAGTAAATTTTATTAAATATGTTTCACACACACACAACAAATAATTCTATGCATACATTTTATGAGAACAAAAATAATAATAAAAAAACAAAAACACAAAAAGACAAGAGATTCCATGAATAATCATAAAGTTACAACAACAACAATATTAACAACCAGAAACTCATAAAAAACTTACATAGGTACATGTTGTTGGTGGTCAGCGTGACCATATTAGCTTATTTTGAGCTAAATTTAGCTTATTTATTTCAGATTTAGCTTTAAAATTTTCATTTAGCTCTTAGCTTATTTTTTAGCTTTTTTAAAAAACTCATTTAGCTTTTTTAGCCTTTTTTTAGTCTAAATTGCGTGTTCTCTAAAAATATATTAAAGACATAAACACCTTATAAAAATTATTTATAAATTGTACAACAATTTTATAACAGAAATTGAAAGTTGAAAAATAGCAGATAATGGCAGAATGGTTAGAATTACAATGGAAAAAGTTAAATTCATATTAGTGGTCAAAACACTTTGTGAGTTTTTTGGGTATAAAATTATTTGACTTGAGTTGAACGTTCATTCAGCGGCATCAATTAACTTAAAACAAAAACTTGAAATAGCCTTAAGCCTGGATAACACTATGTACCGATTTTCGTCGGGCCACCTCAATAAAGTCATAAGTAAAGCCAAAATGGCATTATTACTCAATTAATTCTGGAATAAGTCTATATGGGCTTATTACCAATGCAGTGTGGCGCAATTATGTCCTTGTCTTTCAATTAGTCGATAAATTAGAGCAAATTTAGCTCTTTACTTATGACTTTATTCCAATGATCTGACGAAACTCGGTACATTGTGCCGATAGTGTGATCCATGCTTTACCTTAAATAGCATTAATGCACTTAAAAAAACTTTCGTATTTTAGTATAAATGTTTTTAAATTTTTGAAAAGTTTTTAAGATTATTTTGGGGAAGTTTTTGTTTTGTTCTTCATTAAATCTAAAATATAATAATTAATAAATAATTTCATTAAACAAATATTCAATGTGTATAATAAAAAAATATGTTTGTGTAATATTTAATGTTAGTTTAGCAATAAGAAACTATTGAAAAGTGATCAAAGAAGTAGAAAAAAGTTTAGCTTTATTTTCTGGCCTAAAAGTTAACTTTTTAGCTTATTTTAGCTTTTTTTCAAACGTGATTTAGCTTAATGTTATTTTAAAATCTGGTCACACTGTTGGTGGTACGTGACTGTTACACTATCTTACAATAGCAATCTCCCTTTCAATAAACGTACTTACTACAACAAATGTACATTCATATGTACTATATAACTCCTTTACTACTCGTACTCGTGCTTGATGTTTAAAGTAGTAAAACAGAATTATAGAAATAAGTTATAAAACAGAATTATAGAAATAAAGTTTCTACTAAATGTAACTTTAATAATGGTGGCCATTTATGCTTCAAATTCACTTATTAAATATTTTATAATGCACTCTGAGAATTCATTGCATATTCTTGGGAGTAAGAAAAATGTATGTTGGTGAGAGAGTAGAGTGTTTTCATGTTTATTTAAAAAGAGTACAGTTAAGAATGTGTATGAGGGTGTGCGTATGTGTGTGTGTATGCAAGTGTTTATGCATAGTTTGAAGCATTGTTGCAATTGCATGCACTGTATATGCATGCATGTGTTTACAAGTCTGTGCATGTTAATTCTCTCTGGTGTTTTTCAAATTATTCTTCATACGTATCGAAGAATTGTATGGGATTGTGTTGCGTTGTGTTGTGTTGTGTTGGTCGTGTTATTATGCATGTGCTGTATCAGGTACTTTACACGAGACTAATTTTTATGCGGCACAATTTTTGTTTTTTTAAGAACACACGAGACTAATTCATCCGACATAAAAATGTATACGTATTCACAGCTTTGTGTGTGTTAGTGTTTTTCGTATTCATTTAACACTTGCAGATTTTTAAGTTGTGTTTGTATTGGTTTTGTGCTGCTAATGCGGGGTTGTAGCTGGTTGAAAAATTATGCCAAACACAAAACCCCTCTCTTTGCCTCTCTCACCCACAAACTGGCATGTTATGCCAGCACAATTAATCCCGTGTAAATCAGCGCTATGAGTACAAGTTTTAGTATTATTTTTGTTGTTGCTTTACTTAACATTAAGGCAGTAGTGTGAGTGTATACGTATACGTTAGTTTTATGAGTTGTATAGCCAGCCAAACAGCCAGAGTAATGAAAACATTTTCAGCGAGCCAACGGAGTCTCAATGTAGCAAATTCATAATCAGTTCGAGTTGAAACGTTAAGCGGTAAACATGTTTTAGAAAAACAGCTCTTCCGTAGTTAAAATAAATATACATAAAATTGAATTCAAGATCACAAGAGAAAAAAATACATCTTAGCGTATCACAACTTGTAATTAAAAAAAACACAATTTTACCGAAACGAAGTAATAAAAAAGAAAATAATAAAACCCTCACGCTTGTAACGTTAACGTATCTCGCACTTATGTACATGGATTACGGGTTTGCGGTATTCGTTCAAACAAGCATTAATAAATAAATCAGTGACTTAAAAAATTTATTAAAAAATTAAAAAAAAATATTTATACTTAATATGAAATAAAAAGAGAACAACAAAAAAAACTTGCGAAAAAATGAAAAAATAAAGCAGTGCTTGTGGTATAACAACCTTAACAAATAGATACAAAATTAAAAAGTAAAATAAGTTGAAAAGTTATTATCTTAAAAATTTTCAAGGGCTTAAAGTCCCTTTAGAAAAATCACAAAGAAAGCAAAAGAAATAATAATTTAGTTATAAAATAAATTTCTCAAATATGATTACAAAAATGCATTTATCATCTTTAAACGCCTGCGCTCTTCTGATCCTAAGCTTTGTTAGTGGCGCTTGCTCTCAATGTTCTTGGGAATTTGTACGCACTACCATGGATATCAAGTGCAATTTACGTGCCATTGACTCAACTCAACCTTTGGACTTACAAGTAGCTGAGACTGCCACCAGATTAGAAATTTCCTGCTCATCAGATGTTTTGTATGCCAGTGAATTGTCAGTGAACACTTTTGCTCGCTTGCAAAAATTATCCGATTTGCAGATAGACTCTTGCAAGATGCAACGTCTAAATGCCAATGCTTTTGAGGGTTTAATATCGTTAAAACATCTGACGGTGCAGACCCACAATGCAGTGTGGGGCCCCGGTAAGACTTTGGAAATTTTGCCTCAATCATTTTATGGTCTACGCGAGTTAACGGAATTGAATTTAAGTGACAACAACATACGCCAACTGCCTGAGGGTGTTTGGTGTGCCATGCAAAATTTGCAAGTTCTCAATTTGACCTCGAATCGTATACGATCCGCAGAAAGCTTAGGTTTTTCGGAAAAATTGTGTACCCTTAATGGCGCCAGTGGTGGCGCTGAATTGCAGGTGCTGGATATATCATTTAATGAGCTGCGTGCTTTGCCTGATGTGTGGGGTGCTTCCAGACTGAGACGTCTGCAGCAGTTGAACTTGCAACATAATAATATTTCCACTTTGGCTGCCAATGCTTTAGCTGGCTTATCTTCGCTGCGCATTTTGAACTTGTCCTACAACCACTTGGAAACTTTACCTGCTGATGCTTTTGCTGGCAACAAAGAGTTAAGAGAAATTCATTTGCAAGGCAACGAGTTGTACGACTTGCCCAAAGGTTTATTACACCGTCTAGAACAACTATTGGTTTTGGATCTGAGTGGCAATCAATTGACCTCTCATCATGTAGACAACAACACATTTGCTGGTCTCATACGTTTAATTGTGCTTAATTTATCGAACAATGCCTTGACACGCATTGGCTCCAAAACCTTTAAGGAATTGTATTTCTTGCAAATCCTCGATATGCGCAACAACTCGATTGGCCACATTGAAGATGGTGCCTTCCTGCCTTTGTACAACCTACACACCCTCAACTTGGCTGAAAATCGTTTGCACACTTTGGACAACAAAATCTTTAATGGCTTGTATGTGCTGACCAAGCTTACTCTGAACAACAATCTGATTAGCATTGTGGAGACGCAAGCCTTTCGCAATTGCTCGGACTTGAAAGAGCTGGACTTGAGCTCCAACCAATTGGCTGATGTTCCTGAAGCGGTGCAGGACTTAAGCATGCTAAAGACTTTGGATTTGGGTGAAAATCAAATATCCGAATTTAAAAACAACACTTTCAAAAATTTAAATCAACTAACCGGTTTGCGTTTGATTGACAATCGCATAGGCAACATAACGTTAGGCATGTTTTCCGACTTGCCTAGACTAAGTGTTTTAAATTTGGCCAAGAATCGCATACAATCTATTGAGCGTGGAGCTTTTGGCAAGAATAGCGAGATTGAGGCCATACGCTTGGACAAGAACTTCCTCACCGACATCAATGGCATCTTTGCCACTTTGGCTTCTCTACTGTGGCTGAATTTGTCAGAAAATCATTTGGTGTGGTTTGACTATGCCTTCATTCCCTCCAACTTGAAGTGGTTAGATATACATGGCAACTACATTGAAGCTTTGGGCAACTACTACAAACTACAAGAGGAAATACGTGTCACCACCTTGGATGCCAGCCACAATCGCATAACGGAAATCGGTGCCATGTCAGTGCCCAATTCCATTGAACTGATCTTCATCAACAACAATATCATTAGCCAAGTGCAACCCAATACTTTTGTGGATAAATCAAAGCTAACTAGAGTTGACTTGTATGCCAATGTTTTGTCAAAATTACAGTTGAACTCCTTACGTGTGGCTCCAGTTACAGCTGACAAGCCAGTGCCCGAGTTTTATTTGGGCGGCAATCCCTTTGAGTGTGACTGCTCAATGGAGTGGCTGCAGAGAATTAATAATATGACTACGCGTCAACATCCACGCATCATTGATTTGGCAAACATTGAATGTCTAATGCCTCATAGTCGCAACGCCCCTCTCAGGTCATTGTCTTCTCTAGCCAGCAGTGACTTTGTCTGCAAATATGATTCCAATTGTCCGCCTACTTGCCACTGCTGTGACTTCGAACAATGCGACTGTGAAATGGTTTGTCCGGACAATTGTACTTGTTTTCATGATGCTACCTGGTCGACCAACATTGTAGACTGTGGGAAACAAAATCGCATTAACTTGCCCGTACGCATACCCCAGGAGGTTACTGATTTGTACATGGATGGCAATAATCTACCTGTTGTTGACAATCAGGTGTTTGTTGGCAAACGTAACTTAAGAGCTCTCTACCTGAACTCATCGAATGTGGTGAGCATACAAAACGGTTCGTTCAGTGAACTGACTATGCTGCGCACACTGCATTTAGAAAACAATAAATTGCAAACGCTGGATGGTCCTGAGTTTAAACAATTGTCTTTGCTGCAAGAATTGTATTTGCACAACAACTTACTGACAACCATTAACAATAGTACATTTGCGCCTTTGGTTTCTTTGAAAGTGTTGCGTTTGGACAACAATCGTTTGACTGCTATGCCCATTGCGCAATTGGCCAACTTACAGTATCGCAATAATTTGCAAGGTTTGACAATAGGACGGAATGCCTGGTCTTGTCGCTGCCAATTTTTGCAGGCCTTGGCCCAATTTGTAGCCGATAATGCCATAGTGATAAGAGATACCCAAGATATATATTGTGTGGACAGTGGGGTGAAACGTGAGTTGGACCTGTTTACTCAACACGGTGTAGACTGCAGTGAACTAATGGAAAATGCTGCCAATATGGCTTCGCAAGATGTTTCCGGCAGCTATGTGCCATTGTTGGCGGCTGTGTTGGTGTTAATATTTTTGATTGTGGTATTAATAATTGTATTCGTGTTCAGAGAATCAGTTAGAATGTGGCTATTTGCCCACTATGGTGTGAGAGTTTGTGAGCCGCGCTTTGAAGATGCCGGCAAGTTGTACGATGCCATTATATTGCATTCCGAGAAGGACTATGAATTCGTATGCCGCAATATAGCCACTGAGCTGGAGCATGGTCGTCCTCCTTTTCGCTTGTGCATACAACAAAGAGACCTGCCACCGCAAGCCAGCCATTTGCAAATCGTAGAAGCTGCCCGCGCCTCACGTAAGATTATATTGGTTTTAACTAGAAATATGCTGTCCACTGAATGGAACCGCTTGGAGTTTCGCAATGCTTTCCATGAGGCTTTAAGAGGCTTGGCCCAAAAACTGGTTATAATTGAAGAGGCCAATGTTTCGTCGGAGGCCGAAGATGTTGCCGAGTTGTCACCTTATTTGAAATCAGTGCCTTCCAATCGCTTACTTACCTGTGATCGTTACTTCTGGGAGAAGCTGCGCTATGCCATACCTATTGAATTATCGCCCAGAGGTAACAACTATACCTTGGATCATCATGAACGCTTCAAACAGCCCGTATCACCTGGCGTGCTCTTCAGACAAGCCCCTCCACCCCCAGCCTACTACCAAGAAGACATGGAGGCCAATTACTCATCAGCCACCACTGCCACTCCCTCACCCAGACCTACGCGCCACGGCCAGCGTATTGTCGATGCCATACCCATGCGGCCACCCAGTGAACACATCTATCACAGCATAGAATCTGAGCATTATTACGATCAACATGAGGCTTTGTCCATGATACCCAATGGCATGGCAGCACACCATCATCATCCCCATCATCAGCATTTAGCTCCTCCTCCTGGTGCTAATGTGGCCTTTCGCCAATCAAACAACCCCCGTTTATCCCTAAATGCTGGTCAGCAACAATGGCGACCCTCTATGCTAATGCAACAAAATGCCAGCCAACAACCAGCCACTGCTCCGGTGCACTTACGCAGTGGTAGTAATTTAAGTCAATGTAGTACAAGTACGCAATCAACAGCCGCGCTGGCGCAAACACCGCAGCCACAAGCTTCCACTTCCGCTGCGGCACAATTACACCAGCAACAGCAACAGCAGCAACTACAGACAGCTGCTAATAACAACACAGGTGTAACCACAGCCACCACCACGAATAGCGCAGACTCAACCTTAGCGACAAATCTACCAACATCCGCAGTAGTGGCAACAACGGCCGCACCACAAACAGCGAATAAGAATAATAATCAAGCCTTTTTAGTGTAGAGCATATATGCGCGCGTGCAAAAAAAAATGGGAAACTAAACGGTGCATTAACCAAACAGTGAAGGGGATCAAACACTACTAGCAGCCATTTTTTATAAATTCCAAAAACAGAAAAAAATAAAAAATGAGAACACAAGCAGCCATCATGATGTGTTGGAGATTAAAGCCAGCAGGGCCATGCCAAGCAACATGCAGACAAGACATTTGGACACAATCTTAAGCTTTATTTAGCCAGATACTTCAAAATCCCCCTTAGAGCAAAACTATATACATATACATACATATATGAAAAAAAAATACTTTTAAAAGACTTTCCATAGGATAGAAGTTAAAGAGAAGAAAAAAAAAATGTGAGGTAAGACAAGTAACACTTTCAACATTTTTCTTCTTTTTTTTTTGTATACTGCAACAACAAAAGAAAAGCGTACCACTTTTTTTCAAATTCAATGTGATATTAAATAATTATTAAAACAAAAATGAAATTAAGGAAAACCATGTATTATACTAACTAATATTTAAACAAAAAAAAACTTATTAAAAAAAAATCTTAGTTAATCTAAATTATAAAATATTTGAAATGAAAATTTATTTTTTTTATTTAATTTTTTTTTTGCTATAAAATATTAAGTTTATTAAATAAGTAACTTAAATGAATTATAAATATAAAAAAAAAAACAAAAAACGAAAACGAAATATTTAAACTAAAAAAATAATACAAAAAAAATATAGTAAACTATAATTCCTTGTGTAAATATTTAAATATTTAAGTTTATATATTTTACTATTACTATTATTATTAATAAAATAAAAAAAAACATAAATCAAACTATTTTATTATTGTTTGTCTTTGTATGGAAATTTTAACAAAACTAAATTACAAAAACTACACTCTGTATAAAGCGTATATAAAATTCTATATTTAGTATACAAATGAAATTGTTGTAACGTATTTATAGTTTATTAAAAAAAAAAGTAAAAAAGAAATAACAACTAAAAAACTAAACAGAAAGTAGAGTAGTTGAAAACAAACAATTGACAAAAATAAACACAAAATGTAAATTTGTATTTCCTAGTTTAAAAATTAGAAAACAAAAAAAAAGTTAACTAAATATTAATATTAAATATATAAAAAACACACCCACAAAAACACACAAAAAACCAACAAAAAAAAATAAAATAAAAGAACAATATAGCCATTTTCCTACAAATGGCTATTAAATTATTTAAAAAAAATGCAAGCCTTATATGTTTTTATTTATTAAAATTTACACATTTACATTAATAAAGAGGAGGGAGTCAGGCCACTGTGCAGCAAAATGCAGTTGTTTTTTGCTATTGCACCTTCAGGCTAATAGGATTAAAAAAAAAAAAACGTGGCATATAATTAAATTTACTGATAACATAATTAAATTTTTAAATAACAAAGCTAAAAATATTAATTAACTATATTGGAATTTGAATATGTTTAATATAAAAAAACAGAATTCATTTGATTATCTGTAATTCATTTATAGCCTCGTTTATACAAATTATCAAGGCTTAATTTTCATACAAAAGTATTATTATTATTCCTTTAAAAAGCCGTAATAATTTCAACAAATAAGGGGTTAAGTGTTTAAGCAAGTGTATTTGCGTATGAGTATTCATTTGTATAAGAATTTTGTATTGCAGTTCGGCACTCTGGTGCCACTTTGACCGGCCATGCATTATATCCATACAGTTCTGATAAAGATATTTGAAACAATTCACAACTTGCTTGAGCATATGATTAAAATAATCATTAAGCACTCTCAAAGAGGATCTTACAATTCTACTACTTGCCTACTAGAAGCTGTATTAGGAGCTATGTAATTATTTAAATGCCGAGTAAATGATTGGTTGTTTTAGAAGCTGCTTTATTGCTGGCTAAATGCATCACCTTAGGAAGGATACAATAAAAGCAATCTCGTTACGCATACTACAAATTATTATCAATTTTGCTTCAATAGCTATCGTTGTTTGTTATTGAATTAAAATTTAATTAATATATTGATTCGTTTGTGCAATAATTTATTTAATTAAACAAATTATTATAAATAAGCTTTTTCATTTTGATTAATTTTTAAATTATATTTAAATAAGATTGGTTCATGGTTATTCGATTAATAAAATCTGAATACTATGTAGTTGAAGCTTTAATATATTTATACATTAAGTAATTCTTAATTATATTTATTAACGTGGGAACACTGTTTGTTCTCCAGAGCACACAGTATACATATGTATCTCTTAAAAAAAATTAAGACCAAGAGCCAATACAATATATGTACCGCCCAACAAAACTAAATTTGGTACAAGTAAGCACTAAGGCAAAAAGAAGCGCTACGGTAGTGCGTAAAAGCACACAGTGCATCCCCTCTGCTTTACGAGTATGCAATAACTTAAGCGAATGGTAACACAAAACACTACGAAGTTGGTCAACTCGAATTCTTAAAGTTTTTTATAGTGCATACTCTCTTACTTGGATACAAATTTGGATGTGCATGAAATTTTTATTTCTGAATTTTAATTTTTTTAGATGAATTGTTTCTGAAAATAAATATTTGCTTAGTTGGCCAGTGGGTAGCCTAATATACGGAGATCCTGGGATGGACTCCTGAAACAATGCACGAACAAAAAGTATTTAGTACTTTGTAGTGTAAATATAGTTTTCAATTGTATTTAATATATAATAAATATAAAAAAATTAAAAAGTATTGGAGGTTACTCTAAGAGTAGATACAATTTGGATCTACAGAGCAAATTTTTCAGTTATGTATATATGTACATATCGAAAAGGCATGAGGTATGGGCTTCTTTCTGCACATTCTATATGCATTCAGAAGCTCATACCTGGAGAGCTACCAAGTGGGATATCACGAACAATAATCATATGATACCGAAGCCGATTGGTAAGAGAGAGTTGTGCTTTCCCTCCCTTACCAACGTGCTTCCAGGTAGACGAATATTTTTGCTATGCTTTTAAATAAAACTAGTACCAAGAAGGTCCCGGGAATGAAAATTTTTTATGAAACCTTAGTACTTATAAGATAATAAAAGTAAGAAAAGATAAATTTTGATAACTGCAGCACGCTGGAAGTTAAATTCCATTGCACACTATGGATCAGGGATGGATACCACTCTTAATCAGACATGAATGAACCACGGCGTAATAAAGTTAAATTTTCTTAGACGGACTTAGGCGATTATTACATATTCTCACAGATTTATTGAGTATAGTATGTCTATAATATAATAGTATAAAAGGTTTACAAAACTTTTCAAAACTTTTATTGCAAATCATCTCATATATTTATTTCAATAAAATTTTTAGTTTAGTCTGGTTAAAATTTCAGTTATTACGTTAATTATTTCAATAGTAGGTTAGGAGACCCAAATGGGTCCATTGTAATATTTCAGTAGTAAGATTAAATGATTTTTAATAAATTTTCAGTTCTTTGAATTACTAACTCAATTACTCATTTTCATTGAAATCTTGATATTATTAATTCTTTTTTCATTTTTTTTATTAATTTATTTAATTTAATAAAGTCTATGGATATCATCGGCGAAGTAAAATAATAAATAAAATGGCTACTAGAAACAATTTCAAAATTTTAGTGCGCCTCATTGACACCAGAGGCGCTGCAACACCGCATTTTTAGAAACGTGCTAACAAAATGCAGAGTTTTAAGAGAATGGATCTTTCCTCTATCTAATCCTTCACCATCTATCGTCTCTATCAGTATCCCATTCCTAAAAAAGGTAACACCTAGTAATAGTAGTAGGTATTCATGGTCCGAGTGTTACTTCTCTTTTAAAAAATTAACATAAAAAAATCATTTGTTGAAAGAATTGTTTTTATTTTTTCTAATTTTTGCAAATCTTTTTGGTAGATACAAAATTGAAATGATTTTTCTGATTGCTTTAAGCAAATTGAAAAACAAGGAAATGATTCAAAAACTCGATTCAAAATCTTTAATACTTAAAGCATTTAGAGACTGTGGCCCCCTTATGCAAAAACGATTGTTAAACTTAAAGTTGGTTTAACAAACGAATTTTGTATGGCAAACCCGGTTTCAAAGCATGCTTTAACTTTAACAATCGTTTTTGCATAAGGGCATGAATCTCGAGGTATTTCAACCAACGTGCTTTATCAAACTCACTTAAAGAGACAATAAAATCGACTTTTGAACAAAAGCTTAACTGACTCAACTAAATCTTTAATTGTTTATATATTTTATCTCTATTAAAGGTTTTAATTGAATTTTCAGTTAAATATTCAATTGATTATTTATATCTTTTTCAATTAAAGCTGTTAAAGGGAGAAAAAATATTTTTGTGTTTGCGTTCAAGTAGCAAAATATTTCATTTGATGCCGCCGATGTTTAATTTTTAACTTTCAAATTTTAATTTTGCTTTGCGAGTACTAATATTTCGCTATATGTGACCTTCTCCTTAAGATTGGATTCTGGTACCTAAAAGGGTGTAGAATAAGATGAAATACGTTTTTCTCAGAACCTCATTTTCACACACTAGGTCCCTTTTCTCGGAGATGGTCACATATGTAAATTGTTCGGTGGACTTTTGTGGCAAAATGCTTCTGAGGCGCTATTTCTAAAAATTAAATCTGTACAAAAAACTTATAAGAAAAACTGCAATAAACTAATTTTTTTATAGAAAACTTCCAATTAGAATACATTTAAAAAAATTATTTAATTTATCATATATTTATATAAACAAATTTGTTAGAATATATTTAGAGAAATATTTCAATTTCAATAAATCACTTAAAAGCCAAGTATTGCTGATTGCATGTTTGCCTAAAAATGCAAATAAATAGATTTTTTCTTAATTACTTAAAGAGTTTTGTATATATTTTTTTTCCAAAATTTATTTATTTACATACTTCGTATATACACATATCTGTGAGTAAATATTTAAAACAGCAAACTACAAGATAATTAATTGAAAATAGTTGGTAGTTATATTCATAGGCGTAGAAAGGCCACTCCGGGGGGTGCATTGCCCTCCCAAGGATTGCTGTTGCTCCCATTGGAATTATTAAAAATTTAAATGTCATTATATTTTTTATTATTACTCATAAAAATCACCAATCATAATGCCCCGCTAGAAAAAATTTATAGCTACGCCAAAGGTTATATATTGTATTTGATTTAAATAAACAGGCAAGAAAATATTTGCACTGAGACACGAGTTGTTGAATAGATAAATATTGAAATTCCTTAACAAATTAATAGAAACAACTAACACTGTATGGATGAGAAAATACTCGTAAATGTAAATAAATTGAACTTCTTTAAATTCAAAAATATATATATATAAATGAAGATATTTTGCCATCCTTGCAGATACAAAAAAAATGTTTCCATTTCTTATTTTTCTTTTTAAAAAAACAATTTTAATTTTTTTTTCTTATTACAAAATGTAAACACTTTTATAGAAATTTTTCTAACTGGGTTAAGACATTGGGTATTTTGCTTTACAAAGAATTTCATTGCAAGTTTTTGTTTTTCGTAAAATAATTTATTTAATTAGTTACTGTGGCATGAGTGTTATAAATGTGTTCTTTGTAGTCTTACGACATAAAAGTTTTACTTTCGCATGAAGTGATACCCATTAAGAAAGGAAAATATGTAGTTTAAATTGCCATAGTGAGAGAAATTTCTAGGTTTCTAAAGAAATAGAAAAAAATAAGTCCTAAATTTATACTGAGTTGAGAAAAACTAGATCATTTTGAATTCCGCTAAAAAAATACCCGCGGATAAAGTTTTTATTCAGGAAATCCACCTACACGTTGCCAGGTCATTTCCAAGCCAAACAAAAGCTTTTTAAATAATTGAAAAGTTTTACACTATTTCTTCAAACATTTATTTTATAATCAATCAAAATTTCAACCTGTTACTTCCCACTTTTCGCATGCTCTCTTAGTTTAATAAAATAATTCCAATAGAATTTACTATCTTGAGATATAATTATAAACGCATATCACCAGGAGTGTCACTGACATGTTAGTTAGTACTCGTATTAAGAACCATAAAATTATTTAAATTTTCTTACTCTACAAAATATTTTTTATTTTTCCTTTTTTTTGCAGCACTGCCCTGAGTTAAACAGGGCACACACAATACTCCCCATTGCACAGAAATATTTATAATTTTAAGCATTAATAAACTCATACTTATTTATGATTCAATATTTATGAATCCAGCAAATTGAATTGAATTGAATTGCTGAACGAAAATAAAAATATGTGAACAAAAATGTACATACTCGTATATGTATAAATGCAAAGCACTCACAAAACTAGGTGAAGATGATAATATCGCATTGGCAAACATATCCAGATACATATAACTCATTTTTATTATTGTTTGTACATTATATTTGGAACAAATACTGAGAAATTAAAACAATAAGAGGCGAAGAGAAAACAATTCTGAAGTCATTAAACGCATAAAATATATTTTGAAATTCATGGAAAATATACATTTTACTATAATGAAGTGTATTTTACTGGAATACACTCGAAGAAATTGTTAGGTTTAGAAATAATAATGTAGTAAAGTAATCATAGATTATATTATATTATTAGATATACAGCCCAATTCTGAATACTCCCTGGAAATAAATTTTTTTCGAGAATAAAATCCTTCTATTATAAACAACTTGTAATGGAAATCAAATGTGAGAGAGAATTTTAAATTTTAGATGTCAGCTATTTTATTTGCAGTTATTTCATTTTGGCTTAAAAGTTTGCAAATGTTTTTTATAATGGGAAATAGGAATGTTGAAAAACAAACTTCCGGAAGATTTTGTTTCCAGAAAAATTATAATATTTTTTTTTTTAAAACTTATGTATTTGACATTAAAATATGCTGTTGTCGATTCAAAAAGAGCTTAAACATATTAACCTTAAACTGTTTGCAAATTTTTTATCCATTGTGTATATAATTGCAGCGAAATTTTAATATCTAAAAAAAAGGATATATGGGACATATGAGTGTCCTTGCAACGCGTTGCAACGATTGCCATGATATTTGGCGAGTATCTCAAGGACGTGTTTTTACAAGTTGTTATGAAATTTCTTTGCATTTAGATCACAATCAATCATGAAATGAAGTTTTTATTATTAAAAATATATCACACATATTTTTGGACTTGCAGTCTGCAAACAAAATATTAGCCAGGTGGTTACAAATGTAATAAAAAGTAATAATTAAAAACTTCTTATTGCATTCTGATTATAAATAAGGCGGTATTTAAATTTATTACATTCATAATGTGTGTGAGATGGGGTAATTACTCGTATTACACTAATTACATTGAAAATATCACGAGATCTTAGATATATTATTTCTAAGAGATAAATTTATATTTTTTTACATCTAATCATTATAAGAACAAAATAAATTTTTTCCTAAATAAAGGATATATGAGAAGTTGAGCTGGTCTTGTACCTAATGCCATGAAATTTGGCACACCGCTGAACCGTGCGTTTCTACAAGTTGTAACAAGGTCAATTTTTAATTTTTATAACAATAACAAACTAATCGAGAGATAAGTATAGATCAAGTGGGCACATCCTTGCACCGATTGAAATTAAAATTAAAAATTTGAACAGTTAGGATCTGCTATCCTAACTGTTCAAATTCTGGAGAAAGTTACAAGTTTCAGTTTCAGTTTGAGCACAATTATTGGTTCTTATTTAAAGCAATTTTAGGAGGTTGAAATATGCCTGAACCTAGTTTAATTGAAATCAGCAAAGAATTTGCTTGTTTATCTATATTTATTTATGAAAATAATTAAATGTTTGCTTTTTGTTTTTATAACACTTTCTGAATTATTTAAATTTTTAAAATAAAGTACATTTGAAAGGTAGTAGTGTCCTTGTTTCGTTTATATTGCAGCTGGCTAGAAATATTAACCAGATAATTTATGGATCATTTACAAGCTTTTAGCTGTATTATAATCATAATTTCAGCGGAATTTAAATTTAAAATATCAAGGATTTAAGAAAGGTGACACTGTCAATACGGAATACAACAAAATTCAACAAAGAACTGAATAACATATTTGTAAATATATTTACATGTTTTCGCTTCCATTCGGCTTAATTTTGTGATGAAATTCCATTTTATAAAATAAAGGATATATGGGCAAATGTCATGTCTTTAGAACGATTCTTATGAAATTTGCCCACAAAATCAATTATATAATTTTAGAACTATTTTGAAATTTTCTTTACTTTCTGATAGCAAATTTAGCAAAATTTTACTTTTCAAAATCAGGAATATATAAAAGATTCTAGCGCTGATGAGCTTTATTTTTCTAGAAAGTCTAAATGTTAAATTTCTTAAAGCATTTGTTGATGTGCTTTGCATTTTCGTTATTATTATAGCGGATTTTGGGTTTTTAAAATCAAGATTATGGGACGTAGATATATCCTTGCATTATTTGCAATGAAATGTAGCGGAAAGTTCATGATATATGATTTTACAAATATTTATAAGGCTTCGTTTCATCCAGTTAACAATTGTATCTTAAATAATTTTTTTTAATTAATGCAAATGGGCATGTCCTTCACAGTAATTAAAAAATAACAAAGCAGCTAATTTATACGGTTCTAGAAATATTTAATAATTATCATTAAAATCTAATTGTGAAGTGAAAAAATAATTTAAAAAAGGATATACATATGAGAAGGAAGCATATCCTTGCTTAGTTCACTCATACGATTTTAGGAATATGTAGTTAAAAAAATTCGTTTTGTCGTAGCACAATTTTAATTACTTTAATCAAGCAAATTAGGTATATAGAGATGTCCTTGCATTGATTTTTGCGAAATTCAATTTTACTATATTCTTTACAAAAAGTAAGAGGGTTACGCTTTATTTTGATCATGAGTGCATCCAAATTTTAATATTAGTTTTAAAGGATATACGAAAGGATGGTATGTCCTTGCTTTATTAACTGCATTCAGTCTTATAATTATTATAAGACTTGATAGAAAGCATTTAGTTTTACCTATTCACAAAAAATTCATGCACAAGGTACTTCCTTGCTGTAAATAAATAAAATTGTATTATACGTCTGTCTGTCCATCCAGCCAGAAATTGGTGGTTTCTATTTTTACCAATCACTTTTTATTTAGTACAGAGTTTTATGTTAATATTTTCTTTAACACTTAAATCGCTAAAAAAAAACCTAAACGACAAAGGAAGTTATCCTTTTGTGGAAGAAAATCTATTATCTCCGCTCGTAAATAATAAATTTTTGTCAAAAAATAAGATCGAAACCTGCGTCGCTTAAACGTTTTTCTCGGAGGCTATGGCTCGATATATTTTTACTAACATTTACTCTCGGGTGTAGAGCTGAATTTTTTTTATACACACAACCATTTCTACACTCACATGTTCCAGCATAAGACAAGTTATGAATTTTAAATATTTCAATCGTCCAAACAGAAATAATTAATTGTAAAAAATCGCTGGCAAAAAAATAACAAGAAAGAAAGAAACGAGTAAATAAAACCACACACAAACCAAAGAGATTAAAATGTAAAGAAAAACATATCCGTACGAACGTTGAAAGAAATATATGTATGCGAGTACAATAAAATAATTGCATAAATATTAAGACCAAATTATGCTGTGTGTGTGTGAGTGAGAGTGTGTGCATTTCCCTTTCCATCTCTTCTCTTTTAGCAATGTTTGCCTAAAGACTTTGTCGTTAGCAAAGTGCAACGTTATACAGCTGTGTTGCAGGCAATTTGATTTTTTTTTCTGCATTTAATTTCTCAATTGTCAATTGTTGCATTCGGTGGAAAAGTCTGTTTATTTACTCTTTTTTTATACTGTTTGCTATTTTGTGAATTTATATTCAATGGAAAACCATAAAAATTACGAACACATTCAAACACTCTTAATATACAAAAGCTTGGTGCAAAATATAGTGAGTGTATATATGTGTGTGTGTGTGTGTGTGTGAGTAAAAGAACAAATACGTGTGCATGTATTAAATATGCTTGAATATACATACGTATTGTTAATAACAGAAATGGACAAAATTAAGCTCAAATGGAAACGTAGTTCTACACGCAGCAAAAACACGGTAAAAGAGTAAAAATTGAAGAAATAGTTGGCGGTTTGGAGCAGGCTTGCCAAAGTAACAAAAAACATTTGTAACAAGTACCAGGGCCATATGAGAATAATTAATTGTGAAGAGTTTTATGAACCCATAGCTTATAAATTTTATATCGGATTTTTTTATAGTTTAATATATTGCATTCCGGTTTTCAACAAAATTTTGACATGCCCCTAAAATTATGAAAAATATGCTTAACTTGTTTTTAAGGTTCCGTACACCAGAGGTGAATAGTAACCCTATTTATGACATTTAAATGTTGTAGGGAGTTCTAAAGCGAGCAACGAAATATGTTGAAATCCTAATGTAATATATATAGACAACTATACATAGAGACTTGATACAAAGTTAGTGTATTTATATGCAGACTACACCGATTAAAAGTGAAATAAAAAAATCTAAATTAAGGGGCATTCTATCAGTTCATATAATTTTGACTACATATTTAATTTTGACAACTTATTATATCTTGGAATACGTAAGAGGAAAATTCTGGAAATTTTGAAAAATACTAAAAACTCAAAAAACCCATGAAAAATATCATCAAAATTAAAAAATAAATCGCTAAAATGAAAAAAAAAACTACCAAAAGTAAAAACATTGCCAAGAAATATAAAAAATCGCCAAAACGAAAAAAGAATTTCAAAACGAAAAAAAGCGTCAAAACTAAAAAAATTGCTCAAACTAAAAAAATCGCAAAAACCGAAAAAAAAATAGCCAAAATGTACAAAAATCGCCAATACTAAAAATATCGCTGGAACTAAAAAGCAACCGAAAAATCTCCAAAATCCGAAAAATATCGCCTAAATGGATTATAAAATAAATCGCTAAAATGGTAAACACTACCAAAAGTAAAAAACGTCACCAAAAAACCGAAAAAAAATTTACAAAAACTGAAAAAAAATCCTAAAACGAAAAAAACTCCGAAGTGAAAAAAATCGCCCCAACAGAAAAGGCACCAAAATCGAAAAAAAAACACAAAAAAGAAATTAAATCACCACAATTAAAAAAAACCATTGGCAAAACGAAAATATGCGAAAAACAGCGTATGAACTAAAAAATATTGCTCAAACTAACAATAATCGCAAAAACCGAAAAATAAAGAATTAAATCGCCAAAAACGAAAAAAATCGCCATAACTAAAAAAATAGCTAGAACTAAAAAGCAACAGAAAAAGTTCGCCTAAATAAAAAAAGCGCCAATACAGAAAAGTAGCAGTACAAAGCTCTAGAACTCTGGCGCCATGAACGTTTAAAAAGAAAATGGTTTAAAGCAACCATCCATGAACTGATTACTGCAGGATTTTCGTGGAACGAAGCAATTGGAACAGCCCACAACAAAGTTTGTTAGAAGTCCTTAATTGAGACTTTTTTTCTGCTCAGCTGCAGCATAGCAAAGCACCATATCATGTCTTTAAATACCTTCAGCTCTCAACTAAATCATGGCAATCCTTCAAATATTATTATTGTTCATACTCGTGCAATTTGCTTGGTTTTATAAACGCATTTCGTTTTCAAATCCTCCATGCTTAATTTTTCAGCTTTTGTCATTACGCAAATTTATTTATTTGTTTATTTTCTGTTTTCGCTGTAGTTCAATATCTGTTTTTATCGTTTGGTTTATTTGTTTGTTTGTTGACGATACGAGTATTTTAGCTGTCAGTATGCTTATATGTG
This sequence comes from Tachina lurida, assembly GCA_944452675.1. Classification (NCBI taxonomy): domain Eukaryota; kingdom Metazoa; phylum Arthropoda; class Insecta; order Diptera; family Tachinidae; genus Tachina; species Tachina lurida. The sequence continues at coordinate 10,065,616 of OX101756.1, forward strand.
TGTCATGATGTCCTTTGTAGCACGGCTTACAGAACAACTTATGGACGTACGGTCGCAGATACTCACTTAAAACATTTACGAAATTCGATTTGATATGAATTGTGCATACGAATACATACATACATACATACATACATATGTACATACATACATATATTTTATGCATCATAAATGCGATTGCATTTTGTTAACAATTTTTGCATACAAGTATGTTTAGGTTGAGTTTTTGTGCAGCACCGGCTTCTTGATATTTTTTGTTTTGTTACAAAATGTATGCATAAGCAAACATATTCACTTTATATTGCTTTTGTTGTTGCTGTTCTTGCTTTTGTAATAATGCTAAGCGATTTCATGAGTATGCGAGCTTAAATGCAAATAAGTGTTGTTTGCTCTTAATTTTTTATTTGTGTGTTTTAAATAATACACAGGGAGAAATTAAAGGGCTTATTTACGAGTAGTAAAACCCAGCGGTAGGCGTGAGAAAATTTTTAAAGTTGTTTTGTTTTATTTTAATTGTATTTTATTTTTTATATAAAATTTGTCAACGTTTGAGTTGCATTTGCCCAAAATGTTTAAAGCGGGCCACACACGTTACAACAGTTGATACAATATAAACAGGTTGAAAGCCAGATTGGTAATTTAATGATGTTGTTGTATCAATTTGTTTGCTAGCTGTATGAAAGATTTGATTTTATTTAAAACAATTGTAATTATAAGGATCTAAAGTGGTCTAGATACAATCCAAATGCTTGATGGCAAATTTAGTGTACATATGCTAAAGATTTTGGTGTATTCATAACCATGCTGGATGGCCCGTCCGTACGCGTGTCCGTCTGTCTGTCTGTCACAGGCTGTTTTCTCGAGAACCGTAAGAGCTACGTACCTGAAATTTTAAGAGAATATGAAAACAAATATATGACATTTAAGAACAACAGGGTATTTTAAAGCTAAAAACGGACCATATTAAAATCCTAATGCAATATACAGATAATTATATGTATACACTTGAAATTTTAAAAGTTAGAGTATTTTTATGCAGTACCCCACTTCTATAACTTGTGAGAAGTTCTCGCATCGAGAAAACTTAAATAATTATATTGGTTGTCCTATTTTACACAGGGTTACTCACATAAAAACTTATATAAACTTACAAAAAATGTCAACAATACAGTTTTCTTCTTACTCACTCTGTGTTTCACAGGATGATAACAATTTTTTCTAGTTAAACGAAGGCACATGCTACACCAATTAACACTGAAGTTTAAATAAATCTAAATTAAAGGGTATTCCATCAGTTAATGTAACTTCGAAAACGTATTGTATTTTGGAAACCGTAAGAGGTAAACTCTTGAAATGTTCAAAATTGGTAAAAAAAAATTAAAAACGCGCTTAAATTAAATATATCTACAAAATAGTAAAATAAATCGCTAAAATGCAAAAATATCACCAAAAGCAATAAAAAAAACTACAAAAATCGCTAAAGGCCGAAAAAGTCGCCAAAAAGAAAAAACCGTAAAGACTAAAAAAATCGCTAAAAATAAAAATATGTATTGTCAAATAAATAAAAAAAAAACGCCAAAACTAAAAAACCGTCAGTTGCCAAAAAGAAACAAGCGCCAAAACTAAAAGTTATTTGCTGCCATTAAAACTATCGTCAAAATAAGACAAACGCACAAACTAAAGAATAGCGGACAAAATCTCAAAAAAGAAAAAAATCGCCAAAACGAAAAAAACGCGAAAAGTAAAAAAAGTATATTTAAAAAATTGTTTGCAGTGCATTTTGGTAAAGAATTTTTTTTCCAAAAATAAGCATTTTAAGAAATTGATCACTTGACATATTTGTCATAATTTTACTTTAAAGAAAAAAGTTTACCGGATACTAAAATTTTTTTTTTAATATTTACATCAGGTGAAACATTCGATTATATATGGACATTTCTCCGAGAAATTCCACTTTTTGTCACGTGCGACAGCAAGCAATCAACCTTGTATTTCTGAATAAAGTGATTAAATTTTTCTTAAAATTATACCCAATTTAGATGTGCTGACGGCCTACACAAATAACTATATAAAGAAGTAAAAAAAAGTTTCGTTTTCTTTGAAAGAACAAGCATATTTGTCTGGTGTCGCACGCTAAAAAAAAGAGTTGACATTCCTGTGGAAATGCCCATATGCTAAAGTTCGTACATATAGTATTAGATACATATGTAGTGTCAATATTTAATTAATAATTATATTTTTTTTCAATTAAAATTTTTTCTATGTACAAGACACTTCATGTATCTTTTTCTCTCGGTGTCTAGTACAATAAACACAACAATTCAGGTAAACAGAATTAAGAAAATACTTGTCATGCAGACTTTTATTTGTGCAAGTGTGTATGTATATGTGTGAGTTTTTTGTTTTAAAATCCCATTTTGTTCACAATTGGGATTTAAGTTGATGGTATTTTCTCCCGCTAAACAGTAGAAAAATTGGAATCAATGAAAAGCAACAGAAAAATAGCGCACTAGTTTGACTTTATATCAACATGCATTATTTTTTGTCATGCTTTTCCACAATTGCAAATGCTTGACTATCTTTAGTTGCTAATAAAATTGCCAGCGATTAGTTTAGAGAATAGAATAAAAAACAATAGCAAAAAGCAGCCAACAACTTAAAACTTTTTTTTCGACAAAAAAAACTATTACAAAGAGTGGTTGAAATTTCATTTAATGATTCAATTTCATTAAAAAAAAATTGAATAAATATATTGTAACAAACATTTAACAATCTAAATGCAAGTATAATATATAAATATGTAAATATTATGTGGCCGCCACATACTTACATATATATATACATATGTACATATGAATAAGTTTAATTTTTTTAACGCTTTTCCTTTTTTCATTGTAGTAAGCAAATGGTATTAGCAGTTATTTGTTGCAGTAACTTAGTTTATACCATGTGTTGCATGTTGTTAGGTAAACTCTTAACTTGTTTAGTTTGTCTAAATGTTGGGTGTGTATTTGAGTGTTTGTGTGTGAAATGTCATATACAGTCATGCTTAAATATAGAATAAAAAAAATACACATATGCACATACATACATACATATATGTTTGTATATCCCCCGGGCATTTTATAACGGGAAACAGTTTTAGGTTTTTTTTTTATTTTTCTAATTCACAGTGTTTTTTCCTTTTTCCGTTGAACTGTGTGCATTTTGTGTGCATGTACATATGGGTGAGAGTATTGTTGCCGTTGCACAATCAGAAATATTAAATATGTATGTATGTATATATTAAAGTCCTGCACAAGACCATTTATAAGAACTTTCAAGACATTAGGGATTTTTCAAATGCTTTACTACAGCGAAGTCTTCTAAAACAAACGCTAAGCAACACTGTTTGCAAGAATTTGTTTCAGTTATTGCAAGTATAGGAGTAAAAAAGAAAATACTTCGTGACTGAAAAATTTGTGATGCTTGCTTCTTTCTACGCATGGGCGCGTATACAAGCGTCATGCATGTACATACACACACACGTTGTGTGTATGCTCTTTTATTTTTCTGCGCACAAACAAACGTTTACATGCATTTACATTAGTTGTGTGCGCTTGCTTAAAAAAAAACCTCCCTTAAACACATAATAGCTTACCATCTACATCTTACACACACACTCAAACGTACAATATGGAAAATAACAAGCATACACGTATCAACACTACTTTGTTGATTGTTTGTTCATAACAAGAAGTCTTCACGACATTTCTTGTTAGCACTCATATACACGCACACAAATGCATCTATCGTGCTTTGCTTATAATACGACAGCATTTATTATTGGTTTAGTATAATGCAGCCACGAGAATATATTTAAAAAACAAGACGTATTTACATTTCAAGACTATTTACGCAGGTCTTTAGTATATATGCAATAAGCCTCTGCAAAATATATTTCGAAAGGCCTTTCAAAACTTGTATTTACTTGCAACTTAACGGCTTATAAGCAGTAGTGTTCACTTTGAACAATATCAACAAAATCAGCATTGGTTTTCATTATGTGTCAAAAAAAAAAATTAAAAACATATATATAAATTCTGCCTAGTTGATTTTTATTTTCATTCTATTTTAGCACTTTTCTCTTTTGACTTAATGTCTAAATCTGGTCCTACTGGCTTTGCGAAATTTATATTCAAATGTTCAATTAATTTTATATGGCTTTTTTGTTTGTTTTCCACTTGTACCCTCAACAAATATTCAATTAATTCTCACTTAACTCTCTTTAGTTCTTCTCTCAATTTTATATACCACAATGAATATGGAATTCTTTAATAGATTACAGCCTAAGAAGTAAATGCCTTGTGCAGCCCTTTAGTATGTACAAGTGCATGTGCGTTTTTTAAGGAAGGTGTTCCAATAACGTGTGGTCAAGATTTAAGTGAAATTTGAACATAAGAACATATCCTCTCATGGAATTAAATTGAATTGAATTGAAAAAAAAATTAAATTTTTTAATTAAGTAAATTTTTAAATAAAAAATTTATTCACCGAATGAAATTTTTTAGTTAAACTTTTGATCACTTTGGATCACACAATTGCAGCAATGAGAAGATTATTGGTTTATTTTGTATGAAAATTCGCAATTTATTGGCTCATACTAGTGCTATCGAAAATATCGATAGGAAAAAATATCGATATCGATATTATTTAAAATGCAGTTTTATAAACGCGAGCTGTTAAAAAAATTTTTTAACTGACATCAGCACAATTTTTCAAAATTTGTCGCTTAATATAACGTTCGTAGATACATTCATACATATTAAAACAAAAAGACTATAAACTTTCAATAAAGTGATAAAAAACTAACTGTGACCTGATGAAAAATTAGTTATATTTTTCTCTCTCAAGTACAAACATTTCGTCGATAGTAATATCGATAGTGAAATTTGTACTATCGATAGATATCGATAGTAGAAAATAGCGATAGTATCCCAGCACTAGCTCATACGGCAACCAAAATCAATGTTGTGCTCATTTGGACCAATCAAATGCAACGCTGGTGCGGAAAGGTTGATAGACAACCATGCGCTAATATAAATGTTTTTTTAGATAAGATTTCTCTTCTTCTTTTACTTTTGGTTTCATCAAGTTCACATACGATAATCAAGGCCGATGCAATTTTAATTTTTTTTAGTTAACAAATCACCTTTACGCAAAGAAAAGTAAAATAAATTTCTTAAATTTATGGGCAGGCGAAGAAGAAATTGCAACCTAGCGCAACAGCTGATTCTTGGTGTTGCCACAAGCTGGGATAATCGTTAACAGCATTGTATCAGTTTGCGTCAACTACTAGCAGTAAAAATTTGTTTCAAATGAAGCAACCCGTGATGGCACAATTTATTTATTGTTCACCTATTCAGCAGAATAAAAATTTAGAGTGTTAATCAGAACAAAATATACGAGGGTGGATTAATAAGTCCGCGAGTTTTCCTACTTCCCTCGTAGCTATATGAAATGCAACACTGTTACCATCAAATACCATATGTTAATAGACTACGTAAGATTAACTAATAAATTAGATTAGAAACTAAAAAGAAGTTGCTGGACTTACCAAACAATAGGATGGGAAGAAAACTCGTTCAAGGGTAATAGGTAAGCTTTTAGCTAAAATGAAACAAAGAAAATAATAAAAAAATATTAGAAATATATATATATGTATGTATGTGTATTTAAAAAAAATTTTACTGAAGCATTAACTAAGAAAAAAACATCGTTAGTCATCTAGTAAATTTAATTGATGTTTTTGCGAGTAACAGGCAGAAGTAGGCTAGTGCATGTAACTCTTTAAATCGTTCTCGTCAATCCCACAATCTGCCCGATTAACTGGCTTATCCTTTTAGCTAAAATTTGAAATTAACTCTGAAAGTTTCATGAACAAAATTTACATGAATGATTAAAAAAATCATTTAAGTTTTTTCACAAAATATATAAATTGCAATGACTACTATAACATTTAAGGAAAATTAGAAACAAGGTATTCATTCAAAATTAAAAACATATGATACTCTCAACTTGGATCATCTCAAAAGGCGACCTAATGTAGAAGCTAATAGAAGGGCTAACGAAGTAGCTAATCTAATTTTTTATGCTTCTCATTCCTTTCGCAAAAGCAGCAACTAATTTGCCACCAAAGTAATTTGTTAAGTCTTCGGAAGAGCAGAAGTTTGGATGAAGACGGGAAGAGTAAAAATTAATTTTTATTTATATATTTTTTCAGATGTTTGCTATAGTAATTATAGCAAATTACGGTCTTCGAAAGCCAAAGTGCAATTCCTGGCCAGACTCAATCATAATCGCATCATAGATTTTTCTATAAGCCTCGCCCTCCCTCATCGATATTTGCAGCAATGCATAGGCTATATTGCTTAAATCAATGCGTCTAATTAACACTAGAGGCACTGCAGCGATGCTTTAAAAATAAACACACGCACAATAGCAGAGTTGCAAAAGGAGTTAAACTTAATCATTTAGGACTTCACCATCTGTCCTCTCAGCACTATTATTTTCCTTATGAAGGTAACACAAGGAAAAACATATCACTTATTTACTATAACAACGTCATAACTCAAAAAACTAGTTTTACAGAAAACGAGTTTAAAGTTTTCAATTTCAATGGAAAAAGAAAATTAATAAAATTTACTTGTTGTTGGTTTACCACATCCGGATAAAAATAAATAAATCAGTAAATTAAATATTGAAGGAATTAAAATTTTATTTATTTTTTTCTCAAGAGTTCAGTTTACAAGATATGTTTATAAAATTTTTACACAATATTGTGTTTGTTAAAAAAATACACTATAGGTCAAATCACCACTATTTTCTGTGAGAAATTGCAATGATATGTGGATTATATCCGTATTATTAACTCCAAAATAATTTTTTTTTAAGAGAAGTAACACTGAGGCAATGAATGCCTACTACAATTACTAGGGGTTATATTATTTACGAAGGGGATAGTGAAAGAGATGGCAGGTGGTGAAGGAAGAGCTAGAAGAAAGCTTTTTAACAAGGTTGTGTTGCAGCGCCTCTGGTGTCAATGAGGCGTATTAAATTTCGAAGTTGTGTTTAGAAACCATTTTAGTGGCTATTTTACTTCGCCGATGATTATGCTACACAATGCAGACGAAGGAGGGCGCTCTGATGTTACATTAGGATTAGTATACGTTGAAGCCGGTGTGGTTCAGTGACCAGTGTTTATGCCTTCATCACTTGATTTTTTTTACAACAACTAATACAAAGGAACACCACTGAACATCAGAAAAATGCGTGATATTGTAATTTTTTTAATGACTGGCGGAACCGAGCTCGAATCCAGGACTTTCGGTTTTGTAATCACCGTGCTAATTACTTCAGCCAAGGCCAATGACATTATTGAAGTAAATTTTGCAATATGTTTTCAAAAGTGTTACTTTTCTTTATTTCATAAAAAAAAAATATCATAAGTCAAACTATTTCTGACTTATTTTTAATGGCATACCTTCCCCTGTTAAATATCCAACAGCCTTAGAAATCCCTAAAAATGCCTGCCTCTAAATTCATACATGTTAAGGGATTTTTATTATTATTATTTCTTATTTTGTGCTTACAAAATTTCATACCTTGCATGTTATATTAGTTGGGTACTTTAGTACAAATAGTCTTACATATTTTATACATATATTCAAATCTTTTTTCTTTTTCTTTTTAATTATTTATACAACTTCCATGCAGCTAACTAAACAATATGTTGCATGTCTTAATGAAATTCTCCTGCTTTTTTTTGTATGTTGTTTACCATGACGGCTAATGTTGTGGTTGTTGTTTTTATTACTTCTTTTTTCATTTATATTTCAAATATTAATTAATTTTAAATATATTAAATGTAATTTATTTATTTCAATTATTATTATTCAGCAAAACACTCGTTACACTGTACGTACGAGTAGTGACGGTTGTGTGAAATAAATGGCATTTATTAATTGTTGTTCCGCATACGAGTACATACATACAATGTTGTTGTGCAACATAAAATTTGCACCTTAACTGTAACAAGGTGCAGAGTAGTGGAGTAATTTGATATTTTTGGTGGTTACAAAAATTTTGCGGCAAGAGTAGTTTACTTTTACGTTTTTAGTGCAGGTAAAATAGAAGTTATTAATTAGTACATAGAAAAGTTAACGGCAAATAAATGAGTTATGGAGCCAGAGCAACGAAGAAACTTTATATTTTAAGAAAGCTTGGAATATTGGCAAGATGGAATGAGTTGCTTAGTAACAAAAGTAAGTAGGTTTTATAAGAATTATTAAGATGAGTATACCCAAGGCAACTGTAAATTTTATAAAGGAGTACAAAATAGTTACATCACATACACATACCGTCAAACAACTATGAATGTGTACAGCTAAAATTAAGAAAGCATCATCATAAGCAAGCACTTGCATTAATTTTAAACCGAATACGTACAAATATAAACATCCAACAACTAAGTTTTAACATATTTTTTAAATTACACAGCACAACCAACTATAACTAGAATTTCTAGACTGTATGAGCTACAATCATACGCATGAGTATAAAAATATTCTGACTATTAATCAGCTACAAGTGCGTATATATAGGGCTATTTTATTTGCACATACACATGAAACATATTTTGAAACAGGCAAAACACATTTTCCATTACATTTTATTTATTTGATATGTATGTTTACGGCAGCGAATGATAAATAAATATCCCGAGTATCATGTGTATATTCCCGAGTATCATATAAATATTCATAGCCTGAGTATAAGCATACTCACTATATAAGCATGACAGAGAGACAATACGCTTAATATGCGTGTGCCTCTTTACTTTTAGTTGTAGCTTATTTTAGTTTTCCGCATAAACGAAGTGGAAATGCTCTTGTACATTGAAATCGACTATAGCCACAGTTGCTTGAGGAAAAACATGTGAGCATAACGAATTGTTATTGCTACAATTATGACTATGCGCAGTTATTAAATTTAAGACTATATACTTATGTATATTTTATTTTAGTATTCTTTTTTATTCTCTGATACATTAATATGTATACAAATTAAAAATATAAAATTTAAGACAAAAAGTATGTATGTAGAATGTAAATAAAAACTTATATTTGGCTTTGTGCTGTAAACCGAATCGATTTGAAATCGCACAATCTTAAAAAACTAACTCCGATAATAGAAATATTTTTTAAGACTTTTTTTTAATTTTTCTATTATATAGATTTTTAAATATCATATCTAAAAGCAAATGATCGTGTATGATTTTAAACACGGCTGCAGGACTATTATTAATTTTTTAAAAACGGAGAGAAATTTACTCGGTTTCGGTTTACAGAGCAGAGCCGATTATTTTTAAAAACATAGATCCTCGTCTCTTCACGTGGACCCCTTAGATTATGATTACAGATCCCAGCGGTCGGTGGACCACTGTTTTAGACAATAAAATATATATAAAATTGCCTTTAAACGATATGGTCTCAACTATTTAGTTAAATCAAATATATTTTTAATTGCTTGCATGAATTCTTTGTAACTTCATCTTCAGTTGCAATTGTATATATAATTTTATCTCTGTTATAAATGCAGTTGCCTATAAAATTTCAAATTGAAGCACTTAAAATAAAGATTTTATGTATGTGACCTTCTACGAGAAAAGGCACCTAGTGTGTCAAAAAACGGGTTTAGACTTAGGAGTGGATTCTGGTACCTAAAAGAGTGTAGAATGAGATGAAATGAGTTTTTCACAAAACTTCATTTTCACACACTAGGTAGGTCCCTTTTCTCGGAGAAGGTCACATATGGTTAAAATTAAAATATTTTTTTTTTTAAATTCAAAACAAGAATATTGTGAAAATATTACAATATTAAAATATTAAATATTAAAGTCACGTCTCGATAGCACTCTCTTAGGCTATTGGCCATAATATGTTTTTTTTTTTTATTAAAAGACAAAGAGTTTTTAAATGACCTCCCAAAAGAAAATATATAAACCTTTAGTAAAATTAATATTAGAAAATATTAATATGCATTAAGCATTTTCATTTTTGTTAATAGAAATTTTTCTTAGTTGCTTAAGAATATTTTCTTCGTCAATTCATAAGTAAGTAAGTATTCAAAAGCCAATATTAAATATTAATAAATTTATTAAACATATATTTTCTATGGCTTTTTATTTACTTTTCAAAATAAATAACTTTACTCAATTTATGTCTATTTTCCACTTCACTATTCAAACACTTGACCAAGCCACCATTACGCAAGTGGCCAAATGGTCAAAATAACACAAACAAACTCTTAACATTACAAAATTGGCTGCATATTCTTAAATAAGAAATGCTTGCAGTACAATTGAAAGGCAGCACAAAACTAATTAGAATATTCATTTAAAATTTGTTTGCCTGAAATGCAACTGTAAGCAGACTCTTGTAAGATTCACTTTATTGGAAGTAAAATGCATTTTACCAATCAGCATTTTTTTCTAAATGCGTCTGAAATGCATTTATGTATGTATTTATATTAAGCTAAGAGGACTGACTGTATATGTATATTTAAATTAAGGCTTTTGTAGCCATACCCTACAGCAGGCATTAAATAGTTTAATCACATTTTTGTGTTCTTTTTGTGGTTAGCATCTGCTTCAATGATAACATTATTTTAATGAAATGACTGTTAGTTTATTAAAAAAAACAGAATCTTAAAGGAATTCAAAGGAAGAAAATGGAAGTGATTCATATGTGTCATAGTGCATAAATACATTGATGGTGTCGAAATACACTGTATATAAACATTATTAATTTTGACCTCACGAAAAATTAAGGTCCTGTCCCACTATGTTTTTGTTTCACGTCTAAGTGTGTGGCAAGTCGAACGATGTCAACATCGTAGGTCAGGCCCTAAGTTTACCGAAATATCAACTGCTGAACAAATTTAAACATCTACTGATATATACTTTTTTGCAAAATCCTTAATTTTATTCAAAATATACATAAATGTATGTATGTAGATCCTGTTTTCATCAATCAATCATTTCATTCTTTTAAAAACCCTTATGCAAATAGTTTTCAAGAGAAAACAAATTCCTTAATAAACACTTGAAGAGACTCTGTATGAAGTTTTCAATACTTCAAACTTTTATTAGTGCATATTATGAATGTCTGGCGCTACTTGCTACTACTGACATTTAAAAGATTCTATGCTACTGTTCTTCATGCTTTCAATTTTCAGGCATTCTTGCATTTAAATTATACAATACGACTTTGCTACTCACTCTTCAACAGATATAGTTTCAGCTGTATATTTATGTTATGAATAAATAATAAACATTTATATGTTTTCTATGCAAACAAACAACAAATATTATAATTAAGTTCATGATTATTATATGCTACAAATATAAATTTAAAATAATAATAATAAAGAAAAAACTATGATGAGCATGTAAAATATGAACATAAAATATGGTTAAATGCAGTAGTGAGTGGCGGATGATGCAGCAGCAATTACATTTTATATTTAAAATATGTGAAAGTGTTGAGGAAGAGCATAATTAAATTTTAAATAAATGTAATGGAATAATAAATTTTTTTTACAATTAAAGAAACTAATGTTGAGTTACAAAAAAAAAATTTTTTATAAATTTTAGAGCAGCAAAATGGCGCCATTTCATGCACAGGCATATAGGCGGCATAAACTATAAGGATAATAAAAAAAATGTTTGTATTACTAAAAGAAATCTGATGTAATGTTTAATTGAAATATTTTGTAACACTATTCCCAGACCAGTAGCTGCATTCAGTAATTTGTTGCGAACCGAAAATCATAACATTTATCGATATATTTATTTGTATGCCGTAGCGATAATGTGATTCTGTAATTATTTTTTAACGATAGTGTACATTTGGGTTTTACTCATCATTTAATTGCATATCATGTGGCATCTCTGCATAAAGAACGCCAAAATAAGTGAAAGACACAAAGAGAAATAAAAGAAAAACTAAACGAATTTGAGCTATTGATTTTAGTTTGTAATAATATACACAGAAAAAATACCAATGTAAAATCACCATGCAAATATATTGATTTGAAATTATATTTTATCATTAAATCATCATAAAGTTAAAATTATGATGGCATATATTTGGTGTGTATCTCAAGAATATATAAGGTTGTCGTGGCTGCAGCGTTAAGTGCGTTGACTGACATACACAAATTTTTCTGATGCCTATTTCACTTTAAATAGGTTAAAGTTAAATAATTAATAAAATACAATGACGACATTAAATAAAATTCATGTTGTTGAAATAACTTTGATTTAACGTGATTCTCTGTGTTCATTCAGTATCGAACTTACGTTGTTCAACTTGAAATAACTTTTAGTCTACATGATTCTTTATTTTGATGTAACAGTTCGGTAATGTTAAATCAAAATCAAATAAAGTTGTTTCAAAAGGAAGAATTTTCTTGGGAGATTACTGTAAATCATGGTGAATTAACATGAAACACATGTGAAGCAAACACATTGCCGAAAGATGTTAAATAAGCTTTGTATACTTAGATTTTAAGTTGAAATTTTTCTGTGTGTACCGTAAAGCCTTTTGTGAAATACGAGAAATGTTAAGAATTTATAAAAATACAAATTGTTTAATGGTTTATAAAACCCAAAAAAAAAATTATTATTTTTTATATTTATCCTATACAATCATTACAACATTATCCTTACTTAAGCTCCTAATTTTCTTTGAGCATATCATGACAACAATTTCAACAAAATTAAAGGCGAATCTTTCACACTTTAAAATTTTCTTTAATAAATTGTCAGTATATGGGTTATATCCGCCCACAACAACTAACTACATACATAAAAAGAAGAAAACAAATTTTATTTAATATCACAAAATCCAGTGAAAGTGGTGTAAAACAACGAAACTTAATGAAAAACCCACTGCCTTTATTTATTCATAATATATTTTCTTGTTTCACATCAAATAAATTAAACAGACACAACTACGAGTATATGTGCATCATTCTGTTCTAAATAAACCACATGACCTATCAAACAATTCAGACCTGAAAATAAAATTCTACAACCCTAAAGTCAACAAATCAATGCATTTAATATGAGGCACCAATATATTGGGTATGTGCAGTAATTTCAGTTGTTTTGCACTAGGTTTTTTTTTTCAATGCCATACGTTTATATGTATCACTGAATTTATCGCACTTTTATGGACAATTTAGGAGACCAAATTTTGGTTAAATGAGGCCTTGAGCCGATTTAAAAATGGCCACTTAAGCGTAAAATTTTTAAAATCAAGACCTTAGTCTACTCTTACTGCACTCAAAGAATAGCAATGCTTAGATACTTGCTTACTTATATCCTAATATGATTTTTGCCCTAATTCAGTAAGAAGATTTAGGACGTTTTTGTTGTAAAATACTTTTTCTTATTGCCATATTTTTAAAACATAAAAATTATATTAAAGTATTATAAAGGGTGTTTTTTATTGAGGTATAGAACTTTAAGTTGGCATCACTTTTTTAACTGGCGGCCATTTTGTCAGCTGTCAAGTGATTAATATTTAGTTTGGTTTGCCATTTCATCATGAACAGGTTGACAAAAGAACAACGCTTGCAAATCGTGCAAATTTATTTCGAAAATAATGGTTCAGTTCGCGAAGTTTACCGCAAGCTCCGTCCATTTTATGGTCGACATAATCGTCCATCAGAGCAATTAATTCGGTTAACCATGGATCGTTTTCGCACTACGTTTACTCTATGTGATAATACGCATCCGCAGAGACGTCGAACAGTGCGCACCGAAGAAACAATTGCCGCTGTAGAGCAAAGTGTTGAAGAGGACCCGAATGAATCGATTCGCAACCGTGTACAGCAATTGGAGCTTTGTCCATCAACTTTATGGAAGATTTTGAAGATTTTGAATGTGGATGAGTTGTGGTTCCAACAAGACGGCGCTACATGCCACACAGCGCACGTCACAATCGATTTATTGAAGGAAACATTCGATGAGCGCATAATTTCGCGGAATGGACCTGTCAATTGGCCACCAAGATCGTGTGATTTGACACCATTGGATTATTTTCTTTGGGGATATGTGAAGTCGCTCGTCTACGCCAACAAACCAGAAACGTTAGGGGACTTGGAAGCCAACATTCGTGGCGTTATTGCCAACATACGGCCCCATATGCTCGAAAAAGTGGTTGAAAATTGGACCTGTAGAATTGGCTTTATTCGAGCCAGCCGCGGCGGCCACATGCCCGAAATCATATTTAAACATTAATGGCATAAAATTATCCTTCCAATAAAGCCAAATTGATGGACATTAAAACGATTTTCTTGTGTTTTATTTCAATTCGAAGTTCTATACCTCTAAAAAAACACCCTTTATATATATATATATATATATATATATATATATATATATATATATATATATATATATATATATATATATATATATATATATATATATAAAGAAAGAATCATGAAATAAACAAAGATTAAAAATTTAAATTTTAAATGCGCGTACGAGTATATAGCGGCATATAAAAAGGGGAGGGTTAGCCAACAAGGACCATCTAATGAAAAATATTTTTGGGAAAACATTAGGTTATATTAGGTTAATTATATATTTTTGATAATTGTTTTCAATTTCATGCCATGCAAAAACTTCACACAAGAATTTGTTAAAAATTAAACAAAAAGTTTTTTTTTATAATTTTACATATTAAAGTTAGTTTACCTTCCCCTTAAACGTAGGGAAAGTTGCATAAAAATTTCGTACACTTTCACAGACCTCACAACCACAAAAATTTATATATATCTATGTACTCTGGTATATACATACATACATTTACATATATAAAAAGCAAACGTGCATTTACACGTATTAAACATGACATCTAGCACTTCAATATTTAGTTTACGATATTTAGTTTATAGTTAGATACACTTTTTCCGCAGTCGTACTCGTGCAAACAGACACACTTAGACGTGTCTATTTAATGTATTTGTTACGAGTACTTATATAAAAGTTGTTGTTGGCATTTTAAGGAAAAAACCTTCAAATGCCAATAATATAAATATTTAAACAATTTATATGTAAGTGTGTGAGTTGTGAATGCGAGTGAAGAATATGGGGAACATCAAATTCAATATTCTCTCACTATAAAAATACATTAGAGGTTTGTGTATGATTTGAAAATCTTTTATACGCACATAAAAATATTTAGTTGCTGTTTTTGCGTAGACTGTCTTTAAATTATCTGCATAAATGAGCAAGGAAATTGTAGAAAACTCTAAATTTTATTTCCAGGAAAATATTCCCCCTTATTGTGAATGGCGTCGTCGATGTTACATCAAGACGACAGTAAATATTGTCACTTTTCTACTCTTTGTCGACAACAGTTAACATGCTCCATTAATTTACAAGTCCTTAGAGATTAGAAGGAGATTGTTAATAAGAGCCAATTGTTGCCGATAAAGAGTATACAAGTGGCAATATTTGCTGTCGTCTTGATGCAACGTCGACAACGCCATTCATAATAAGGGAGATTATATTGAATTGAATTGGTGGCTCACATAAATCCAATAGAGTTTATGTGAGTGATGTAAACAAAAATCAAATATCCATATCTGACGTCCTTCGTGCTTTACAGAAAATGATTTTAAAGAGAAAATTGTGAAAAATATTTATATAAATTCAATATGTATGTATGTGTGTATGTTCCATTGATATAATTCCAATAATTTCGTACTTCAAATGCAATTTTAAATACACAATCGTACAATCATTTGTATGAACAAAATGCAGCCATAGACGACATAAGCTCTGCTCTGAGTCACTAGTAAATGTACAAAGGCAACAAGGATTATGTTTAATTTTTTTTTAATACAATTTTTTTTTATATTTGCTTGCTTGATAATATACGATTGTTGTTTACTACATTAACGGGCCTTTTCACAATCTACAATTAAAAGCTAACAGGGACTTTAACTGCATTTTTTGTATAAAGAACTTTCAGTTAAAGTTCACGTTAACTCTTAATCATACATTGTGAAAGGGGACGTAAATATGAAATTTTTAAGGCCTAAAGCGAAAAATTTATAGACATTATTTTCCAACGTTATATGTATTTATAAACAAAAAGTATCTTCTCAGTAAAAAATTTAAGTTATTCTTAAGAAATGGCGTCTTAAAGCTGTGGCAGAAAATACTTTTTTTTAGCACGTTGTCCTTTGTATCACTTGTTGTTGGAATAATACTAGTGATGCAGGCATAAGGCACTTTTCACTAAACTATAACGACTTCATCAGATACTAATCCTAATGTAACATCAGAGCGTACTCCTTCGTTGTGTAGCAGAATCATCAGCGAAGTAAAATAACGAATAAAATAGCTACTAAACACAGCTTCAAAACTTAGTACGCCTCATTGACACCAGAGGCGCTGCAGCACTGCATTATTAGAAACGAGCAAAAAAAAAACAAGCAGAGTTGTAAAGAATGAAGAATTCCTCTAACTCTTCCTTCACCACATGTCTTCTCTATCACTATCCATTCCCTATTACCCTCTCTCACTATTTTCTGTTCAGCTTGCAGGTAGCACAAAGGAATCATTATATTGGACCCAAGTGAGCTGCACTCTAAATTTCACCCTTCCTATCCAGCAGCCTGCTAACCTAACTGAACCTAACCTAACAATCGATATTTATCTCTTAGGGTCGGAGTTTTTATAGCCCCCACCCCCTTCCTTAATAACACGTTTTACAAAATTTTTAGTAGATACAAAATTTTCTAAATCGTAACAAATCCTTAACGCCCTACACCCCGCTACCTTTACATTTTTTTTTAGGTAGGACCAGCACTCAGGGGATAACCCCTATTCATGCAATGCATTATGCTAGAACTAGGAAAATAGGTTTTGGAGAGGAGGATAGAGGGAGTGGTGTCTGTGGACATTCGATTTAAACTTTCCCACGTTGAAAGTGACAGGAAACACTTACGCAGGTAGATTATTCCACATACGAATAGTACGGCCAAAAAAGGTATTTTCTCTGTAATGCGTAGTGCGGTTTATTGGCCAATCGACCACAAAAGGATGTGCCCTGAATGAAGCTCGTGTTGTGCGTAAAAATGTACGGGTTTCAGGAATAAGTTCCCTAATTTCATTAGAACACATTCCATTGTAGTAGCGATAGAACAAGGAAATGCACCCCACATTGCGTTGATGCTCCAATGAGTCAATAGAGTTGGATACCCTACTGTCACCAATGGGCTTTTTCGCCCTCTCCTGTACATGGTCGAGCAATCCCAAAATAGACTTTGAAGCGCGGGTCCATACATGAGAATTGTATTCCATTTTCGGTCGGATATAAGTGGTATAAATAGTAAGAAGATCAGATGGGGTGAAGTATTGCTTGCACCGTTTTAAAAATCCTATGCACTTGAATGCTTCATACTGATTTTTCATGCCAAGAACATCAATAGCTTCCGATTCCTTAATATTTATACCACCCATAGTTACAGAAGAGGCAGCAGCATTATCGGTCATGCGTCTGTGAGTAATCGTACAGCATTGGGTCTTACGGGCGTTAAAATCGACCCTATTCGCATGACCCCATTCAGAAATTTTTTCTAAATCGTAGTTTAATGTCTCATTCATTGTTTGTCGCATAGCCTCAACCTCCGGAAGGCTAGGTCTATTGCTGAATGAGAAAGAATGGCAAATGCTGCTGTCGTCCGCGAAAGAATAAATAGGGTTGAAAGTTTTACAAAAAAGGTCATTTAGAAAGATTAGGAATAGAGTTGGTGAAAGAACAGAACCTTGCGGTACCCCTGAATTTAACTTGAACTCATTTGATGAGATCCCATCTATAACAACTCTTATAGTGCGATCCCTGAGGAAACTCGATAAGAATCGAGAGAAGTTATCACCGACACCAAGGGCAATACATTTTGACAAAAGTGCGTGCACCATGCCACACTCTATCAAAGGCCTTGGAGATATCTAGAGCCACCACCTTACTTTCGCCAAAATGGTGGATTGAATTACACCATTCCTCCAAGAGGAGGGCAAGTAGGTCTCCCGTAGAGCGGCCTCTACGAAATCCATACTGCCGGTCGTTGAGTAAGCTCATTTAAGACAATCATGGCAGTTTTCAATTTTCCTGCAATTTAAGCCTTACAGAGCCTGTAGAGGTGATACGTACCTTCTAGCAATCCTTGATCTCAAAGGAATATATGCAGTCCTGCCTCTAAGCTCAGACAAGGCCTCAGGTTACTCTGGGTACATTTAAGAGACTTTCATTCCTAAAGTAATTTTGATTAAACATTTTTTTATTTTCTTAACCTTTCACCTGTTTGCCAAGTTTGTGTGTCATATACTTTGCCACCGATTATTTTATTTTTCTAACATTTCTAAGAAAAAACGAAATTATTTGACAACAACATTTTAATGTAAACTTTAGTTTTTTAACACGTGCTTGGATTTCAAATAATTTAAACCAATCAACAAATATGTAAAAATGAATAATTTTTTTTTGTGTGCCCCCAAATTTAGAAGTGATAATGTTTCAAAAATTATAAAAAAATTTTGTTACTAAATATTTTAATATAAATATCAGCAAACAACATACTTGATTTGAACAAAAAAAAATATAAGCACCCTCCTTTTAATTGTTTACCTGCGGCCCGGCTTGTTGAAGAATATTTAATTTATTTTGTATAAAATTCAATTGATTTCTTTATCTATTTATGTATGACTGTTTTGTATTCTTGAATCACTTTTGGTATTGATGTGCATGAATTATTATTAATAAATTAAATTTATATGGTAAAATAATGTTAAGTTTTTTTTTCTATACATTATGTAGCTGAATATTTTATGAATATTGATGGGGGAATTGGTGAAAATGATAATTATTATTTTTTGTATTTATTTTATTTTTATATATGCCTTAACAAGAGTAAAACAATTTTGTAGGTACGACTGATTGTCTGTGTTTGAAGGCGTCATTCTATCTGGACACAAAATTGAAATTTCATTAAGACAAGTGCCTGTTAAATTATGTACCTGTAATATTTATTAAAATATTGATTATAATCATACAAATGCTTGCATTAAATTATATTAAACTTATTAAAATTTAAGGAAGGTTATATAGAAGTTTGAAGAAAAATATCTAGGCAAGAGGTATTCGAGTTTAAACAGGTATTGTTTTGGAATTTAAAGTAAGTGGCATTTTAACTATCCTTCTTTTTAGTTTGTTTCAAACCCAGCAGATCTTTGTAAAAAAAAGATTAATAAATTTCAACTTTCCCCATATAGTTACACTTCCTACTGCCCCACTACAACACACAAAAAGCTTCCTTTTGCTGAAAGTTTCCTCATCATCTTTCGACCCCTACACATTGCGACTTATTGTACAATTTGATTAAGTTGTACAACCAATTGTTAGGTTCGAGCTCTGATTGACCAAGGTTGGTCATCGGTTGAAAAATAAATAATAAAATAAATTTTGATTTTCATTCAACTGACGTATAATTTAGGTATCAAATTGATGCCTGTGATGGCGATTACTTCTTTTGTTTTTCATATAAACAACAAGTGTGAAAAAAGAAGAAAAAATGCTAATGCTTAATTTTTATTGAAGAATATTATTTTTCTTTGTTTGATCTTCTTCCTCCATCGAAATTTTATTTATGACCAATCAGAACTCATGTTGAAAAAATGCAGCATTTGCAGTGAACGATCAACTGGTATATGCAACTCAATCGTACTACTAATTGCAACGTGTAGGGGCCGCATAAAACAAACGAGGGCCACTTATTTTGAAAGTGTTGTTATTCTCTTCAGTAAAAAATAAATATTTTTGGATTATTAAATATTTAATTAGAATTAATTTAATAACAATAGTTTACTTATTAACATTAATAGTTTATGTTTGAATTTAAATAAAAAATTAAAAAAAAATTTCTTTTAATCAGGAATAATTTTTTTTAATTTCAGTATTTTCAATTTCTATTGATTAAAAATATTATCTATATATACATATAAAACAGGATGTGTGTATGTATGTAACGTATGGACTCCAAAACGGCCGAGCCGATTGTGCTGAAATTTTCAGGGCATCTTTAGAATATTCAGGCGGGTGACATTGTGAAGTGTCATTTTTGATTTTGCGTCTGCGGCGGAGGGGCGTGGCAAAATCAAATTTTCATATTACACCACCAATGCCATATATATATGTATATATTTATTTTTTTTGGGGGGTGGGCAGTGGTAGCGAAGCACACCGAGTTAAGCTAGTTATAAATAAATGTGATTTTCTAAGAGAAGAAAAAAAAAACTAGACTTAGGCTGGCATTTTTCTATGCCGCCACGCACTTCATCAACACCCATGTCCTTCTACTTGGACAGAGATTGTTTGTTAACATCAGCTATTTAACATGAATTTTTTAATGAAATGGAATATGAGAAATGATTATATCTTCTTAAAAAAATAGGTGCTGATGAAGTGCATGGGGGCACAGAAAAATGAATAGAAAGCTAGAAAGTTTATTTAAAACTTTTGCTCTCTTCTTTAAAAAATCACATTAATTAATAAACACATTTTCAATAAAAATTTAAAATACTGAACTTAAGTCTGAATAACAAATTATTGCTAATTAAAACAATATTTCTTTTATAGCTATGCTATTTATTGCGCAATACAAGAATTAGGACGTGATTTTCGCAACAAAAATTATCGACACTATTACAGTTATAAGTTTAGTTTTGTTTTCATTTTCTTGCATTTAAAAGCAGAGTATGAAAATAAACAAAACAAATTGTTTAATTTTGTTTTGTTTCGTTCTTTGAAGTGAGTGAAACAAAAACAAAACAAATACAATGAGAACAATTGTTCAATTTGTTTTTGCACATGAGCACAAACTAGAGAACACAGCCGATGGGCTGTAAGCCGGCTAAAGTCTCAGTTAAGGCTCAGTTACCCGATTGTAATGTAAAGTAACCGTAAAGTAGGTTACGTTACATTACATCTCTATAACCATTTGCGTTGCTTTTTACATAACAATATCGATCAGCTGACCCATATTTTTATGTGAAAAGTATTGCAAATGGTTATAGAGATGTTATGTAACGTAACATACTTTTTTCGATCAGCTGTTTCCCACGTTGCAGTTGCTTTACATTACAGTCGGGTAACTGAGCCTTAACAGCCTCCACCGGCCACAAACAATACATTAATTTAATTGTAAGCCGCTAGAAAAGAAAGTAAGGGGAAATGAATGCAAACGTTTTGAAATATTTGCGGCGAATTTGACATCATCATATAATATAATTCTATTGCATTGTTAATTAACACATTAAGTCTGTTTTATAAGCAGTATAGCTGTAACCAGGTGTCCTCAGACACCTCGCGTCTTTTTATAATTTTCTTAAGAAATCATTCCGGATTAAAATTTATTCTAGTTCAAAAAAAAGTTCCTAAGAAATTATTCCTGATTAAAATTCACTATAGTTGAATTAAATTTAATATGCAGCAAAAAAATTCGTATGTTTATAGAAAAAATGTCAAAAAGTTATTGAGAATTGAGCACAAAAGCATAACATGTTAGAAAACCTTAAACAACAACTCCCAGCAAACATATTTATTCGAAATTTAAACACTTTGATTTTTCTCATCGACTTATTTTGTTTGTTAATATTTTGAGAGTTTTTCTATAAACATACAAAATTTTGTTTAGCTTTTATTAAGGAAATTTTTAAGTGAGAAAAATTTCACTTAAAATTTTGTGACTAAAAGTAAAGTATAAAACTATTGAACTTTAAAACTTCAATCCATAAATGTACAGAAAATTTAAAAGCATGAAACTGCTAAAATATTTTTAAATTAACAGAAAAACTTTAAGGCTTTGAAACGGCCATAGCATTATTGCATTGAATCATACAAATCATACATATTTGATTGATTACCCTTAATTCATTAACGTAATTAAATTCCTCCAAACAAATTGAGCAACATTGTAATATCTACAAATATTAAAACTAGTTACCAACTAACACACAAACTAACTAATAACTTAAATACAAATTAAAACAATCACTAACAAAATCAATTAAAATGCCATTTATTTCAAAAATATTTTCATTATACATATTCATTCTTCTATTATTTTCAGCTAACAAAATTTCTAACTAAATATGATTTTACTATGCAACCATATGCACAATTGTACAAGATACATACAAACATACATACATATATGTATACTACGAGTATTCCAATCGGGCTAGTAACATCAGCTAAAAACAACATAATTGACTGAATGAACGAATAAATGAATGGAGCGAATGAATTGAAAAATTTTACTAATTAAAACATCAATATAAAGGCAACATGAAAAACAGATAGAAATTATATATGTATGTACGAGTATATATGTATATATACATATATAGTTAGAAACGTACTAACATTTGAAAAGAAAATGATATAAACATTCAAACAAATGTTCATTGTGCACAGCCACAGTTAAACATGAAAATAACAATAAAATAAAAAAGATCATTTCAATCTCTGGCACATAATGCAGATGCCTTGAATGGCTGCCTGCCTGCATGCAGTCGTCATATGAATAGTTGGAAGAAATGTTGATGTTGGTCATGACGGTGGCATTGGGAAGGAAGAATACCAATAGATAGAGAAATATTTCAGAAAGAGTTTTCTTATAAGAAAGTGTTGTTCAGAAATTTATTTTGGTGTGAGTAAAGTGCAAGGGATAAGGATATGATGTTTAAAAGCAGCATCCATGATCTGCGAGGTTACGATCATCTTTTGTTAGATAGACTACAAAACAATGATATTTTTGTAAAGATGATTTCCTAAATAATTTTTTGATATGAAACTAAAGCTCTCGCAAGTTTGGTTTTAATTATTTTCAACTTCTTTATGCTTATAATGGAAAAACCTTTAGTTAAGACTTGTACGTATGCAGAATAAAAATAAACCAATTTTTTTATTATTTTTTATAGATGCAAGTCATTAGGCAGAGATTTGAAAGTATGTACATATTTGATAGTTGTTTTTGCAGAAGTATTTCAATAATTTTTTTTTCGCAAAATTTTCTAAATGAGAATTTATTATAAAAAATTATTTTTTACCAGCAGATCGATGTACAGGTTAAATATAGGGCTGCTCCTGCCAGGATGATATGATGGTGGTGGTAGAAAAGCTGGAAACAGAACATACGACTAGAAACTAAAAAACATTGGACATCTGACATTGAGGTAAGGCCACCACATACATGTATGACAAATATATTAACACTAATTGCATGACCCTAATACCGGAATGGAATGGATGCAATGAACGAAGATTCGAAAAAAGTCACCTAACCTTCAGAACAATTAAAAATAAAAAATTATATATGGGAATTTCTCCGGGAACTTCCACTTTTTTGTAGCGTGCGACAGCAAGCAATTCACCTTGTATTTCTAAACAACGTGACTCGATTTTTCTTAAAATTTTACCGAACGTAGAGCTGCTAACGGCCTACACAAATATGTATATAAAGAAGTAACAAAAAGTTTCGTTTTCTTTGAAAAAACCAGCATATTTGCTTGGTGTCGCACGCTGACATTCCTGTGGAAATGCCCATATGTATGTATATCTAGTACTAGTAGTCAAATTTGTTCACTTTTTGGTGGTTTTATGGGTTAGGTCACTTTAGCTCTCATAACCTCAATTTAGATCATATACATACATACTAAATATAAATGAAATATGCACCCACCAACAACGAAGTGGTAATATAACTTATAAATTTTCGCTAAATAAATTAACCCCTCTGAGCAAAATTATGGTAAGTGACAAATCTTATAAAAAATTTTCCAGAAAATTATGGTATGTATTTGTAAAAAGTACCTTTTGGAAAATAGTACCATATGAAAAAAAAAATTTTTTGGAAAAAAGTCATTTTTGATAAAAGTATTTTTTAAAAAATTTTTTTTGGAAAAAAGTATTTTTTGAATAAAGAATTTTTTTTGGAGAAAAATATATTTTTAAAAAATTATTTTTTTAAAAAAGTATTTTTTGAAAAAAATATGTTATGAAAAAAGTTCTTTTTGAACAACAAACGTTTTTTAAGAAAAAATATTTTAAAATAAATTTTTTTTGGAAAAAGTTCTTATTGAAAAAATATCTATTAAAAATATTCCTCTTAGAAAAAGCCTCATTTGAGAAAAGTATCGTAAGAGGTAATTCCGAAAAGAGTACCATCTGAATAAAGGATTTTTTTAGGAAAGTATAATTTGCAGAAGAAGCCTAAAAAAAGTTTAAAGAAAATTCACATTTCAAGAGAAGTTTTTTTTTATTATAGAAAGCGCTTTTAAGAAAAAGTATTTTTAAATACATTTTAAATAAAGTAAAGAGAGTTTCGAAAAAAGTATCTTTTGGCAAAAAATTCTTTTGCAAAATGCATCGAAGTATGAAAAATGTACCTTTTTAGGGTTCCGTACACCAAAGGTGAAAAGGAGCCCGTAAGAGCCAAACTTTTGAAATTTTCAAAAACGGTAATACTAAAAATCCCAAAATTATAAAAGCGCCAAACCGAAAAAAATCGCCAAAAAAATAAATCGCGAAAAACCGGAAAAATCGCCAAAATTAAAAAAAATCGCCAAAATGAAAAAAATCGCCAACATTAAAAAAACTAAGATTGAAAAAACTGCAGAGACGCCATGTTAAAAAAATGCTCAAAACCGAACTTACGGAACCCTTCGTGCACGAGTCAAAGTCGCACTTTACTGAATTTTTGTAAATTAATTAAATTAAAAAAAAAAACAGCAAAAAAGTACCTGAAAAATTACTTTTTTACCGGGTTTTCAATAATTACCTTATGAAAAAATTATTTATTTAAAAGAGTTCCTTTTGAAAAGATTACAATTTAAAAAAATTACTATTGAAAAAATAGTCTTGAAAGCTGATTCTTAAAAAAACTGCCTTTAAAAAATTTTATAAATAACAAAAATTAAAAATTTTAAAAACCCCCGAATATATCTAAAGAAGATGTGATTTCTTCTAAGCGGCTGGACCGAAAACATAGCTAAGAACCATCTCGATCAATTCACCTTTCAAACAGAAAAAACTAAATCGAAATCGGTCCAGCTGTTTGGTCTGTACGTGGACACGGACAGACACACACTACATACTTATAACGCCCCTTTTTTAGTCGGGGGTTAAAAAAAGAATTATTTTGTCAATGTAATAAAAATGTTAACATACGAGTACCTTTCAAGTTTAAAAATGCTGCTGATTTTAAACTTATTTTTTTTTTAATAAATAATCTTAAGAAATGCGATGAAAAATGTTGCAAATAATTTATTTTAAACACAAGTATCAAAAATATAATATAAAGTATCCTTGTAAAAAATGTGCCATATTGCCACTTAAAATATTTTCGCTCAAAGGGTTCGTTATCTTTTCATATATAATAAGGTGCAATTGGAACATTTTCCCAAGTTTCAGTATCAAACGCAAGCTTATTTCATTTCTTATTCGGGCATTATTTCCTTGGCCCTTATTTCCTTGTGCCTTATTTCATAGCGCCGATAAGCGAAACTTTGTTGAAAAATGTTTTTGAAAAATTTTGTGCTGATAGCGGATGTCTGCCGATGTGCCCGACATCATATTCTATATTTCTACTTTACATTGGTATTAATAAAATTCCTATTAAGTTCCTTTTATTTGCAATACTATCAAATGTTTTTCTCTCATTGGCCTTTCTAATAACGCAATCTACTTAGTTTGCAATTATTGAGGGTCCACTGTTTCTTATTACAACAAATAATTATTCATTCATGATAAATAAAATGTGTGTATTGGTGGCGCTCATTGCTGCACATTTAACAAACCATGTTTTAGACAGAAATTTTCTTTAGCTTTAGTTTTTGCTACAAATGAAAAACCATGGAAAACTTTGACCATGGACAGACATTTGTGGGTCCAAGCACCACCACAAACACATATACATATACACATACACATACCTAAAAGCAGCGCGTTGAATTGGCGCGCTGACGTTTTCCGTGTAAGAGATGGATGTATGATGTGAAAATTGCTTTATACTTTGCATGTCTGCTACAATTTATGTTGATTTTTATTATTAACATGTTGTTTTAAATTTTCTCTAAACTAAAAATTTCTATTGTATACATTTTTTTTTAATTAAGAAAAAAAAATTACTAGAAATGTAATGAAAGTCATTTAGAAATTAGAAAAAATAGAAGCAAATAGCTAAGTGCATAGAGGAATTTTCTAAAGTGCTATTATTTTGTTTATAAATAAAAAAAAAAAGAATGTATGTGGTCAACATGACTTACTTTTGTTAAAAATTTACTTTCATTTATTATGTTCCGTAATGTTCAGCTAAGAGATAATTGATTTTTTCGCTTTAAAACTCTATTTAAAACAGACCATGTATGGATTTTTCTAATAAAAGTGTATACAAAAATAAAAAATATCCAGCTGCGTTATCAAGTGCATAGAAAACTCAGTTAATTAAACACGAATAAAAATGTAAATGTTTTTCAGTTATTAAAAAATAAATAATAATGAGTAAACGCTATTAAAATAGTTTGGTGTTCTAAAGCTATATAAATAAAAAAAAAATCATAAAACACTTGTTGAAATTTAAACTTTCGCCATCAATGGAATGTGTTCTAAAAAAGCAGACATGTAGTTCAGCATGTTCTAGTTTTTATAAATTTTTTTAATTACAAGCATCAGCCCATGATACCAAAAGTATTTAGTACGCTGATCATTATCCATTAAAGACGCAGTAAATAAAAAATGCACGTCAAAGTGATAAGGTTAATCAAATCTTCAACTCCTTGTTAACAGAGATAAAATCATAAAAAAAAATGTTAAATGACACTTTAAGCAGAGGAACAGGTGAGTAAAGACAACAAAACATACGACAGTACGAATCGTGGGCTTAAAGTGTAATCCAGCTAACTCACTTCAACCAAATTTTACAGAAGAGACAGAATACTCTAAACATTTTCTATACAAAGCCTAAGAAATTAGCCGAATACCTTAAAAGTCTGACCCATGATATCGACAGCATTCGATTTGTCGCACACTTACATTTGAAACAACAAGAAAATATTAAAATTTGTTTTTGTTTTGAATGTAAATGTGCGACAAGTCGAACGTCGTCGACATCGTTAGTTAGGACCTAAGTTTTTTCAACATATAAGAGCTACAAATTAAAATAAATATTTTAGCCAGTCGATGAGGCGTCCATTTCTCTTTCGAATAGCATTAAATTGCCAAATGTTCTAAAAAGTGGATTTAGCAGGTTTACGCTCTCAGCCGACGATACCTCTTTCAAAGTAGCACTCAGCATTTTGAATCTTATACCTCATTATATAAATAATATTAACCAAATAAATGTTACAATATATTTAATAGTATTTGACAAACAGTTTTTTTTTTAATTATCAAATTGATAAATTCTAACATCAGCTGCTATATTTTCACTCCCAACTGTGCATTTACACTCATGTTAAACTAGACGTATGATGCACTTTAAGCTCATACACATTGTTGCCTTTAATGTCAATCCCTTTTAATTATTTTCTTATGCATTATTTTTATTCTTCTTGTATCCTATTCTTGTTCAAAATGTCAATGATTTATGTTGAAAAAATTTTACTTTTATTTGTCATCATCAGTTTATCGATAAAATTTAATTTATCACAGCAAAAGTTGAAACGTTACAGTGGCACGCACCCTCAAACCACAATTAACATTTATCAAGGAAGGCAAGAACACAGTGATTTAAGTATTATTTGGGCTACATAAATGTAATCAATAAGGGTATTCAAACGGTAGTCTTAAGTGTCTTAAGTACCATTATGCCTTAATATTTTAACACAGTTTGAAAAAATTGTTGTTGCTCAAGCAAACAAGTCATGAAATAATAAGATTTTCTGAGCTATATTTATTTGGGATATTCACACCAGTGTCTTATGTGTCCTAAGTGTCATAATGTCTTAAAATTTTAACATAGTTTAAAAAAATTGTTGTTGCGGCGGCTCAAACAAAAAAGTCATAAAGTAATAAGACTTTCTCAGTTATGTTTATTGTTTTGTCATAATTACAAGTAGAAATCTGACCAAAGGAATTAAGAGAGAGAGAGAGAGGGGGAGAGAGAGAGGGAGAGAGAGTAAGCAGTGTACAAAGGTGCTAAACCGAAAATACAAATAAGTAAAATATTTATAATTATAGATTATGAAAGGTTGCTCACAGCAATCATATTTTTCGTGTTATTATTTTAAAACATATTGGTTTATGACTAGAATATGAATACCGCAAATATAATGCACATATCGCACACTCAATCGTAAACAGTTCTTAATTAAAAAAAAAAACCAGAAGTTTCAAAAAACTCTTGATATTCCTGCCATAGCCGCCAAAATAGCTTAAACGACATAATTT
Source organism: Tachina lurida (assembly GCA_944452675.1). NCBI lineage: Eukaryota > Metazoa > Arthropoda > Insecta > Diptera > Tachinidae > Tachina > Tachina lurida. The sequence goes on from OX101756.1 coordinate 10,094,190, forward strand.
TCAAAATCGATTATTTGCGATCGTAAATAGTCGATTTTCGTCAAAAAAAAACTAAGTCCAAAAAATGTGTCGCTTAAGCTATTTTAGCGGTTATGGCTCGGTAGGTAACTTAATTTTTTGACGAAAATCGATTATCTGCGATCATAAATAATTAAATTTTATAAAAAAGAAGTTCAAACTATATGTATGCTGCTTAAGTTTCCTTTTTTTGACGATTATGGCTCGATTTATTCTTCAAGAAGACTGTGTTGTAAAAGAAATTTTTTGCGGTTTGGTTTGTGAAAAAATAAAACCATTTGGATAATTTTGAGTTGGGACACTTTATCAGTTAGTGTGCGATATACAATACAACAACTTTTTTCTAAAAATGGAAATAATTTTTTTTATCGTTTTGTGTTAATATCCTTTATGGGTAGATATTTGTGGAAATAATGTTGCAGCACACCACCAACCTTTGAAAGATCTATCCATTAGATCACAGCACACTTTTTTCAAAGAAAAGCTGACTGCAGCCTTTTCTTAGAGAATTTTCTTATAGAAAGCTTGACTATGCCGTAGCACACTTTTTTTGTTATAAAAAGGTTGATTCTATTACAGCATATTTTTTTATAGAAAAGTTGAGTATGTCCCACTTTTCTTACAGAAAAGATGGCTGTCTATGTAACATCACACCGTTATAGAAAAGACGTCTGAATGCTCGACCTCATACAGCTCTTATGGATAAAATGGTTGACTGTGTGGTACGACAGTGTTGTTATAGCAAAGATTGACAGCACACTGTGTTTACAAGAAATAAAGTTGACTACGAAATATCATACTGTTTCTATAGAAGATGTTTGACCGTTTGACAGCCCTTTGTTCATACAAAAAAGATGGTTGACTGTGTGACAGCACACTGTTCTTTCATAAAAGATGGTTGAGTATGCGAGAGCATGCTGTTTTTGTAAAAAAAAGCTGATTGAATTTTTAATTAATTAATTTACAGAAAATCTGATAGAAAAGGGGTTGCCCATTAAACAGCTTAGTGTGTTCTTACAGAAAATATATTTGGCTGTAAAAAATCGAATGTTGTTTTTTTTTGGCACACTGTTCAGCTATTATGACGCAGCAAACTATAGAAGATATGCTTGACTGTGTAACAACATAGTGTTCTAAGAGGAAAGATGTTTGAATGTTGAGCAGTGTGGTATTCTCTTACGAGAGACTGTTTGACAGCACACTTTTGTTATAAAAAATTTAACGTTGCTGTATAACGCTTTGCTTATGGAAATCACAGCACACTTTTCTTTAAGAAAAGTTTACATTAGGAAAGGACACTTTTCTTATACATAATTGGCTATATACAGCCCACTTTTCTCAAAGAGAAGTTGACTGACTATGTCACAGCACACGTTTTTTTTTTTATAGAAAACTCCACATTTTCACAGCACACTTGTATTTTATTGTGTCACAGCATACTGTTTTTATAGAAAATATGGTCGACTAGGTGATATCTTATCGTGCCATAACTGCCAAAAAAGTCTAAGTAGCATAATTTTCGAGCTTAATTTTTTACGAAAATTTTAAATTAGTAAATTTTTGAAAATTGGTTATTTACGATAGTAGGTAGTAAATGTTCGTCAAATAAACGAAGTTCAAAAAGTGTGTCGCTTAAGTCCGTTTTCACAAAGTGCCATTAAAAACTAACAGGGTCTTTAACAGCAAGTTTTGTATAAGGAACATGCAGCTAAAGTTCATGTTAAGAGTTAATCACTCATTGTGAAAAGGGAAGTTAAGCTGTTTTGAGGGTTATGGCTTCATACTAATGCTTATTGAAAGGTTGCCTGTAACACAGCACACTTTTCTGATATCTATTAAAGATCGTTGAGTAGGTGAAAGTACTCTATTCTTATAGAAAGGTTGGTTGTATCACAGCACACTCTTGCTATAAAAAAGCTTTCTTTTAAGTGTGCAGTGCCATTGAGCCACAGATAGTTTTTGTCAAAAGCTAATTTTTATCATAATCTTCAACACACAATGCAATTTTCTAACGAGAGGTACTTTTAGTTTTGAACGAAATATAGTTTTCTATATTTGTGACATTTTGCGTGTTTTTCTTTCATCTTGTATGGAAATGAATGACGTATTAATTGATGTCGTTGCGTGTTCATGCAGAATGTATCCAAAAGTTTATTTTAGTCGACTAAATTATTTGTTTCGTTTCGCTAGATGGCAAAAGTATCAGTAGTGTTTTATTTCCTAGCACTGAGCACGTTTAGTTTTTGCTTCTTTATAATCATACAATTCATTCATTTATGCATTCAGCTGCTGGCCTGACAGTGTTTCAAATTTTGTGTTGCTGTTTTGTTTGTATGTTTTTTCTTCTTGGGTATTTTTAATTTCAATTTTGGTTTAGTTGTTCTGATTGTTTATTTCTTTAGTTGATTTTTATTTTTTTTTTTGCCTTAAATGTTTGTTTGTAATTCTTGTATTTCAGCGGAAATACATTTTTAAGAATTTCAGTGTGTTATTATATGTTTTATTATGGCTGAATGCTTTGTTTTTTATTTATTTTATTTGTGGTCTTATTTGTGGTATTTATGAGCAATAATTGTTTCTCTTTTTTTTTATAAAAAAATATAGGTACATATCGCTAATTTACTCAAAGAAAGTCATAACTCCAAAAATTGAGTTACTGATGCAGAATTAATTCTCATATTGTTTTTTATATTGTGTAACAATTTCGTACCAATGTCTTGTTTACTCAACTCTTGGGAGAAAAATAAAATTTTACTTTTTCCATTTAAAACTTAAACTTATGACGTTCTTTAAGTAAATGAGCGATATGTACATGCATAATTTTATATTGAAATTCAAGTTTCTCGTTACTGCAATGATATTGTTTTTTTTTAGCGGAAAGGGTTGAAATATTGTTTACTTGTTGGCTCAGTGTTAACAGTTTTGCGCTGTTTTTCAATAAAAGTTTTAAAATATTAAAGAGCTTTAGTAAATATTATAAAAATTTATGATTTTAAATCGATAAAAATATTTAAAAAAAAGTTCTTTCTAAATGTGCCGCAATAATTATTACACCATCATGTACGTAAACAAGGTTGTAAAAATTAACTGGGCGGCACCTTTATAAGAAGAAGCATGAATATGTTTCCATATGACGATTACGTAGATACATATTTTTCCAAGATGACGAATATGCACATAATGATCAGGGAAATCGCTAATATTTAATTGCATGTTTTTTCTGGTTTAACGTATTAATGCGAAGATAAGATATTTATCCGTATCACAACTTTTGATGAGTTATGGCATCGATTTTTTAGTGCATATTTTTGCATATTTTTGCACATTTTTGCATATTTTTGCATATTTTACCCTTTAAAGCATGTTTTTGCATATATCAGTCTTACAAGCATATTTTTAGCATATCTTTTAATTTTTAAAGCATAATTTACACTTTTTGGGCATATTTTGATATTTTATATATTTTTTTATTTTAATATAATTAGAAGCCATCTAACTGTTGCTCACAGTTTTTGTTTTAATTTTTTTTTTAATCTAAATCTCATTTGCAATGCATATAATGCATGTATTTTTTTTATTTATTATGCCCTTGTTATGGAAGTTAGTTTGGTATTTGGAATTTGGTTTGGTATTTGTGAAGGACTCTATCCCGATTATAACTATCACTAGACGTCGAAGAAACATTTTCAATGTTTAAAAGTTTATTTAGATGTGCCAACTAACGATTTTTATTTGAAATCTAGGTTAATATTCTGTTGTTTATTGCAATAAAATTATATATAAAAATCTTGACTTATTTATCCAAAATACAGTTCCAAAGTTTTAGTTCTGATATCGTGATCTCTTTTGAAATAAAAGTTAAATTTTTATGAGTATCTAAAAAAAAAAATATATTATTTACTTTAGTCAAAATTTCTATTGCCATTTTGTTTTAACGTGCACTTCAAACACAAATTAACATTTTTACTATGACAGTTATTCTTTGTTATTTTTTTATATTGCTTCCTTTCTTTTGTTTATTTTATTTTTTGTCTGATTTTATATGAAAATGTTGTTGAATTTTCGAATTAAAAATATATTTTCATTAACAATTATGCCCTTAATTTTGAAAATGGTCTAAGTCATATATTTCTTTGGTCCAGATATTTCGTAGATTACATTTCAACAAATCAAAAAAAAAATTCTGTATTATGCAATATTTCAATTTTGAGTTATTGTAGTCGCGATTAATATAAATTTATTAAATATTTATTAAATATTTATTAAAGTTTTTTTAAGATTTATTTGATATTTCGAATCAAAAATGCATATGACTTAGAATACTTTTATAATTAAGGGCACAATTAAACCAATTTATTTTATTTTAAAAAGCATATTTTTTAGTTTTTAGTGCATATTTTCAAATTTTAAGTGCATATTGAATGAGCATAAAACAAACTTATTAAAGAATATTTCTGGTTTCCTCGATAATGACTAATTAATTAATATTATTTGCTATTTAAAAAAAGTAATAGTTCTCTAAAAAAGTGTTTAATTTTACACAAAAAATATTGAACTAAAAATTCCCACAAAAAACAATTGCAAATTTTTATACATATTTATTTTCATAAAAAAAATGTTTTAAATATCAAAAGTGTTTTATATCTGTCAATTTTTAATAAAAACAAACAACCAAAACCAAAAAACAAATCTCCTGCTGATTTTTAATACAATAAACAGTTTTACAGACATCATTTACTATTTCGCTATTTTGCGAATATTTTTCTTTTGCTCCTCGTTATTGTGGCAATTTGAAATTATGTATAAACAAGGTAGAAATATTTTGACATTTAAGATGAATATACATTTTGTTTTAAAGCTTGTTGCCGCTGTTGCTGTTGTTGCTGATGTTGCTGATGTTGCTGATGTTGCTGTTGTTGTTGCTGTTGTTGTTCATTGTTGTGCCAATAAATATAAAACGACACCACCGAAAAACACACTTCGAAAATTTGACATTTGACACAATAAAACCATGTTTGGTAGAAAAATATTTGTCTGTAGTAAAAAATTTATTTAAACAAAAAGTTTTGTATTAAAAAGGGCCGTTTAAATATTTATAGAAAAAAATTTATTGCAACTACTCTTATTTATTTTTCGTACTGGTTTTTCATTTTCAACTGTTGCGAAAAAAAAAATTTAACAGCATTAATACAAATAAAATTGGCAAAATGTAAATTTAAAAAAAAAAATTTTTATTTCTTGTGACTTGGTTGGCTTTGTGTAGTTGTTTGTTAGAGGAAAGTTGTATATAAAATTTGAAAAGCGAGCATGATGAAAGATTTTGCTTATTTCTGGTTTATATCGTTGCTTAAAAAATATTTTATGTTAACTGACAGCATTATCTTTGCTACCTAGTTAGTTGCTGGTACATATTGACGTTTAAACATGAATCCCTGTAGTGACAGCAACCAAATAGTTTTTATCACTATATAAAAAGTTAAACACAACCATAGTTTAAATTTTTAATTTTTTATTTTTTGTTAAATCTTTTGGGGCAAAAGTGCTTAATATATTAAAAAAAGTTTATAATACTATTATTATTCTGCCAAAAGTACGAGCATTAAAATTTGTTTATTTAAAAAAAACTACTTTTAATTGAATAGCAAGTGTACAAAAAAATTATATATTCTATCTACGTTTTTGTTTAATACTTGCGCTATTTTATTGATTGTTTGACTTACAAAAATTCTTAGAAATTTCATTGTCTCTTAATAAATATACCTTCATAAAAAATACTTGGAAAAACTGTTAAGCATTTAACCGATACTTAAACAATTATTATCCAATCGATAAGCACGAACTTTTTTAAAGCTGTAACGGAAACTCTTTACAATTTGCCGTTAAAAATTTTATGGTTTTTAAAAGCTTTTCAAATAAATAGTATCATTAATTAAACTAACAGACGAAATGTCGTCAAGTGGAATGCTTAACACAACGCGATGGAATCGAGTTCTTAAAAACATTATCCCTAAACAACATGTTGCCATATCTAGTGAGCCTTAAAAATTAATTAAAGGCCCAGAAAATACCTCAAGGATAAAGCAGCGAAGAAGCAGGGTATGATTTGAAATCATACTAAAAATGAAAGTGTATGGCTCCGTAGCTCCCAAACGGGTAGAAGAATATTAATTTATATTTGTTTAAGTCCATTTGAAGTTATCACCTCATTTCTAGTTGATTCTTTAAACTTTAGTTTTTATATTTTTATATTTTATATAATTTTTATTTGATTTTTTATATTTTATATTTTATATTTTATATTTTATATTTTATATTTTATATTTTATATTTTATATTTTATATTTTATATTTTATATTTTATATTTTATATTTTATATTTTATATTTTATATTTTATATTTTATATTTTATATTTTATATTTTATATTTTATATTTTATATTTTATATTTTATATTTTATATTTTATATTTTATATTTTATATTTTATATTTTATATTTTATATTTTATATTTTATATTTTATATTTTATATTTTATATTTTATATTTTATATTTTATATTTTATATTTTATATTTTATATTTTATATTTTATATTTTATATTTTATATTTTATATTTTATATTTTATATTTTATATTTTATATTTTATATTTTATATTTTATATTTTATATTTTATATTTTATATTTTATATTTTATATTTTATATTTTATATTTTATATTTTATATTTTATATTTTATATTTTATATTTTATATTTTATATTTTATATTTTATATTTTATATTTTATATTTTATATTTTATATTTTATATTTTATATTTTATATTTTATATTTTATATTTTATATTTTATATAAAAACACGCACCGATCTTTTACAAATATTTTGTGGGGTGGAAGGCCAAAATCTGTTGGGGCATTGAAGAGTTCAACCATAACAAATAAACGTGTTTTTGTATTATATATAATAAGATATTTTATATTTTATATTTTATATATGATATATATATATATATATATATATATATATATATATATATATATTATATATTTTATATATCTGTTTGCCACAAAGGAAAAAGTGCTTAAGTCGAGATAAGCTGATTTTGAGTTAATGGTACCTCTGTAATCTGCATATTGGAAAGTACCTCTGCTCAAAATCTTAATTAATTAGTCTGATTTTTCACGAAGTTATAGGAAAATTACTTGCGACTTATCTTTTTTAGACTTCTAATCTCATTTGGAATAGTAACTTAATTAAGGTTATACTTTGGTATATTTCAACTTAAATGTATTATTTACAGAGTGCAGAACGATGTTTGCTTAAAAAAATAAAGATTTACAGAGAATTTCCTAATTTAACTGTAAAAGAAATAAATTTCTGAAAATCGACTTGAACGCTTAAAAGTGCTCTCCTGCAAAACAGTAAAATATGACTTAAGCACTTTTTCCTTATTGCCACAGATAGTTTGTATATTATATACATTATATATTATATATAATATATTATATATTATATATTATATATTACATAATATATTATATATTATATATTATATATTATATATTACATAATATATTATATATTATATATTACATATTATATATTATATATTATATATTATATATTATATATTACATAATATATTATATATTATATATTATATATTATATATTACATATTATATATTATATATGTATGTGTATATATTATATATTTCATTTTGAAATCATATTATATATAATTTCCGGGAATAAACAGAACTAAATCAATACATTTTAAAACGGCGTTTGCTGACATTAAACTAAATATTAAAACACTTCCATATATGTAAGTTGAAAAATCAATATGAGTACAAATTAAATAGCAGAAAAAAAAATAAATGAAATCATTAAAAAAAGCGCTGTGACCCAAATAAAATAATGACTTTATTTTCTTTATCTATAGATAACTAAATGAAAGAAGGAACCAGCAAAAGAAAAAAGTTAAAGAGAACTTAAAAAAAAAAAAATTACTGGGAAATTTATAAATAAATGGAAATATTTATTTATTTAAAATTCCGTTAATACGTACGACGCCTGAGTGTCTGGCAGAGCAAGCGAAATTCTAATATTGGTGTTACTTTTAGTTCAATTCTAATAACATTAACTAAATTAAATGTTTCCTGTTTTGATGAAAGTGTACCTGCTGATGGGCCAGCATCTTTTAATATTAATTAAAATAGTGTTAAAAATGTTTATTTAGGGAACAAATTTGTTTTGAGTTCGTTGATTGTACTCATAGGCGTAGAAAGGCCATTGCTCGGTGGGGATTGGATATTGCCCCCAAGAATTTCTTTAGCCCCCCCGTAGTTATTCAAAATGGCCTGTAATTTTTTTTTATGTTACTCATGAAAATCATTAGTTGTAATGCCCCCAGAAACACTTTCTAAGTACGCTTATGGTTGAACTGTAAATTTAATAAAAATAAAGTTCTTTGGGATACTTGAATAAATTTTAGCACGAGAAAACCCTTAATAATTTGTTTAATTGGTGGAAAATCTTAAAATAAATTTCACAAACATTTATTAAAAAAAACTGAAATTTTATAACGAGTTTCTTGAAACTTCCCTTAAACTCTTGTATTGTTTATATTGTTTAAGTAAATGCTGTATTGTTTCTTTTGCTTTTCACAAAATAATTTAAACAATTATTTCTTTATTTTTCTAGAACGGAAATTCATTAAAAACCACACACATGGTAAATAATAAATGAATGCAGTTGATTTGATGTTGATTGAATATGGATACGAAATGATTGTATTGGTTGCTGGCATACAAAGGCAATGCATTTCTAATCAATGTTTTCAAACACTTGCAATATGAAGAAAACTATTATTTTATATACGAGTATGTAACCATACATAGGATTTTTTTTTTTTGTTTTTACTATTAACTGAATGTAAAAATTTTAACCAAATCACGTAGATATATTTGAGGTTTTTCCTGTTAGCTTAACAACAAAATAACGATATCTTCAAAATGCATTTTAATAAAAATTATTGAGAAAAATAAAACTTGAAAAGCAAAACTTTTGCTTTGTAGCTTAGCGCCGAAATCAAACTTATATGAAATTTATTATGAACGAAAAAAAAAGAAATGTTTTAGCATGACTATAATAAGCTTTAGTAGATATATAAATATGTACATACGTATCATCAGATGCGCATCAAAGTGATAAGGTAAGTGTAAATAAAATGTTTGTAAATCGCCCGTTGGATTAGCTAAAACTTAAATTAGACGTGCCACAGCCATAATTCTATAGCCAAAATGTCATAGCCAAACCAAAATTCAATTGGTTTCAATGGTGGCGTTATGGCGAGTCACCTATAATCAAATACACTGTTGTCCATAAGTTTGTCTCGAACAGCTATTTTCTATAGTTATGGTTATGGCACGTTTGGTTGAACCTTTACCCACGTCCTTGTTTAAAATTTTTCAAAGCTCCGCAAACGAGTGCTTTTGCTTACAGTCACGTTTATTCACTTGTTGGGTCCGCACGCCAAAGGTGAAAAGGAACCCTTTTGCTACCATGTCCATCTATCTATCAGGTTGTTTTGTTGAGAACAAAAAAAAAACAATTACATATAGACACTTCACATTTTTAAAGTTAGTGTATTTTTATGCAGGCTACACCAATTAATACTGAAATTTCAAAAATCAAAAATTAAAAATTATTCTATCAGTTTATCGTTACCTTAATATAGAAAGGACTTAACTCATTATTTTTTTAAATTCGAGTTTTTTGTTTATTTCGATAGTAGAATGTATCGAAAAATGCAATGAAAATAATCAGTTAGGGCCTTTCTATATTAAGGTAACGTTATGTAATTTTGTTTATAGAGTTTTGACAATTTGCCGTAAAATTTGTAAAACATCTTCTTGCCTGTTCTGTAAATCGAGCCGATTTAAAAACGCTCGATTTTGAAAAATTAAATCCACTAATAGCGATTTTTTGTTGTTCTCTAATTTTTAGCGCTTAAAATATCATATCTAAAATAAGTTTAGTATGTATGATTTACAACACATCAATGGGACCATTATTAATTTTTGGAAAACGAGAAATTTACTCGGATTCGGTTTACCGGACATGGCCGATTTAAAATGTAAACAAATCACCAAAAAATAAGAAGTCTACAAAAAAATAAAAAATTGCCTAAAATCCAAAAAAAAACGCCAAAACTTAAAAAATTTATTAAACTAAAAAAACAGCCAAAAAAAAATCGAAAAAATAAATCGCTTAAACTAAAAACACAGTCGAAAAATCGAAATAAATCGCAAAAATCGCCTAAACGAAAAACGCCAAACTGAAAAAATGGCTTAAACTAAAAAAACAACCAAAAAATCGAAAAACAAAATCGCTTAAACTAAAAAACAGCCGAAAAATCGAAAAAACGCTTAAACGAAAAAAGCGTCAAAACTAAAAAATGGCTTAAAATTAACAAAAAAAAAAAAAAACAAGTAAGAATGCTATATTCGGCTGTGCCGAATCTTATATACCCTTTACCAACGTACGTACATATATATATGTATAGTATACAGATACATACATACATACATATTTGTATTCTGGTATTTTTTTTTCTCTAAAGCAATTAATAGTAAGTGACCTTTCAGTATTTTTCGATTAAAGAATTTGATTCAATTATTTTATTTTCGATATTAGCAATAGTTGAATATTTTACTCTACACTCTGTGGTTAAGATATATTTTACATTCACTCTTGTCAACATCGATATTATAGAATTTACAAACGGAATGACAAACCTATATATACCCTTTTACTATTTTTTTGGTAAAGGGTATAATAAGAAAAAACTTAGTTTCATTTAATTCCTTTAATATTAAAAAATTCAGTAAAGTGCGACTTTGACTCGCGCACGAAGGGTTCCGTACATTTCATTTTGGCGATTTTTTTCTGTTTTTTGGGGCTTTTTTCGTTTTGGCGATTTTTTTTTCCTTTTGGCGATTTTTTTCTGTTTTTTTGGGGGTTTATTTTCATTTTGGAGATTTTTTTCATTTTGGCGATTTTTTCCTATTTTGGGGTTTTTTTTCGTTTTGGCGATTTTTTTTCATTTTGGCGTTTTTTTTCATTTTGGCGATTTTTTTCTGTTTTTCGGGCTTTTTTTCATTTTACAGATTTTTTTAATTTTGGCGATTTTTTTTCATTTTGGCGATTTTTTTCCTGTTTTGGGTTTTTTTCATTTTGGCGATTTTTTCTCTTTTTTTTTTTTTTTGTTTTTGACGATTTTTTTCATTTCGGCGATTTTTTTTTCATTTTGGCGATTTTTTTCTGTTTTTGGCGATTTTTTTCATTTTTGCGATTTTTTTTTTGTTTTTCGGGCTTATTTTCATTTTGGAGATTTTTTTCATTTTGGCGATTTTTTTCATTTTGGCGATTTTTTCCTGTTTTGGGTTTTTTCATTTTGCCGATTTTTCCCTGTTTTTGGGGTTTTTTTCATTTTGGCGATTTTTTTCTGTTTTTTGGGGTTGTTTTCTTTTTGGCGATTTTTTTTCATTTTGGCGATTTTTTTCATTTTGGCGATTTTTTTTATTTTGGTGATTTTTTTTAAGCAATTTTTCCGGTTATTCGCGATTTATTTTAGTCTTAGACATTTTTTCTGTAATTTGGTGCTTTTTTTCATTTTGGCGATTTTTTTTGTTTTTGGCGATTTTTTTCGGTTTGGCGATTTTATAATTTTTTGATTTCTTAGTTTTACCGTTTTTGAAAATTTCAAGAGTTTTGCTCTTACGGTTTCCAAGATACAGCAATTTGTCAAAATTGCATAGTCAAAATTGCATTAACTGATGGAACACCCTTTAATTTAAATTTTTTGAAATTTTAGTGTTAATTTTTGTAGTCTGTATAAAAATACACTAGCCTTACAAATTTCAAGTGTATATACATACATACAATTGTATGTATATTACATGGAATTTTAACATTTTTCATTGCTCGTTTTGGAACACCCTTTAATTTCCAATTCTCATGTATTTGTTGTTGTAGCGGCTAAAGGTCTACACACTGTGTCCAAATTTCAGGTCTGTAGCTCTTACGGTTCTCGAGAAAATACTAATATAATTTTAGACATCGTTAATTTTACATAACACAAAAAGTTAAAGTTTTCCAACCCTGGAAACGTCTTTTTAATTTTTTTATATTTTTTTAATTTAAAATTCCAATTTTAGTCGTATTGAAGTGTAAAATAAGTTTATTTATTAAAAAAAATAAAAATTTGTTTTCGGTAGTTACTTTTGTACGGCAAAATAAAGTTTAAGTTTTCCAGCTCTGCAATCGTCTGCTCGATTTTGCTGAATTTCAATACCAATCTATTTTGGAAAATTTCTGACACACCAGTCCAAGAACGAATTCTCTAGCTCTTCTGGGAGCTTCGGAAAACCGATTTCACGTACAGACAGACGGACAGACGGACAGACGGACAGACGGACAGACGGACATCGCTTATTCGTCTTCCCTATGCATAAGGATCCAGAATATATATATTTTATGGATCGCTTATTGATATTATAGAAATTACAAACGGAATGACAAACCTATATATACCCTTTTACCATTTTTGTTGGTAAAGGGTATAAAAACAGCTAAATAAATCGAAAAAAATCGCCTAAACGAAAACAAAAACCCCAAAACTCAAAAAATAGCCAAAACCCGAAAAAAAATCGGGGAAACGAAAAAACGCTGAACAAAAAAAAAAAGTCACGCAAGTATAAATCGAAAAAAACGCATAAGCGAAAAAAAGCGTAAGAACTAAAAATATGCCTTAAAATAAACAAAAAACAGTCAAAAAATCGCCTAAACGAAAATAAAAACGCCAATACCCAAAAAATCGCCACAAGCCGAAAAAATCGGAAAAACAAAAAAAAAACGTTAAAACAAAAAAAAGACGCATGAACAAAATTTTTTAAAAAGTGTCTACATCAGGTGAGCTATTCGCTTATATAGGCTAACGTTCGTATAGTATTGAAGTACGGAATCCTTCATGTAAGAGTCACAGTCGCACTTTATTGAAAATATTAATATATTTTATATAACATAAAGTGTCCTTACCCATTTGACGCTTATTATGCTGTGCACATTTATGAATCGAATATATACTGTGAGTTTATACATATCATTAACAAAAAAACTTCTTTTGTTATTGTCACATTTCACACATCTAAACACAATAATTTTGGGTTTTTATGGTTTATTTCCGTTTTGTTAATAAAATATTTTCAATTTCGTGCTTTTCAACCTGTTGCATTAAAAAAATCTAAATTTTTAGAAACGTACTATTTTGAACTATGAAGTCTATTACATGTAACCCTTCTTACGTCTCTTTTAACAATTTCTTCCCCTCATGCAACTGTTAAGGCTTTAGACTTGTTGTGTACATCTGAACGTTTGCATGTTGACTTAAGGTTTGTAAAATATTTATTTTCTTACTTTAAACACAGTTTCTTTTTTCCTATTAATTATCATCGGTGTGCACATAATTTGTTTGTTTGGTTAACAATGAAAAGCATTTTTAGTTATCATGACAGTTTTCTGTCATAATTATGCTTAAGAAAACAAGATTTTTTTTATGGTTACATAAGTGGTGGGAAAATATTTCTACTTTCAGGTATTCTGTTTGGAAATTTAATAGGAATAATCAAAATTTTAACATGATTTTATTTTTTGGGTCAAATTATGAACAGCTCCTCTGTTTACAATTTTACATTTATGGTTCACCATTTAATTACAGATATAACTTTAACGCGAATGAAAAGATAATGACGCGGGTGGTTGTAAATGAGGAGATAAGTAGACTTTGAAGTCAAACAAGTTTGAAATATAATTGTCAGAAATTAAATGTGTTCAAGGAAGTTTTTCAAATAACAAAACTTATAATTGAAATATGTTTAAAATTGTATAAGTCTAAAGTTCGTATCGCTTTGTAAGCAAAATTACAGGCATGTAATAATTTTTAAGGAAAACAATTGCCGCCACAAATTCATTATCAGCGTTTTTGTGTTTGGCCTACTAGTGTAAAACTTCAGCTCTTTAGACACATTCTTGAATGAAAATGGAATACGTGAATTATTTTGATTCATCATACTCCGATTGCTGGAAAGCTTTAATATTAATTAAGGATGTCAACCCCAAAATCCCGATCGCGCAAATCCCAGTGGCAAACATCGCTTGTTTTATCACCGGGTTTGAACCGGTTCCTTATATTTAGCTCGCAAGTTTTCCGAAAACCAAATTTTTGGGCTGGTTAGGGCAATCTTCGTTTCGGATTTGATTGTTTAAACAGTTTTAACACTAGTTTTTAGTCTGTTTTTTTATTTTTTTGACGCCTTTTGGGCGGGTTTTTATAATTTTTTTAACATTATCAGTAACAACTAACAAGTAAAAAAAACAATCATAAATTTTAATTTAATTTTCAAAATATCTGATTATGTCTTTTAAGAGTGCCGAAAAATCCTTGAATCTAAAAAGATTTCGGGATTCCGAAAAATCCGGAAGTCCCGGGATTTGATTTTTTGAAATCCTTAATCCCGGGATCATAAATTCCAGTCCCGATTGACATACCTAACATTAATATCAGTAATTTATGTCGGCCATACACTACACAAGTTCAGTGCTCAAGTCCTGGCACTGCGTCAACTAAGCTTGTGACACACACTATACAAGTAAACTGTGCATTTTTTATTTTAATTCGCCATAATGCTGGTGATTATTTGTATAATTCTAAAAACTCTGTCCGGAATATTTGTTCTGCGCTCATTTCTTAAAAAATCACTACACAACTGAGCGTTTGCAACATACACTACACAAGTTCACTGTACAAATTTCAAACTTGAGCAAATATCAAAATCATTTTGATATTTACTCAGTTCACTGCGTAAATAGCACAACTACCCCGATACACTACACAAATGCACTGTACAGTGCCAGACTTGTGCAGTGAACTTGTGTAGTGTATGGCCGGCATTACAACAGTATTGCCGTTGTGTTGTTTGCTCTTTACAAATCATGCACAAGCCTGCTTGTTTGCTTATTTTTGTTCTTCTTAAGACAAACTTTTTTGGTTGGAAAAAAAAATTAAACCAACTAAAATTAATAGATATGGTCTTGTGGCAAAAATTAAACAAATATACTTATAGTAACAAACCGAAAGTACGGCGCACATTATACTTTCACAGCATAAAAGTACCCATAAACTACTAAATATTATTGAGTTCTTTAATGCTCTACATTATTCAATAAATTGCACAATATTGAAAAAAAATATGGCACAATTTTTATGTTAAAATAAACAATTTGTGCGTTTAAGAAATTTTAAGATTTATTGTTTTTGTAATAGATAAAAAATCCCAAAAATTAGTAAAATAATGTTTAGTGATGTACCTGGAAATAATAATTGTACAATGTTGTCAACACATTACAATTTTTGATTTTATTCATTAAAGATTTCTGTTTTCTGTTAACAACTCAATTGTGAATAACACAATCATTTTAATTATTATATCATCATTGTAAAAAAACACAACATAACTCGCGAAGCGATTAGCTTGTCTGCGGAAAACAGCCAGGGTATGTGGCGGGAATTGAACCCACGACCTCTGGACTGGCAGGCCAGCATCGCTATCACTCAGCCATAGGGGCACACTATACCAATATCATATAAACACAATCATATAAACACAGGCAATTTTATTGCACAATAATATTGAAAATGTATGGGTACCTTAAATGTAATTCAGTATTGGGAGTGGGTCAACAATAATTTGGCACCTAACCTAACCTAATCATGTTAAAGAAAATAAATTCTTCTAAAGATTTTAAATTTCTTAAAAGCAAAGAATTTTGTTTAACAAACTTATTCACCCTTATTCCACATGTCGATATCGACGTCACTTTAACAAAAAAAAACCAACAAATGTGGGGCTTGTGTGCCCGTTGTCTAAAACAACTGGCAGTTGGTTATATGTTATTTTCTGGACCTTAGTCAAAGGAAACAGATTGCCAGTCAGTAGCACAAAATTGTTCTAAATTTTTTGGTATTGTGTTGAAGTGACGTCGATGTCGACAACTGGAATAGGGGTGATTATGTAAATCTTTGAGTTTGCTTTCTATTTGTGAGCTGTTCCTTTAGCATAACCTTGCTTTTTTTAAGTAAAATAAAAAAAGATTTTTTTTTCGCTTTTCGTTGTTAGACTTTTGTTGCACAAAACTAATGCAGCTATATATTTTTATTTTAAAGTACCAACACGTTCACATTTAAAAAGTTTGCAGATAAAAAAGCAAAAAAAAATATAAAAATAAAAATAAAGAGTCTGGCTTTGATTTATTTTGCATTAAATTGTGAAACATGTTTCAGTTAAACATTACGGTTTACGCTAATGGACCTTGACATATCAACTGCAATTCGTATTCGTATCAATTAAATGAAATTTATGGCAAAAAAATATATATGTACATATATACAAAAATATTTATTTCTGTTTGTGTAAATTTTATTTGTTTAAATGGACTTAGTAGCGAAAAATATAAAAATAAACAAGCAAAACATAAATACATAGTTGCATTCATATGAAAATGGCTACAAATCGATTGCATAGTTATAGTTGATTATCTTGCAAACAAAATCACCCATAAATATAAGTTTATTTTTTATATATTTTTATATAAAAAAACCCAACACAAAATAACGACAACATAAATGCTGTAAATAAATCACAGCTTAAAAGTAACTTCATAAATACATACAAACCTATAAAATTGTAAGATTGAAAATATGTGGAACATATGCTTGCTGCATGCAACACATACAAATAAAGTGCCGCAACTAGAGAACACTTTAGATTTCACACGTTTTTTTTTACTATCTGTCTGTCTGTCATCTTTTAAAATTCTGTATTTCTTTTCTTATTATTGTTGTCTTAAGCATGTGTGTGAAAGATCTTTGAAAGTTAAAAATAATACAAAAAAAACTATAAAAATTACTAGAAAATAATCCCATGAGATATTTTTTTCCACTCACTATCATCATAGCCGTTCATCAAAGTATAAATACCGTCTTGTTTCAGTATTGAAGACCTTGCACTTTCACTTTACCCCACCACCCCGCTCCCTTGCCCACTTTGTTTAAATTTTAAAGCAATGCTATTTTGTGTTTAAATAAAAGCCTATGCATACGTTGAAATGTCTGATGGGTTGAGTGTTAAAAGATTGAAAATTTTAAAACATTTCTGTTGCAGTTTGGAAAATTTGGTGATGATGAACACACAGAAAGGCGTAAATTGTATACAAAAAAAAAACTTCATAAGTATTATGCTTAAAGAACAAATAAATCTAAAAGAATATAAATTAAAAAATAACTTATTTGTCAGTACAGCCAGTTTTTCCATATACAGAACTTCTGTCCGACAAATATTCACTATATCGGGGCATAACCGCCAAAAAAAAAAAATAAGCTTAACCGGCGACGCATTTTTTGAACTTTGTTTTTTTTTTTAAGAAAATCGATCGATTTCGGTCAAAAAAAACTAAGTTCGAAAATTATGTCGCTCGCTTAAGCTTTTTAAGGCGGTTCTGGCCAGATACCTGCGCTGAACGGCTGCCAGCCGGATGATCCAAGCCGCCGAAGGCTTTATATTAGCCGCCACCTACGATTTTTCTCGGCTCAAAATCAGCTAAGATTAGCCGACGATTGATGATGTTTTTTTTACTTTACTTGAGGGTTTTGGATTCTTTCACTTATAAGTTCACACTTTTAAATCCTGATGTAAATTTGATTTACAATTTTCTTTCCAATTGACATATGTACATACATATATTCCGTTTATATGAACTTCTTATTTGCAAATAAAAGTGGTAAACGTTGCAGTATACATGTGTATATACAAATACATACATATATGGATATATATCGATCAAAATTTGCACGTATTCAAAAATTGCAAGTCTAGACCGGGACTTACCGGCTAAATTTCAGCGATACACTGATTTGGTCATTGTTACCACCTTCTGATTTTGTTCTGCAAACAAAGCGGAAAAGAAAAATAAACAATTAAATTTTATAATGATTTTATGTGTAATAAGAAGGGGTTCTAGAAATTTATTCCGCTCTGTTTGTGGTACAAAATAAAACAAAAGTGGCAACGCTGATTAAATCAGGTGGCAAATCACGGCATTCGATACGACTCGTAATTTAAAAATATTTCAATAGAGTGTATATGGAAACATTTTTAAATTACGAGTCGTATCGAAGGCCGAGATTTGCCCCCAGTTTTTCCCTGAAATTAAGCTGGTAAAACATTGGTCTGACGCCGAAAAAAATAAATAATTTTTAAAAAATTTTGTGAATTTACTTTGGCACAATTGTAAAAATTGTGATGCCGACTGACCCGAATTTCAGCCGGTTTTCAGCCGCCGCCGAACAATCTCCTCGGCACAGGTCACTGATTATTGCACGATATATGAATCTAATGACTAAGCCACCAATTCACGGTTCCAAATCAAGTCTTTTTTTTCTTGGCAATAGCACACGAACAGGGCTAAAAGTTTTCTACCAAAAATAGATCTTTAGCCTAATCATTTTTACAAGACATTCGACTAATCCCAGCAAATAGTGCTCAAAAAATTTTAACGGGCAACACCGACTGCTAATGCGTATGCAAGCATTTTTTTTTTTGGTAAAAAATATCTAAAGTCTTAATTTAAGTTTGCAAACATTGCAAAGTATTGAGGTTAGATTAGATTACAATAACAAAGAATCTGCAGGTTTCAAATAACCGCCAAAGTGTTGTTAAGAAACAAGATAAAAATCATGTGTAAATTATTTATTACCGTGAGATTTTCAATTGATAAAAATAATAAATTCTTTTCATACTGTCAGCACCAGTGGACAGTTTTGTCTTAATAAAAAAGTATTTTACTGAATAAGTAAAATAATAATTTGGGATTATTAGTGCGTTAACAAATGTTAAATTTAAATTGTAGCAATTCCAAAAAAAAAAGGAGAGAAGTGTCTTAGGACACCCGGTTATAGCTATGCTGCTTAGCTATATAAAACAGACTTAATGTGTTAAATAACAATGCAATAAAATTATATTATAATATGATATTAAATTGGCCGCAAATATTTCAAAATGTTTCCATTTATTTCCCATTATTTGCTTTTCTAGCGGAGTACGATTAAATTAATATATTGTTAGTGGCCGACGGCAGCTGTTAGCCGGCTTACAGCGCATTTACTGTGTTCTCTGGTTTGTGCTCATGTGCAAAAACAAACAAAAAAACAAATTGAGCAATCCTTCTCATTGTTTTTGTTTCATTCACTTCAAAGAACGAAACAAAACAAAATCAATTAGTTTGTTTCGTTTATTTTCGTACTCTGGTTTTAAGTATAAGCAAATCAAAACAAAAATAAATTTATAACTGTAATAGGAACGATTATTTTGGTTACGAAAATCACCTCCTAGCTCCCGCGTCGTGAAATAAATAGCATAGCTATAAAAATATATCGAAATTATTTCTTTCGAAATTTGTTTGGCAATTTTTATTTTCCATATTTTCTTATTTTATAGTGTTCTGTCCCAAGTTAAAATTATTTTAAGTTACTGTTAACTTTTCAATTTTTTAAATTTTGTAAATATTTTAATTAATTTCAATTTATGTTCAGCTGTGAATATGTGAATTGTTGCTTGTAAATGAAACTTGTTGATTTTGTGACCCATTTTCCATTCATAAATATTTTAATTCATAATAATTAAATTTTTTAAATGGATTGTTATTGAAAACACTGGAAAGAAGTCATTAACAACAACAGCTAATTTTATTTTAGTTTCATCATACCGCCAACATGTAATTCGGAGCATTTTTTTTTTTTGGTTTGAATTGGTTTTGTAGCAATTTTTTCATGATTATGTTAACAAGATGTTTTTAGTTTGGCATTAGAATTTTGTGTTCATATGTGTGGTTCTGTTGAGGAAAATGTTGCAATTTCAATATAATTGAGTAGTTTTTTTATGAAAAAATTTTTATTGAATTTTTTTAAATTTCTGAATAGATTATTCATGTAGCGAGATAATGACTAAGAAATGTATGTATGTAAAAGTGATAAGAGGAAATCTGGCATATTGTAGAGTGTCATAAATTATCAATTAAATTACTTTATGTAGTGAATTAGGTCACTGGAAATACTTTTGTACTTCGTTATCTTAATGGAAATTTTTAACTAATTGATGTTTAATATTTTTTTTATAGACTTAATAAAAAAATCTCTATTCATTATCATCAAAATGGATTGAATTAATTTTTATATTAAATTAGGTTGCTAGAAAAATGTATATACATATTGCAAATTTGTAACTAATTGATGTCTAATGTTTTATTTCTAACGCCCGCACACAAATTCTCCATTCCTTAAAATTACGACAAAAAATTTTTACTACTCTTCATTATCACCACTTTCACCATTAAGCATTTGTTATACTCAAACAACATCCATAATAATTCGAACAGTCAAGCGCTTTCATCATTCATTCCTTTATCCATTTATTTTCATCGCTTTGTATCACCAACACATTCCATTAGGCAAGAGCATAAATCGTACTCATATTCGAACTCATGCACGACCGTAGTACACAGAGAAAAAAGTGGCTACTAAATACTTCATAAAATAGAACAAAATTAATAAGAAATCTCTATGTTTTTTTTTTCAATAAGGAAATCTTATTAATTTCATAGAGAAAACTTTTTGAAAAAATCAAGAAGAAATCTTGTAGTTTTTATATGGTTATCTTATTGATTTTTTAAATAAAAAAATAAAAAAAATTGCGTCTTTATTCTCCTATACTTATGTATTTTCACTTAAAATCTATACCATATACATATGTATGTATGTATGTATGTATGTAGTATGTTGTATATATTATTTATTTATACATACATACATACACATTAGGTTATATTCTTAACTATGTAACTTACTCACCAAGTGTTGAACCAGCAAACTTCCACCTGATAGACAAGCACTCTATCCAATATGCTAACAAGCAGCCTGAATAACCATTGAAATTATTTTGCAAACATTCTTATACAAAAATGAAAAAGATCATGAAAAAAATTGTCTCAATGTCTATTTATAGATATGAAATAACAAGACATTTCATAAAATCAAGAAGATTTCCTTATTAAAAACATCAATAAGATGCTTTACACATACTCATATAGGAACCTCATAAGATAAAACCTTATTGAAAAAATCAATAAGGCAACCTAATAAAATCAAGAAGAAATCCTTTTAAATAAAATCAAGCAGACAAACTAATAAAATCAATAAGAAATGCCTATAGTTTACAATTTATAAGAAAACCTAATAGAATCAAGAAGTTTTTCTCTATGGATTGTTTTCTTGGTGCCAAAAATAACGGAAATCGAGTAAAACAGTTGTAAATAATAAGATTTGTTATTGATTTTATGTGGTTTTCTTCTTGATTAAATTAATAAGATTTACCACATAAAAACAATAAGGAATCTCTATGAAATTAATTTTCGCTTTTTTCTGCTGGGGTACCCCTTAAAACGTTTCATAGAGAAAATATTTTTTATTCTATGAGGCAGTTTTTTCTCTGTGTACTGGCAAATGCATTAACGTTACTTTATGACTTACAAATGGGAAATCCTTAAGCCAAAAAGGATTGTTTTACGAGTATGTATGCAAGCATATGCGTGTGTGAATTTCCAATTTTTTCTTTCTTTACGCAATTGCTACATACACAGATAGTGAAACAAAAAAACGAGTAGATATTGTAAAGAAAAAGCTAAGAAAAATGAAATGAAAAAGAAAAAAAAACCAGCATCTGGCGTAAAGTAAAGCCGTTTTTAAACACTGTAATGCATTGCAATAGTTTACAACGGTTTCATAGATAATCAAGGATACCCTACGGAGTTGTATTGGAAATGCTCTAAAATGCATTTTACTTGCTAAGGCAGCAGTTGAAAATATGCTTAGAAAGTTTCGAGGAATATATGCTTACAAATTTTGTAATTAATATCCTTCAATATGTGTTAGACTCGATAAAAAATTAATTGCCATTTTGCGGTCCAATTCAATTGGAAGAGCAGTAGCGGACTTTAGCGCTATGAACTTATTCAGTGCCAACCTTCAGCTTCAGCAGTCATCAGCACAGAATAAATCACTAACTAGAATAATTCATATTAGCAATTTAATTTTTTCATTCATAATTTATTATTATAAAATTATTGAATTAAATCTTAAGTTGACTCAAATAAATTTTAAATTGTTTCAACAAAATTTTTAAAGGGCATTATTACAACTTAAAGTTAGTTAAAAGTAGGATTTTGTCGGACGTATAAAACGCTATTCATTATTATAAATTTAATTTAACTTACCCGAAAGGATAAAAGTATATTTAACTTAGCGCTCACTTTAGGTTCAGCTAAAATTGTACTGATGAAAAACTTTTTATTCGTCCGATAAAATTCTACTCTTAACTAACTTTAAGTTGTAATAAGGCCAATAACTGATTCATTTCAATTTTTACTTGCTTTTTAACAATAAGCCCAGTTAATGTGAGGTCCTTTTGGATAAAAATAAAAGGTGAAAAGGACACTATTGTTTCCACTACGATTTCTCGAGAATGATAAGTGCTACGAAGCTCAAATTTTCACGGAATATGTAAAACCGCTATAATAACAAGCATATGACAACTAAAAATTATAGGGTGTTCCAAAACCAGCAACAAAAAACAATTATGTAGAGATACTTGAATTTTTCACCAATTAAGCCTGAAATTTAAAATAAATTCAAATTAAAGGGTATTTTATCAGTTAATGTAATTTTGACTATGTAATTTTGACAAATTGCTGTTTTTCGGACCCCGTAAGAGACAAACTATTAAAATTTTTAAAAACGATAAAACTAAAAGATCGTCACAACGAAAAAATAGCCAAAATGAAAAAGCGCTTAAAATAAAAAATGGCACCAAAAATAAAATAAATCGCTAAATGCAAGATAATGAACACAAAAAGTTGAAGGGTCGCCAAAAAACTAAAAAAAAAAATCGCCAAAACGAAAAAAGCGCCAAAAATAAAAAACGCTAAAACGAAAAGTATGTATTGTAAAAAACGAAAATCGTTAAAAACCGAAACAAATTAAACGGGGAAAAACACAAAATCTAAAAAAATCGCCAAAACGAAAATAATAACCAAAAACCGTAAAAATCACAAAAAAGAACTTAAAAATTTACAAAACGAATAAAATCGCTAAAACTAAAAATTTGTATTTGAAAAAAAAAACAAAAAAGAAATCGCCAGCACGAAAAAAACGCCAAAACTGTAAAAATCCCCAAAACGAATAAAACACAAAACCGAAAAAATCGCCGAAAACTGCAAAAAAAAATCGCTAAAACGAAACTAGCACTTAAACTAACTTAATGATACTATGTATGTAGTTACTGATTTTATTTATTTAGTTAACAAGCACAGAATTATCCTAAGACCCCGACAGGATTAGAAGAAGGAGGAAGGTTCACTTCATACTAACTACCCAAAAGAGCACTCTGTCACGGTATCTTATAACCAGGGAAACCGCAAATATGCAATTGCATGTTTTTTCTTATATGTCGAATTAATGCGGGGACAAGGTATTTATCCGTTTCAGAACTTTTTATGAATTTTGGCATCGATTTGTTAGTGCATATTTTTGCATATTTTACCCTTTGAAGCATGTTTTTGCATTTATCATTCTTAAACGTATATTTATAGCATATTTTATAATTTTTAGAGCATAATTTACGCTTTTAGGGCATATTTTGATACTTTACAGAATTTTTTATTTTAATATGCTTACAAGTTTATGTGTGGGTCAAAATTTTTATTTTTATTTTTCGCCATTTAAAAAATGTCATTTCCAATGTTCCATGTAGTATATAAATTTTTCTTATATTTCTATAAGAACGTTAAGAACGTTAGTTTTAACAAAAATTCGGTTTTGCTATTTCTGATGGACCTTGTCCCGAGTACAATTGAAGGAGCATTGTCAATGTATGAAAGTTTATTTAGATGTGGCAGGTAACGATTTTTATTTGAAAGTCGGGGTCAATATTTTGTTGTTTATTGCAATAAAAATTATAAACAAAATTCTAGTCTTATTTATTCGAAATACAGTTTCAAAGTTTTAATTCTGATATCGGGATCTACTTTAAATTGAAGTTAAATTTTTACGAGAGTATCCAAAAAATAATAATTTGTATTCTTAGCTTTAGTCAAAATTTTTATGGCAATTTTGTTTTAACGTGCACTTCAAGCCAAAATTATTGTTTTTAATACGGCAGATATTCTTTGTTAGTTTTTTATTGTTTCCTTTTTTTATTTTATATTTGTCTTATTTTAAATGCAAATGATGTTGTATTTCTGAATTACAAATATATTTGCATTTACAAATAAACAAATTTATTTTATTTTTAAGAGCATATTTTTGCGTTTTTATTGCATATTTTCAAGTTTTTAGTGCATATTGAATGCACTTTCCCTGCTTATAACTCTAATAAATTTTTTTAACCTAGAAATAAGTGTTTTTTGTACAGGTCAGTTTTAAGTTTCAATTGCCCATACTTTAAATGCAAATGGCTGGTTTCTTTATTCTGTGTATACTGCCATCGCAATGCTGAACAAAAATTTTAAACAAAATTTCTTGTGGTTTAAAATTTTCATTCAAGAAATATTTCGCTTAGTTGTTCTTAAATCCACACAGTGAAATAAAGAAAGGAAAAAATTACATAAACAAAAAAAAGCTAAAATAAACCAATCCGATCAATAAACTATTGGTTTTAAAAAGTAAATGAAAAACTTAAAAGAAAACAAAACAAAACAAAAATCTTAAGAAAATAAACAATAAAAAACATTGAACTTAAAACCAAAAAAAAAAAAAAAAAAAGAAAACGAAAACTTACTTTCTTATGGGGGTCATATAAAGTGTTGTGGCAACTTATAAACGAATTGATTGTACATTGTGCTTGGCAAGAAAATGAAATTGCTTTATAATTACTCAAGGTCTTAGCAAGAAATAAAAAAAAAAACTAAGACTAAAAATAAAAGCAAAGGAGTTTTTAATTTCCAAGAGTTCTGAAAACCAAAAAGGAAATTCATGTTAGTTAAATGGCTTATAATTCCTACTTTACAACTTTTATTTACAACAACAAAAAATCACAGCAATAAAATTTATAATTGTTACAGGTGGAAAATTTATAATGATCGCTGTAAGAGATAATGCCACAAGCTATTGCCAAAGTTAAAACTTTTATTTTCGTTTTTAAGATTTATATTTAGAATTTGTAAAAGTTTGAAAGATTTCCCCTAACAAAATACTAATTAATTTAAGAATAAATCACTCACTGCAACCAGCAAGGACAGCCCAAAATAAGAAAAATAAGATAAACAAGCGGCATGGAAAAAATAACTCAAATTATATTTAGAAAAAACGGACGGAAACATGTCAATGTTTTTGTTTTTGGCTTTTATTTCTTTAAAACAGTGCAAAAATATCAGCAAGACAGATGTTTAAAAGTGAACTGAACGAAGACTTTGGAACATTGGTGAGAATTGATCTAAAAGTGAATGTTGCAGCATGTGAACAAGGTTGCTGCATAAAAAAAAATTTACTTTAACGTAATTAATTTATTTTGTTTTATAACCAAAATATATGAATTCTACTTTTTTTAATATCATCAAAATCTTCCATAAAATTTTTATTATATCAATTCATACACAGAAAAAATAATATGAAAAATTTTGTAATATCTATTGAAATTTTGTAATATCAATAAAAAAATTTATTAAATTTTCACCTCAAAGTTGTTCTACTAGAAATAAATAGGGCGATTAAAAATTTAATTGAATCAAATACATTCTTAGTTTAAATTTTTAATTGGTGAATAAATTTTTCTATGTAAATTACGCAAAAAAAGGAAATAATTGAATCAATTAAATTAATAGCTAGTGTAATACATTGAAGTGGAAAAATTTAATTTATATTATTAAGTTTTCTACAGTTGAAAATTTTAAATAATTTTTTAATTGATATTTTAGCATTTTAACTGATATAAAAAATTCTTTCATTAAATTTTTCTTTAAAACAAATTTGCACGAATGAAAAAACCATTTACAAAAAAGGGGATAGAACTATCGACGAAAATTGAAGCACAGCCGTGAATAACGTTGTAAATGAAATTTTTTCACAGATTACCATTAACATAACGCTCTGGCGTTGTTTAAACATCAAACCATCCAAAATTATGTCAAAATACAATTACAATCAGTCAGTCGGTGGAAAACTTTGTAAGTAACTAATAAAATCATGCAAACAAAATTGTCGAAAATAATTGATAAATGTAGCAGAGATACAAAAAGAAAAGTAAATGCTAGTTATCATTATTTTCGATAAGCTAAAAAAATTTAAACGAAAAAACCAATCTTGCTTTAAAATACGTTTTTTGGCTCTCCTGAAAAATCAGTTGGATAATTTGGTGATGTTTTCCATAACATGACAGAAATAATAAATTTAAGATAAGAGCTTACACTTCATTTTCAGATGTATCATGAATCAATATGTGCTATATTAACAAAAATATTTGAGGTACAAAATACACATTTTGGAAATATCAACATAAAGTAGTCTCAAACGTAGGGGCCAACTTTAGAATACAACTTTACTTAACATTGCTTTGCAAATGTACGACCGTAAATGTTTTTTTTTTTTTTATTGTAAAAAAACGAAATTTTAATAGCTTTTCGGGGAAATATGCCCTGGAATGTACATGAATTATTTTTTTGCTTAATTTATGCGAAAAAATAAATTTTTTTTCCAAAAAAAATAACTTTTTGTAAAACATATTTTTTTTTATAAAAATAAAATTTTTGGCAAAAAAGTAACTTTTTTAAATATATTTTTTATAATATATTATTTTGTTTCAAATATATCATAATTTTTTTGTTAAATATATTTTTTTATCAAAATCTATTTTTGCAAAAAATTAACTTTTTTTTCTGTTAAAATAACTTATTTGAAACAAGTTTCTGCATGAAAATTAATGTTTTTTTAAAAAACTATTTGTTATGGACACTTCCACGCAAAAGGACCGTACGCTAAAAAAATAATAATTTACCTATTTTTAATAAAATTTATTCATGTGATATCCCCAACTGACAGTGACAATTATAGATGTAATTTAAAAAAATTTGCAAAAGCTTTGAATTAAAAATATACTGAACAGTCTGCTCTCATTCTTTGTATTTTTGGTCTTTATTTGACAATTTCTTTTAAACCCTACATAAATTATCTATATAAATTATACACCTTTAGTTGTTGTTTGTTGAAGTTTGTACCTTTGCACCTTTTTTAATGAGAGTTGTATGAATTAGTTGAAATATTAAAATTTTTGGTCACACCTGTCACAGTAAAAATTTAAAAAGTTTAAGCTTTCCAACAATAAAAGTGAAATTACCTATCAGGGAAAAATATTTTTTAAACTATTTTTCTACAAAAAAAACTAATTTTTTTTATAAAAACCAAATATGTTTTAAGAAGATACTGTCACGTACTTAAACTGTGTGAAAAATTAAAAACTAAGCTTCTAAAATTAAATAAAATTTTCTAATTTCCCCTTTATCAATGTTCCTATAGACAAGACATAGATATTCGCACTACGTCAAATCAGTGGGCGGGGGGGGGGGGGGGGATGGGAGAAACTTATGAGAAACAAATCGACAGTTACAATCTATTTGTCGTGCAAAGGTCTTCGAGTCTATATCTTAGCTTGAAATGCCTGCAAAGCTATTTAGATAATGCGGGAACACTTTAACTGATGCAAAATGATCACTGAAAATTGAAGAGGACCGACTATATAACTGAGGAATAAATAAAAATCAACAACTGACTTATTTTCTGAGGAATTAATAACAATCAAGAAATAATGAATAAAAAATAATTTTTAAAACAATACTTATAACCATTACGGTCCTGATTTTATAAAATTGATTGAAGCAAACTTTTAATTGATTTAATTAAACATTTAATTTAATCAATTGTTTAATTGTATTAGTTAAACTGTGAATTGATTCAATCAAATTTATAATTCCATCAATTAAATTTTGTAATACTCAATAATAATAATTAATTAAATGTTTAATTGAACCAATAAAAATTTTAATTAAAATAATCTTGTTTTTAAATTTATAAATAAATTAAAAAAAATTTTATTTTAATACTCTCTCTCTCTGTTTAGCCAACAATTTAAAGAAAATTAATTAAAAATAAATGTGTAAATAAGCTTTTTCAAAGAAATATTCTTCTTCATGCTCAAACCTCATAATCAAATTCCAACTTAAATCTGAAACAACAATAAATGAAATCAACAGCATGCATGTCTGAGTTTGTTTTTAAGTTTTCATATAAAGTTTTTTTTTTTTTTTGGCAAAAGTTTATATCTCTGCGTCGTCTATTGTTTTACATCATTGTCATTTAGTTTTCATAGAGTTTTAACTTTTTTTCTTTGTCTTTGCCACAATACAGATAGATGATGCCTTGTTTAAAGAAAAAAATATATATATTTTCTTTTCTTAATTTTTTTTGTATATAATGTTTTTGCAGCAATATGTTGCTTTGCTTGTTTTAAGTGTCACAGTTTTCAGATCTCATCTTCTAGTATTTGCTGTTGTTGTTTGCTGCTTGGCATTATGCCCAAATACATATTGAATGAGTTGTTTACACCGTGCAACAAAATTTCTTGTTATATATGTATGTGTTTGTGTGTATGTTTGTATATTTATTTGTCTTTAGTCATTTTGTTGCTATCGCCTGCCGTGGAAAAAGCCACAAAGTCAGCGGCTTTTGTAACATGAATTGCCACAGTAGTAGAAGTTTTTGCTGCAGCAGCGGGTAATATCGTTGGCAGCAGCGAGGACAAAAACCCTAATTAATTGGGTATTGTGAAATTTATTTTAATGAAGTATACAAATGACTACATATGTAAATAAAACACATGCACAAACTTGCATATGCATGCATACATACATACATACATATAAACGAGTGCATTCATGGATATGATTATTTCAACGTGTTGCAAGTTTACTGCTGCAGAATACACTAATTTATTTATAAGTCATATACTGGTAAATGTATGTATGTATGTAAGTATGTAAATATAAATGAATGTAAGTCTGCTCATCCTACCAGCTGTTGGTTTTTTGGCAGTGTTTCTCCTGCTTTTGCAACATGCTGCCTGTAGGTGTGTATGTATGTATAAAAACAAGGCAAGCTTAAATACAAACTCCCTATTCGCCGTGATGAAAAAGGCAATGAAATTGCAAATAAAAATTTAGTCTAATTAGTTTGGTAAACATTACACAATATTACACCACCAGAAGCTGAAAATTTAATACATTATCATGCTAACACTGCAGTATAAAAAATATTTTACACTACATAGACAAAACAATAGCTTTAAAATCTTAAGCCTTTTGCAATAAATATTCGTTTTTTAATTTTTATAAAAAAAATTATAAACCAAAATTTTTTTATTTTTAATTATATCTCGCTTAGAGTTTGTTTTGAGTAAACATTTTTTTTTAGCTCACTGTATGTGTGAAAAATTCGTTAGTTTATTTTGGTTGAAGCACATTTATGTCTGCAAATTTGCTTGATATGTTTGATGGTGTAAATTTTAATTATGTTTTAATTAAGATAAAATACAACTGCAAGAGAGTATTTGTAGAAAATTAAAGTAATTAAAACTGATGATGATAAGTGATAATTAACGACTGTTATTACTATTTTGTTTTTAAAGGTCGAGAAATACTATATATGTATATGTATGTAGGTATAATGTTATTAGAAATTAGATAAAAACTAAATATTGCTGCAGTAAAATCGCTAAAATTAAAGCAAAGTTTTGACCTTATTTTGCAAACCACAAAAACATATTTATTTTGTTTTCGTTGGTGGAATTATTTTCATACAAAGTGATTCAATTGTAAGCGTTGCAAAATAACTCAGTTAATAAATTATATGATCATACTTAAATTTTTGGTGTTGTATGATTTTTGATGAAAAAGCCGTGGAAAAAGGTAATGGTTTTATGTTTTTAAATACAAATTTTGTATTAAACAATAGTAATCCAGCAAAATTTACATATTAGGATTAAAAATCGTAAGTACTTAAAATTATACTAAATGACCCATTATTTTTATATAAGATATTAAAATTTTTTTGACTAAAATTTACAAATCTACTTTCAAAAACAGTATGTACTGTTGTAGGATTAGAAGGATATGTTGCTTTTTGCCTACAAATATCAAAAAAAAAAAAATAATAATGGATTAATTTTTGTCTACTATATTTAAGTTTTTTTTTAATAAAAATTGTAGTAGTTTAATCAAAACTAAATAGCTTACTGAACATTTAAGAACGAACTTTCTTTCTTTTCAAAGTTTAAAATTAATAAATAAATAAATAAAAATTTGTTTGTCTATTTAAGAAATTAAATATTTGATATTGTCATAAGTGTATTTAAATTGAAATTTATTTGTCACTGTGGAAAATGTCTGGTTGAAGTCTACTGATGATATGTCAAAGCACCAATTAAATGCATATACATTTTCTTAAGCACCAGCAATGAAATTTAAATTTCTTGTCTATGTTACATATTTCATTAATTAGTGGAGAGTAATAATAACCACTATCACATAATGATATAAATAAGTGCACTTTAAGGGAAAGTCAAAATTATTAATATATATAATAAATTTGATAAATACGAAACATATTTGCTGGGAAATGTTCATTTATTCATGTATAGGGGATTCAAACACGGTAGCCATAGAGTTCATATTGTCATAATGCTTAAAATTATTTCAATGTATTTGTTTTTGCTTTTGTTGTGTTTTGCAAACTAAAAATTTTAAACGTTATGATGCGATGATCTTTATGACTACCGTTTGAATCCCCCAACTATTTCATGTACTAAGGCGTATATTTATCATGTAATTATGCAAAAACTTTAAATTAAGTATACGCAGTGAAATATTTACAAAAAATGTTATGTTATAATGCGCCAGAAGGTACATTCTGTTCTTACACGTTTTTTTGTTATTATTACCACTAATGGTCCGTTTTTGCATTCTGTGGTGAAAAAAAATTCTAGCGGATATAGAAACATAACGCTACGAGTGAATAGCATCAAAGCAAATCGTGGTTTAAAAAGAGCACACAATTTAATGTAAAATTAAAAAACTAATTAATATTTTCAATTAATAATTTAATTGATTCAATTAAATTTTTAATTGTATTTATTAATTTGAGTGGAAACATATTAATATTATCAAATTGTTTATAGGTGAAAATTTAATTAATTTTTTAATTAATATTACAAATATTTTAATTAATATTACAAAATTATTCATATTACTTTTTTGTGTGTATGTGTGAAATAGACATCAGAAGATGTGTTAAATTACTCTCGTAACAGGTCCTTTTGCAATTCACATAAATGTGGTTGATTATTACCAATAAAGCAGCGCTGCACCTTAGACCCAAGTTCAAAAATTAATCTCATTTTATTTAAATTTCTTATTTTTATTATATATTATTATTTTATATACCAGAGTATATTTAAGAAAAACTGCTGAAAATTTTGAAAACTTCGAGTTAACCAACTTTAGGGCAACAAGTGCAATATATATTCAATTTTAGTCTCAGCTTAGTTTCTCGAAAGCTCAGATTAAATGACGAGACCTTTAAATATGCTATTATATAATTTCTGAGCATCCTTATTGTATGCCTACTGTTGCAGATTTTAGGGAAATAGTTTTGTATAGCGATTTGGTAGTCAATGTTCCCTCAACGTTTACACCGATGTTATCAGAACACAGTCCGTCACAAAGAGCAAAAGCAAGTTTTTGTTAAAATTAGAGTCCGTAATAACAACGTTATAAATAAGACAAATTTATACACTACAAGGACAAGACATTAGAAATGCGATTTAGATGGTAAAAAATAAAAATGTTTACCAACAGATGGATGGCATATTAAAATAAAAAATTTATTATATGAAGAATCAAAATATGCCTTAAAAGTGTCAAATATGCTCTAAAAATTCGAAAAAAATATGCTTAAAATATGCGTACAATACTGAAATATGCAAAAACATGCCTTAAAGCATAAAATATGCAAAAATATGCAATAACAATTCGATGGGGATCGACGGATAAATATCTTGCTATTCACAAGAAAAAATCAAGCAATTGCATATTTGCAGTTTCCCTTTTTCTACTAAATAACAATAAAAAAAATAGCTCCAATTTCCCTTATTATTTTTCTCTTATTAAATTGTACCTTTCATTGAAGTGCTGAACTTTTCTTTTTTACATTCACTTTTCATAATTATTATTAATAAATTAATTTGTAATTTTTCACTCGCTCGTTATATACTCGTAAGTTCAAATGAAAACGAAACTGGAAATGAAATATGCCTTTGCCAGCAAACAATTAAGGTGTTACAAAATCTCTAGCATACATTTAAAAAAAAAAAAAAAAAATTATTCAATTACTAAATATACTCGTAACTTTTTCTTTTTGTAAATTTTATTACGTTATTATTGAAACCACTTAAACTGTATAAAAAGCCTCAGGGAAGAAAAAGAAATTATGAAATCTAAAAACATTAATAAACATAAAATTGAATCTATTAATTTTTTTTTTCTCTCTTTATAATGTAGTGAAAAATATTTAATTATTGAATAGGAATCCATTACAATTATGCGCTGCTGAACAATATAATATAAATTTCTGACAAGTCCACTTAGGAAATAAAAAGCATAAGTTAAACAATTTTGAAACTTTTATGAAATGAAAGTGCGTAGAAATTTCATTTGTGGCTTTTTTCGTGCTTTTGATAAAAATCTCAGACATTAACAACAACAACAACAAATAGAAATGCTAGAATAAACTCTTTTGTTGTCGATTGTTTAATTTTTTCGTGGTCACAAAAAAATACTTGGCTTATATGTCTTGCTGTATCACATCTTATTAGTGCATAAGTTTTAAATGGTTTTTTATATAACTTTTTTTTTAGCCCACTTTCATTAGAGGGTTAATTTTTTCGTGCAGGTTTACAAATTTCTGTTATTTGTGTTCAGTAACCGTCTTAAAAACTGTTGGGTTAAAGTCTACTGAAGAGCTCCGTGAAGCTGCAAGGAAATGCATATAGACATGGCCTTTAATTTACGAAAACTGTTTTCAAAAAATTTCACTTTTGTTAAAAAAACATTTTAAATTATATTTATAATTCCTCACCTACAAAAGAAAAATCACCTTCTATATCAATTAATTTTCTAGACACTTTTGCCTTTAAAGTAGTTGAAATTCTGTCGAGTTCATACACTTTCTTTTGTTGTGGCGTTTCAGTTTATTTCTTCTCTTTGCATCTGGTTTTATAAACTTGGTAAGTGTTATTTCACAAGATTGATTACAAAAGCATGCAAAAGGCCACTACATTTTTTGTTGTTGTAGATGTTTTCTTGTTAGAGTTGAACAAAGTGATAGAGATACACCCAGTTTTCGGTAGTTGTTTTCCGAGATATTTATTTAATGGAAACAATTAATTTTTTTTTGAGAGTATTTAAAAATGCATTAATGGAGATACATGCACAACTGCAGCAGCCAATACCAAGTGCAGCTTAAAAATTAATTTCAGCAATTAGGTTTTTACTGGCAGCAGGAAATAATAGTAACAGGATATAAAGTACTTGGGTGCTTGCAATTTAAAGTCGCACTGTTGAACATTTAGCGATAAGGTAGCCAGAAACTTATAACTCTCAAGTAAGAAATGGTTTTCATTTTTTGTGCAAACTGCACCAATTAACACAGAAATTTAAAAAAAAATCAAAATTAAAGGGAATTATATTAGTTAATGTAATTTTGATTATCTTTTAAGCGTAAGAGGCAACATCTTAAACTTTTCAAAAACGCTGAAACTAAAAAAATTCCAAAGCAAAAAAAAAAAAAATAGCGAAAAACCGAAAAAATCTCCATAACGAAAAAAACACCAAAACTAAAACAAATCGCCAAAACCCAAAAAAATTTTTTTTTCAAAATCGTCATAGCGAAAAATAAGAGCCAAGACTAACAAACGCTAAAGCTAATCCCCAAAATCAAAAAAAAAAATCCCCAAAAAACAAAATGTCGCCAAAAACTAACAAAAAACGGCAAAACGAAACAAACGCTTAATTTAAAATAAATCGCCTAAAACCTAAATATCGCCAAAATCGAAAAAAAATCGTCAAAACCAAAAAAACCCTTAATGCTAGGAACGACGAATTTTTCGGTGCGAATTTTCGTCATAAAAAATAAAACACATGTGTGCATATGAAAATGAACACAACATCGCCGTACAACGAAATTCGTCGTGCGTGACGAATTCTGAGATAGGTTTATTTCTAATTTGTATGCCGACGAACGACGAAAAAACAATTTTTTCTCTCTCACTCTCTGTCTTTATCAAATATAAGAGAGGAATTCGCTGCGTAAATTCGTCGTTATTGTGCTTCACACGACGAATTTACGCAGCGAACTCATATCGACGAATTCGTCGAGGTGGACGGAATTCGTCGTTCGTCCCAATTGTGTTCCTAGCATAAACCGAAAAAAAATCGGCAAAACGGAAAAATCACTAAAAACCGAAAAAAAACTAGAAAAACCTCAAAACTAAAAACTAAAAACCCAAAACTATTATAAATCCCCAAGAACCAAAATAATCGGCAAAAAATAAATAATACAATTGCCAAAACGCAGAAATAAATCGCCAAAAACTAGAAAACGCAAAAAATTGCCATGACGAAAAAATCACCAAAACTAAAATAAACCGAAAATTAAAATAAATCACTAAAAACCCAAAAAAAAGTCGGCAAAAAAATTCCAATATAAAAAAATTGCGGAAACGAAAAATCGCCCAAAAACCGAAGAAAATCGCCATAGCGAAATATAAGACTAAAAATTCGCCAAAAACTAAAACACGCAAAAAACAGGAAAGAAAAATCGCAATGACGAAAAAATAAGACCAAAACTCAAAAAACCCAAATTAAAATAAATCACCCAGAACCAAAAAAAAACAGGCAAAAAATTTCCAAAAACGCTTAAACTAAGAACTTAAAATAAAAAAATTGCCAAAACATATAAATCTCCAAAAAAAAAGGAAAAAAATCGCCATAGCGAAAAATAAGAGCCAAGACTAAAAACGCTAAAGCTAAAATAAATCGCATAAACCAAAAACTAAAGAACACAAAAAAACAAAAAAACCGTCAATAACAAAAAATCGCCAAAAGCCAAAAAAAAAATCCCCAGAAACTAAAAAAACGCCAAAAACCGAAGTAAATCGCCATGACGAAAAAAGCACCAAAACTAAAATAAACGCCAAAAATGAAAACAGTTTATTATTATTGTTATTATTTATTGCTTTTACGCCAAATCGTGGGCTTATAGTGCCAATAAATATTGTTTCAGTAACAGTTGTGATTTAGGGCCAGTAGGTTTTTAACCCAAGGCTCTTAGCCTTTTGAAGGAGCTGCCATCTATGATTTAGCTGAAAAGCCACAGCATTTCTTATGCCAGCCGCTCGCTACGACACAGACGCTGGCTGAAGGTGGATTGTTGTGAGGCGTAGTTTAGGGCAGCATCTACTCGCCTCGTCGGTGACGCATAGACTACTTACAACCGCTAAAAAAGGCTAACGGGTGCTTAAACTTTTTTTTTTAACAATTTCTGCCTCAGGTAAGATATTCCATTATATAGGCTTAAGTATTGCATATGTATTACCTTAAGCTTAAGAACAAAAACCTCTTTTATTTTTCCATCATATCTTTATTATTTTACATGTTTTGCATTGCCACACATAACATTAAAAATTTACCTGAGCTTCTGCTTATAATTTGATTGAAGCATATTGTATTGCTAAGGCGTCCTTGGCGTTAAGTATGTTGTCGTTATGCCACCAGGCAGAAAAGAACTTAAAACAATATTTAAAAGAAAATTATGGCTTTTAATCAAGATTAATGTCATTTGCTAAAGTTCGCTAAAAACAATTTGATGTATTAATGGCTAAAGTTGTACCAGAGCTTTTCCCAGTTTCACAATATTTTAATTTATTTGTTGGTATTTTTTTTTTTTTAAGAAAAAATATATAAAAACCACAATCATTGTAATTTTCCTTAAAATGTCAAAGCAATTCATACACTACATATTTCATTAGAATTAATCTTCAATGGTTGCTAAATGCGGCTCAACATGTTGGATGCATTATGTTGTTGTTGCTGTTGTCTGATCCCTAAATAGAACCTGTATTTATTCATTAAAAGCAACATATGAACATGCAATTACAGACATTAATAGCAACAACAGCAAGTAAAAGGGAGCTGTCCTAGGAGCAGCACTAATACCACTTTGGCGTTAAGCGTTCTAAACTAAAACAAACCTATTGGAAGCTTTATATATGAACCCAGTATTATCAGTAAGGTACGAGTGACAAGAAGTGGAATTAAGTGGAGGTTGCATTAAGTAGAAGCATACTATAAAAAACCAGCGAGAGTGGTGTGTGAAGTTTTGGAAATGTCTTCACTTGTAATTAAAAACTTAATTGAAATAATTTAAGAATTTGTTACAATCATATCCAGAAGTAGTTTACTTCAAGCTTTAATGTATCTGCCCCTCGCATGTTTGCTTAGAAATACTTCAGAGAATTAAGCATTAAAACTGAATTTTTAAATAAAAGTGGTAGCAAAATAAAAACAAAACCAAAACATAAACCCTAATCAGTCTTAGTTGTGCATTATGTTCGCCTTATTTCTACTTCTTTTATTCTATATACTCGTATATTCGTATAATGCTAAATGACAAATTAATTGTTGTTTGTATGTATTTGCTTGCATATGTCACTTGCAATGACAAAATAATTTAATTATGTCAACTAAGATTTACCTTGAAGTCTGTTTTATATTTTTGCTCTACTCGTGTATTTTTTTTTATTTTTTATTTTTTTTTTCTGTTCAGTTAACTTTTAATTCTTTTTTTCTTGGCAAAGGAATCCTAAAATAAGTCTTAATTTTTTTTTTTTGTTTTAGCTTTCCGGTATGGTTGGCTTTAGTTGCGCTAAGAATCAGCAGCATTGAACAATAAAGTATTAACGCCATGCCAACATTCATGATTCAATATATGTATGTATAAGCGAGAGGAAGAAAAAAATAAAAAATAGACAAAATGAAAAGCAACATTATGTTGCATGTTTATTTAACAACAATTGTTGGCTGTTCTTGTTGTTGCCGTTTCCATTGTTGGAATGATGTATTAAAAGAATATTTCGCATTTCAGTTGGCCAGGTTTCATTTTCAGTGGATTTGGTGTTTTTTTTAATTTATATTATTTATTTTTGTTAAATCTTGGATAGGGGTAAAAGTATTTTAATTAAAACAATAAAATCAAAACAAGAGTTTAAAATCCTTTAACAACTTTATCACTTAAACGTCGTTAAAGGTCCCTTTATAACAGAATTTAGTAACAATTCAAGAACAGGTAAATAAACATGTAAACTGATCCCAAATATAATATACAGGTCATAGAAAATTCAAAAAACTCATCACAGATTTAAGCTAAAAGATACAGGCGGACGTCACCAAAGGTGAAAAGTACCCTATTGCCATCGCTATGATGTAAGTCCATCCATCTGTTACAGCATGGTTTCCTCCAAAACCATAAGAGCTACAGACCTGAAATTTTCACAGAATATGTAAAAGCTTGGCTGCTACAACAAAAACATATGCTAGCTAAGAACTATAGGGTGTTCTAAAACGAGCAACGAAACATATTGAAATTCTAGCGACATATACAGGCACTTGAAATTTTCAAAATTATTGTAGTTTTATGTAGACTGCACCAATTACCAATGAAATTTAAGAAATCATAATCAAAAGTTATTGTTAAGTAGTAGGCAATCTCTAGAAATTTTCAAAAACGCTAAAACTAAAGCAAAAATAAAAATTAAATATATACCGAAGCATATACATAGACATCAGAGAAGTGCAATGAATCACGTTTTCGCTATTCATACTGACTCATAAAATTTTAAACTCAACTACTCTGATTTACTCATACTCACCATGACATTGATTTATAAGTATATGAATGCGACGTCAACATCAAAATCATTCACACTCACACTCATGAATCAGCTCAGTTTGATTTCTAATTTCAGGGAAATATTTCTCCTGCTCACACTGATTCAGCTCACTCAACTCATGCATGTATGTTTATTTAATTATTTTAGTCATTAAATATGGTTGTTTTTCAAATCATGCAAAAAAAAAAGCAATAGAGAAATACATAACCTAATAATGAGAACTTTAATGTTCGTATGCGAAGTTCGCATTGTGAATTATACTTATTTTGCATCGTGCATAGACATTGAGTTAAGGAGAGTCCAAATCAACAACGTCATAAATATTTCTAAGTATGAGTTCGATGCGCACTTCAAACTTTCGAGTGAGTATGATTCATAGACAACATTGCAATAAGTATGTGTGCGCATAAGTACAAGAAATTATAAATCATGATTAAACTCTACTCACCTTTTCATGACTCAATTCTGTGCTCTGATAGACATATCACAGATTTCGACATGGCTGTACATTAGAATCGCTACAAAATATTTAATAAGTTAGTTAGCTTTCATTATTTCTAGAAAAGAAATTACCTCCTTTTACCATCCAATACCAACTGAACCAATTTTTTCTTTATTCTTTTCACATATTCGTTATTTATATTCTGTTTTCTTTTAAAAATTAAAAAAAATATATATATATATTCCTACCTTTATTTCATTCTGTTTTTTTTTTCAAACAATTTTTTTAAAACTACAATATACAACATTCATTACTTAAGTTTTTAAGTTAAAGTTAAATTGTCGTGGCATGCAATAAACTTTTGTTATACTCTTAAATGCCGCCACCACCGGTACCATAGTCTCAATCCCAACTTTTGATATAAAATGACTGCCTCCGTTGCACTACAATCGCTGTGCAGCAAAGATGCATGAATAAGCTTTTACTACTGTTCATTCATTTATTGGTTCAAACATTCATCTGTTTATATGCTGCTTTTAACTTGTTTCAATGCAATTTATCAAATGCATTGACATTTTCATGAAGAAACAACAAAAAAATAAAAAAACTAATAAACGACTTGGCAGTGGTTGTAAGAAAAAAGTTGAAGGAAAAAAAACTAAAAGAAATATTGTAACGTTTCTTAACATTTTATTGGCGGTATTTGAGATTTCCTTTCATTTCTTAGGAACTGACACATAAACTATGTACTTGATGTAAAATATTTATTCAGAAATCAAGGAATATTGATGTATTTTTAAACAGACATATGCACTTTTTTCAACTGCTCGTGCTCTATTTTTAGTGTAACAATAACTTAAGGTATTTGAAAATGTTATAAAATTAAAGTACAACAATAAAGATTAAAATATTTTACTGTTGGCTTGGAAATATTTTATTTTAAATTCCAAGGTTAGTGGAAGAAAAACGTTTGAAAACTTTTAAAAATTAAGAGCCTAGAGCACGTCTAGTTGCTAAATATTTTTAGAAGGCTTATAAACGTACGTCAGTTTTTTTTTTTATAAGAGCAACTTAAGGCTTTAATTACTAATTAGTTTTGTTCTCTCAATAAATTAATTGCATTTGATACATAAGTGCAGATGTTATGTATAATTGAAGGTAGTGTTTTATATCTTAATCGTCTTCAAAACAATGTCAGGTACATTGTTTGTCCATCCGTCTGTTTGTCTGACTGTCTGTCACAGAGGCTATTTTCTCGATAACCTTAAAAGATACGAACCTGAAATTTTCAAGGAATATGTAAAACTTTGATCGCTACAACAAGTATAACAGTTAAAAATTAAAGGGTGTTCTAAAGCGAGCACCGGAAAATTTTAAACTCCTAATTTTATATACAGACAATTATATAGACACTTAAAATTTTCAGAATTTTTATGCACACTACACCAATTAACATTTAAATAATAAAAAATAAATTAAAGGCTATTCTACGAGTTAGTGTTATTTTGACAACTTGCTGTATCTTGGAAACCGTAAGAGTTTAAACGCTTAAACTCAATAATCCCAAAATTAAGCTGAAAAATCGCTACAATGCAAAAAAAAATTACTAAAAGTTAAAAGGTTGCCACAAAAAACATAAAAAAAAAAATTCCAGAAGCGTAAAAAACTCTCTAAAAGGAAAATAAGCGCAAAAACTAGAAACTTGCTAAAACTTTAAATATATATTTTAAAAACAAGAAAACATGGCGTTAACTAAAAAAACGCTAAAAACCGAAAAAAGGAAAATAAACACCAAAATTAAAAAAACGCTAGTTATAAAAAAAAACGCAAAAAATTTAAAAGCGCCAGTACCAAGAAATTGCTTAAATGAATAATATTTATTGCAAAAGAATTGCTAAAAGCCGAAAAAATCGTCTAAATGAAAAAAAAAAACGCTTAAATGAAAAATATCACCTGAAATAAAAAACTCTTAAATGAAAAATATCACTCGAAATAAAATAAATCCTTTAAATGCAAAATAAATCACCAACATCAGTAAATTCGCCAATAAAAACAGGTATTGTAAAAAAATCGCTAAAACGAAAAATTCAA
This sequence comes from Tachina lurida, assembly GCA_944452675.1. Lineage (NCBI taxonomy): Eukaryota > Metazoa > Arthropoda > Insecta > Diptera > Tachinidae > Tachina > Tachina lurida. The sequence continues at coordinate 10,135,017 of OX101756.1, forward strand.
AAGGGAACAAAATCAAAGCTAAAAAATAGTTAAAGAGAAAAAAAAATGATAAAACGAAAGAAATTTTAAAATAAAATAAACCCAAGAAGCGAAAAAAAACGAATAATCGCCAAATTGCCAAAGAAAAAAAACCTTAAAATTAAACAAAAAATTTTAAAAAGTGTCCATACGGAACCCTTTGTGTGCGAGTCAAAGTTGCACTTTAGTGATGTTATTAATTCTTATTTTTTAATTATGTATACGTTATATAGAAAGGCGCTAACTCATTATTTTTTTTAAATCAAGTTTTGTTCTATAGAAGAACATCTAATGCATCGAAAAGTGCAAAGATCTCCATTTCCAAAAAATAATGAGTTAGGGCATTTTTATATTAAGGTAACGATATATGACTACATATAATTAATTGAACTCGAAGAAAATTCAAGTATTCCTCAGACAACTCTCCAATAAATTTTATAAAAAACATGTACGGATTTGCTTAAGTTTGCTTAAGTACTTAAAAACTGTTTCCTCAGGAGTGTCAACTTTCTTGTAGCGTGCGAAACAAACTAATATGTGACGCGCAAAATAGAAAGGGACCTAAGGGTAAAAAACGGGTTTTGTTCGGGAGAGTCATTTTAAAGATTTAAATACGTGTATCTTTGGTGTACCATCACTGAGCGTGTTGGTATTGGTCTCATTTGAAAGCGACATATCTCATGACGTCAGGAACGTGTTGGTCAACCATGAAAACGCGCGTAGGTCGTCCCTACCTCTTGTCTTGTGTAGTTGGTTTTTACTGTTTTCTACCTAGCGCGCTGTTTCCATGAGATTGATATCAATTTTCTCGCGTTTTTTCGAATCCAGGTTTATTTTCTGAAATTATTAATTGTGAATTATAATAAACACCATTTATAATTCTTTTAAATCGTGAATACCACTCTGTTGGTACGAAAATTGTTTCACATAACCTTAGAATCGTCGACTTCAATTTCATAAAACGCGCATATCTCTGGAAGGAAACACTTTTGGGGCATGGGATCGGTCTCATTCGATGCTCAGATGTTGTCCACATCAAAAAAAAAAAGTGCAAATTGATTTTTTACCCTTAGTCCCTTTCTCTATGCGCTGTCACATATGCTTGTTTTTTTTTCAAAGAAAACGAAAGTTTTTTTGAAATAAAATAAAATTTTAAGACAACTTGAGTCACATTATTCTGAAATACAAGCTTAATTGCTTGCTGTCGCACGTGACAAAAAAGTGGACTTTACTGTGGAAATGCCCATATATAAGTATAGCTCGCAAATATATGAAAAAAAATTTATAAGAAATTTCTTTGAAAAAATATATAAAACGTAAATCAAAACTCTTAATATATTTACGACTTATGTAATCTTTTAAGGTCAAATGGCCATCTGTTTGTTGGAACATCAGCAAAAGTGGAAACATTAAAATTAGACCCCATTGTAGCAAACAAAATAGCAGAGCTTAAAACAGATACATGCACAAACTAATAAAATTATGTTATGAGTTTCCTCTAGTACGCAGCGCATAGCTTGCAGATCACAATCTTACCTTGAAACACAAAAATATTTCTTATGCTATTTTAATTACTTTTAACAGAATGCTGCAGTATTCAATCTTTGCTAGTACGAGTAGAGAAAATAAAATATATCATGTAAAAGTACGTTTACTTGTGTATTTTTAAACATGGATTTGTTATTTTTTTTTTTTTTTTTTGAAGATTCTGCAAAACAATTAAATAATAGTATCTAGTAAAGAAACTACTCAGCCATTGTTGTCACAACATGTGGTTATCAAATAAAAGGAAAATCTACCACAAAAAAAAAAATAATAATAAATGAAGATGTTAGAAAACCACAAAAATAAATATGCGTAAAATTTTTCTTTATACTCTTGCTACCATCAACCATAAAGTATTTGCACCACCACTGCATTGTAAAAGCAACAGCAGAAATGTTTAAATAATGTTTTTAACGGCTTCTTAGTCTGTGCCTCAGCTTAAGCAGCCAAAAAGAAACGTTTAGACCACACCAAAGACAAAACAAAAAATTAAAATAAAAATAATTATTTGAAAGAAAGCAAATCTTTAAAAGTATTTAGTATGTGAGAGTATTAAAAGACGCATGGCTGGTTGCTTGGCTGCCTGTCTGCCTGAGTGAATGAATGAATATATGAATGGCAAGTTGCTTAAGCAACCTTGGTCAAGTTTAGTTGGAAGGAAGTGTGTATGTTTGTTTGTGGCTTAAGCGTCAATTTGACTGACTGATGGCTTTTTTAAATTGTTTTATTTTTGTTAATCTTATCTTTGTGGTTACTAATCGTCTGACTGATTGGCCGGCCAAATGGCAGACTAGCTGTGTGATGAGTTTATCCTACGCCAGTACTCGTAATTTGGCAAATGATTGTCGATCGCGACCTATTGATCTGAAACATCAAATTCAATAAATAAATAAATGCCGTACGCTTAAATAAGACTCTTAAAAGTTTCACTATTTGTGAGTGCTTGATAATAGGGTCCTTAAAAGTACCACTCTCAGATGCTTTTTTAACCAAAAGTATTTTTTATACTTTATCAAAGGAATTTTTCGTATTAACACTATATACCAAGTTTGTGTCTTAAGTCTTTTGTTTTTCAAAAATCCTTAAATATTTTTTCTGTGTATAAAAATATTTATTTAATCAGCACTTTTATTGATAATAACAAACAAACATTAATTAAACAATCAAAAAAAAAATAAAGCTTTTTAAATAATTAAATTTTTAAATACTTTTAGGAAACTTAGGGCCAATTTCACTAACTCTATTTAAATATCAATTCATATTTAAATGTCGATTTTCATTAATTTTTGTATGGAGAAACTACTTTTAAATATGAATTGTTATTTAAATAAGTTGGTGAAATAGGTTCTTATTATTCGACATAGACATATTGTTATAAGTTTATTTAAATTTAAATTTATTTGCTGGTGCTTAAGCATTGTCTATATGCTTTTCATTGGTGCTTAGCCAAATCATCAGTAGAATTGAGAATTCACAAATAATAATATTTTTGAAAATCACAAAAGAAAAATAAGCGTATTAGGCTAAGAAACTCTAATAAAAGCCAGCAAATAATTTATATTCGATATGAAACTATTTTGTGAGTGTTCAGAATATGTGGTTGAAGTCTACTGATGATTTGGCTAAGCACCAATGAAAAGCATATAGACAATGCTTAAGCACCAGCAAATAAATTTAAATTAAAATAAACTTATGACAATATAATAAATTTCTTAAATTATTTATTTAGCTTAAAGCATTATATGAGAATTATAGACCTCAAGCATGGAATAATAGTTAAAATTCTTTTCAATACTCGTACTATAAATCTTTCTAACAGCTCGACACTCTAGTTTTACGCCCCCTGTCTTTTAAAATTAGTTTTTTTTTTCGTTGGTGGCCAACTTAAGAAAATATATGACTTCCTTTTTTCAACTAGTTTTTACATATCAAAACAATATTTATATCGTATACAGAATCAGAAGCAGTCACACGTCACAATGAAAAATATTACAAATATTCAGCAAAGAGAAAAAACCCCTTGGTACTCCATAAGAGAAGAAGTTGCTTAAAAGAGGCTAAAAGAATTTTTATATTTGGCGGTCATTAGAAAATTGTTTTGTGAAATATTTCTTAACAAAACAAGAGTTTTTTTTATATTATGTATCGACTGCTTTTGACTAAGGCTGCGATATTTTAAATGCTCCTCTAATTTATGTAAATTTCTGTTAACTAATAACAAAAACAAAACAAGAGTTATAAATCATACTTGAGATTCTTAAGTTTGATTAAATTATGAAAGCGGTAGAATTTTAGGTAACGAAATAGTTTCAGGTAGTATTTTAGCGGTAAACACCCCAATTAAATACAATATTCGTTAGAAAAAATATTAATTAGATGATTTTCTGTATAAAAATAAATTTAAAATTACAATTCCTGTTTCAGAACTGTCTGCTTTAGAACCAGACAAATATTTTGTATTATTTTCTAATAAAAAATTAAAATAGATTAATGAAAAGTTACGCTTAATTAGATGAATTTTATATGCAGTTGTTGCTGTTTAACTCAAAAAAAAAAAAAAAAACAACAAAAACTTCTAGTAACAAATATTTGGGGACTTGAAACATTTTAGCTATTGTTGATTTTTTTTTTAATCTAAAATTTCCGATGCAATCACCATCATCATCATCATTTGGTGGCTTAAAGTTGCTGCTCGATATTTTATTATGAGTATTTGGCGGCGTAGCATTCTCTTAGATATTGTTGTAGTTGTGTATTAGTAAGGCTGCTGCAAGTCCACAATTGCGTATAATTTTTTCTTCTTCTGTATTTCATTTTATTAGAGTACCTCTGACCAGGCCACAATTTTTGCCACTTTCATTGCAGTGTTAGTTGTTGCTGACATCAGCTCTTGAGCACATTAGAGCTGTAGGAGCAGAGGCAAGATTAAATGTATACAAGCTTAAATTGGAATCACGATCTTTATATTTATCTTAAATATTAAATCTAAACAGACATTATAAACGCACTTAGCGTAGAGAGGGAAGAATAATGGCCAGTTGATGCTACGTAAATAGCAGCAGATTAAAACCTATTTTCAACTTTTATTCCTTGATCATAAATAGAAGACTCGATTAAATTTGATACTCTGCGACGATGATGATGATGATAATGTTGCTGGTGATGTTTCTGATTTCTTTAACATATTAACCCTTAATGAGCAAGGAAGATATGATAGAAGAATAAAAATAAAAAAAGGTGTTCGTACTATCAGTTAATGTAATTCTGACTATTTACATACTTTTGAAAATTTGATGTATCTTGAAAGAGGCAAAAATAAAATAAATGCAAAAAAATCATTAACAGCCGCCAAAAAACCGAAAAATATGCACAAAACCAAAAAAATCGCCAAATCGAAAAAAGCGCCTAAAATAAAAAGTCGATAAAACTAAAAGTATTGTATAAGATCAATAAAAAAAATTGCAAAGAAACCGAAAAAAGCGCCCAAACTAAAAAAATCTATAAAATAAAATAAATCACTAATACCGCTAAAAAATCGCTAAAACAAAAAAATCAATAGCTAAAACTAAAAACCAACCAAAAAAATTAACGAACACCAAAACACATCGCCAGAGAAAAAAAATTGCTAAAGCTAAAATATAAGCGAAAAAATTCGTCAAAGACCGAAAACAAAAACGATCAAATGAAATAAAAGCACCAAAACTAAAAGAAAAATCTCTATAACTAAAAACAGCGCCAAATGCGGAATATATCGCCAAAAAATAATAAGATATCCAAAAGGAAATAAAAGCGCTTAGATAAAAAAATCACTTTAATTAAAAAATCGCCAAAAACCGAAAAAATTGGCAAGACCAAAAAGCGATAAAACGAAAAAACGCCAAAACTAAACAAACGTATAAAAACCGAAAAAAACGCCAAAACTAAAAAAAGTCTAAACCAAAAAACGCCATAAACCGAAAAAAAACGCATAAACAAAAAAATCGCCAAAACCAAAAAACCGAAAAAACAAAAACGAACAAAACGAGAGAAATAAATAAATAAAATAAATCGCTAAAATGCAAAACAAATCACCAACAGTAAAAAGGTCGCCATAAAGAAGCTAATAAACGAAAAAAAACTTCAATACTGAAAAATCGCTAAAACGAAAAAATGCTAAAACCAAATCAACGCCAAAACCCGAAAAAACGCTAACTAAGAAAATTGCAAAAAACCCGAAAAAATCGTCAAAACGAAAAAAGAGCTAAAAATCTAACAAATATTAAGAAAAGAAGTGTCCGTATGGAACCCTTTGTGTGAGAAGGGTAAATTAGCACTTTATTGAACTTATTTTATAGCTACCGTACATTGATATTCTAAAGGATTTTTATTCACACAATATTTGCTGACTGCCTAGATATTCAACTTAATCCACCCAATATCTCTTACGATGATTTGATGTTATAATTTATTCAAGCAAGTGTATTAGGATATAAACGATAGATTCCATTATATATGTGGTCTTAATAGTTTTAACTCACAATCTAAGGATAGTAAATTTAATATTCCATACATTACCCATAATATTACTTTCTTTTTATGTCCTTTAGTACCTGTCAAGGGTTAAATGTAAAATGAATATCACACATGTATACTCACTCTCGTTCAACGCTCTTATTATATTGTCGTTTCTGTTCTTGTATTCATTTCAATTTTAGTACAAATTTTTTTGCGTGTTTGATTAGATTAAAGTTGTAAGTTGTTTGGCAAACTTGACTAAAAAAATAAAAAAATAAAAACTAACAAACATAATACGGAATAGCAGCACAATAAATGATAATCGTGTTGAAATGTTTTAGCATTTAACCATGTTTTCCATAAAGTATTAAATGTCGTTTAAAAAAGGGTCTTACTTAGTTGTTCCTACAGGATTTTGCATTTTTAACTGCAAACTCTTCTTCATTTGCAGTAAAATGATCTTAAGCCTGCAATCTAAATTTGTATTTTAGTTTTGCTTGTGTTATTTTTTTTGTGCAACAAATTTTCCATAAACATGGTGTGTTGCGGGCACATTAATAATCGTTAAGTAAATGCACACAAAATGAGGCTAATTGTTGCCATGAAATGTCTATTAAATTTGTTGGCTTTAAGTTCAGGGAAACTTAAAAAAAAAAACTTTATACAAACTTTAATGTTAATTTTTTTTTTTTGGTATAAGAAGACTTGCCAGTGTCAAACTCAAGTTTAGATGATTTATACGCCGGAAAAGTTACAGCGCAGACGTTGTGATTTCATTTAAATTACTTGCTAAATATTTGACAATTAAATAGTCATTTGCAATTCAAAATAAATAGCTTATAGCTTGATATGAGAATCATGGGAAGAAAAGCTTTGCTACAAAGAAAGCTAATGATCGTGGCTTAGAATGATTTAATCGGGGGCCATTAAGGAAATGACGAGTTCTAGTTGGTTGCATATGGAAAATCTTCTTTGTATTACTTTATAACTGTTGTTTGTCTAATGCAATGCAAAGTTTAGATTTGTTTGGAAAACTTAATTTAGATGTTAATGATTTAATATTTTAGCGAGTGCACGAAAAGAAAAAAAAAGTAATATTTAAATTATGATAACGTGAGCTTAGCAATCATAACAAATTTTATTTGAAAAATTAAGGACAATTAAAATAATTGAAAAAAAAACATCTTCACAAGAACAGGCTATCGGCACAACAAATAGTGACAGAAAGAAGTGGACCTCAGACCGATCTGGGAATAAGACAACAGATCGGAATAACACAAAAACTGCAAACTGAGAAACAGCTCCGCTACACAAGACGTCCAAAGATATGCAAGAGCGAGCAAAAGTACACAGAAAAAAAAATGATTTGAATGTTTAAATACGAAAATCTGTAATTCAATAATAATTATTGAATTTTCTGCTTGCTGGCGATTTTGATAAGAAATGTTTTGAAATCAAATACAGAATTTGATAGACTACATTTTGCACATTCAACAATACAGTGCTTTCAAAAATTTGAATGGAATATATTTTTTTTCTGTGTACAAAGCTACTCACCTAGAAGAAGGTGAGAAAGCGGAAAGAATCAAAAAAAACTTGCGAAGTACTTCCAAAGCGATGGCTGCAGACAACACAGCTTAAACAGCACTCAAGACATTGTTCGACCAGCAGCGAAAGCTCTTAAACACAAGCCAACAGCTTCAAATATGGAAACACTACTTCGAGTTGAACAGCTCAACAGTTGTCTACAATAACAATACAACCGAATTTGATACAGCGCCATGTATTCAGACAAAAATAACAAAATTTTCACCCAGTCATAGCGCAATAGTTGCTTTAATAAAATAAACTTAGTAAAGGGTTCCGCACAGCGCTTGATATTTTTTGGCGATTCTTTTTTTTGCTGTTCTGGAATTTTTTTTTTGGTATCGACGCTTATTTTTGTTTTTGGCGTTTTTTTCGCTTTGGTAATTTTTTTCGTTTTGGTGATTTTTTCGTTTTGGCGATTTTGTTGGCATTTGGCGATTTTTTGAGTTTTTGGCAACATTTTTGCATTTGGTGATTTTTTTTAAATTTTAGCGATTTATTTTATTATTGGTGATATTATTCATTTGAGCGCTTTTTTATTTTGGCGATTTTTCATTTTGGATTTTTTTTCGCTTTTGCGATTTTTTTTTAATTTGAGCTATTTATTTTATTTTTGGTGGTATTTTTCATTTAAGCACTTTTTTATTTGGGCGATTTTTCATTTAGGCGTTTTTTTTTTCGTTTTGGCGATTTTTGAAAATTTTAACGACTTATTTTATTTTTGGTGACACTATTCATTTAAGCGTTTTTTTATACTGGCGATTTTTAATTTTGGCGATTTTTTTCGTTTTGGCGATTTGTTTTTACATTTAGGATATTTATTTCATTTTTGGTGAAAGTATTCATTTACATAATTGCTTTTTTATTCTGGCGATTTTTTTCATTTGGGCGTTTTTTTCATTTTGGCAATTTTTTTAAATTAGAGCGATTTATTTTATTTTTTGTAATATTTTTAATTTAAGCGCTTTTTTATTTCGGCGATTTTTCATTTTTATGTTTATTTCGTTTTGGTGATTTTTGTTTTTTTTTAACAATATATATTTTTAGTTTTTGACGATTTTTTTGGGGTTCTGGCGTTTTTTTTTTCATTTTTTTTGCTTACTTTTTACTTTTAGTGCTTTTTTTTGCATTTTAGCGATTTATTTTATTGTTGCTAATATTTTCCATTTAAGCGCTTTTTTATTTTTGGTGATTTTCCTCATGCACATTTTTTATTTTGGGAATTTTGACTTTAGCGTTTTTGAAAATTTGCCTCTTACGATCCCCAAGATACAGCAAGTGGTAAAAATGACATCAACTGATAGAATACCATTTAACTTTGATTTTTTGCTTCTTCAATTTCCGTGTTAATTGGCGTAGTCTGCATAAAAATACACTAACTTTAAAAATTTTAAGTGTAATTTTGTGTTTTACAAAGGATTTCTACATGTCACGTTTCCCAGCGCTGGAAAGCAAAACTTATCATGGCCGGAATCTAATAACTCGAGATAAATTTCATTACTGAACACAGTCCACAAAATAATCGGTGCAATAATCTTACATCGACTATAGCCCCCAAAAAACAATACCCCAAGCCAGGAATAGGCAGAAATAGTACAGAGCTTGTCTCTAATGCGTATCTTTAAACGGTGTGACAAATTTATATAAAATTTACTTAGTACTTTTTTTTAACAATTTCTTAAAATAAAATCCAATATAAGCTAACTAGCTTTTAAATATTGAAGATTTTCAAACAACATAAGAACACCGCATGCAATATGTAGCTTCATTTCCAATTCCAGTTTTTACCGGCACCCTGTGACCAGTGAACTGCAATAAGCAAAGCATAACAACTATAAAATAAAATTGATTGATCTTTAAATACAACAACCAGCATATAAATCAGTAGTTTCATTAAAATGCTAAAAATAAAAAAAAAATTATAGATAAACAAACCACAATAAGAACACTTTTTTTTCCAACTAACAAAATATAAATGCATTTTATAACAATCACAAAAGAAAGAACTAATCAAATGTATTTTTTTCTAATTTTTTTTTTTATTTATAACAAAAACTTGACCATCATTTATTAAATGTTTTGCAAAAATCATAGACATTAACAAGATCTATTAGGATTTAAAAGAATTTTAATAAAGAAATAGATTTGGCAACAAAAAAAAAACACAAGAAAAAAAAATAAATTAAATGGTTGGCGTATATCAAGACCAATTGATTGGTTTAGGATTGTTTTTCAAACGGTCAATTGCACAAAGTGATGGTAAGGTGAGTGAGTTCCGGAAAAAAATTTGATTATAATAATAAATTTATCGACTTATTTTTAAGAGTGGAAACCGTAAGAGGCTAGCTAGTCTTGAAAGTTTAAAAAATTTTTAAGCAAAAAATCGCTAAAATGAAAAAGGGCTTAAATGAAAAAAAAAGATATATAAATTGCTAATAAGCAAAAAAGCCACCATATGCAAAAAAAAAATCGCCACGAAACTAAAAAAAAACGCCAAAAACCGAATAAAGCACTTAAGTGAAAGAAAATACCAAAAATAAAATATACCGCTTAAATGCAAAAAAAAATCGTCACAACGAAAAAAAGCTAAAACTTTCACGGAAACGAAAAAAGTGCCAAAACTAAAAAATGTATTGTAGAAAAAAACAAAAATTTGCAAAGAACAAAAAAATCGCCACAACGAAAAAAGCACTAAAACTTAAATATCGCGAAAACTAAAAAGTAGCTAAAACTTAAAAATCGCTAAAAGTAAAAAAATAACGCCGAAACCGAAAAAATCGCCAAAACGTTAAAACAATGGCAAACCTAAAAAAGCGTTAATACTAAGAAATTCCAAAAAAAAAAATAAAACAGAGTCGCATTTTACTGAATTTATTAAATTTATTTCGATTTATTGTTATTTTTAAGCGACTTCAAAAAAGAAGGAGGTTATGTATTTGTGTATATTTTTTTTTGGCAGTGTTATTTCATAACTCGGTTCATATTTGACCGCTTGGGAAAACATTTTTATTGTCCGATTGGCCCCAGTAAAAAAAATTGGGCGGGGATATCCTCACAATTTTTTTTTATCTGATTTTGTAAAACTGTACTTATTTGATTGCTACAAAACCTTGCAAACACCTTTAGTTCTTGTAATTACAAAATTTTAGTGTTGAAAAAAATGGGCGGGGCTACTTTCATTAAAATGTATTCTTATATTTCACGTGGTTCTACTCAACCGATTTATACGAAACTTTCCACACACCTTGAGCTCAAAAATAGACTCAATTTTCCATTTGGAAAAATGGGCGGAATCACGCCTACTGAAGTTAAACATTTTATTTTAAAAGGTTCTACTGTAACGATTTTTACAAAATTTAACATACACCCTAAGCTCTGAGAAACACAAAATCTAGAATTTAAAAAATGGGAATAAGTACGCCCATTATAATTTAATTTTATATTCCATAGATTTGTTACGAAAATGTTCTATCAGATCTTTGCATTTTTTTTTTGACAGAACTATTTTTTATATGTGACCCGGTCTATGAAAAGGTGGGTTATGACTCAAAAAACAAAAACTACCGAGAAACTGACGAAATGCCTTGTTTATCTTTAACAGCTGATTTTGAGTCATAAGCCACCTTTTCATAGACCGGGTCACATATAGTAATAAAATGTCCTATCTAAACCGTGGTTTGCATAGAAAAGGATTTTCTTTTTATATAATTAATATGATGATGTATAGTTCCACTAATGAACAATATAGTGCATACTACGAGTACATATGTACGTGTATAATTATGAGTCTAATCACTCCAAAGCTTTCTTTTCTAAAATGAAAGATCAAATTTAAGTTTCAGTGAAAGATAAGAAAATATATTTAAAGTGAAGTAGAGTGAGTGAGTGGGAAGTACTCCTGGATTTAAAATCATATAATTTTTATATGAATGGAATCAATATTCTTGAGCTTTTATTGGGCATGATTGAGAAAAAATTCACTGCAAAAAAATTTCAAACTGAATGAAGAAGCTCAGCGCGAAGAAGGCCACTGAAGTGATGATCATTCACTTGAAATTTTTATGCAATGACCTTTTTCAATTCACTTTGAATTTTTTTTTTCGCAGTGACATAAATTTTACCCATCTCTTGTTTTTTTTAGCAACTTTAAAGCATGTAATTTTTTTTTTTTTGCTTTAAAATATGTATGCTATGTATGTTAACTTGGCCATTAAATGCTTATGAGAGATGTGGGCATATAAAAACTTCGCATCAATGATGCAGAAACCACCACGTTCTACTTAATGAAAAAAAAGTCACTCATACAAGCGCATTTATTTCACTATCTAGACTATTTTGAATCGGTTCTTATATAATTTTTTCTCATTTTAATATTTTTACTGTGTTTTCTATTACAATAATGTTTGCAAATTATAGCTTTAAGTATAAATAAAGAGTTTTTCTAAAAAGCAGCTTCTATGCTGAGTGGGTGTTCGTTGAAAATCTGGGAGGGGTTATTTTCAATTGACTGCTATACTTTTAAGTTTCTTAAGAAAGACAAAAAAAGTAATAATTATATATGTATTTGTTAATATATAGACAATACTTTATAGTTATTAAAACTACTAGGTTTATTTTGAGAGTAACTAAATATTATTCTTAAGACATAAAGGATCAAAAGTACTGTAGAAAAATTAAAGCTTTCTTTTCTTATAGAAAAATTTATTGTGTAGCAGCACCTCCTTCTTAAGGATAAGTCGCCTGGCTCATTACAGCTTATTTTTCGTAAAAAAAACTCGACTGAGTCACTATAACATGCTTTCCTTGAAGAGAAGTGAACTCGGTCACAGCACACATTTCTTATAGAAAAGTTGCCTGTATGACTGTGACAGTTTTCTTATAGAAAAGTTTACTTTGTCACAGCACAATTTTCTAATAGGAAATTTGACGGCATTACAGCAAGATATTCTTATAGAAAAATTTACTATGTTACAGCAGAATTTTCTTATAGAAAACTTTACTGCGTCACAGCACAATTTTCTAATAAAAAAGTTGACTGTATTTCAGCAGGTTTTTCTTATAGAAAATTTTTCTGTATCACAGCACACTTTTCTTATAGAAAAGTTGACTGTATTGCAGCATTTTTTTTACAAAATGTTTCTAGTTGACAGCACACCTTTCGCGTAGAAAATTTACAGCAAGTTTTCTTATAGAAAAGACTCTGTATGGGTGATGCATATTTTTCTTATCGAAATGACTATGTAAAGCAGAATTTTCTTATAGAAAATACTGTCTCAAGTAGACTTTTCTTATAGAAAAGCCTGTAAAGTAGACTATTCTTGTAGAAAAGACTATATCAAGCAGAGCTTTCTTATAGAAAAGATTGTGTCAAGCAGACTTTTCCTAAAGAAAAGACTATCAAGTAGACTATTCTTATAGAAAAGACTATATCAAGCAGATTTTTCTTATAGAAAAGATTATATCAAGCAGATTTTTTTTATAGAAAATACTGTACCAAGTAGAATTTTCTTATAGAAAAGAATGTATCAAGCAGAAATGACTGTGTAAAGCAGACTTTTCTTATAGAAAAGACTGTGTCAAGCAGACTTTTCTTATAAAAAAGAGTGTTAAATAGACTATTCTTATAGAAAAGACGGTATCAAGCAGAGCTTCCATATAGAAAAGACTGTATCACGCAGACTTTTCTTATAGAAGACATTATGTTAAACAGACTTTTCTTATAGAAAAAACTGTATCACGCAGACTTTCCTTATAGAAAAGACTGTATAACGCAGAGTTTTCTTATAGAAAAGAATGTATCGAACAGACTTTTCTTATAGAAAGGACTGTATCAGGCAAACTTTTCTTATAGAAAAGACTGTCAAGTAGACTATTCTTATAGAAAATCCTGTGTCAAACATACTTTTCTTATAGAAATGTTGACCGTGTCACAATTACAAAAGTTAAATATGTCGTAGCTTAATATTCTTTTAAAAAAGTTATAAAAAATTTTTATTAAGTCACATCACATTTTTTTGTACAAAAGTTTAATATGTGAAAGCACAATTTTCTTATAGAACAACTTAAAATTAATCTCAATACAGTGTTTATTTTGAGGATGTTTTTCTAGATAAATCGTAATCGGCATAAGAATCCTACTACCAGCAAGGATTGCTTAATGCGTTATATAATATATTCCAATAATTAATTTACCATATTTAATGCAAAATGTGAAATTTTACTTTTTAATCAATCTTTAGTTACTGAATATATTTATGTATATATGTATGTAATATAGCATAATGCATATGGACGAGTAGTTCCACAAAGACTCTGTTCAATGCAACATTTTATTGAAATGCCTTAAAGCCAAATCAAAATATAAATAAAACAGAAACAAATAAATAAATGTTGGAGCAAATGTAGTAACATTTGTTTGCTGGCAATATATTGAATTTGTTAGTTTGGCTTAGATATCATTTGGTTTATAGTTTGCTGTTATTTTTTTTTTTTGTATATTTTGTAGTACATTTAACTTTTTCTGTCTATGCCAAGCATGCAGTTATGATTAAGTTCTAATGAGTTTTTATGCACAAGCTTTTAGCAACAAATATTTTGTAAAAGCCACTTAGTAGAAACAACAGCAAACAACATCAACAGCAGCAGCAACAACAGCAAACTTATTAATGTTAAAAATATGTATATATATCAAGGAGAACCAGTTCCCGGAATCACAATTAGATAAGTGGGTTGTTGTTTTTGCTGTAAAATGTATACAATTGTTGGGTATATGAAAACTAATAGTTCTGCTTGGCCACTTCTTGAACGAAATAAAAGTTTGGTTTTTGTTTAAATATTAAACATTAGGCTGTTGGCCTGTCCAACTCACTGTGAGTGACTGGTTTTCAAGCTTAAGTTCTTTTAACTAACTGCTAAATTAAAGTGGTTTTTTTTAGATTTTTTATTTCATACATAAACTTTATGTTAGAAAGCTTAAGAGCGTGTCTTAAAATTGCAGGAAATGAAAATTGATTTATGTAGATTTAAGCATTAAGCCTTTTTGCTGCTTTGCTTAGTTACTCATTTTATTTGCAAAACTTTTCAATCACTGTTCAGATGAAAGGAGGAAAACATGGCTTGGCATATCCTTCAAATGGTAAATAGGAGCATAGTGCTGGTGGAACAGATTTTCTATCGCTGTATACATAAACTTTATTCTTAATGGTTTCGAAATTTACAATTATAAAATGTTAAGAAAATATATTTTTTTTCATATAATCTATGTATTGGTGTTAAGTAATTTACTGAGTTCTACTTCCTTGCGAAAGCCCGAGTATTTCATACATGTCTAAATCCTGAACATCAAAAACTAAAGATAAACTCGAAAGCGCATACCTTAATAATTCTAACCTGGGTATTAAGGTATCGCTAGATATGAATAGAAAGAGATTGTGAAACTAAAAAGACTAACACTTAAGAGATTAGCACACATTATATTAGGACACACAGATTTAAATATTCCCCTCCTCGGACCAAAAAAAGTTATTCAAAATATTAATTAATCATTCCTGACCATGTTGGCTTCCAAAGTGTCATTTTTTGCTGGTATATAAGCATAAAAGAGTGAGTTCATCTATTCTCAGAGAAAGTAGATTATCGCCAATTTTGACATCAGTAAGTGGATGATTGTGGTTGCCGTATGGTACCACAGAATGACAAAAGTATAGTTTAAAGTACTCTTTAAGTATTTGCCTTTAAACAACTATAAACGCTTACAGCTAAAAAAAAAAACACGAATTAATTTTAATTCGATTACGTTAACTATAAGCATCCAACAAGTAGGGATATTTACATACATTTTTTAAATTACACAGCACAAGCAAGTATAACTAAAATTTGTAGACTAACTGAGCTACAATCATACGTATGAGTATAAAAATACTCAGACTATTATTCGGCTACATATGCGTATATACAGGGATATTTTATTTACACACACGTAGAGCATGTTTTCAAACAGCCGCACACACATCCGCACATTTTTCACACAAAAATGTATGTATACGTTGGCGAACGATGAATAAATATTCTAATTAAGTAATTAATGTATTGTTTGTGGCCGGTGGCAGCTAATAGCCTGCTTACAGTCGATTGGCTGTGTTCTCTGCTTTGTCCTTGTCCATACAAGGAAACATTTGCTGCAAAACTTTTGAGTTTGTCGATAAACGGGGAAAGAGGAATGGAACAGGGTACTTTGTTTCATGTACACAGCGTGACCGTTTGACGGACTAAAAAGTGGCAAATTGTCACTTTTTCGACAGCCTTGCCACTTTTTGTCCCCCTTTTTTTACGGTGAGTTATATAAAAATACATTAAAAATAAAAAGTTTAGTGTAGTTTTCTCGTTTTTTTTTTAATTTTGCTCCTTTTTTTTAAAATTCCCTGTTTGGTGCCACTTTTTGAAAAATGTCATCGGTCACCCTGCTTGTACACGAGTACGTCATTCTCATGAGAAATATATGAGAAAAGGTATTAGGCTGCAAAACAAAAACTTCACAGTGTGGACACGAATGCAGTTTTAAAAGAGAAATCAAAAATGTTTTGCAGCAAATGTTTCACTGTATGAACGAGGATTTTGTGCTCATGTGCAAAAACAAATTGAGCAATCGGTGTTATTGTTTTTGTTTTGTTTTTTGCTTCACTCACTTGAAATAACGAAACAAAACAATTTCAAACAATTTGTTTCGTTTATTTTCGTACTCTGCTTTAAAAGTACAAAGAAATCAAAACAAAAATAAATTTACATCTTAATATATGTATATAAAAATCAAAAACACGTTTATTTGTTAGGGGTGAACTCTTCAATGCCCCAACAGATTTTCGCCTTCCACCCCACAAAATATTTGTAAAAGACCGGCGCATGTTTTATATATATTCTACCCCGGTAAATGCTACGCCCCTTTCAGAAATAGTGATTCGTCCGACAGATGGCGCAATTTTTAGTTTTTTTGTGTTTTTGCACCGTAACTCAAGAACTACTGAACCGATTTTGACCAAACTTCATATATATGCTCTATGGGGAGTGAGTTTCTGTGTAGTTTGAAGTTCGTCCGGCAGATGGCGCAATATTTAGTTTATTCGTGGGCAAAATCCAATTTTCATATTGTACCATCAATGCCATATACAACACTAATGTTTGCTTAGGGCCAGCAACGCGGACCGGGGTCAGCTAGTATAACTATAATAGTGTCGATTGTTTTTGTTTTGTTTTACGTCCTAACTACTGTATCGCACAATAAATAGCATAGCTATAAAAATTTTGCTCTTTATTAAGTTGAATTCCTACTGTTTAAGTTTATTTTTTAATTTCCTTTCGTTTCACACTTTTTGTTAGCTGCAAGTGATGTGGTATCGATACTTTGATTTCTACGGTTTTTGACCTTTTACTACCAAGAGTTGAACAGCCCGGAAGCCATGCAAATTAAAATTACTTTATTTACACTTGTATCTTAACCACACTGCTATCATTCAGCCAATCTATCATGTAGGCACATCTCATAACCATCCATATATTTCTAATGAATTTTCTTAACATTTTCCACACTTTCTACTTCATTTCCACACTTTGATAAAACCACCAGTTAGTCAAGTTTTATTATTTTCTCGTTGTTTTTTTTTTTCTTACACTTACAACCAATAGCATGAATTTGTTTGTATCTATCTGTCTGTCTGTCAGTCTGTCAGTCTGTCTGTGTATCTTGGTATTTCTTCATCAGCTTCACTATTTACGATCTCAATATATATCAAATAACTTTGTTACTATTATTATTATTATTATTATTATTATTATTATTATCAAATTATTTGTAGTTGATACATTATGCATTAGCTATTGTTAATGCTGAGATTTTAATAAGAGTTATATGTTTTTCTTATATTCGCACTTATTCATTTCTGTGGCATGTTGTAGGCATTAGGGAAAGAAAAATGGCAAAGATATAGACGTACATACATACATACATACATATATTTATTTATATATGTATATATATTAAACACAGTATTGTTGTGCATGTGAATTAGATGTTTGCTTTGTAAGCAAAACATACTTGTAAACCAGAAAACCACAGGAAAAAGTGAAAACTTTTGTGAATTGTTTTTAGTTTGATTTGATTTTTATTTAACTTCTTGCACAACATTTTTGTTTTTTTCCAAAGGAAACCAAGCACCACTAACTACACTCACTGGCTGTTAAGCAGTTTTGTTGGTAATATAGAGGAAAAAAAATATAATGTTTTTTATAAGATTATGCATGTCTAGGTAGGAATTGTTACAGTGGTTTTAAAAACCCCATGTTAAATTGTAGTAAATCATTTTAGCAAATTAAAATTTTTTTTATTCTAAAATAGTTCATTAAAATGTCTCCAATTTCCCGGCAGCCACTGTTCTTTGTGCTAGTTTTTTTCTACCATTGCCATTAGTTGATTATTTTACTGTCGATTTGAATTCATTTGTAATGGTGCACAGTGGGCACTTTTGCTCTAAAAATGTATAAAAATAACCAACTGCTACGATATGCAGCTTGAAGTATTTATATTAATAAAAGAAGTTCCGTTATTGGAAGTCCTACCATGAATTTGCCCAGCGAATTTATACCGACGAATTTATCGTATTACCCGTTAGACGATTAAATAAATTCGTCAATCAAAGCATATCGTGCCATACATAGCCGCAAAAAAAATGTTAAACGACATAATTTTTGAATTTAATGTTTTGACCAAAAAGCGATTATTTCCGATCGCAAGTACTCGATTTTCGTCAATAAACGAAGTCCAAAAATCTTTCGGTTAAGCTTTTTTTGGTGGTTATGGGTCGATATTTCCAGCCGAAAGGAAGCAGAGCTGAATGCTACCATGCGCGTCCTCAGATTGCGGATAGTGGAAAGCTTCGTAGATGTGCGGAGTAGCTGCTAAAGTAGTCGCGGACAATCAGAGATTCCAAGTGGAGAGTCTCAGAGGGTTTCCGAGTGGCGCCGGACTCCTAACAAATTCTGAGTGCCTACGATACTTCAAACGCAAAGGCGAGTAATTGGCGTCATCAAATAAGCAATAGCCAACTATTGCCCGCGACTGTACCTCATGTTAGAGGCGGCTGGAAGCGGGCGTCAGATCTTGTAACAAGAGGCTCGCCTTATAAACGTGGCATAAGGCTTCTAGGCCAGCCCGCTTGGAGGACATGCTATCAGCCCCAGTTCCAGAATCGGATGCGGTAGAGCAATCAGCTGCTCATCTGATTACCAAAACCTCACGAAATAGAGGCCCTATCCTCCTTATAGAAACTAAACGATCTAATATATATACATATATATATATATATATATATTTATATTATATATATATATATATATATACATATATATATATATATATGTTTATATATATATATGTTTATATATATATATGTTTATAGGTCGATATATGTGAGTGTCGTATGATTGTCACAGACGTACAAATAAACTCATCAATCGTCATTTGTATTTGGACAATATTAAACTTAATGATCAATAAAACGCAAAATAAAATTTTGTTCGTCTGCGCACTTCTCGATCATTAACAAGAATCACAAAGAAACAAAATTTGTTTTCTATCAAACAGAAATGAAGACTGTCAAAAAAGCAGCCGTCAAAATAAATCAAAACTGTGTGATTTTCATCAACCATTGTGGGACAAATCGTACGTGTAGCCAAAAATACACCTACACGCACTCTACTATATGCTTGATGAGTTTATTACATCATGTCCAGGGTACTAAAGATCTTTTACTTAACCAGCTTTAAGCTTTTTTGATTTGCAATTCTTTAAATGCCGTATTTGTGTCCTTAATATTTATTTCCAAGGACAAAAAAACACACCTACACCCACATTACTGTATGCTTGATGAGTTTATTTGATCGTCTAAGGAGTACTAAATAGCTTATTTGATTTGCTATATCTTAAAGTCTATATTTATATTCTTAATATTTATTTCCAATTAAATAAATCTTTTAACCTTGTTAACTATCACATATTTAAATAATGCAAAACTTTCTACTGTGCTTTGCAGCTTGCGGAAAATGTAATGAAAAAAATATATACATATATATTTAATTAAGTCCCCAAGATATGGAGTAACGATCTGGATGCTTAATGTAAACCACTTTTATTTTCTTATTGTATGTTTGTCTGTCTGTATCTCTGTCTCTAGCTGCTGTGTGTTTTTTCCATTCGTCTATTCACCCAGCACAGTTGTATAAAACAAAAACTTTTTAGCTAAAATTCCAAATGAAATTAAATCTTAGACAAAAACTTACACAAACCTACAATGAAAAGCTCGAGGGATTTGCCAAAAACAAATGTTATAACAATAAAAGTGTTTGCAAACATGTTTTACGTTAAGCAAATAAAGCTCCACATGGTTTTGCAAGTGATTGTTTTTTTTTCTATGAATTTAAAAAAAAAACACAAAGAAAAATCTTACCAAATACACGTACTTCTAGTTATATACACATCAGGTAGTAAATGGATTTCACAAAGTTTTAGTTTTACAATTTGTTAGCAGATAATTGCCGGTGATTGTTAGAAGGAATAATTGTTGAAAAATCAAAGTGAAACAGAAGCAAATGAATTTTAGTGGGCCAATTTGATATGGGAAAGAGAATAATTGCTAAATTTGTAGTTAATAAATTTGGAAAAAAAATTTTATACTGTGTGTATGGCGCATATTCATAGTCAAAACAAAGTATACTTTAAGAGTTTAAAACTAGTATTTCGTATGGCAATATTGGTTTTTAATTTTTAAAGTATAATTTGTTTTGACCATGAATATGGGCTATTGTTTTTAAACTCTTTAAATAAACTTTCTATAAGCGCCTATGAATTTAATAATAACATTAAAATTTCTAGGACTTTTAGTTTCGCAACGGGAAATAACTAGAATGTATATTTACATATAACCTCTTTTTTTAAGCAACTGATTACTACATTTTTTAATAAGTATAAATTTCTTATTAAAAAATTTAGTACAATATTTTTTGTACTGTAGTAACAAATTCAGACAAATAGTGATGTTAGTACTAAAAATATGATTTTAGTAAATTTGATACAAATTCAAAAATATAATGACGTTTGTACTAAAATTTGTTTTGGTAATTTTTTAACAATCTCAAAAAATTAATGATGTTAGTACTAAAATTTTTATTTTATTACCTTTGTCACAAACTCAGAAAAAAGTATGTTTGTCCTAAATATTTGATTTTAGCTATTTTGTGACTGAGAACAAAGTATTGATCTTAGCACCAATAAATCGATTTTAGTTTTTTTTACCAATCTCACAAAAATATTATGTTAAGACTGGTACTTGGTTCGAAGTTGTGAAAAATTTTCAGTACCATTGATTATTGCACGTGAAAAATTTTACATGTACTAAATGTTGCCCAACTGGCGGTTTTTTTTATAAAATTCCCGCTTTTATTGCTTTAAAGTATGCAACATAGTTAAAATTCCGTGCGAAAAAAGCACTGCTCATGTTGTTTCGCAGCTAAAATAAAATGATGCCAGATTCATTTTGCGTGGAAAAACATGCTGCCAGATAGATTTTACGTGTTTTTCGCAACAAAAACAGAGTACTACTTTTGCGAATTTATTTCGCAAATACTTTTACATGTAATTTGACAGCATCTCGCACGAAATTGTGATAGAGTACCAGGCTTTAGCCGTAAGAATTTGATTTTTGAAATTTTTTAGCGACCACTAAGAAAAATAATGATTTTAGTACTACAAAATTTTTTTTCGTAATTTTGTAACAAACTCAGAAACTCATGAGTACCAAAAATTTGATTTTAGTAACTTTTATAAGACCACAGCAACAAAATTTGATTTTAGTACTAAAAAATTTGGTATTAGTAATATGGTAACAAATTGAAAAAAAAGTCGTAATATTAGTACTATAACTTATATTTTAGTAATTTCTTAGAAAAAGTAATGATGCAAGTACTAAAAATTAAATTTTAGTAAATTTGTAACAAGTTCAGAAAAAGATTACGTTAATTCTAAAAATTGTATTTAAGTATTTTTTGAGACGAAAAAAAATAAATTATTTTTGTACTAAAAACTTCGATTTTAGTCATTTTGTAACATATTAAAAACACAATAATAATAATATTAGCACTATAGCTTTGATTTTAGTAAATTAGTAACAAATTTAGAAAAAGTTATAAGCTTCGTACTAAATATTTGTTTTTAGTAATTTTGTTACAAAATTTAGAAAAAATTTAATGTAGGTACTAAAACTTTTATTTTTTTAATCATGGGAGTACTGAACATTTGGTTGTAATAGTTTATGAATTTGTTTTATAAGAAATAATAATTTTAGTACTATAAATTTGATTTTAGCAATTTTGTGGCAAATAGAAACAAAATAATGATTTATTACTAAATGTTGGATTTTAGTAATTTTTTAATGAGCTCTGAAATAAGTAATAATAGTACTTAAAATTTAGTATCATCTAATTTTGTAACAAATTGAGATGAAATAATCGTAGTATGTACTAAAATTGGATTTTAGTAATTTAGTAAATAAATAATGATGTTAATACTGAAAAAAGTTGATTTTAGTACATTTTTAACAAATAGAAAAAAAAGTAATGATGTTAGTTGTAATAAATTCGGAAAAAATAATGAACGTTGGTACTAAAATATTGATTTAAGTAATTTTTTAATATATTCCAAAAATATAACGACTTTAGAACGTGGTTTTAGTTATTTTGTAATGAAATCCAAATAAATAATAATGTTGGTACTAAACATTTTATTTTATTGCTACCAAACTATTACAAAATTATAACATATTATTTTTTTAGCAAGTAGAAAAAATTTTTAGAACAAAAAAATTTCTATTAAATTTCTTTCAAACTTGTTACAACTTATTTAACTTTATCTGTATGTAATTTACTAAAACAAATCAACATATCGAGCCTTATTTTCGATTTTAACGTAAGCGGCAAAAATTAAATTTTTCAGGAGAAGGTTTTTTTTTAAATACTCAAATTTGTTTTTGTACGTAAATTGTCGCTTACGATAAAAATGTACAGCCTGTATCTTAAAAGTTATCAACAATTTTGCCATTTTGATAATTCTAAACTATGTGTAGGCCTATAAAATTTTAGTTTCAATAAAAACTTTGCAGGAAATGGAACTGACACAAGACTAGTTACGTGATCGGTCTTTAAGTGATAGGGCCCAGTACGAGTTCTAACACTTCCTATGAAGCGGACCAGTCACTTTTACATGGGGATGTCCTAGGATGGGGTTAATTGATACTTTGTATAGGTCTTTCGACTTGTCACTGAACTATCCCACAGTAACCTATTCGATGTAGAATAATATAAATTATTTAAAAATGTCAATCCGACCAGTGTGGCCGTTTGACCGACTAAAGTGGCAAATTGCCACTTTTTCGACTGCCTTGTCACTTTTTTTCTCCCTTTCTTAGAGTGTTTTATATACTAATACAAAAAAAATAATGTAGTTTTCTCGTTTTTTTAATTTTGCACTTTTTTTTTGATAAATCCCCTTTTGGTGCCACTTTTTGAAAAACGTCATCGGTCACCTGGACACTCAACTCTAACAATGAAAACTTATAATTTTTGTTTTTATTGTTAAAAATTCAATTATAATTTATTTGTGCGACTCGAACTGAGAACCTCGTGCATGACAGGCTCGCACACTACCCACTCGACTACAGAGGCGCTCATATTTCAAAACTATAAACACCTGTTAAACTTAGGTTAATATCTAAGTCTAGCTACGGGACTTGTTCCAGAGTGACTTGACGGTCCATTCATATCGATTCACTGTCTTTCCCACTCAAGTCTTTCTTATATATATATACTAAACCAAAAAATAAAAATAAAATATATTCGTAATACATAATACATGCACTACCGAAGTCTTTCTTATATAGACATACTAAACAAAAACAAATATTCGTAGTATATATAATATATAATATTATTCGTAATAGTGCCCTATTGAACTATGGATGAACTAATGGAGAATAAAAGTAAACGAACGAAAATGTGTTCAGGTAACATTTACCCGGCTTACGTGGAAACACCACATTGATTCTAGCGAACACAAATGAAGCTTAAATTAGCTCAGATACATGGGCTGATTAACTAGTAGAAATTCAATCCTCAGTCTAGATTGTAAACTTTTAATATACTTTTGAAATCTGAAATTTGAATATATTTCTGAAGAGCATGAATTTGAACTCGTATTGCCAAATTTTCAACTTGACATTTTCTGAAGGATACAAACTTTTTTTTGGTAGTCAATGCTGGCGGATAATACATTATTATATTATTTGATAGGTCCTAGGCTCAGCTACAATACTAGAATGAGTCCCAATAACTAGAACGAGCATGCTCTGATGTCTGTTGAAGCTTTTTAGCTGTTAAAATGTTTGGTAATTCTCAATTACTTTATGGTAGATTTTTTTTAAGAATTTGGTTGGACATTTTCTGATAAATTGGCATTAGCATTAACGTAATTCAACTTATAGAAAATATTAAACAATATATTTAGTTACCTTAATATAATCATTTTTTTTAAATCGAGATTTTGGCATTTTTCAATATATTAGATACATACAGCACGAAAATGATGAATATGTAACCACTTACACGATATATCTTCTTTTCACCATACACTACGTCCTACTTTTTTAACACTTCCATTTTCTCAAGTCCTACGACGAGTACGCTT
Organism: Tachina lurida; assembly: GCA_944452675.1. Lineage (NCBI taxonomy): Eukaryota > Metazoa > Arthropoda > Insecta > Diptera > Tachinidae > Tachina > Tachina lurida. The sequence goes on from OX101756.1 coordinate 10,159,441, forward strand.
GGTTCAATTGTCACCAAATTTATGCAGGGAAAGTCTATTTCCGATAACATGTCGCTTACGATAAAATCGAAAAAAGGGCTCGATATGAACACGTCAACTCCGCAAGTAATTAAATTACATTGTAAATAAAATATTAAATGAGATCAAAGTAATAAGATTTTAAACTATTTTAGATAGATTATCTATCGCTTTTTCCATTCATAAAGTTTGCAAATCTCTATCTAACATATCTTTATCATTTTTTTCTTTATATTTATGTTGGGAATTTGCTTAAAAATTCTTCTTTTAATAACTATTTTTTTTTAATTATCATGTAGCCCACAGAAATGCCGAGTCACCGAAATATTTCTTGTATCTTTTCCATAGCTAAAAATATTACGACTGCTATCTGGCTGGTATGATCAGAAATAATTTTATTTACAAGCAACAGCCAACTTGCGATTGTTTTATTTCATTTACCCCATATCCATATGTACAATATTTTACCCTGAAACGGCTTGTAGGCAGCATCAACATAAACATCTTAAAAAAGTAAATTTTTATATAATTTTTTTTTATACTTAGCTTAAATCACATTTAAATAAATTAAGTAAAAAAAAATACTCTACTAAATCTGGATTAAAGACAACAACTGTTAAACATTTTTGATTTATATTTTCGAAACGTTTATCTACGCTGAAAGATCTATAGTTTATTTCTGCCATAAATATTTAAAGGTTTTTTTTCTGCTCATAATCTTTTATTATTATTATGGAAGCCCGCATGAGTATCTTGAAAGAAAAAATATTTAAATCAAAAATACGCTTGGCGATCATTAGAGATTAATAATTTGTTTAAACAACAAACTATAAAAAAGAGAGCTGAGATAATAAAATGTTGAACAGAATCTATTTTTGCTCAGATTTTTTTTTTGTTTAATAATAAAGCATTAACATATGTATAATGGTGTTACATTAATTTTGGAGCGAGGAAAAAACCCGGTTAAAAAAGGTAATAAATTCATAATAAGGATGCCCAATGGGACTGATTTTTATGAATCCCATGATTCGGGATTTTGGAAATAGCGCAATTTGAGGATTGCAAATTTCAGTGTTGCAGATGTTTACTTTTATTTTTATTAATAGTTTATTGTATATATATTAAATTTACTTCAAACAGAGTATTCTTAATGAATGCCGGGATTCGCGAATTTTTTAATACCCCCAATTTCCGGTTTGGGAATTTTAGTGTTGAAAATGTTTATTTTTATTATTAGTTTATTGTATATAATAATTTAACTTTAAACAGGGTATTAAAATATTTCGTGATTCCCCGAGATATTCTTAATGAATCCCGGGATTCGAGAATTTTGCAATCTCCCCAATTTGGGGTTGGGGAATTTTAGTGTTGCAAATGTTTATTTTTATTATTAGTTTATTGTATATAATAATTTTACTTTAAACAGGGTATTTAAATATTTCATGATTCCTCGCGATATTCTTAATGAATCCCGGGATTCGGGATTTTTGTAATCCCCCAACGTCGTGATTGAGAATTTTAGTATTGCGAATGTTTACATTTACTATTAGTTTATTGTACAACTATTTTACTTCAAGCGGAGTATTTTAATATTTTGTGATTCCCCGGGATATTCTTATAGAATCCCGGGATTTGGGATTTTTGAAATACCCCAATTTGGGGATTGGAAATTTTAGTATTTCAAGTGTTTATTTTTATTGTTAGTTTATTGTACAATAATTTTACTTCAAGCAGAGTATTTAAATATTTCGTGATTTCCCGGGATATTCTTAATGAATCCCGCGAGCCGGGATTTTTTAATACCGAAAAGATTTTGCTTGCATTCTGTCAAAGAGTGATAGAGAAGCATAATTTTTACGTAATTAATTGTACAACTATTTTACTTCAAATTAAATATTTCGTGATTTCCCGGTATATTCTAAGTGATTCCCGGGATTCCGAATTTTTCGATTCCCATAATTTCGGGATTCGGAATTTTATTGTTGCAAATGTTTATTTTTATTATTTGTTTATTGTACAATAATTTTACTTCAAACACAGTATTTAAATATTTCGTGATACCCCGGGATATAATTAATGAATCACGGGAGCCGGGATTTTTTAATTCCTAAAAATATCGGGAGTCTAGATCACAGATTTTGCTTGCATTCTGTCAAAGAGTGATAGAGAAGCATAATTTTTACGTAATTTAATTTTGTAGTCGTTAGTTATAGCAAATCTGAAATTTATTTGCTGGTGGTTCAGCGATGTCCATATGCATTTCATTGTTGCTGTAACAAATCGTCAGTAGACTACAACCACACATTTTGAACAGTCACAAACCTCTTATCTTATGTACAGACTGAACCATAATAACCAGCAAATAAATTTCAAATTAAAATAAACTTATGACAATATGTCGAATAATAAATTTCTTAAATGTTATAGCAAATCCTTTTTTCCCCCTTCTTGAAATATTTTATTAAAAACAAGATACATAAGATATCTTTATATATAAAATATTTTTAATTTTTTTATAAATCTCTTTAATTTGCTTAGTCTTTTGTGAAATTTTTGGTTTATGTTTATATATATATTTTAAGTTGTTAACATTTATACTCATTTTAGCGAATACCCTTAATGCTTAAAACATTTGTTTATTTATTTGTTATGCAATAAAATTAATTTATATCACTTTTCGGTTTTCTAGCAACCACAAAAGGCGATTGAAACAAGATGTTCTGTCAGAGATAACAAATTATTTATATGTGTGTATTTTTTTTTATATAAATTATCTTAACGTTTTTATTTTTTATTTTTTAATTTTGCTTTGATTTTCGACAAAGAGAAGATTTATGGCAAATCAATAATTAAAATTAGTAAAGCTGAATTTACAAAAAAACCAAAAAAAAAAAAAAATAGCACACACTCCATAAATTGTTTAATCTATTTAAATAAGCCATAAACTTAAAGAATAATAATATTTATCAAATAGCTACAAACAGTTGCTTTTTCGACTTTTTATCTTAAAAAAAATAAAACTTTTGCAGAGAATGATTTTTTAAATTGAATTAAATTAAATTAAATTATGTGCATAAAATTTGTTAAAAGTTTACTTTCAATTTCAGTTGGCGTTTAATTTGTGTTAATGAGTTGTAGAATTTATTTAAAAAAAAAAAAAAAAAACTCACACACACTCTCAGGCGACTGCACAAATTGAAAGACAGCACATTAATTATGCCATAAAAATGTCACTAATTGCTTATACTTGTGAGTTTAAGAGTTTTCACTGTAGCAGCAGACAGTTTACTGTCAGTTATAATAATTTTTAGCAGCCAGTGTTTGCTCTCAGTGACGTCTAATTGTCTGCTGAAGTGTAAATAGTTATAAAATGTGTTTAATTTAATAACTTTTTGAAAAAAAAAAAAAAAATAACACAAGTTTTCAGCAATATAATTGATTTACTAAAGTATTAAATATGGATAAGACAAATAGTGCTATTTGTATTTTAAAATAAAAATCAATATCTTTGTAAATAATTTTTAAAACTTTTTACCATTTCATATGCAAAATAATACCCAGTTCAGACGATGAAATTTTTATGGCAGAAAGTCCTACTTTATTGGCGAGAGAAGAAAAAATAATAGAAGGAGGTAGACATCTTCTCTACGCTGTCCATATTCATTTTATATTTCTAAAAAATATAAAACTTGAACAAAAAAATTTGATGTGAATGTGAACCCTGATTTAAGCAAAATTGCTCATTTAAATAAATAAAAAAAAATTACATAAAAAATTAAAAAAGAAATATTTAATGTCTCATAACACAACATTCACAAAAAAAGAAAGAAAGATTTTCAATAACTACAATTAATTTTTCATAAAGCAAAGAAAAAAAATAATTCATAATAAATTCCTTTAAATTTGCTCAACTTCATAATTTTTATTGGCTGAATGTGAAAGAGCAAATGAATATAAACTTAAAAAATTTGCATGCTAAAGCAATAATTCTTAATTTATACAATTTAACCGAAAACCTTTTATTATTTATTAAATGCCTGAAAAACTCTTAAATGCAAGAGCAAAAATTAAAAAAAAATAAAAAAATACTAAAATTCAACACATGAAGTCATATTTAATAACGAAGATTTGAGTTTAAATGAAAATTTAATGCATTGACCAAGACGTTGTGTTGTGGAACTGTTGTATGTTGTATGTTAAATCTATAGGAAGGACAGACAGTCGTATGAATATATTTTAGCTACGCATTTGGTGGTACTGCTGATTGTTATACAAAAGAGCAAATAAGTTAAAAAAATATTTACAAAAAACACTTATAAATGGAGTATAGTTTATATAAAAAAGGGTTTAGAGACAGTGGAATGTCGTAATATGAGACATGAAAAAAATATAAAATCCTTACAAAAACCATTTATTGTTAATTTTTTGATAATTTTTTGTTGTCGCGGACCTCCTTTGAAGCCTATAATGTATAATGCTTTTTATGTTGAATTGAAATGCAAAAAAGTAAAAGGCAAACGTATATTTTTCACCGCTTTAAAAAAACAGGACAAGTTCATCAATTCTTGCAAAAAGTAGGCGGGGATACGCCCATATTTTTTATTTGATATTATGATATTATACTTATATGATTGCTGCAAAATTTGGCAAACACCTTTTTGGTGATTGTAATTACACAATTTTAAAGTTGAACAAATGGGCGGGGCTACGCCCATTAAAATTTATTATTATATTTAACGTGGTTCTACCTAACCAATTTTTACGTAACTTAGCACACACCTTGAACTCTAAAACAGACACAATCTTTCATTTAAAAAATGGGCGGAGTCAATCCCATTAAAATTTAATATTTTATTATACGTGGCTCTATTTTGCCGATTTTTACAACACCCTGAGGTCTGAAAAACACACAATCTAGCATTTAAAAAATGGGCGGACGCAAGCTCAGTATAATTTTTATATTAAACGTAGCTTAACGCGGTGTGCTTCGCTACCCCTCCCCACCCGAAAAAAAAATAAATATATATGTATATATATATGGCATTGGTGGTGCAATATGAAAATTGGATTTTGCCACGCCCCTCCGCCCGCACACCGAAAATCAAAAATCAGACTTCACAGTGTCAACCGCCTGAATATTCTGAAGACTCCCTGAAAATGTCATCAAAATCGGAACAGCCGTTTTGGAGTCCATACGTTACATACATACATACACACATCCTGTTTTATATATATAGATTTACTGCACAAAAATTTTGACACCTTTATTTCGTTTTAGGCTCAAACTCACAGTCTTTAGTTAACTAATGAAATTGCTTTAACCAATGAAATTAATTGGTAAGAAAAATCGTTAGTTAAACCACGGGTTGTAGATAACTTTAGACTGTGAGTTTGGACCTTATTGTTTGTTTCGCACTGTTTATACATACATTCGAACATATCGTTACATTAATATAGAAAGGCCTTATATATATTTCGATAGAAGAACATCTAATATCGTGCCATAACTGCCAAAAAAAATCATAAGCGGCATAATTTCGAACTTCATTTTTTACCAAAATCGATTATTTGCGATCGTAAATATTTGATTTTCGTCAAAAAAAAAAAAACGAAGTCCAAAAAATGTGTCGCTTAAGCTATTGTAGCGCTTATGGCTCGATATATCGAAAACTAAAAAAAAAATTTCTATTTCCAAAAAAAAATAATGACTTAGTGCCTTTTTATATTAAGGTAACGATATATAAAAATTAAAAAAAACGTATATTTTGTTTTAAAACAATGTTTGATGACTGATACGTTCACCTAAGGCTTCGTGGAACCCCGTTCGGTCCCCTTGGCTTTAGATATAAATTAATAAAAAAAATTTTTTTTTCATTCGCATTCAATTTTCAATTTGGCTTCACTATCCCTTACAAGTGTTTTTACTGTACCAGCATTTGTAGATTTATAAGCATTAAATCATTGTATTAAATCACAGATAACAGTCCAAATTCTTTTTTTCAAAACTTCATTTAAATTGAAAAAATTATTTAGTTTAAGACAAATTTGTGGTGCGCTATAGCTACAATTTCCATATAATACATACTGTGGCAGCTGTCAAAAGCAGAAGAAAAAGAACTAACAGTTTCGCAATTTATCTGCGAGTGACCGGCATTGTACACTACATGCGTAGCAAACTTATAGCAATATATATACTAGGCAAATAAAAATCGGAGTTGTCACACCTCATGGGGTAACTTAACGAATAACCACTGAATCTGTCAATGGAACAAAACTTATGTCATATGTTAGGACTCAGACGAGTACAGTGACATTTATCAAAATGGAATCCTTAGATTGCTTATAGGAAACCAGCAGACATGGAATCCAACCAACAAGTCTTCTTCACTTAAATGAAAAATATTTTTAACCCTTCAATATCATAAATGGTAATTCGAAATGAAAAATCATAAGAGAGACCTAAAGATGATTTTAAAATACTAGTCGATTGATACTTTTTTCGGATTTACAAAATGGCGTCTGTTGGCCGCCATATTAAGTTTTGACTACTGTCATATCCTTAGTGACACTCCCAGGATTAAGGAGTGCCGCAAAGGAACACACATACATACATATATATGTATTTACACATAGTACATACTCACATAGGCTGATAAGCACAATGGGTAATTCCATTTCAAATCAACGAAAAAAAATGCAGTTTTTTATCTAACCCTCTTAGAATTGTACACAAATTTGCACGAATGTTCTATAGTAAATATGGCGCTTCGAAAAGTAGGGAATTCGTTAAAAACAGCTATTCTCAATACCTATTAAATGGGATGTGTGTGAAGTTAGCTCCGTCAGTTAGCTTCGTTTTTAGCATTCCTACGTTACTTTACATACCTCTCGCTCAAACACTGTGAGGTAGGAAAAAATCTCTCATTTGTACACTGTTAACTTAACAGAGTAGATATTTTATAACATTTTCAAGCAAAATTATTAATGTACATATTGAAACTTTTTTATTGGTCCAAATTTCGGCCAAAATCGAAATGGTGGGGTTATACGGCCAATTGGGGTCGAAAGCCAAGCCCTCAAATATTTCAGAACTGTATAGACTATCTTCAGAAACAATACAGTTTTTGAGATATATGACTTTCAAAAATGTGAAATAAAGCATTTTCATATGTATATGGAAGCCTTTTTTGGTGGTCAAAATTTCGGCCAAAATCGAAATGGTGGGGTTATACGGCCAATTGGGGTCGAAAGCCAAGCCCTCAAATATTTCAGAACTGTATAGACTATATTCAGAAACAATACAGTTTTTGAGATATATGACTTTCAAAAATGTGAAATAAAGCATTTTCATATGTATATGGAAGCCTTTTTTGGTGGTCAAAATTTCGGCGAAAATCGAAATGGTGGGGTTATACGGCCAATTGGGGTCGAAAGCCAAGCCCTCAAATATTTCAGAACTGTATAGACTATATTCAGAAACAATACAGTTTTTGAGATATATGACTTTCAAAAATGTGAAATAAAGCATTTTCATATGTATATGGAAGCCTTTTTTGGTGGTCAAAATTTCGGCCAAAATCGAAATGGTGGGGTTATACGGCCAATTGGGGTCGAAAGCCAAGCCCTCAAATATTTCAGAACTGTATAGACTATATTCAGAAACAATACAGTTTTTGAGATATATGACTTTAAAAAATGTGAAATAAAGCATTTTCATATGTATATGGAAGCCTTTTTTGGTGGTCAAAATTTCGGCCAAAATCGAAATGGTGGGGTTATACGGCCAATTGGGGTCGAAAGCCAAGCCCTCAAATATTTCAGAACTGTATAGACTATATTCAGAAACAATACAGTTTTTGAGATATATGACTTTCAAAAATGTGAAATAAAGCATTTTCATATGTATATGGAAGCCTTTTTTGGTGGTCAAAATTTCGGCCAAAATCGAAATGGTGGGGTTATACGGCCAATTGGGGTCGAAAGCCAAGCCCTCAAATATTTCAGAACTGTATAGACTATATTCAGAAACAATACAGTTTTTGAGATATATGACTTTCAAAAATGTGAAATAAAGCATTTTCATATGTATATGGAAGCCTTTTTTGGTGGTCAAAATTTCGGCCAAAATCGAAATGGTGGGGTTATACGGCCAATTGGGGTCGAAAGCCAAGCCCTCAAATATTTCAGAACTGTATAGACTATATTCAGAAACAATACAGTTTTTGAGATATATGACTTTCAAAAATGTGAAATAAAGCATTTTCATATGTATATGGAAGCTTTTTTTGGTGGTCAAAATTTCGGCGAAAATCGAAATGGTGGGGTTATACGGCCAATTGGGGTCGAAAGCCAAGCCCTCAAATATTTCAGAACTGTATAGACTATATTCAGAAAAAATACAGTTTTTGAGATATATGACTTTCAAAAATGTGAAATAAAGTATTTTCATATGTATGTGGAAGCCTTTTTTGGTGTTTAAAATTTCGGCCAAAATCGAAATGGTGGGGTTATACGGCCAATTGGGGTCGAAAACCAAGCCCTCAAATATTTCAGAACTGTATAGACTATATTCAGAAAAAATACAGTTTTTGAGATATATGACTTTCAAAAATGTGAAATAAAGTATTTTCATATGTATATGGAAGCTTTTTTTGGTGGTCAAAATTTCGGCCAAAATCGAAATGGTGGGGTTATACGGCCAATTGGGGTCGAAAGCCAAGCCCTCAAATATTTCAGAACTGTATAGACTATATTCAGAAAAAATACAGTTTTTGAGATATATGACTTTCAAAAATGTGAAATAAAGTATTTTCATATGTATGTGGAAGCCTTTTTTGGTGTTTAAAATTTCGGCCAAAATCGAAATGGTGGGGTTATACGGCCAATTGGGGTCGAAAACCAAGCCCTCAAATATTTCAGAACTGTATAGACTATATTCAGAAACAATACAGTTTTTGAGATATATGACTTTCAAAAATGTGAAATAAAGCATTTTCATATGTATATGGAAGCCTTTTTGGTGGTCAAAATTTCGGCCAAAATCGAAATGGTGGTGTTATACGGCCAATTGGGGTCGAAAGCCAAGCCCTCAAATATTTCAGAACTGTATAGACTATATTCAGAAACAATACAGTTTTTGAGATATATGACTTTCAAAAATGTGAAATAAAGCATTTTCATATGTATATGGAAGCCTTTTTTGGTGGTCAAAATTTCGGCCAAAATCGAAATGGTGGGGTTATACGGCCAATTGGGGTCGAAAACCAAGCCCTCAAATATTTCAGAACTGTATAGACTATATTCAGAAACAATACAGTTTTTGAGATATATGACTTTCAAAAATGTGAAATAAAGCATTTTCATATGTATATGGAAGCCTTTTTTGGTGGTCAAAATTTTGGCCAAAATTTGTATATGAAAATGCTTTATTTCACATTTTTGAAAGTCATATATCTCAAAAACTGTATTGTTTCTGAATATAGTCTATACAGTTCTGAAATATTTGAGGGCTTGGCTTTCGACCCCAATTGGCCGTATAACACCACCATTTCGATTTTGGCCGAAATTTTGACCACCAAAAAGGCTTCCATATACATATGAAAATGCTTTATTTCACATTTTTGAAAGTCATATATCTCAAAAACTGTATTGTTTCTGAATATAGTCTATACAGTTCTGAAATATTTGAGGGCTTGGTTTTCGACCCCAATTGGCCGTATAACCCCACCATTTCGATTTTGGCCGAAATTTTAAACACCAAAAAAGGCTTCCACATACATATGAAAATACTTTATTTCACATTTTTGAAAGTCATATATCTCAAAAACTGTATTTTTTCTGAATATAGTCTATACAGTTCTGAAATATTTGAGGGCTTGGCTTTCGACCCCAATTGGCCGTATAACCCCACCATTTCGATTTTGGCCGAAATTTTGACCACCAAAAAAAGCTTCCATATACATATGAAAATACTTTATTTCACATTTTTGAAAGTCATATATCTCAAAAACTGTATTTTTTCTGAATATAGTCTATACAGTTCTGAAATATTTGAGGGCTTGGCTTTCGACCCCAATTGGCCGTATAACCCCACCATTGCGATTTTGGCCGAAATTTTGACCACCAAAAAAAGCTTCCATATACATATGAAAATGCTTTATTTCACATTTTTGAAAGTCATATATCTCAAAAACTGTATTGTTTCTGAATATAGTCTATACAGTTCTGAAATATTTGAGGGCTTGGCTTTCGACCCCAATTGGCCGTATAACCCCACCATTTCGATTTTGGCCGAAATTTTGACCACCAAAAAAGGCTTCCATATACATATGAAAATGCTTTATTTCACATTTTTGAAAGTCATATATCTCAAAAACTGTATTGTTTCTGAATATAGTCTATACATTTCTGAAATATTTGAGGGCTTGGCTTTCGACCCCAATTGGCCGTATAACCCCACCATTTCGATTTTGGCTGAAATTTTGACCACCAAAAAAGGCTTCCATATACATATGAAATTTCTTTATTTCACATTTTTGAAAGTCATATATCTCAAAAACTGTATTGTTTCTGAACATAGTCTATACAGTTCTGAAATATTTGAGGGCTTGGCTTTCGACCCCAATTGGCCGTATAACCCCACCATTTCGATTTTGGCCGAAATTTTGACCACCAAAAAAGGCTTCCATATACATATGAAAATGCTTTATTTCACATTTTTGAAAGTCATATATCTCAAAAACTGTATTGTTTCTGAATATAGTCTATACAGTTCTGAAATATTTGAGGGCTTGGCTTTCGACCCCAATTGGCCGTATAACCCCACCATTTCGATTTTGGCCGAAATTTTGACCACCAAAAAAGGCTTCCATATACATATGAAAATGCTTTATTTCACATTTTTGAAAGTCATATATCTCAAAAACTGTATTGTTTCTGAATATAGTCTATACAGTTCTGAAATATTTGAGGGCTTGGCTTTCGACCCCAATTGGCCGTATAACCCCACCATTTCGATTTTGGCCGAAATTTTGACCACCAAAAAAGGCTTCCATATACATATGAAAATGCTTTATTTCACATTTTTGAAAGTCATATATCTCAAAAACTGTATTGTTTCTGAAGATAGTCTATACAGTTCTGAAATATTTGAGGGCTTGGCTTTCGACCCCAACTGCCCGTATAACCCCACCATTTCGATTTTGGCCGAAATTTGGACCAATAAAAAAGTTTCAATATGTACATTAATAATTTTGCTTGAAAATGTTATAAAATATCTACTCTGTTAAGTTAACAGTGTACAAATGAGAGATTTTTTCCTACCTCACAGTGTTTGAGCGAGAGGTATGTAAAGTAACATAGGAATGCTAAAAACGAAGCTAACTGACGGAGCTAACTTCACACACATTTAAATGGGACCAATTTCGACCCTGTATCTTAAAAACTTTTGAAGATATGAGCAATGATGGCAGACCACTTATATGTGTTTTTAATGAGTTTTTCATTTTTTGACGCACAAAATCTCTGGAAACACAGAACCTGTTAGTCCAAAATTTTATATTTATCTTAGTTAAGTAACGTGCAAAAAGACAACTAAGTTTCATAAGATTCAAAGGTGGTCGGGAAAATCCGTTCGTCGGTTATAAAAATTTTAACCCCAATACTCTTCTTTGCATTGCACAGTCGGGTAATAAAATAAATCGCTACAATGCGAACAAATTACCAAAAATAAAAAGGTAGCTAAGAGACTGAAAAAAATCACCGAAAACCAAAAAATCGCCAAAACCAAAAAGCGCTAAAGCTAAAAAATATCGCTGAAAGTAAAAAAACAACCGAAAAAATTTCCGAAACGAAAATGAATGCCAAAAAACGGACAAAATCGCTTAAACGAAAAAAACAACATAACTAAACAATAATCCTAAAAAAATCGACAAAAACTCAAAAAAATCTTTAAAACTAATATAAATCTAATATAAATCGCCAAAAACCAAAAAAAATCTCTTAAATTAAAAAAAAAATACGCCAAATCTTAAAAAAACACGAAAAACCAAAAAATCTCCAGAGCGAAAAAAAACAAAAACATCAATACTAAAAAAGCGCAAAAAACAAAAAAAAATCGCCAAAACGAAAAATAACCAAAATAAGTAAAAAAAATCTCTTAAACTAAAATAAAACGCCAAAAACAGAAAAAATCGCCCTAAAGACAAAAAAAAAATAGTTGGCTGGTTACTGGTTTACCGTACAGTCATTTAAAAATATTTTATTATTACTTTGGCAAACCAATAACCAAGCAAAGATATGTCAAAAATCATAAAAACATCAAAAACGAAAAATGGCTCCAAAACTAAAAAAAAGTTTATAGTTAAACTCTCAATAAATTATTGAGAATTAAATAACTACGAGTACAGATGTGCAAAGGCTTTGCGTCAGTACCTGCCATATGGCCTACCTGACGGGTGCCAATGCACCGAGTCCAGTTTGGGGACGCCAGACCAACGCCCCCGTGAACCCTCGCAGTTCACACCTATGCAATACATAGATGCGCCTTGAGGGACCACAGGTTGCAAACCTTATATATAGTTATCCCTGTACTATATTTAATTACCTTGCTTAGGTAATTGAGCTATCTAAACTCGTATCAGTTGATATGTTCATGCCATATCAACTTTCTGTTGATTGGCAACAGCACCTAGAATAGTGTCTGGCTGACCGCGTCACAACAATCACTAGCATTGATTTAACACTGGGAAGCCAAGACTATTCTCCCAGCGATTTTGGTAGCAACCACAGCCACTACGATAATTCTCAGGCTTCCACGCTATGGTGTTGTGTATACACCATAGCGAGGTCCCCAAGAGAATTCCTCAACCATTTCCGGCACAGCTGAACCACCCTCGCGAGAAGAAAGCAAGCTGACGCCACCAAAATCCTGTGCCTATTACGATCAGACACCGCAGCATCCGTGCCCTGGGATCATATCCAGGGCGTGCAACCTTTTGAGCACAGGATTTTGATAGCCGCAATGCTTTTATCTCTGAGCAGCACTGCTGTCGGGCAACCGGCACCCGTAGCACCAGAAGTAGCCTCTGGTCAGACCTCGCAGATCCACCTTTATTAATAAAGGCTTCACTACTACTATCTTTTGAACTCAGGGGCAGTTCTAGGTGATCATGCACCTAACTGACAACAACGGTCCTTCTTTGTTTGTTTTCCTTTTATAAATACATGCACATCCTTTGCTCTGTTATTTCAGAGATCGGGTAGTAACACATAAGTTTTACGGGTAATAAGCCAAAGGTCCGCCAGCAGAAAAAACTTCATTACCCTTAGCTGGGGCCCCGGGATTGCCACACCCGTCGTCAATTTGACTCCCCTGGGGGGAACTACGAGTACAATCAATAAATTATTGAGAATTAAATAACTACGAGTACAATCAATAAATTATTGAGAATTACATAACTACAATCACAGTAGGCTAAGCAAGCTAAAATACACTTAAATAATTATACGATATTATATATATTTTAAATTCTAAACAGTTGTCTTAGTTTTATACCTGATGTAGGGCATTTTTTATCATGAATTTAGTGTTTTCTTTCGCCAACATTAATTTTTTTCGTTAATCTTTTAACCGCAACAAATATGTTTGCTATGTGCGGTCAATAAAATCAAATTCAGACTAATTGCTATGATCAGCCACAGTTATAAATTTATTTATTATTACTGGTATTCTTGCAGTGAATGTTTATATATTTGTAAATATATGTATCTCTGGGTTTATTATTTCCTTTGAAACGGTAGAGGTCTTCTGGGTGCAAATAAATCTGTTATGTTAACACAAAAATAAAATATCTAACTTAACAGTTCGATTTGGGTATAGAAAAGTTAAAAATGAAAAAAGCTTCTTCAGAGTCTTAGCAATTTAGTAAAATATTTAAAGAAATATATCTCTAACATCGTTTAGTTTTGCTGGGGCTTCACTGTTCACTTTTTGTTTTTTTTTTGGTTGTTGATGTGTTTTGCTTTGGCTGGTCTTTTAGTTTAAGCGCTTTTTTCCCCTAAATTTGTTTTTATATTTCCTTTCAGTTTCAAAATATTTTTTAAATGATTTTGTGTTATTAAATGCTTAAAAATTATTTTCTGTATACAATTTAGCTGTGGCATATAATAACAAAAACATTTATAATTTATGGCTGTTTTAGTTTAACAGTGTTTAGTTTTTTTTTTTAATTTTGAAGGTAGTAGTCTTTTTTTTTTTTTTGGTAAATACAAATTGTTTTTTTTTTTTTTAAATTAATGTCTTGACTGTAAATATTTAGTCTGCTTTAAAATATGTTCAAAGATGCTAATTTTGTTTGGATTTTAGGCTTAACGCGCTGTTACTCGTATGCTGGGGAACTGTATTTAAAGAAATTACATTTAATTAAATAAATATTTCCGTTTAAGAGTTTTTGTTAACATGCAATAGCAATTATATGGCGTAAGAGTTCACAAAACTTATAACTTTCACGGTTATAATAGTAACTTTTAAACACATATGTATATTTTAGCTTGAGACTGCAAAAAATTTTATAAAATAAATTTTTGTGTAAATGGTGAAAATGATTGAATACCTTTTGTCTCAAGAAGCAATTTCGAAACACGTTTCGTTACAATTAACTTTCAGCTAAACAGAAGAATTTCAGCAGTTCTATGAAAAAGATGTTTTTTAAATCACATTATGTAAGTTCACCGAATGAATAGTTCTTCCACAGTCTGAAAGAGTTGCCCCCAATCCCACAATGTCGACATCGTTCAACTTGTCGCACACTTAAGGCTCAGTTACCTGACTGTAATGTAATGTAACTGCAACGTAGGAAACAGCTGACCGATAATTTTATATGAAAAATATGTTACGTTACATTACATCTCCATAACTATTTGCATTACTTTTCACATAACAATATCGATCAGCTGTTTCCTACGGTTGCAGTTACTTTACATTACAGTCGGGTAACTGAGCCTTTACACTTGAAACAACAACAATATATTAAACTTTGTTGTTGTTTTGAATGTAAACGTGCTACAAGTCGAACGTTGTCGACATTGTGGGATTTTACCTTTGTTTTTACAAGCTAATCAGCCCAAAGCTATTGAAACTTGCCCGTAATAAATTTTGTAATGGAATCTTATTCGAATATTTTTTTGTTATACCTCTTTAAACTACGATATAAATATCTTTGTTCTGGTCACAATTTAAGATCCATCTGTATGTCATTTTAATAGCTACAAATATCTTAAGTCAGCTCTGGCAAATTTAAATTAATTTGTTTAAACTCATATAAAAAATTGTGGTAATCCTGATGGTTAAAAAGAGCATCATAATTCGAATAATTAAAAATAAATTAAAATTTATTCGATTCTTTTTCGGTTTTTTATCTAATCGATTAAATTTTAATTTGGTTTTAATTATTCTTATTATGCTCCTTTAAACCATCAGGATTGCCATAATTTCTTATATGACTAATCAAGTAAATCTAAAAATTTATTCGACTATTTAAAGAGTCGAGTAAAATTTTTATTCCTTTATACAAATTAATTTAAAATGTTATTTTATTAAATTTAATGAGCGACTTTATTCTTGTCATAATTTGAGACGTACATAACTTTTTTTTTATAGACGATTATATCTAAAGTTGTATTCGATTAAACAATAATAAACGAATAAAAATCTAATAAATCTAAATTTTTACTCATTTATGCGAATAAAGCGCGTGTATCCAAATGCGTATTTGATTGATCAGGTAAACTTGAATTTTTATTCGGCTATTCAAAGAGTCGAATAATTTTTTTTCTTATACGAAACTTTCAAAAATAGCTATTTAAAGAGTTCAATAATTTTTTTTGTTGATCATAAAAGTTCTAACAAAAGAAGCAACATTTTTTTTTAATAAACGAGTAAAGCTTAAGTTATGTTCGGCGGATATTTTAAAATAGGCGAATAAAATTTTTATGTGGTTAGCCAAATATTTTCAAAGTGTTATATGATTAAATAAATGAACCTGGGTATGAATGTCTTTTTTCTAGTCATAATTTAAGACTGACATATTTAATAGCTGAAAATAGCTTAAGTTTCATTCGAATATACAAAGATCCGAATAAGAATCGAACAAATTTTAACTTGTGTTTAATTATTCGAATTACAATATTTTTAAATGACAGTTGGGCCAAAATTTGTATATGATAACATTTAATCAAGTAAACAACATTAAGCTTTATTCGGCTATTCAATTTCGTAATCGAATAAATTTTATAGGAATAGAAATAAAAAATAATGTTAAATTATTTAAAAAGTGAAATAAAATGTTTATTGAGTATGGAAGTTCTAACACAGAAGGCACAATTTTCTCGGATAATCGAGTAAAGCATAAGTTGCGTTCGAGTTGAGAGTCGAGTATAATTTTTATTCGTTTATGCGAATCAATTTAAAGTGTAATTTCATTAATTGGTCGAGTTCAAAATTTTATTCATACGACTAAAGATGTCTTAAATCTTATTTGTTCAGTACCGGTCCAGCAACTTTTTATTTTTTAGTGCAAAAGAGCCGGAAAGGAATACAAAACATTCTATATTTCTATTTCAGCACTCTGCCACATGTTCAAGAATGGCTGCAACAGTACTTGTCTAATATATTTATTCGAACTATTTTTCGGTTGTCTTTTGTTATTCATATGAATAAAAATTTTTTGTTATGCTTCTCGTGATTATTAAGAAAATTTTAACATGACATCTGCTGTCTATGAAAACTCTGAGAAAATGCTTTAAAATTTGCATTCTACTACTGTACTAGCAATTTTTCTTAAAATGAATCATTCGACAAAAAAAGAATGGCCAGCATTAATCTTTATTTTTTTTTCTTCTAAATTTTGATTAAAAGAATGAGCAACAAGTCCTGTTTCAGCATTTAACCTCCACCCATTTGCAGTGGCTAAACCTTGACAGTCATACAATTGCTTTAGCTAACTTGTGTAATAAAAGTCAAGTCATTTCATAGTTTTTAAAAGGAGATCCACCTCCCATTACTTTCAGTGAAGTTGCTGTTGTTTTATAGTTTTACCTGCAGATGATTAATAAACTAAAATTCTTGTTTTGCTCTTCATTTCTATTGCATAATCCTTTTTTTTCTTCAGCATTAAAATTTTTTTTATGTTCACGGAAATTATCAACATATTTGCTAAGTATTTAACAATTTATCATACCCTGAGAATTATTTCAATTCTTCATTTGCAGCCAGCAGTAATAACAATAACATAACATAACCAACAAGCAACATCAGCAGCAACTTACAACAGCAACAACAAAAAAGTGATTTCAATACAAGTAGACATGTTTAACATTTGTCAAAATCACAAAAGAACATTGTGTAAACGACCACGACTAAAATGATTGCAAGAAAAAGTTATATTTTTTTTGTAGCCACTGTTAAATGAAAGCAGCAGCATAAATAACTAAAATATAGTTTTAGGAAACAAAAGCAAAATCACAGCAACCATATGATGAAAAAAGTAAGCAGAACGAACAACAGCAAAAACTTGGACTTGGAACGAAAAACTATAGAAAAAATATGCCGATGAGAGTATTCAGCAAACGGAGCAAAAAAAATGCAACAAATTAAAATGACTTTAAAAATATTCAAAAAGAAAATAGATAAAAAAGAAATTGAAGTCTTTTAGAAAGAATGCAAGAAACACAGAGTGTTTAATAAACGAAATATGAAAAGTTTGAACATTGATCTATAAAAATATACAAAGACTACAATGAGCTTAGCTTAACAACAGAGTTGTAAGACAATGCATTCTTATTTCTGAAGTCTTGGCGTCAGATGTGCTCAAGTAACTGTGTAGATCACATAATTGCGAATCTTCAAAGGCCATTTTTCAGAAATGCAAAAAATATTTTTCTTTGGAATTTTTGCTTTTTTAAGCAACGCTTATATGCAATTCGTTCTTAGCCATGGAACACGAAGGTAGACTTCAAGCCAACACATTTTCATATTAGTTTATAGTAAGACGCTTAATACGTTATTGAGAATCACAATATACCAACATAATAAGTTTAAAAGCCTCAAGCTGAGATCCATACAAAACAAGCATTTTTATATTATTTTTATTAGATTTTGCATCTTTTTTTCCACAAAAAAAATAAATAAAAATATAATGAACAAATTTAAGGCTTGTGCCACGATGTCACCAGCAAACGTTCGATCGCCAACTTGTATTGCAAACAACAATAACATTAGGAAATTTGTTGTTGTTTTCAATATAAGTATTCGATCGAAGGATTTCTGGGGACATCGTGGGACAGGCCGTTAATAGAGATGCTGGTTTTGTAAAAAAAACATGTGATAAGTTTAAAGAAACAAGTAACACCAATGTTCATAGTAAATATTGTGACAAACACTAGCAGAACGGAACAGCATGCTGTTTTTATCATATTCTTCACGAAATTAAAAAAATTTTTTCTTTAAGCCTTAGGTCTTTATTTTTATATATTATTTTATTATTAATAATTTCAAAAAATCTATTTGTACTATTTAAATTTTCAATATTTCCTTTCAATCACAAAAAAATATTTTTTTTATAAAAATAAAAAAAATATCTTTTAATTTAACACATAAAAAAGGTCCAAAAATTATATAAAAATTTTATTATATTCAATGCAATTTGAATATGTGAATTGTCTTAAATCATCGTATTCCAATGTGCTGAAAGCTTTTTATGTAATGAAAGCTCAAATTTTAATATGGATGGTTTACAACTGTATTGCCGTTTTGTTGATTGTTTCTTGTTTATCATGCACATGTCATTTTACAAGCTTTTATTTACTTAGTTTCACCTATCCCGTTGTATGTCTGTAATCAAATCTTGCAAATTAAATATGATCCACTTCCCGGTTTCCGATTGAGCTGAAATTTCGCATTCATGTATAAATCCGATGACAATGCAATATTATATCATGACATAGAGCTGATTTGAAGATGGCGTATATTTTTTTTTAGATATTTAAGTTTTTATTTAATTTTATTAACAAATAAAAAATGTTTTTTTTTCTCTGTAGTCTTGTTTTTGCTTATTTTTGAGCTACTTAAGGCAAACTTTTTTGGTTAACTTCTTGAAAGTAGCTACGTCGAAGCCATATGTACAATGTGCAAACTTTTATAAAGAGCTTTTTGTGTTTTCACACCGACGAGAGTACAACATCCATAAGAACAACATAACAGACATCAATGATTGCTGTTACTTTGCAAAGAAACTTGAAAAAAATTAAGAGCTTTCAAAGCTGTTTACCTTAAATGCAAATATCAGTGTATGTGTGTTTGAACACTTCTGTTTTAAAGGCAAGTCCATATTTGACAAATATTAAATACTAATGAAAAACCTTTTGATTCAGACAAGTGTTTATTAATTTAAACCGTGCCTTTGTTTTTTTTTTTTGCCACAAGCCCATGATTATTCATTTGAGTTAGTTTTATTTTTTTATTTTACGGACTTTCTTGTATATTTAAAATTAAAAAAAAAATATATATATCTAATATAGTTTGGCATAAAGAGCGATAGGAACTTTATCTTAATCGAATCATTAATATAGAAAATATGTTTGGCTTAAAAGTATTGCTTTGCTATGAAGTTTTTTTTTTTTGAAAAATTTGTATAAGGAAAGTCAATTGATAAAATTTTTTTAAGGATATGTTTAAGCCAGCTACGCGCAAGCCATATGCATAATATGCAAGCTTTTACAAAAGAGCTTTTGTGCTTACACACCGACAAGAGCACAACAGCCAATCCGATCTCGGTGACAACAATAATTGCTGGTTACTTTGCAAGGACACATAAACAAATTGTATGAGCTTACAAAGCTGTTAAGCTCAACTCCAAATATCAGTACTGTTTTAACTGCAAAGGGAAAGCAAGCGTTAGTGACAGTATCCTGCAAATTCATTTCATCATTTAGTTCTTTTACCAAAAGCATTTCCATTTTTTTTTTTTTTAACAAAAACTTGTAACTAGAGAATTAAAAAGTACAAGACAACAACAAAATGCAATTTATAGATGGCCGGGGTTGTTGCTGTGTTGTGTTACTGCTGTTTGTTGTCTGCTGTCTGTTGGCTGTTGATTTCGTGTGGCTGGCTAGCTGGCCGGCTAACTGTGTGTGTCTAGTGAGCGGCTGGGCAAGAAGGTATGAAAGGTTAGAGTTTTTAGTAAGCAATTTACGTGTTATTTAAGCTTTATTCAAATTTATGTTGTACATCTTTAAGACGGTTTTTTAATTTTGTTTAAAACGAAATATTACAAATGCAATTTAACTTATAGAACAGCAAGGAAATAAGAAAAAACAAAGCCTTTTGCCACACGAACATACCTACCTACTGCTCGTCAACATCAGCAGATTCAAAGCTTAGTCGGAAAAAAAAGAAACAGGCCAGTTTTGTGTTGTTCTAGAACACAGCATATGGATGGTGGAAAAAAAAACTATATTTATAAAATTGCAACAAAATCAGGCAAAAAGAAAACAACTATGAATAAGTGTACATCCATTAGTTGTGCTAATGATGAACAACAACCCGCTTCCTCTCACTTTACTATTCTTTGGTTTTTTATTCATTTACAACAATAATACTTGCAGCATTAAGCTCTCCAAAAAAAAAAAAGAAGAAAACTTGTTGCTACTTTTTAAACTTAAAGTTGAAATGTTGTTTGTTGTTGTTAGCATTGTTGTTGCTCTCATGAAAACGGCTTATGTCTTTAGCTGTCGAGCAATTACCTTAACCTAGTCGACAGCTTGGTTAGACGTGATAATGGCTTCTGTGTGTGCACGCGCCTGCGTTGTTTTTCAACATTTAACAATTGCTATAAAACATAAATGCCACAATGCAACAGGAATTCGTTCTGCTGTTCTTCATTATGGTGATCAAGTCAACGACAGCGAAGGAAACTAAAAATGTTTTAAGGAGAAAAATATATATGTATATACATATGTATGTACATATGTCTATAAATTGTTGGCCTCTATCAAGTGTTACTTTTGATGTTCCCTAGTGTTCTGGTGCAAGGCGAAAATTATTTGCTTTGGAAAAAATATACCCAATAAAAAAGTCAATAATGACTTATACAAACTACATACGGTCAGAATTACTTTTCTACACAAACTACATACCGTGTGCACTACTTTACAGCAGTTATGTAACTATTGCAAAGTAAACAAACAATGGTAAGTAATTTCTCGTATTCCATTTCAGTAAAAGTTCATGTGAAATAGCTGATGTTAATAACAAACAATCTCTGTCCAAGTAGATAGATGTGTGCTAATAAAGTGCGTGGCTGCACAGAAAAATACCGGCAGTTTCAAAGCTATATGGTCTAATTTAATTTTTCTCGTTTTTTTAGAAAATCACATTAATTAATAAAAATATTTCGTACTCAAGTTAGGAATTGAAAATACTTAACTTGAGCGCGATTAAGAAACTATTCCTGATTTGAAAAAAAAAATTTGTAGTAACATTCAGGCCTACTCGTTATTCTAATACTTCTACCACTTTTATAACCCAGTGGGAAAAGTGGCCATTGATTACATAATAATGGGAGAAATAATGTATTATTTTCCAAAGCCAGACAATACATTCCCTTTGATCGAACACAATAAATTCGTATTGTTTACCATGTGCATTACCACATCTGCAGAAGAAAGCATACAGGCATTAAAATAATTTTTTACTTTCCTAGGACATGTCCCATGTTAACAGTAATGAATCCTGGAACACTTTCTCCTTTACTATGCATTACCTTTTCCCACTGGGTAGTTGTTACCTTCTTAAGGAAAGGGATAGTGATAGAGAAGACAGGTGGTGAAGGAAGAGATACATGAAAGTTTCATCTGCTTTTAACACAAAAGTATTTTACTGCCTGCTTGACGTAGTTGTAGTGCGTGTCCTTTCTAAAGCATGTATTTTTAGGTTCGATTTTAATTATTTTCATCGGACTTTATTTGATTCAATTCGTTTAAACTTTGTATCGCTCTGGAGGCCAAATTAAAACCAAATATATTTAAAAATACCACACCAAAAAAGTTTGGTTTAACAGGAACATATATAAGCATATTAACACACATGTGCACGATTAGTAAAAAATAAACAATTTGAGCTTTTATTACATAAAAAGCTTTCAACACATTGGAGTACGATGATTGAAAATAATTCACATATTCTATTTGCATTGAAAAAAATTTATACAGAGTTGCAGTTTATACCAATTGACACCACAAACAGTGCACCATAGACATGAGCGCTGATGATGAAGGTATGGCGGCCTTCGAAAACAGCATGTTGTTCCGTTCTGCTAGTGTTTGTCATAATAATTTACAATTGTCTTTAGTGCAATTTGTTCCTAAAAAATTATTGCCTGTAATTTAACTAAGATAGCTTGTGTTTTTAGCTTGTTTTTAATTTGTATGTAAACGTTAAAACAAGTTTTGATCTCATAGTTAAGTAAGTGTACAACTTAAGCCAGAGGAAGCACGAGTTCAAAACTAGCAACTGTGATGTCTCATTTTTATTGCCCTTTGTGTATTCAAGGACTTCTGCACACAGAAAAAAATACCAATGTAAAATCAAGGAGCAAAAATGTTGATTGGAAATCCTATTTAATGTCGAGATACAAGACTCGTAATTAGGCCGAATATGTTGTTTAAGTGTGTTGGTGTTTATTTGATTTGTTTATACTGAAAATGCACTGTGTGACTTGTTCTTGTTTTATTTTTTGTTTGTTTTATTGTTCGGGTTAGGTAAATATTCGACAAAAGTTCCTGTTGTTGGCTAATAGTTAGGCAGTCCACTAGTCCTGTAGTCGGAGTGTCACAGGTTCGATTCCTGCCGGACACTCTGAGTAAATTTGCAGACAGGCTAAAATAGCTTCAAAGTTTGTATTCGCTTAAAAAATATATATAGCTTTAATTTCAAATAAATTTAATGCTAAATCAGTTAACTAATCATGTTGAATTCAAATGTAATTCATGACGCTATTTATTAAATGTGTACTTAAAGATTATTTAAGGTTTTTGTAGCTGCATTTTGTAAGCGCGATAAGTTCGGGTTCTAATCTTGGCCGGGGAAGCCAACCCGCACAAGCATACACACATATTGCTAACCATGTGCCAATACTTAAGTGATGTAAATTAAATAATTAATAACACAAAATGATTAAATTAAAAATTTATTCAACTTGAAATAACTCTGATTCAACATGATTTTTCATTTTGATTTAACAGTAGTGTAATTTAAATCAATATTGAAATAAAGTTATTTCAAAAGGAAAATTCTGTGGTTTCCATTAAAAAGAGCACATGTACAAAATCGAATTTTTTTAGTAGAACCAAAAAAGTTGATCTTGAAGCTTATTTTGTGTTGTGGTTTTAGCAAAATATTGAGAACATAAGTACGTATTTTTTAAAAACAATTTAGACCTTTTTGAAAGCATTTAAAATGTGTTTAACAAATTGAAATCATAAACTCCAAACAAGAAATACATAAAATAGCTTAATGTGAAAACCAAAGAATTTTTCTTTGGATGTTACTGTAAATCATGTTGAATTAACATGAAACACTTATGTAAAATTAACCTTGTTATCACAGATTTTAATATGAAATTTTTTTGTGTGTAATTAGTGAAACATCTAAGTTATTGCTTGTAATTTAGGATTGTAAGTGGCTGCCTACAAGGATATCACCTTGTTAAAATAATAAGATAAAACGCCTCTGTCGAAATAGTGTAAATTATTTTATTTCCATAATTTTTAGAAAATTTAGCTTATCATTTTGCCGCCGAAATTTCGTTGGATATTAATATATATAATTATTATATCTTACATAAATACTAAAGAAAGAATCATTTTTAAAATGGCAACCGCAGTTAAAGTTTTCCTTACTTCGTATAATACGCTAGTGTCGCTGTCAAGAATTGCTGTCAATTTGAAGATGTTTTTTTTAATAAGTTGTCTACTAGTTACAAGTATTTTTTTTTTGTAAATGTTTAAACCCTTTTGATGAAGTCCTTTCTGTAAGGCATTATCACTTCCATGTCATTGACCATGACGGCATGTGTGACCTAATTAAAATAATACTACGCATAAGTCTGCCTATTCCTGCTGTCTTATTTCTGACACTTACAAGCAATTTTTACCATTTAATGGACTTAATTTGTTGTAGTTTCTTCTTTTACATTTAAGCGATTAGATGATTATAAAAATGTTCTTGACTCCTCATATTCAAACCCTTTAAAGAATGCGTGTCATAGTTTTCATTTTTTTTTTAATCAACAATTTTATCTAAGAGACGACGCGTTTACACAAACAAAAAGACAAAAAAAAAAACATAAATTTATTTTTATACATGAAAAAGAAAAATATTATCTCGTTTATGTTGTCAAGTAAAAAATAAAAAGCGCAACACAAAATCATTTCTAAACTTAAAGTCATCATGTTGCTGCACTTGTTTGCTAAAAGCGGCTCGTGTGTTTTTTATTTTCAAGCCGCATTTGTCCCTTCTTCTGCTAGTTGTTTTTTTTTTTTTTTTTGCTTTTGTCATAAAATAAAAACAAGTCTTTAGTCCTTTTAACCATTTTTAAATAATAATTCCTTTTATAATGTTTTTGCGTGCAAAAGCAACTGAGACCGTTTCCAATGCTGTCCATCTTTGAGATGTTGGTTTTATTTTTGTATTAGGACGATGAAGTGGAAAGAAAGAGAACGTCATTTATTGTTCCACATCCAATTAAGCATTTTGATACATTTGCTTCCATTAAATTTCTTATATTTTTTTTCTTCTGCGTAACTACATTAGTTTTTTCTTTCTTTACCAAATGCATACCGACATATTTTTGTCAGAGCTGTAAAGTAATGTAAAGTTACAATTTCGGTTAGGTGGCAATTATTTGTTGTACTCTTCAAGCTTTTCTCTGTTATTGGCGGCATTCGGTGTTTAATGCAAATGGTGTTGCAAAAATGTAAATGCAAGATATTGCAGCTTTGCTTTAAACTCCAACATAATATATAAACACAATACAAAGAAAAGCTACGATATTTTGAATTAACACTTATGCAACACTATTTGCCTTAATCACCGAATACCGCCATTACAATTTTTTTTTTCAAACAAACAAAACCTGGTTTTAACTCTCTAACTCATTCAAAGGATGTATGCATTCCTTTAAATATCTTAGCACTTCAGCCTAGATTTCGTTAGTAGTTAGACAATTTCCTTTGCTGCTCTACTATTTTTCTTGTTTTTTTTCTGGCACTCTTGCTGCATTTTGTAATCGTTAGTTTATTGCGTTTTTTTTTACTCTCCATTCATTCATTTTATACTCCCTGTGCTTTTTTAGTACCAGCAGTTTTTTTCATCCTCTTTTTCTTAGTTTTTTTTATTTTTTGTTTTTGCTTTTGTAACTTTAACTTCTTAGTTTTAGCTTTTAGTAGGTTTGTTTTAAGTTTTAGTGATTTTTTTCCGGTAGTTTATGATGATGTTGCTGTTGCTGGGATTGGCTTGTTGCTCTTGTTGTTGTTGTTGCTTCATTTCTTAAGTTGTCAAGTTTAGACAAAGTAGTTTGCAAATAAGTCGTCTTTTAATGATTTAATGCACAAAATGTTTGCTTTTTCATTTATTTTTTCTTGCTACCAATTTCTACATGTGAGAGCTGTTGGTTTTTTTTTTGTTTTGTTTGTTTTGTTTTAATCCAGTATTTTCATTTAGTTTTCATGTTGTTTAAGTGCAAAATTTAAATTAATCTGCTTTACTAAATATAATACTAACTACTACAGTGAATTCTAAGAAAAGATAATCCTTCCAAAAAAAAAATTAAAATTGCAGTTTTGTGTTTTCTTTTAATAAAACAAATACTTTCAGACTTAATTTTCTTGTTTTAAAGGGGTATTTCAATACCCACCAACATAAATACCAATATAAAATCACCATGCGAAAATTTTGATTTAAAATCACATTTAATAATGTTGAATTAAAGTTTAATCCACGTTAGTATTTATTTAGTGTGTATCGATACAATATTAAAGGTTGTTTTGGCTGCAGCGGTAAGCCCCTGGACTACCACGGCATGAGTTCGAGTTCAAATCTTGGTGGGGGAAGTCAATTATTAACAACACAAATTTTCATGATACCTATGACAATACATACAATCACGTAAGTTAAATATATAATAATATAAAATGTCTAAATAGATTCATACTGTTTTAATTTATTATAACTTTAATGTAATTCAACATCGTTCTTTGTGCCATTTCAGTATTAACAAAATCACGTTGATTCAAATGTATTTTCATTTTGATTTAAAAATGCTAGATTATGAAAACAAAAGGAAGCATTTTCTTTAAAGGTTACTTTAGATCATGTTGCATTAATATGAAACACATATCAAGCGATATCAATACCGAAAAATTTTAAGTTAAGCTTGATACACTTTTTGCTCCAATGCTGACCCCTTTTTAAAAAAAATTGCAGAAAGTTTACTATCTTGGAATAAATTTTGCTTCGATGTAGGAAGTGCCAGCCTATTTTTCTTTCTAGACCATCAGTAATATGCTGTGAGCAAATTAGCAAGATTGGTAGAAGATAGAAGACAAACAAAAATGTATACTATATTGAGGCACCACGCCTACTTTTTCCATTTTCAAATTGCCTCCACAGACAATGCACACAAAATTTAATTAACGTTCTCCTTGTATATTAGTTTTTCATATATCTCATATAAATATATTCTCCGTTATTGGAAGTGCCACACCCACATGTCCAATTCGCACTTTTGTTTTTGTTAGACAACTCAACACAAAATTTCACATTTCTTGCTGCATTAAATGCAAAGATATCAAAAAAAAATTTATATGGGAGATGCCACGCCCACTTATTTAATTTCGACTTTTTATTTTTTAGCAACTTATAAGGTCAATAAAGTAACTCTTACAAAGTCCAGGTAAATTTATACGCAAGATATTGTCCACTCCTTAATACTTTTTCTTAAAATGACTAGGAATATTCTAGCCATTCTCCGTTCAATTAGATAAATGGAAAAGTGGGCATAAAAATGGGCGTGGACAATTTTTCTTTCCGCAAAAACCTAAGCTGAGTTATGACAAACAATTAAAAAAGTTAGCGTAATCAGTGCAGCCCTTCCCTGATTTTAGATAAATGAAAGAGTGGGCGTGGTCAATTTTTATTTCCATAAACACCTAAGTTGGGTTACCAACGGACGACTTTTGATTTTTATTTATACAAACATTAAAATTCTTTGCTCATAAATATCTCCCTAAAAGCTTATTTTACTAAATATGTTCACACTACGTATTAGATGCGTTTATATTTCACAAAACAAAAACTTAAGCTTCTCTTGTATATTCATCTGTATTATTTTTTCTTATTCGTTTTACTGCCACTTCACTGTAACTCCTTAACACAGTGTCTATATTTATACAAAAGCTTTAAGAAACTAGAATTATCTTTTAGTTTTGCATTATTTTTTTTTCTCTTGCTGTACCCCAGTATTTTACTTACGCTGCATGTTAATACAAAAAGCTTTATATTATAAGCAACAGCAAGAATAAAAGATGCGGAGTGCAGTTTTAACTTTTTTTGCTTGGCTTGTTCCTTCTTAATTGAGTTTTTCATTTTTAATTCTTTTTTTCCACTCTCATTGAATCTTAAAGAAAATGAATATCGTTTAAGTTAATATTATGCAAGAATGTTCCACTTTAGTTGTGTAGTTTTAATCGGGCATAGATAAAAAAATATCCAAATGAAGATTTACTACTGTAAGATTTCGAGAAAATATAACTGACATTAATGCCTACAACTCTGTGGCTACCGGAGATATAAGCATTAAGTTTTTGAGTTTAAGTAAAGCAGATGGAAAAATAAATATCCTGCTGCTGGCTGATTTGAAGGTGTAGTATTATTTTTAGGATATAGCTTTTCGAAGTGAGTGATTATTTGATTGCATGTAAAGCTTTTATTATTATTGGGGAGGACTTTGAAAGGTTAAAAATAAGTTAAGGGGAAGAAGGTGCAGAAGGGCAGAAAAAAATTTAATTCGTAGGCGTAACTAGACATAAAAAATTATTTTCCTATAATCATCTTTAATTGAAAAAAAAAAATCAAATAATCAATTAAATATTTAATCAAATCAATCAAGTCAACGAAAAAATTATTCTCCTATAATCAATTTAATTAAAAAATATCAAATAATCAATTAAAATATTAATCAGGTAAATTTAACTATTTTTAAATTTAATTGATATAAATAAAAATTTAATTAAATCAACAAAATTTTGTTTAAAACTTTTATTGACTGAAAAGTCTTATTGACACAAATTACTTTGGAATTAACATGTGCTTTTTTTATTAAAGGTTTGATTGAATTGGAGAAATATCTTTTATGCAGAATCAGTAGAATCCAATCGATTAATATATTTTCAATGTAATTGGCCAATTCACAAAGTGCTCTATTATGTCGTATTTTCCAGGATAAACTTTTTGTTTTGAAAGCAAAAATAATTTTTATTTCAATAATTTAAAATATTTATGACATTATGACATAATAATAAAAAAAAATATTTATTTTAAATTATAAATTTAATTTTATTTGAAAATTTTGAAAAATATTTTTTAGAATTTCATTGACTTTCTACTCCCTCATTAAGAAAAAAAGAAAATAATTTTTTTTTCCAACTAAACATTTTTTCCAGCTGTCTTATCATCACTGCATTTTTTATTCTTCATGCATTCTAATATTTTCTAATTGCATTTCATGTTTTAGTACATGCAGCAACCCAGCCTTTTGTAATATTTTTTTTTTTTCGACATCAGGTCACATTTTAAACTTTGTTTGTTCTTTTGTTTGATAATTGTGTTTATATTTGTTGTTAAGTGTTTTGTGTTTGTCTTTGGCGCTGGCATGTCATTGACATTTACCGCAAAAAAATTACTAAAAAAATATATTTTCACATTTAAAAAACTGCAACAAACTCATATGTTTATAGAAAGACAAGAAAAAAAAACACACACACACACACGTACTTAAACAAACTTTTTTCGCTATTAACCGTGAAAGCCAAAACATTAAAAGCCACGCCACAACTTATTATTTGAGAGAAAAAAAAATAAATGACACAGGAAAAACACATGGCAGGCATAAAATTCTCCTCATGGACCAAGCCCCCATTTCTAACCGATGATGTGTTTTGAAAGAGAATTTTTTGCAACAAAAAATACTTTAATAACAATGATGGAGATATTGATAGTGTGGCAATGACATCAAGTTCAAAACAGCAAAAAAAAAAAAAACAAACTCATAAAACGCCACCAACCAGCCAGCATATTCGAAATATCAAACTTGAAATAAACAACACCATTAAATAGAAAAATAATAGTGTGCATATTTAAAAGAAAAATCCCAATTTTTTTAAGAAATTTTGGTAGCTATAGTACACGGGTGGTATGACATTATACATCTGATTTGTCAAGGATCTAAATGAGGATTTTATTTAAGAAGCATACCATACTTTTTTTGCCCAGGTACCATAGAACGCATCCTTTACCAGCCGTCTATTTTAGAAAGCTTTTACAATATACAACTACAGCTTTAACTTATTCAGCTTTACAAAGCTTACAGATTTCTACGCACTTACACATTTTTATAATAAGTAGCAAATCAATGTCATCAATTTATTTCAAATTAGTGTTTGCTTTCGAAAAGATATTAATAATATATATGCTTCCAGTAATCGTATCTAAAGTTTCTAAATTTCGAATTTAAGTTCGAAATTTCGAAGTTTAGCAAACACATTAATTTGAATAAAAAAAAAATACACTGAGTCACTAAAATATCGTTCCCTAGTGATTGAACTTAGAGATGTAAAATGTTTAAGTGTAAAATCTTTGAAATTACGAAAAGCAAACGTGCGACAGCGGTAGCTTCCCCACAATTTTAAATTTATCTTAAGGAATTTATTTCTAAAATCGATTTACAATAAAAAAATCAATATTATTAAAGTGAAAATACGCAAATAACAGATAAAAAAATATGTTCGAAATTTCGAAGTTAATTTCGAAATTTCGAAGTTTAGGAAAATATTAATTTTAAATACAAAACTTGCATTGAGACACTAAAATATTGTTTGCCTAGTGACTAAATTGCTAGTTGTGCACTATTTTAAGTGCAAAATCTTTGAAATTACTAAAAGCAGTTGTGCGACAGCGGTATATACCCCAGAATTTTAAATTTACCTTAAGTAATTAATTTCTAAAATCTATTTACCATAAAAAACCAATTATCTGTTAAGGAAAATACGCAAATAACAAATAAAAATAACTATGTTCGAAATTTCGAAGTTTAGAAAAATATTAAATTTAAATACAAAACTTGCATAGAGACATTAAAATAGCGTTTGCTACTGATTGAATTTATAGGTGTACAATTTTTAAGTGAAAAATCTTTGAACTTACGAAAAGCAGTTGTGTGACAGCGTTAGATTCCTTTTATCTTAAGTAATTAATTTCTAAAATCGATTTACAATAAAAAAAAAATCAATATTATTTAAGTGAAAATATGCAAATAACAAATAAAGAAATAGGTTCGAAATTTCGAACTTAATTTCGAAGTTTAAGAAATTATTAATTTTAAATTAAATATATGCATTGATAAATTAAAATATTATTTGCCTAGTGATTTAATTGCTAGTTGTGCACCATTTTAAAAATCAAAATCAAAATAAAAAACTAAAATCTTCGAAATTACGAAATTACAGTTGTGGCTCAGCGGTAGATTCCCCAGAATATTAAATTTAACTTAAGTAATTTATTTTTAAAATATATCTTCTATATATATGTATAAAATAGGATGTGTGTATGTATGTAACGTATGGACTCCAAAATGGCTGGACCGATTTTGAAGAAATGTTCAGGGAATCTTCAGAATATTCAGGCGGGTGATACTGTAAAGTCTGATTTTTGATTTTCGGGCGGAGGTGCGTGGCAAAATCCAATTTTCATATAGGTATTCTATGGATTTTTATTTAAAGGCCGTAAATTTCGTTAAAAGCTAAATTTAAATCGTGTGGTAATACAACACTAATGTTTGCTTAGGGCCAGCAACGTGGACCGGATCAGCTAGTTTACAATAAAAAAAGCACTATTATTCAAGTGAAAATACGCATTAACAAACAAAAAAAAATGTGTTCGAAATTTCGAAATTAAGATCGAAATATCGAAGTTTAAAAAAACATTTATTTTAAATACAAAACTTGCATTGAGATACTAAAATATTGTTTGCCTTGTCAATTACATTTCCTGCAGGGTGGCACGTTGTTAATATGGTAAGGGATTGCAAAAATTGTTAACTTATGACTATGTACTCGTATATATGCGCATACAAATTGCTGTAGATGTGAAGAATAGAATATTCAACTAATATCGAAAATAAAAGCTTTGTACCATATTGCTTGGTCGAAAAATAACCTTAGATCCATATAAATTGCAATAGAACCAAAAATACACGAACAATTTTGCTTTCCGGTGAAAGGTACTTAAAGTGCGGCACAAACTTATGTATATTCTTTTTTTTGCTTATTTTAATTTAATTAATATGTCTTTTCAAAAAAATAAAAAATAAAACATGCATGCATAGCATTCTTAAAATTCGTTCTTAGTCATCATTCATAATATCAAACAATCTCATATTTCTTACAAAATATTTTTTTTTCGCCATTTTTAGTAAATGAGACCAAAAATTTCAATCAATTCAAACTAAATAAACTTGCAACCACAGCAATAACAACAACAACTATTGCTATAGCTAAAACAACAATGTTTACAATAAAAATGTTTGTATAACGAAAAAAAAAAATACTAACAAAATCATACCAAGGCAAAGAAGAAAAAAATATAAAAATAATCATAAAAAAACGACCGCAAATTTTTTCTTATTAATGATGATCATTGTCAAGGCACATGTGTCTTTATATACAAAATAACGTATGTCTGTCTGTCCGTCCGTGCATTCGCGAATCAAGTCTACTCTAGACCATTTAATAGTCTATACAGCTCAGCCAACCTCTATGCGTTGGCGTTAAGCAGCCAGCATAAAGCAAAAAAAAAATCACTAAATATTAAATGAAAATGCTTAAAAGAATAAAAAAATATAAAAACTGTAAGAAATTTTAGAGTTTCCGCCCGCTGTGTTTAACAGTCAAAACGTGTTGTCGTTGCTTTGTTTTGTTTCGTCTCTTAAAGCTGAACTTGTCCACATTCATGTCTTTACAATGCAAAAATTTTGTAAAAATTTGCAAAAAAGCAAAAAGCTCATATTTACAACAACAACAGCGAGTAAAGATTGTCTCATATTAGGCATGTTGCCACACGACTTTACAAGTGATCGTTCAACACTATTAGAGGGGTTTTTGTAAAATAAAACTGGCAAGCTCGAGCGCTCTCTGCCTCACCCACACACCTACACTGGTCAACGAATTGTCATTAAGCAAGGATGCCTGCATTTAAGAAAGAAACAAAATTAAACGTATATCTGTCTGCATGTTACGCTTTATTACTTTTGCCGTTTGTGGTTTTCATTTATGCTGATGAAAATATGAACATTTATGAAAAGTCAGGAGAAGAAGTTTAAGGGAAGTTTTTACAAATGTTATGAATATTGCTTTGTTTAGTCAGCTGTTGTCCTATGGTGTAGAGGAAACTAATAAAGCATACGTTTTTTTTACAAAATTTTAAATAATATTTTTACTTGCCTTCTTTGAGGAAGGGGATAGTGATAAAGAAGATAGGTGGTGGAGGAAGAGATAGAGAAAAGCTTCATTCTTTTACAACTCTGCTTTTTGCAATTTTTTTTTTGATAATGCAGTGTTGCAGCGCCTCTGGTGTCAATGAGACGTATTAAATTTTTGAAGTTGTGTTTAGTAGCCAAAAGATAGGTGGTGGAGGAAGAGATATAGGAAAGCTTCATTCTTTTACAGCTCTGCTTTTTGCACATTTTTTTAAAATGCAGTGTTGCAGCGCCTCTGGTGTCAATGAGACGTATTAAATTTTTGAAGTTGTTCTTAGTAGCCATTTTATTGACTATTTTACTTTGGTGGTGATTCTGCTACACAATACCGACGAAGAAGGGCGCTCTGATGTTACGTTAGGACTAGTATCCGCTGAAGCAGGAGTAGTTCAGTGACCAGTGTTTATGCCTTCATTACGTGAACTTTCGTACAACAACTAATACAAAGAAACACTAAAGCACATCAGAAAAATGTGTGGTATTGTTATTTAATAGCTGTCAAAACAGGGCTCGAATCCAGTACCTTCGTGTTAACTACTTCAGCCAACGTTATAAGCGTCTCGTGATTGTAAGTTAACACAGTTTTGAGTTTAAAAATTGTATTATAAAACGACTTTGCCACACGCAAAATTTATTTAGTTAGATCATCAATTTGCAGGAAGGAGAGAAGAAAAAAATCTCCCATTTTCTTTTCCAAATTTGGACTGAAATTTTTTTGTAATATCGATCTACAATATAAGAGCAATATTTTTGAGCCCTAATACGCAAATAAAAAATTATATTCGAAATTTCTATTTTAAGTTAATTTAATTTCGAAGTGGATAAAAATATTAATTTGAAATAGAAAACTAGTCTTTAGACATCAAAATATTGTTTTTTTTTTTAATAGCTGTACAATTTAACAACAACAACAACAACATCTTTGAAATAACGAAAAGCAGTTAACTTAAAGAATTTTTATTAAAATCTATTTGTAATAAAAAAAACTAATATTTTTAAGCGAAAATATGCCAAAAACAAACAGAGATTTATTTTAAATTTCGCACTTGCTAGGTTTTATATAAGTTTCTAAACCTATTATTATTTGTAAATTCTTAAATGGTTTTTGAAAGTCTGCGAATAAGATAAGAGGCTTGTGATTGTTCAAAATGGATGGTTGAAGGCTACTGATGCTTTGGCAAATCAGCACCAATGAAATACATATTATTAGACATGCTTAACCACCAACAACTAAATTGCCCTTAAATAAACATTTATTTAAATACAAAACTTGCTTTTATACATTAAAATTTTACCTAGTGATTTAATGGCTAGTTGTCAAATTATTTTAAGTGCAAAATCTTGGAAATTACTAAGAGCAGATGTCTTAAAAAACTCTTTTCTAAAATCGTTTAATAATAAAAAGAACAATATTCTTGAGCGAAAATAAGCAAATAATAAGAAAATAGATATTTTCGAATTTTCGAACTTAAGTTCGATATTTCGAAGTTTAGTCAAACCTTAATGTAAATGCAAAATTTACCTTCAGACACTAAAATATTGTTCGCCCAGTAATTAAATGTATAGTAACAACATTATTTCAAGTGCAAAGTCTTAAATATGAAGAAAAGCAGCTGTTTTAAAGAGTTTTTTTATTCTAAAATTGATTTATAATAAAAAAAAACAATATTTTTGAGTGAAAATAGGCAAATAGTAAGCAAATAGATATTTTCGAAATTTCGAACTTAAATTCGAAAATTCGAAGTTTATGAAAATATTAATTTAAATGAAAAATTTACCTTCAGACATTAATAAATTGTTCGCCCAGTGATTAAATGTTTTTAGTAACAAAATTATTTTAAGAGCAAAGTCTCAGAAATTACGAAAAACAGCAGTTTTTTCAAAAGCGATTTATAATAAAAAAACAATATTTTTGAGTGAAAATTCGAACT
Source organism: Tachina lurida (assembly GCA_944452675.1). Taxonomy (NCBI): domain Eukaryota; kingdom Metazoa; phylum Arthropoda; class Insecta; order Diptera; family Tachinidae; genus Tachina; species Tachina lurida. Next base: position 10,194,254 of record OX101756.1, read on the forward strand.
TAAATTCGAAAATTCGAAGTTTATGAAAATATTAATTTAAATACGAAACTTGCCTTCTGACATTAAAATGTTGTTCACCTAGTGCATAAAAAGGAATATTCGTAAAAATTTTTTGAGTGCAATACCTTTGAAATTCGAAAACAGTGATTAGGACAGAAATAAGGAGACAGTGGTAGGTTCTCCAGAATTTGAAATTGTCTTCATAAAATTTATTTCTAATTACGATTTACCATAAAAAAACAATAACTTTGAGCGCAAATAGGCAATTAATAAACAAAAATACATATTCGAAATTTCGAACTTTAATTCGAAACTTCGAAGTTATGGAATATATTAAGTTTAAATATAAAACTTGTCATATAAAGTCGATTTACAATAAAAAAGCAATATTTTTGGGCAAAAATATAAAAATATTAAATAAAAATTTATATTCGAAATTTCGAAAGAACATACTTTTTCCCCATGCCAATATTTAACTAAGATTGTAGCGAAAGCTGTGTATTTCTCTGGTAATTTCAACTGTTCCATTATTATGTGATGACTCTTTACTATAGATGTATGAATTGTATGATTTTTCTTCTTTTTTTTCTCTTAATTTTTATTTGCATGTAGAGACATTATTGTTTATGTTTTTAAGCGGCTTGCATTTGTTATTTGTTGCAACATTAATGCTTGTAATAAGTATGCAAAAGTTGTTGTTGCAGTTGTTGTTTATTTTAAATATGTCTGCAACTTAAGAATATTGGCGACCATTATCAAAGTCTAGCACTCTAATATTAGCACAGTCACAATCATGATGCTATATGAGAAGAGAGTTGTTGTTGAACAATATCAGTATCATTTCACATATGTATGTACAACTTGTTGTAATCATAATTGTGTGTGTGTGTGTGTGTGTGTTTGCATACATCAGTATATTTATTGTAATAATAAACGTGTAATACTTTATCGTTTGGCATCTTAACATAATGTTGTTTAGTTGTTGTTGCTGTTGTTCTTCATCTTGTTGATTGTGTTTGAATGTGTGCATGGATGTGCCTCTTTTTTTCTTAATAACACACAGCGAATTATGTTGTAGATTTGGGGTGCGTCAATTTATAAGTTCATGCAACAATTGCTGCAAAAAAAAACATATTTGTGGAGACCGGCTCTACTGGCGAACAAGAAAGAAAAAAATATGCAAAGATTCTGTGTTTTTTTTTTTTTTTTTGTCAAAAGTATTTTTCTTGTCATTTATATCTTTTTCTGTTGTTAATTTAATAAGGAAGTTGTGAAGTGTTTTCTATGGAAATTATTGTGCTCGTTATGACATTAAGTTTTTCCTTTTATTTGCTTTAATAGATTTTAGAGATAAGAGAATTATTGCAAAATAGTTAAAAAGAGTTTTAGAATATTGAAATCGGAGTTCTTAAAAAAAATTTTTCATAAAGTGAAATTTATTAATAGAATATATAACAATGATTTATAAATTTTCATTTGACATTTTTATAATTATAATTAAACAGATATATATTTTAACAAGTTTAAGGTCTTTTAATTTTTCTTTTTTTTTCCTTTTTGTTATTTTGCTAGACTTTGGTTAGGTTAGGTTAGCAGGCTGCTGGTAAGGAAGGGTGAAATTTAAAGTCCAGCTCACTTGGGTCCAATACAATGATCACTTTGTGTGTGAAGAGAAGATAGTGAGAGATGGTGATAGGGAATGGATAGCGATTGAGCATGCATGTGGTGAAGAAAGAGTTAGAGGAATTCTTTATTCTTTTACAACTCTGCGTTTTAGCACGTTTTTAATAATGCAGTGTTGAAGCGCCTCTGGTGTCAATGAGGCGTATTAAATTTTCAAACTGTGTTTAGTAGGCATTTTATTGGTTACTAGCTTAACCCGGTGTGCGAAAATCAAAAATCAGACTTCACAGTGTCAACTGCCTGAATATTCTGAATATTCATCAAAATAAGCCATTTTGGAGTCCATACGTTACATACATACATACATACACACATCCTGTTTTATATATATATAGATAGATAGATTTTACTTCGCGCCGATGATACTGCTACACAATACCAACGAACGAGGATTAGGCATCCGCTGAAGCCGGTGTATTTTACTGACCAGTACCTTATGCCTTCATCTCTAGAGCTTTTCCAACACACCAGAAAAATGCATGGTATTGTTATTTTAATGCCTGTCGGAGACAGGGTTCAAGCCCAGGACCTTCGTTTTTGTAGCCAATGTGCAAATTAATTCAGGGAACGCCACTCTTTAGACTTTGGTTAGCTTAAAGAAAAATATTAAGATATTTATTAAACTGTAATAAAATAATATTAATTCCAGTTTAATAGATATTTAATCAGCTTAAGGTCTTTCAATTTTACTTTTTTATATTTTGGTAAGCTTCGTCAGCAAATTATCAGCCCAATTCTACATATTCCCCGGGATATAATTCCCAAAATAGACTACATCTATTGTAAGCAGATGAGCTAAAATTTGAGGGAGAACTTCGAATTTTCGAAGTCAGCTATTTCATTTCCTGTTGTTCTCTTTTAAGTGAAAGCTAGCAAACGACTTTTTAAAATGGGGCTACAAGGAATAGTGAATAAACTCCCGGCGAGATGTTATTCAGAACAACGAAATTGTCTCAATAATTGTCGTATTGCAGAATAATCCAAAGATTTTTCAAATAATTAACATACATATAAAATACAAAAATATCCCAACATACCAAATGGCCTAAGAAAAATATGATAATAAGCTTACTGACATGAGCTTAAAGCTTGAACTAGGATTAAAAATAAAATGAAAAAGGTTTGCGTAACAATTGAAAAAAACCAAACGAAACGCTTGTGATAATGTAATAGTATAAGCTTATCCTTGCAATTGTAGAATAAGCTTACGAAAATAATATAGTACCTACTTTGTTTAGGAAAGCTTTTTTTTAAATTTTTTGTGTGAGATTTTTTTTATAATTTAATTTCTTGATAGCATTTTAAAGCCTTTTATTTCCCTTCAAATTTCAAAGCTTGTAAAATATACCAAATTTTATAAAATTTCCTAAATAAAGCCGCTACAAAATGCTTATAGCCTGCTTGTTTCAGCCATATACTCTCCAACTAACCACTATTTCTTATAATGAAACCCAAGTATTTTGTTGCTCATGTGCTCATGTAAAATATTCAAGCACCAACTTTTATATAAAATCATTTTACAACTGACATTGTCTCAGTTGACTGATGCATTTTTGTATGTAATCTTCTGTACCCTTTGTCTGCTTTGCCATTATCATCATTATCGTCAACAACAACACGGTTGTTTATATCATCTTGCAGCTTTCTGTGCTGTTTATGGTGAAGCAATAAACGTCAGAATTTAGCCCATTGCTGTCCATTTCAACAACGTGTGAAATAAATCACTCAAAGTGCTGAAGATCCATTAAATAACACAAACAGCAGGGCAACAATAAAACCAACAACATACACATCATGCTCAACATTTCAGAGAGAGTGTAAAAAGCTTAAAATGTGTTGTTGGGGTTTTTTTTATAAAATACTTAAACATGCACAAATGCATACATGTACACACACACACACACACACACACTTATAGACGTAAAACATTTACAGCAGCAGTAGCAGCAAATGTTAGAAGCGAAACTTTATTAAACACAGCACAAAAAGACATACTCGTACAACACTTTTAACCAAAAACAGCAACCAAACCCAACAACCGAATTGTGTGTATGCTTGCAACAACAATGTATGTATGTATGTAGTTAAGCAGTAGCAGCTTTGCACTAGCAACAACAAAGAAAACCTACCAATGTAAAGCTCTGGTATTAGCAATGTTTTTAGTCTTTTGATACCTTTGGGTGTTGAGTGGAAACACTATAACTAAACTTCTAAATCTAAAACAACAGCTTGGCAACACAAGAAATCATGTTACAAAGGCTTTATATGCCAACGAATTAAAAATAGCAAAAAGTCGTATTGCTTGTTACTTTAAAAAAAGGTATGTATGTAGTAGCTGAAGACAACTACTTAACTTGACATTATGAGGGTCTGTGCTACTCTTGTTCTTTAACCGTTTCACTTGGTTTATTTTAGTTTCTTTTTTTGAATAGTTCAGGTGTTTGTAAAGAAGTCAAGAAAGCCAGGTTGATTTGAAGAAAAAATAAATGCACTAAAATAAAATAAAGTAGTGTTTCCAATACAGCCTTTTTGATTGGAAGTTTTCGTGTTGCTTATTATTTATTAAATATTTTGAAAATATTTTAATTACACTAGTTGGTAAATGATTTCAATAATTTTGCACCATTTACTTTATATCCTTAATGACGACAATTAAATTTCAGCTACAACTATGATTGGAATTGAATTGGAATATAAACCCCATAACTACTTGCAGAACCAGCATGTGCAGCTCTATGCAAAATTTAATTGCAGTATGTTCAAGAACGGCACTACCTTCCATATATCCTTTTTTTAAATTTTTTATATGAAATCATACAAGAACTTGTAGAATTAATAAATGAAGCTCTGTGAAAAATTTCGTTGAAATCTGCGCAAGGACTGGCGTACCTCCCATATATCCTTTATTTTAAAATATCAGATTTTCCTACAATTCTTATCAAAGAGAAAAAAAATTATTGCTTCTAAAATTATTCAAAATTATTAAACTTTCTAGGCAATTTAAACAAAATCTACGAAAGGATATGTCCACCTGTCATATATCTTTGGCACAAAAAATTTAATTTCTTTCATAACTATTCGAAAAACGCAAAGGAAACTACTAACTATTTTTATCATAGTACAAATAATATTTTTAGCAAATTTCTTTTGAAGCGGTACATTTTCATGGCTTCCTTCAGTATATATTTTTTTCAAATATTAAATTTCGGCTTCAATTACCATCAGAAATCTAGAAAATATGTGTTCATACATGTGTAAAAAATTATAATATAATTCAATCGAGCTCCCTGGTGAATTTCCAAGTAGGTAATCATCCTAAATTTTTTTTTGGATTTCTACTTTACTTACAGTTGTAAAACAGCGACAGCCTGCAACTATTTTTAGAATCCTGTAAGTAAGCCTTTATTTAAAAAAATTAAATAACAGCAACAATTCTCATTTGAATTCAATGAAAAACTAACAACTATTTCAGAATTTATCTAATTAAGCTGTCTGATGAATTTCATAGTTATTAGTAAAAGAATGTGACTTTCTCCCGTATATCCTTTATTTAAAAAAAATTCAAATTTCTTAAAATTATCTTGCTAAGCAAGTGATGCAAGGAATTAAGCATTTTTCAAATGTCCTTAATTTTAGTATGTGAATTTTAGCTAAAGTAATCAGTGAAATTGGGCGAAGGACATGCCTAGCTGCCATATATCCTTTATTTCATAACTGGATATTTCGCTGCTATTCTGATTACTATGAATAGAAAATTCGTAAGTGCTTCTAAAACTGTTTAATTAAGCTTCCTTTAAATTATATCAGGACATAATTTTCATTATGTGTTCTTATTCTCAAAAATTGAAGTTTGCGGGGTTCCAGCAAGACTCTGGTCTATTTCGCTTTAATGATGATGATGAGCTTGCAATGCTCATCAAAATAAGTTTTCATGTAATTTGCAATTGTAATTGTTACATTTTATACAAACATAAGATAATCTGAAAGCAATTGAAATATTTAGAGAAATATCATTGATACTGTTTTCGTAAGGTCATGCTTTCCTGTCCAAGTGTACAATGATTCAAGTTTTGCTGATTTTATAACGTGAATGCAATTGAACATTATCTCAGAAATATGTTAACTATTGATGCAAGGACATACTAAGCATCAAAAGTGAAAATTTTTACTGCAATTGTAATCTGAATGCAATTGAAATTTTCTGAGAAATATAGATAATAGCTTTTGAGGCAAGGACATGCTTAACTTCAAAAGTTGAAATTTTGGCTACAATTGTAATTTGCAATGCAAGTGAAATTTGCTACTGTTGATGCAAAGCCATGTTTACCTCAAGAGTTGTAATTCGGCTGCAATTATAGCATGAATATAATTGAGATTATAGAATTTAAGGATTAAGTTTGCGAGCTGCAAGGCCAAAAGCATCTTAAGAAAGCTTTCTTAATACATTTCAAGCAGCAAGCTTTAAGGTTTCTTAATTTATATCAAGCAGCAATTATGTCCAAAACGAACACATATTATTACTTCCTTATAAAACTGTATGTTAGATGTCCCTGATAAATTAAATTTTTTTAGTGAATTATACTTTGTAATACGTTGATTGCCTATACCAGCTTATCTGGGGAAAAACAAAAACTTCTATAAAATGTAGATATTTTCCTTCAAGTCCACGTAAAAGTTAGACCTTGACAATTGCCCACAATTAGTTCAAGACCTCAAGGAATGAATTCGCAAAGTCATCGAGGATATGCAGCCGCATTGAGCGAATTAATGATGGAAAATTTTCAGAAAGTAATATGGTCCTGCAAGCGTTCCCCTGGCGGTTTATATAGTCCTTTATTAGTGGCCTACACTCCTGTTTACAACTAAATAAAAATTTGATGATTTCGCTTATAAATACTACGGGCAAATTACGGCACTCGATATCGAACGAAATTTTAAAATATTTTCATATAATTTTTTTTTACATTGAAAAATGTAGAGATTACATGATATTTGCTTAATAACTACTTGTGTGACAAAGCACAGTGTGGCAAAAGCATTCGATTCAGCTACAAAAATTGTCTGCCTTTATTTGAGTAAAATAGTTCTTTAAGTGTTCTCAAATTTTTAGAAATCTCTGCGCGAAAACGTCTAATGTTAACTGATGAGTGAGGGAGGACTTTCTAACTTCCAAAATAGATTTTTAATCCCTCTCACATTGTGTTGTTTTATAAGTATCTTAATTGAAGGCAAAACAAAAAAAAAACTTTACACACATTCCAGGACATATTTCAGCAACATGTGAAGGCTTATAAAACCGTAGCACTATAAAAATAAAGGTGTTGCACAACTGTTTGCTTTAAGTTGCACCCACTCAAAATTTTGAGTCTTGCCGCTTAAAATAAAATATTTACTATTTTTTTTTTTTTTTGCTGGAAAGAACAACTTTATATGATTTTTTTTTTGCCACACACTCACACATATGTAGTTGCACTTATTTTTCTGAATTTTTTTTTGTTTTTTTTTTGTGGCGTCAAATGCTACACTTGCCCTGCGGCAAGTTTTTGTAATAATTGTTGCGCTTTGTTGTCGTGTGTAGGAAAACATAACTAAAGACTTTAAGAACATGTCTTATTTTTCTTCTTTTTTTTTTGTTTCCTTTGCCTGTGTTACTTCATTTATGAAAAATGAACTTAAATTGTTGCACTTAAAGGCTTGTGAAGATTTTATTATTATTCATTCTATTTTTTATTTTGCAGTTTCTCTTATTATTTCTAAACGAGTGAGCAACTGTTGGTCTTGAGGGTGTTCTTGTATGTTGGCTGGTATATTCATAGTTGTGGCAGTTTTAAGCTGAATGCTTTTTAGTCTTTGGCATGATTTAACTAATTAAAACATAAACATGTTGCAACAAGCGCAGTAACGGCTAGCCATGCATTCATTGTTGTGGCCTGTTGTAATGCAAAATGTTGAATGTAAATTATTACTTTTATTATAAAGTGTTGCACACATAAGACGACTGACTGCAAATAGTCAACGAACATACAAGACAAAACATGTATTTAAAATACAAGATACAATAATATAATTTACAGCCAAATGGTAAATAGGCATTAATTCTTAGTTACGAGTGGTAAAGTAAAGCATAACTAATGTTGTTCTTAATGTCATGTGAAATACAGGTTCGCTGTGTAAGTGACCTCTGAAATAAATATTTTCAATTTAAATGTTGCTTGTTTCAAAGTTAAAGGTTAAAGTAATTGTACAGCATAAAAGAAAATTTCTTATTAAATATAAAAAAAAAACTTAGATTCATTGGTATTGATTTGCAAACTTTAATTTCTCTTAATGTTTCCTCATTAAAGGCCTTAATTTTCTTTTGTACATTATCACTAAGCATGCCACAGATTCTTGGTAAAATTAGTAGTCTTTAAAGCAAAAATTTCTGTGAAAATAACCACAGGACCCCAATATTATATATTTAAAAATAAAAAAAAATAAACATTATTTTCATGAAAAATAATGAAAAATGAATGAAAAAGCCTACAATTACCAAATAAATGTTAAAAGCATAAAGTCAGGTATGCGACAAAAAAAATTAAACTTGTCTCATTACACTAAAAACATTCGTTCAGTGACTGTATGGCTGTGTGGTGATTATGGCAACCGAAGATGCTTTTGACGCCATGACAGAAACATCGGTGTATGGCATCATAATCATCATCAGTGGCATTACTGCAGTTTCTGTTTAAATTTCAAACACGATTTTATTAGCATCAGCAGCAACAATCAAAAACGGCAACCAGAATCATTATCATATTTTTCCGTCTCTGTGTGTGTGTGTGTGTTTTCTGAATATATTTATTCCTTTAGAAGTGTTGAATGTCAGACTTAAACACTGATGTGGGTTTTAGTATGGCCGAGCGATTAAATTTCAATTCCTGCCACAAACTTTTATTAACACTATCGAGCAGTAATATGACAGTTTAAATGCCAATCTATTTGGCAGCGAATACGGGGTATACAATATTTGATTGTTATTTCCACAATATTCATTAGAGTCTTGTACTCGTATTACCATCAAGGTGCGTCTGTCAACTAAAGGATGTTTGTATGTGAAAGGAAACTTTCAATAATTTTGAGACATACATTTCTACAAATATACCTACACTAAAATTTACATTAGCCTCATGCACAATCATGTGCACTTGATTTTCGAAGCTTAAGCAACTACTGTAAAAATTTTCCATCAATGCTAAATATCCCTTTTTTTACTGCAATAAGGATTGCAATTTATTATATAGAAAATGAAACGCAAGGAGCGGTAATTCAGATCAAAAAGGTTAACAATAGTTTTGGCAGTACCACACCTAGTATATGGTGTAGTACTCGTGCTCTTCCATATTTCACCTAAATGACCACTAATCTTCTCAAAAAATTTTACCAAAAAAAAAAACATATTTTTCAAAATCGATTATTTCAATTCCCAAAATTTTTAGAGAACTGTGACCAATTGAGTCACATTTAGCACCTTTCAGAGTACCACACTTATATGGTGCATATTTTACCAAAATGACCAATAATCTTCTCAAGAACATTATATTTTCTTAAGGTCCATTTTCACAACTTCCCCTTAGTTAAAGACGGGATTTTGTCTGCCCGATAAATATCTTTGCATTATTACAACTTAAATTATTTATTATTATTATTATTAATAATAATAAAATTTATTGGATAAAAAAAATAATAAATGAATATTTTATTATGCAAAGCCATTTATGGGGCAGACAAAATCCTGTCTTTCACTAAAGGCAAGTTGTGAAAATGGCCCTAAATCTAAATTATTGGCTTTACTAGACATACCGAGTATTTTCACCATCCTACTTTTACAATTTCATAAACAAGATTTTAGAACAATTTTTCTAACAAAAAATGTATCTCTTTCGATCTAGTTCCAAGGATTTGGAATCTTAATCCATTTAGCGACTACACTGAAAGAATTTTCTGCATAAATTCTATGAATTTCGACATTAATCCAATGAAAAATTCATTAAAATTCAACCAACGTCATGCTTCATTGGTTTAATGAAACCAGTTTCGTCAAAATTATTTTATTGAAAACTTCATCAAATTTATTTAACAGTGTAATTAATGCAGTGTTATAACTTCATTGAAACAATAAAATAATTTCATGCAAAGAACGAAATAACTTAAACATAAAGGGGTTTCTTAATAATTAGAAAATATTGTTGTCATAAATCCAATAAAATATTCTTACGAAACCAGAATACCAACGAAGCAATATTTATGAAATTTTCATTGGATTTGTGAAATTATCATTAGATTTGTGAAAAAAAATTAATGAAATTGTTTCATTGGACTTATGAAGGAAAATTCTTTCGGTGTACTGTTAAATAGCTGACAGTGCTCTGTTATGTGCTTAAAATGCTAGAAATTTGGGTTCCTGTCTCTGCTAGTTAAATTCGAATGTATCTTCATACACATAAAGCCATCATAGTTCGGGAAACGCCATTTTTTGGGGTTCCGCGCACCAAAGGTAAAAAGAAACCCTATTTTTTCTGGTGCGATGTACGTGAATCCCTCTGTATGTCCGTCTGTCCGTCACAAGTTGTTTTCTCGAGAACCGTAACCGCGAAGGACCAGAAATATGCGCAGAATATGTAAAATATTGTCCGCTACTACAACAGAGAAAGAAAGATATATATTTAATTTTTATCTCTCTCATTCAAAATCAAAACTAGAGCAAGGAAACTTTACCTGTGCGCTCAATTTCTAAGTTAATTATACGTGTGATGGTGTTTCTCTGACTCTAGCTGAATCGCAAGGACTAAACTAGGTCACTTTGTTTAAGTTATATTTCACACCTATTAAACGTAAAACGTCTTGCCAAATCCTAATAAGTCTTATTTAATTAATAATGGAAAAAAAATCGATCAAATAGCCACTACGTCTACGCTTGCAGGACTATGTTTGAAATGTTCACATTTGCGCGGCTGTATGTGCTCGATAGCTTCACGAACTCTATTCGAAATCTGCAATCGATTGTGATCCATTGGCATAAATTCTACCTGTCAGGTAGAAAAAAGTCTTAAGGTGTTAAATCACAAGATTTCAAAGGCTTGTTGTGCTCGCTTGTTCGAGAAATCACACGGTCAGAAAACTTTTCCCATAAAAAAAACTATTATATCGTTACTTTGATCGCACGTAGCCCCACCTTGTTCAAAAAAAAAACGTCCACATCAATTGCTTTCAATTCAAGCCATACAAAATCGTTAATAATGGTTCGATAGGGCGCAATGTTTTCACGGTAGCAGTTGATCCAGCCTCATTTTCGAGAAAGTAAGTTCAAATGACCACGACAAACCACAAACTGTGGCCAACAGTGACTGAAATGTTGCGAATGAAATTTTTTTATCCTTAATTTGAGGGTTTTCCAACCCAATAAGCAATTTTGCTTGCAATAAAGTGTAAAACAATTGTTATTCAAGTCACATATTCAATTGTCAAGGGTTGAATTATGCTTGATTAACACTTTCGCTTCAATAGCATTCTCCAGTGAAAACGGAACTTGAATTCAATTCGAACAATTTAATTGTATTACAGTTGAATTCAAGCTTTGAATTATACTGTTATTCAACCTTGTATTACAATTGAATTCAAGCGTATTTCAAGCTTCAAAAAAATGTTTTTAAAATATAAAGGAAAATGCAATCGACAAGTTTTCTTTCAATAATTTTCTGCATATCTACCTTCACTATTGTTTTCACGTTTTCAATCATCTTATGTTTTTTAAAAATTCAGTTTTTTAATTATCTTTGATGTTTTTCACCATAATTTTAATTTTATTAATAAATAAATTATTTATTTGACAATGTCTGAACATATATGTATGTTGTTTGATTTTTTATTTCAAAATATTTTCAAACTTGAATATTACTTGAAAAAATTATTGAATTCAACTTTGTTTCCAGTTAAATTTCAAGTGCTTGAATTTTAATTTTTGAGTGCTTATTGGGAAGTTTCCCAAATGCGACAATTCTGCTTCTTGATGTAAAAAATGGGAGAGCTGGGTACAACTCGTTCATTCGTTCATTTTTGCCACAAACCTATGATGAAACCCATGTAATTTAAATGGGTTTGATCATTAGCATTGGTGATTGAACGAATGAACGATAGACTTGGGTCGAACTCGTTCACTAGTTCATTTTTGCCACAAACCAATGATCAAACCCATTTAAATTACATGGGTTTGATCATTGGTTTGTGGCAAAAATGAACTAGTGAACGAGTTCGACCCAAGTCTAATGAACGAGATCGACCCAGCTCTAACAACTGTTCAACTTGTATCGAACTCTTTCAGAGCACTGCTTCGTGTCAAAAACGAGATACTGAATGAGTTCGATACAAGTGTACAAGCCTAGAGCTTAATCCAACTCGTTTGAACTTGTTCAGTCGGCCGTTTGAGACACACACCTATGATCAAACCCAGTTAATTTGAATGGGTTTGATCACAGGTTTTTGTCTGAAATGAGTAAGATGAGAACGAGTTCGAAGGAGTAAGACCCAGATCTATTCATTATACTTGTATCGAACGCTTTCAGTAGCTCATTTTTTAAATTACATTGGTTTGATCATTTAAATTACATGGGTTTGATCATTGGTTTGTGTCAAAAATGAGCTACTGCAAGAGTTCGATATAGAATTGGGTCGAACTCGTTCACTAGTTAATTTTTGCCACAAACCAATGATAAAACCCATGTAATTTAAATGGGTTTGATCATTGGTTTGTGGCAAAAATGAACTAGTGAACGAGTTCGACCCAAGTCTAGTTCGATACAAGTCTACTACTCATGACTCAAGGTAATTTTTCGAATTTCCTGAGAACTCAACATTTCAAAAATTTTACTCTAAAGCTAAATATACCAGGAAACGTTAAAGTGGTAGTTCCTCTACTGTTTCTCACGTTTCCAAAAAAAAGACAAACGTTTTGTGTTGCATATTCCTAAAACAAATTTTTTAATTTAATTCCTTTTATTAGCCAACTCCATGAAGTGCTTTAACACCGCAAATCTTCAATCCAATTTTTCAAAAACAACAACAATAAGAACTTAAGCATGTACATGAATGTTGTCCATTTGTATTTATTGTTGCATTAAACATTCATTTTTCTTCATTATACACCTTTCAATAATTCTAAAACGTTTTATCATCTCATGCATTTATTGTATTCAAACAACTTTTTGTTGTTTGCAGTTAATGCATATACATACATACATATAATATTATTTTTTTTATTGTCATGTCGTTTGTTGCATGTGGCATCTTTAAATATTGCAAATATTTACTATATTTACCCGCATTGTAGTCTGCTTTTACAACCCACGAGATTAATGTTGCAGGAAATATTTGTGAAAAGCGCGAAAATTATTTCTAACAAATCTATCTATAACTATTTTCCTTTTTGTAACTTTAAGAAGCATCGGCCAAAACTAAAAGGCTTATTTGAGAAAGAAGATACAGTAAAAAAAATAATAAAGAATAAATATTAAATGAATTTCTTTAAAAGCGCACATATCGTCGCTGTTTTAACTAACTGGCCTAACTGATATCATTTTGAAAAATTAGTTAAGTCCACTATTAGACATTATGAGTCATAGTAGACCTTGTCCACTGTAAACATTACTGTCGAGCCTATAACAGTAAAAATATTTCAGACGTTTCCCTAAGAATACATGTAGAAAACAATCATAAAAGCTCCTCTCCTGTAAAATTTACAAAATGTCAGTTAGGTCAGTTAGTTAAAACAGCGACGATATGTGTATGACCGGTATGAAAGTCGTGTGTATGCAGAGACCTTAACAAACATGTTTATATTTGTTGCTTTTGTGTTGTACCTTGGAACATGATCATCAAAGTCATTTTATTTTTCATATGCCCACTACTTTACACCGAGTGTATGATTGCTGGAGTACGTGCTACATAAAGAAGATGACACTTAACAAATGATACCATAAATGTTAGTAATGATTGTTCGATGTGCATGCATGCATGTGCAAAGGAAATTGGCAAGAAGGCACTGACTGGCTGGCTTGGCTCTTGTGTGTTGGGAACAGCAGAATAAAAGTGTGAAATCAATGTTTAAAATTTTTGGGAAATAATTATAGAATGAGAGAAACATTTAAGAGAATCATTTAAGAAATGTTAGCGCAAAAATTTGATTATTTTTTTTTTAACAGCAAATGATTTCACTCTTTTAATTTATTTTAGGGTGTGCAAAAATACCACGAACTAAACACTCAACTAACCAAAAATAATACCGGCATGTACATGTACGAGTATTCAGATGTAAGTAATTCTTTTTATTATTATTTCTTGTCGTATATACACGTATGTATGTAGTTGTTGTTTCTTAATGTCCTCTTGCCTGTACAAATGTCTTGTAAGAACGAACCATTATAATGTTGGCAAAATATTTCTAAAGAACATAAAAAAGAGAAAAAAGTATCTGTATTTTAAAGGTGTATCTTCCAATAAAATAAGGGCTTTAAGGTCCGCTTTGTTACAAAAAATATTAATTGATTTTTTTTTCAGTTTTTTTTTCAAAGAAGTCTTGTAGGTGGTGTGTGATATACAACAAAAAAATATTGATCGTTTGATCAAAGTAAAATTTAATTGCGCCTTAGTGATATGAAAAAAAAACAACTTTCTTTTGAAAAGAGATAAGAAGATATTATTAATTTAATTTGCATATTACTAGTTCTTAAAACCATAATTCAATTAAATGCGCAAGAAAAGCTTGTGATTAATTGCACGACATAAAAAAAATAATATAAATTTTTAAAATGCATATCACACAGAAACAACAAACTCCAATGTTAAATCAACATGCAAAAATTTTGTTTCATACGATGAGTTCGGAGTTCAAATCTTGTCCGGGGAAGCAACACAACATACAAACATTTTCCGGATGCCTGTGCCAATACACTTAATAACGTAATTTAAATAATTAAAAAAAAAAAATACAATGACTGCATTAAATTAATAAATTCATATTGTTTCAAATTGCACTAACTTGGATTCAACATGTTTCTTCATATTATTTCAGCATCAAATTTACGTTATTCCAACCTGAAATAAGTTTGCTGCAACGTGATTTATCTTTTTGATTTAACAGTACGGGAATGTAACATCAACATGAAGTAGCGTTATTTTAGAAGAAAACATGTTCTTTGAAGATTATTGTAAATCTTGTTAGAATAACACGTAACACATATGAATCAAATTCATTGGGGAAAAAATGTTAAATTAACCTTGTTAACGTAAATTTTAATGTGAACTTTTTCTGTGTGTGTAATTATTTTTAATCCAAAATTTGTTTTTCAGGGCTAAGATCAGAGAGCAGCAATGAGCAGTGAAAAAGTGAGTAAAGTTGAATCATGACTTATAATTTATTGTACTTATGCGCACTCATACTTATTGTAATATTGTCTATGAATCATATTCACTCGTAAGTTTGAAGTGCGCATCGAACTCATACTTAGCAACATTTACGTCGTTGTTGATTTCGACTCTCCTTAACTCAATGCCTATTGACTAGACTTAGGTCGAGCTCGTTCAGTAGTTAATTTTTACCACAAACCAATGATCAAACCCATGTAATTTAAATGGTTTTGATGATTGGTTTGTGGCAAAAATGAACTAATGAACGAGTTCGACCCAAGTCTGTTATTGACGATGCAAAATGAGAATTATTCACCATACGAACATTAAAGTTCTCGTTATGAGGCTATGTGTTTCAAACTGTTTAATGACTAAACTTTTAAATAATCATACACGCATGAGTTGAGTGAGATGAATCAATGTGAGTAGTATTAGTATTTTCTAGACTTGGGTCGAACTCGTTCACTAGTTCATTTTTGCCACAAACCAATGATCAAACCCATTTAAATTACATGGGTTTGATCATTGGTTTGTGGCAAAAATGAACTAGTGCACGAGTTCGACCCAAGTCTAGTATTTTCCTGAAATTAGAACTCAAACTGAGGTGACTTATGAGTGTGAGCATTCATATTTATTTCAACCCATACTTATAAATCAATGTCATCGTGAGTATGCGTAAATCAGAGAAGTTGAGTTTAAATGATGTCTACTCACTTATATTCAAAATTTCATGAGTCAGTATGAATAGCGAAAAAAAACGATTCATTGCCGATTACTGGCCCTGATATAATATATTTTTTATAATTTTTCTAATTATGCAAAATGCTGAATTCGATCTTATGCCTGGAAAAGCCTTAAAAGACCTTACACCAAACGTTCTAGGTAAATATTCATCTCCTTCTACTCAACTATACACCAAGATCATGCGTGTGATTTCATCATCTATTTAATGCACTTTTTATAATTTTCTGTATTTTTTTCTCTCACAGTCTTAAAATTATTTCAAAGTTTTCGTAAACTCAAGTAATGGGAACGTTTACTGCAGTTGGCCACCCAGCCAAATAAGCTTCTTAAGAAGTCAATCCAGTTGCCGTATTTTATTTTTGCTTGTTAAAAATTTAAGAGCATCTTTTTGATTTTGCACATCAAATGTTAATGTGATCTTTCATTGCAATATAAAATTACGTGCCTCTTTCGTTTTATCTTAATTCATTTTATGATAATTTTCTTCTTTTCCTATCAAGGAAGAAGATTTAAATTAATGTCTGTTGCTTGCGTTTTTCCAACGACCCAAATTTTTTAGAGTTGAAACCCTGTTATCACTCCGTTTATAATCACTGAAATATAAAATTAACAAAAAAAAAATTTTAAGGAAAAAAAATCTTAAATACTGTTAAGCGTAAAGAGATTTGTGATAGTATTTGCTTAAAAAGAAGACACACATACATACATACATACGTATAAGAACGCATACTTGTGTGTTTAAAAAAAATCTTAATCTTATGAACAGAACTAAATGTAAACTTTGAGTAAGAAGACAAATAAAACGGAAGATTTCGTCAGAGATTCTTAATGTGGCTTAAGAGCTGACTTCAAATTAATATTTTTTTTTTTTAATTTAATAATCGATAGGGACTGTGTGAGAATAAACTTACTAAGTTTATCAAAATAATTTTAAATGAAGCCTAAAGTTGCTACTGCCATATAGGCCTGCTTATTGATGATTTAGCTTAAGAATCCCTGATTTTAATTCATTTACGGTGGAGAGAAAAAAAAATATGTGAAGACAGAGTTTTTGTGTCGAAAGTAGCTAACGAAATACTACCAAAAATAAATGGAAAAAAAGAACAAGTAGCATTATAAACATTCAACAGTTTGTATAGTAAATTAAAATTATCTTTTAATTTTATTTCATTTTAGTATGCAAGGTAAATATTAAAAAAATGTAAAATAAAGCACAAGGAAATACATGCATATGTATACAGCTGTCCCTCGTTTCAATATGATTATTTATTGTATGTGGAACACTTTGACATAATTAACTACAAACCACTATGTGTCCATTTTAAATTTTAGCACCCAAAATTATAGTTTTCAACCTTCGCTTTTTGAAAAAAAATCAGGATTCAATTTTTAACACTTCGACGACATAAATGGGAAACATTTTTGCTAGTTGGCAACTCTGTTTAAGGTCTGGCAAATCTGTTTATAACAGCTGTGAATTTCTAAAACATTTTTTAAATTATGTTTTTAAACTAATGAGTGGTAAAAAATTGCAATGAGGAAAAAGTAATTTTTTTTTTGTAAATTTGTTATATTTGTGTGACCAACTTTTTTAAAATGCCTATTTTAGCCACAGAGGTCTCTACTAGGGTTGTCAGACATGGCGATTTCTCGCCAAACGCGACGATTTTTCAACGTGTTTGACGTTTAATTTATTGATTTGGCAATATGGTGCTTTTTCTTGAGATAAATAAATTTGTTGACAACATTTTTTAACAAAAAAAAATTAGTTGGTTGCAGTAGTTGTTTCAAAAATAAATCTTACCAAAACTCGTCTGCTAGAAATTAAAATAATTTGATTTTAATGCTTGTTCTTATATTAATTATAGTAACATATGCGTTTTGAATTTTGATGAAAAAAAATTCTACATTTAGCGATTTTCTGCTGCATTTTTATACGATTATTTTATAAAAATTTATATGTATTAAAAAAAAAGTGTTATATAAAAACAAATTTATTATCAAATATTATTATAATTATTTATTTATTTAATGTTAACGAATATAATTCTAAGATTAAATTTAATTAGAGAGCTCTAGCAACGTTGGCCATGAGCTATTATCAAATAAAAATTAATGCCCATTTTTTGAGTTGATAATTAAATTGTAATTATTTTTAAGTTCTATTTAAATACGAAATTGTGTTTTCGAGTGCGTATTTAAATAATAATTAAATGCCCAATAATACTTAAGTCTTATGAGCGCACCATATGTTTTTATGAGTTGATGTGTTTATTGAAAACATACACATGAACATCATGTGGTCGTACTAAAAAGAAGTGCGTTTAATTTTCATAGATACTATATATAAAATATACAATACATAGTTTCATAAAATGTGCTTTTATACAATTTTAATATTCTGCATTTTGATAACCTAACTTTCTTATTTATGTTAAACAGCCTTTCATAATAAAGGGAAATTTTGCAGTGCTATCGTACTTTCAAAGTAATTTAATAAGAACTTTAACTAACCACTGAAAAAATTAAATCGTATTTAAATGCAATTTAAATTTAAATAAAAATTAGCTAATTACGTACTTAAATATTAAGTTAAAAACTAGGGGTGTGAAAAGCAACATAAAATTGATTTTGGTGACTTTTCACGATTTTTAAAATCGATTTGCCGATATAGGTCGCAAAAAATATGGCAATTCTAGTATCCACACAAAGTTTTGTGATGCTTGTTCACATGAAAATAATTTTTTCCGCAATTTCGGCTTTTATATCCATAGTGAAAACATGTCAACTTTAAAAAAAAAGTTATAAATACAGATGTCGAATTGTGTAGACTTGTATCCAACAGCTTTTTTTGATGTAGTTCGTTCAGGTTCGAATCAACAGTTGTCTTGATTACATCTATTTTTACCGGGATTTTTGTCCAACACCCCATTTCAACTTTAAAGATTCTGTATGTTTTTGATTTAATAAAACTACTGGGATAAAAACTGGATCAGCAGCGAACCAAGAAATACTACACTAACGTTTCGCAAAAATTATACAGTATAACCTCTATAATCAGGACACTCGCTAGTCCGAACTATCCAGTTCTCCGGACAAGTCTACTTTTCAGACAATTTAAAAATTTTACTTCTACTTGTTTTAAGCACAATATACATTGTGTATGGGGAAGAATAAAAGAATGCGAAAACGATTGACAGTGGAAAATAGGTCAAACAAATGACTGAGCAATGTAGTGTCTCAAATCCACAATATATGATATAAAATCAAGAAAAGCTACAGATATGATGTGTCAGGATATGAATAATATTTATTCAACTTTATATATCCTTAACCCTTTCGCCAATTTCTGTCCTTCTAAAATGGATATTTAAGCACGCGGCGAAAATTAATACGCTTTCGATGTATCTAATAAAGATATAGATCAATCGGTAACTGCCAACCAAAATTTTGAAGGCCTAGATGGTTCTTTGGAGGAATCTGAGAATCTTGAAAACAAAGTTTCAGAAGTTTTTTCAAGAGTTATTTTATGGGACAGAAAAGTAAATTGTTTTTTAAAAGTCTTTAAAAATACAGCAGATAAACTGCATAAAGATATTTGTATTCAAACCAAAATTAATTCTCATTTCACACAATGAATATTTTAAATCACTTTTATTTTAAATATTTTATGTAAATTAATTATATGAAAATGAGTTCTTAAGAGTTTTTATTTATCTTTTAGTTGTTTAATTGAATAAAACTATCTATGGAGTTTTTCAGCTGTAGTCCGGACGATTCAGTAAATCGGACAAATTCTAAAAATATATCTGGCCGGATTAACGAGGTTCTACTGTAATTGAATTACAAAAAGTTTTAATGAAAATATGCTGCTATGCTGTGAAAATAGGGTCACATGTAAGTTATTTTTAAATTTGATATGCATAAAAATGCATATTTACACACACAAGCAGAGGCATGCATACAAACACACACACACACACACACACACGCTCAAACTCACTAACATCCATATGCTGGGTCTACGCCATTCGTAACAACAAACACACAGCTAATGTATAGATAGATGTCTGATGCCAACGCGCAAAGAAGAGTTTGCTTTCAAACCCCAACCATACACATACACACATACACATACATACATACATATTTACAAGTTCTATTCATGTTTATCTTTGAAATAAATTAAATTCAAAACAGATTCGTAATGCTGCTTTTGATTTCTGTATTTGTTTTTGTTTTTCTTTTATTAACGTATTCAATTGATAAAATTGTATCTTTTGGATGGGATGCATGATTGTGTGATAAGAGACGTTTTTGTTTTAAATTTTTCTTTTTTTTATGTGTGTTATTGAATAAATATTTATTAAATGATAATAATGGGATTTTTTTTTCAAATAAAATTGATTTGCGTGCGTGTGTGTATGTTTTAAGTTGGATATTGATATTTTTCTTGATTATAATCTAATCAAATGGAAATTAATGAATTATGTGCTTGAAAAGCAACGTAATAATAAGGAATTTTTAATTAATTAATCGCTAATAGTTGCACTCACGCAAGAGCCTAAGCAGCTGGGAAGCTGATTAGAATTTTTGGAATCAAACTTTTCACAAGACAAATAAGTTATTTAATTTAATACACATATAAGAGAGAACAAAGACTCGTGGTAGGTATGACCCCAAATTTTGGTACATACCTAGAAAAACTGGATTTATTAGGAACATTTCGGTCACTATTATAGAAAACTAGCTAAAATCCGCCATGCTTCACTACACTTTATAGCTTTTGTGATGCAAAGAAAATAAATTAAGGAATGAAACATTTTGATTAATTATTGTGATTTTCTAAGGAAGAGAAAACAAATTAAACTAGACTTTAGCTAAGGGAAATACCACAATTTTTCTGTGCTACCACGCATTTCAACAGCTCCCAATATCCACCAAATTGGCCAAAGATTTTTATTTTATTGTAATGCCTTGGCATAAACTATATTCTTTGGCTTTGCTCTTGGAGCATAAATGTATAAATCCAATAGGTTTCCTACGGGGAAGAGTGCTACAACAAAGTGTCTATGAGTGATGGTGGGAATTATTTATTGTCATCTCAAATTCCACAACATTTTATAGTTCTCCTTACATTAGTTTCAAGATATGTGAAAATAAATAATTTTTTCTTATGAGAACTGCCACACCCACATGAATCATCCGAGCTTTATTTTTTCACACAGACACAGCACATTATAAAGAGTTTTAATTACAAAAATTTTAAAGTTTCCTGCTGCACTAGCTTCCCAGATATTCCAATATGAAAGAAATATTAAATGGGAGGTGCCACGCCCCTGATATAATTTCGATAATTTTTTCTTTAGCATAATTCATAAGATCAGTTGAGTAATTTCTACAAAGTATCAGCAGTTGTATATATTAGTTCTTAATATGTTTTAAAATAAATTTTTGCTATTTATGAGAAGAGCCACGCCCTCTTAAAATAAAAATATATAAATAAAATTATCGTGTCATGGTGTTTGTAAGTGAACTCCCCCGAGTTTAATGTAATTCTGTATGTGTATTCAGTAGGTCGGAGAATAGATCGTAATCTATTTTTCATACCCCTAAGTAGGTTGTGCCACACCCATAAGAACGAAAAATATTGTACTTTAAAAGCTATAAAAGTCAGAGTATTCAAATTTATTATAGACTCAGATGAGAGTAAGGTGCAAAGTAATTTAAAATATTGCTAGAATAGGATCAGGGGAAAGGGCTGCACCCCCCCCCCCCGTAAAAAGTGATTAATAATAATATTATTAATTGAAAGATATAAATGTAAAAGTCTTTAAATTTGGTATGGACTCGTTTGAGAGCAAGCTGCAAAGTAAATCCAAATATTGGTAGAATACGACTGGGGTAGGGGCACCCCCACACAAAGTAATTAATAATAATATTATATCTTAAAAGCTATAATAGCAAGAGTCTTCAAATTTGGTATGAGTTAATTTGAAAACAATTAATATAAGTATAAATTATAATCAATTCAAAACAATAAATGTTTGGTGTTTTGTTATATTTTAACCCCCGACCAAAAAAAAAGGGGGTGTTATACTCGTAAGTTGTTTGTGTGTGTCTGTGTATCTGTTTGTCTGTCCGAGTCCACATACAGACCAAACTGCTGGACCGAGTTTTAGTTTAATTTTTTTCTGTTCGAAAAGTGACTTGATCGAGAGAGTTGTTTTAAGAAAATAGGTCCAGCCATTTAGAAGATATCACATCTTCTCTAGATATATCTCAGGGTTTTAAAATGTTTAATTTTTGTTATATATTGCGTCATCGTTCAGAGCACTTGCTGCCTCTATCACTCATATACCACATTCTCACACACTTACAATGAGTTAGTTATTCTTTTGTAACAGAGCTATGTTAACATTCTAACAGAGCTATGTAAAAGCACAAGGTTTGTGCCAAGGGATATAAATTTTAAAATTTAATTTCACACACATAAGAGAAGGAGGAGAAAAGTTTTCAATACTGCCTTTAAACTTGTATGTGAAAGTGATAAACATTTCCTTGCAATGCAAGAATTTTATAGTTTAACTGTTCCTTTTTTGTATAAAAAACATATATTTGCGACGAAGAACTTTCTTAATGTTTCTCAAGTCCCAAAACTATTTACTATTTCCAATTATTTTGCAGAGCCAATTTTTATTTTAAGAAAGCAAGTGAAAAACTTAAAAAAAAATATTGTTGCACTTGTAAGCAACTGCTATGTTAACTTCTTTTTTTTCAGTGTATTACAAAATTTATTAAACAAATTATAATAACCTTTAAGTATCTCTGTCTTATTTGACTGCTCGAAGATAGAAATTTTAAGATAAATATATTTAAAAAAATATTTATGTTAATTTATGTTATTTCTTGTTGTTTTCAACATACCAGAATTACATATTAATATTTTCATATGAAAGTTATAATCAGCTGGATATTCAAACTGAAGACAAGTTTCTGTTTAAATTTGAAATGAAGAAAAAAAAATAAATAAAAACTATAATACCAAAATAAGCAGCTGTAAGTTAAAAACTCATTAAATTTAATACATAAAAGCTTAAATATCAGCACTTTAAAATCATATGCTAAAACGCGAGCTTAAAGTTATGTTTTGCTTTTATTTTTTTTTTTTTTTTTTTTGGTTTCAAGTCAAACTTCTTGACTCCATTAAAAACCTTCTATCATAATCATGTTTAAGGGCATAAATATGCCACAACATATGGAGCACAGGCAAATAAAATAACGAGACCTCCAGAAAACCAAAAAATTTTAAATTAAAAAAAACTATATAGAGTTTTGCATTGAGTTGCTTTGCACTTTTGAAATTTTGATCATGATGAACGAAAAACCACGAATTCGTTTTAAAAAAATTTTTTTTTTCTGTTATTATTTCACTTGTAATTGGGGGTTTTCAGACACACACTTTTGCTTTATATACGTTTACAGAAATCAAGTCAAAACTGAATAATTTTTGCGGCAAAACATAAAACAGTTAGTCGTTTTTGGTGGCGGAAGTTTTTTTCTTCATTTGGCCATCATTTATTGAAATGTTGAAAGATAGAATTTGCTGTGGAAAAATTGGGGATACATGTGATAAGGTTACTTTTTAGCTTGGCAATGGAATGGTTAGCACAGCCTCGAAAATTTAATACGCCTCATTGACACCAGAGGCGCTTTAACAATGGATTGTTAAAAACCTACAAAAAGCAGAGTTGTAAAATAATAATGAAATTTTTCTCTGTATCTTCCTTTACCACCTATATTCTCTATCTAACCCTTTCCAAAAAGAAGGTAACACCTAGTAATAGTATTAGGAATTCCTTGCCTCCGTGTTACTTACCTTAAAATATGCAACAATTTTCTATTAAAGACATTTCTTACGGCCTATCTTGCGATGTCACCAGAATTCATTCGTTCGATAACTTGTATTGCAAACAACAATAACATGAGAAAATTTGTTGTTGTTTGCAATAAAAGTTGTCGATAGAAAGATTTATGGTGACATCGTGGGACAGGCCAATACCAATCAGAGTTATCTCTGCAGTAAATTTATGTTTCTTATTTGTCAGCAGCATAAATATTAAGTAGCCTTATTATTTTGCTGCGCACTTTCAATACATTTCTGACATGTGACTTTGTATTGCCAACCAATTTTAGAGAAATTTTGAAGAATTATTTTTCCAGAATTATTTTTTTTTGCTTTGCCCCAACCAAAAGTAAAACAACATGTAAATCGTCTAGATATCAAACTTGTTAACAAGTACTTAAGGCAGTGTTTCTTGTTTCTTTTTTATTAACGTAAGTGGCTACATTGTTATTAAGAGACGATTTCCTACCAGCCTCCATTCCAACAAAACAAAAAATTAAAAATTAAGAAAACATTTTTTGGTCACATGGCTGACTGAGTTGTTGGCTTAAAGTCGTACCACCTTTAAGCCGCTGCTGCAAAGCTAAAATTCGAACATTATAGTGCAAGAAAAGGTGTATGTCATAATGAGCCTGGGTGGAAGTGACGCCTTTTGTGTTCTCTCTTTTTTTTTTTTTTTTAAAGAAATTTATTTTTAATATTACCTAAAACAACTGAACAAGAGCTTCCTACAAATTATAACATGTTAACCAGAGTGCTTCAAAGTTGAATAAAAAAAAAATGAGAAAAAACAACAACTTAAAGCCAAATTTGAAACAGATTTTAATGGTCATGTATTAAGAGGTTGTATGAAATTTTCACAGCTAATTTTTGTGTCCTTTTCTTTAACTGTGCATTTTTGTCGCAAGCAAGCTGCAACAATTTGTTGAAAAAAAAAACATTTATTTTGTTGATAATTTGTAACCGGTTTAATTATTTGAAGTCCTTAAAAAGACATAAATGCAAATTATCCACTAAAGAATAAAGTGATATTTTAAATAATGCTTTTGATTAATAAGCAACAATGTAAACAACCAAAAAAAAATTATTTGGGAGCAATTGTGCACACACATTTGAGTTTGGCAGCTGTCACATATGCAAGGACGTAGCTAAAGTTAACGTGGGTACTTGCCATGATAATCTTATCTCACGCTGCTTCTAACACTGGGTGAACTAAAGTGTCTGCCAGAGATCACAATGTGACTTGCAAGGAACATAGACAAAGAAAACTTTCATATTAAAATCTAACAGCCTTGTTTGTAAAAATTATAAAAGTTTTAAAAAAGGTTTTTGAAGCAGATTTCCGTAAAAAACCCTAATTATTTTTATACATAAGCCTGTAAGAAAACAAGCTTAATTTAACATTTTCCGACAATGATTTTGCTTCATATGAGATTCATGTTAATTCAACATGATTTACAGTAGTCTGCAGAGAAAAATTTTTGTTTTGAAATTATTTTATTTCATGTTGATTTAACATTCCAGTACTGTTAAATTAAAATGAAGAATAATATTGCATCAAGTTGAAACAATTTGAACTTGATATTGAAATAACACGATGAATCATATTGAATCAAAGGTATTTCACATTGAAATGACATTAATTTAATTTAATGTAGTAATTTTATTTTATTATAATTAATTAACTTAAGTAATAGTGTATATTGGCACGGACATCATAAAAAAATTTTGTATGTATAGTTGCTCCCCGGCCAATATTTTAAACTCGAAGGCAACGCGTGATAGTCAAAGCGCTTAACTCTGCAGCCACAACAACTTTGTCATGAATTAAATTTTAATTCAACTTGATTTATTTTAACATAAAATTTATTTGTAATTTAAGTTATATAAAAAAAGTTACAGATAAAAAAAACACAAGCTCCAAGGCTGCTTTGGCTGCTCGGCTGGATGCGAACCAACGACCCTCCGACTACTAGACTAATACACTGCCCACTAGTCAGCAGCAGGATGTTTTTCGCTGGCTATGCGAAGTTTTTACACAACATGAATACCAAAGCAAACAACAACAAAGAAAGAACAATTTACACAACAACAACAACATTATAAATTTAATATAATTTATAATCAACATTTTTTCATGTTGATTTTACATTGGTGTTTTTTCTGTGTTTCACTAATTGCGGCTTTAATATCAGATAGATTCCTCTTTAAATCATCAAAATTATATTTAACATTAAATTTGCAGGTGTGTATGTGTATTTATAAAATGGATGCAAGAAAGCAGAGTTGTAAAAGAATGAAATGTTCCTCTATCTCTTTCCTGAGCACATGTCTTCTCTAGCACTATCCCGTTCCGAAGCAAGGAAACACTTAGTAAAAATAGTAGGCATTAATTGCAAAAAAAATGCGATAAAACATTAAACAGTTTTGGATTAATAATTTGTAAACAATATATGTGACTCGGAGAGATAAAAAACGGACTTATACGCTCAGAAAATTAGTTTTGGAGAAAACGATTTTGAAGTTAACAAGTTGATTTTGATGCGCCTTACCGCGGATGCACTATGGCGGAATAGTTTTTGTTATATTATTGGATGAAACTCCTCACTCATGGGTTTTCAAGTCGGGCTTTCAAAATTCAAAATGTCGGATTTTTTGTTAAGAATTGAGCGGATTTACTTAAACTTAATTATTCAGGTGTTTCGACGTTACTGATACGCAGTTTAGTCTTTTAAGTTCTATTTATCAATTTTATGGTGATTTCGAAGTGTTTTAAAAGTGAAAAAAGGAAGTAGTAAAATTTTAGAAAAAAATTAAATTTTTCTATTTCACTTTTTTTTTTGTCAAAAGTGTATTTTGAAACAAATTTTTGACAAATTTAATGTGGTAAGAAAACTGCAGTTTGTTGCATTAGGTTTTCTCTACTATAGAAATCAGCAAAAAACTAAAAAAAATCGATTTTCTTCGATCTATAAGTCCCTTTAAGCTTTCCCATTCACATATATATTTTTTAAATTTCAATTTTTGAAAAAAGCACACAAAAACATTCATTTATACCAAAAATATGCACTTATGACCAAATCATGCAAAAATATGAATTTTAAGTAAAATATGCAAAAATTTGCAGTAAAAAATCGATGCCACTTCTGCGCAAATTCATTGCTTCATAAAGATATTTCGTTCTTGTCATTATCAGTGTTATGAGAAAATGTATATATATGCCTGAGACCCCCCGTCCCTTAATATTATTTTATTATCTTATGCCTTTTTCTTAGTTAAATGCATATTTGGGAGCATATTTTTAATTTTTAAGTGCATTTGTTAAGTGTTGAAAATTAATTTTTAGTTGCACGAAAGCCCCAGCCCTGCTCATTATATTATGTGGAAATAAAATATTTACTGCCTTATTTGTAAAAAATATTAAGGCTTTATAAAGGGTTTATAAAGCAGATTTTAATACAAAATCTTTCTTAGTAGGCCCTTATTAAGTCTTGCTAATTTTTATAAATAAGGCCGCCGTTAATCTTTAGTTTCAAATACTTTGATCAAAATTCTTTAACTTTTTATACTAAGCGACTATTGTTTTTTTCCTATAATTTGTTACAACACAGATCCTTCAATCATTTCCCTTTCACACTCCTTGCTTAAGTTCATTTTAACTTTTTGATTCCCATACATTTAATCTGGCCAAAAAAAAAAAGAGCTTACAGATACTACTTAAGCCTTCCATAGAATTCCATTTAGTGATCTTGTTAATCATCAAAACAGCACATGCATTTTAAATTTATACGTTGAATACTAATGTTATTCTGCATTTTTCACCTTGAGGTTTCAGGAATTCTAGATAAGATTTTCCCAGTGCTTTTATTTTAGATTTCTTTTATTTTTTGTACCTTAGCTGATATTCAAACAATTCGTTTTGGTACTTAAAACCAAAATGTTTTGTACATGCCCAAATGCAATCAGAGATGAACATTAAGTTTTTTTTTTTTTGCAAGCAGCATTTTAAAAAGATGATACTAAGATGAACAACAAGATTTTCCTTTTTTGTATAAATTCCTTTAAAAGCCTTAAGTCATATCAGGTCTTTAACTAAATCAAAAAGTAAAAATATAAAAAAAAACTTATTAAAAAATATATAGTTAAACTTGAAGCTCAGCCAATATGTCTGCTTACAGATATATACATACATATAATGAAATAAGGGGGCAAATATGATTACATTACATTTGTTACACAAAAGCAACAGATTTTCTTACAACCAAACCGAATACATATTTTCAAGATAAATCTTAAAGCATCATAAAAGAAACTTTTACATTTAGTTTAATCGAAAAAGAAAACGCGCAAAACAAAAAAATAAAAAATAAAGTATGAAAATTTACTTCATTTAGTTGCGAGTTGAAATATTTTAAGTAGAATAATCAAAAACAAGCGAAAAGAAAAACCAAAGAACCAAAACGAATCTTACTTACTCATCACACATAAATCTTAATTGACCCTATAACGTATAAATCATAATCATCATAATTGTCAGTAGCAGCAGACGCACTTGATACTCCTGCTCCAATCACATACAAACCATCATTTGAGTATATATGAATGTTGTTTGTTGGGGCATGCAACAAACAGCCAATTTTAAGTTTTTTTTTTTTTTTTGTAGCATAGGCATAGCAACAGACACAAGACAGTCAGTTACTTAAAGGGAACAAATTGTGCTATTTATGAATGTTTTACTATTAATGTGTTTATTAATTTTATGCTGAATGCTGAATGGAAGGAAGGTAAGGCCTTGAAGAGGGGAAATTAGAGATTTCAATTTATTTAAAAGTTTTTTTTTCATGTTGTCTAGGAGTTTAAATATCGTGCCAAAACCGCCAAATAAGCTTAAGCGACATAATTTTCGAACTTAATTTTTTTTTACCAAAAGCGATTATTTGCAATCGTAAAAAAGATTCGAAAAATGTGTCGCTTAAGTTTTTTTGGCGGTTATGGCTCGATATGTGTATACACTTTTTCGTCAGAGACGTAACATCCCTAGTATTTAGTTATTAAAATTTACAAACAAAAGTATGCAAAAGAATTTGCCACAAACAAGTGATATTTATTTGTATATTATTAATTCATTGCTAAAGAAATTAAAATAAAAAAAAAATCCCTCAAAGAATAAAATTTAAAAAAACATTTGATTTGATTCAAATGCTTAATTAATTAAACTTCCATCACTCTGTTGCTATTCATGCACATGCCCATTTCCATTTCGACAGTCCAAAACAAGCTTCTAAAGTAAAATACAGGGTGTTACAATAAGACATTTTATTTTCAATAACCCGCTATTTTTGACAGTTGACATCATAGAATGACAAAAGTATGGCTTTAAGTACTCTTTGAGTATTAGCCGTCAAACAACTGTGACTGCGTGCAGCTTAAAAAAACACGCTCATCATATGCAAACACACGCATTAATTTTAAACCGAATACGTTTAACTATAAACATCCAACAACTATACACGGTTATCCGTGGCAAATCAGTCAACCAGTGCGAAAGAGACGAAAAACTCTCGCAGGCCAAACAGCACACACAAGCCTGACCGCACTTAAAAAATAATTGCGATGACGCAAGAACTGTTCCTCAGCCCAGAGCTGCTTGAGGACTGTGTTAATACACATTTTTTTAAATAACGCAGCACAAACGACAAAAACTTAAGTTGATAGACTGTATGAGCTACAATCATACGCATGAGTATAAAAATACCCCGACTACTAATCGGCTACATTTGCATGTATACAGGGCTATTTTATGTACACACACATAAAGCATACTTTCTAAAAGCCACTCACAAGGACATACATTTTTTATATACACATGATTGTATAGGGAACAAATATCCCGATTATCAGCGTATTCGTTTTCGCCCGATTAAACATCCACATCCTGAGTATAAACATAATCTGACTGTAAGTGTGACAGATATCCAATACAATTGATGCCTTTTTATTTTTAGTTGTATCAGATTTTAGTTTTTCCCATAAAGGAAGTAATGATGTTCTTGTATGTTGCAATCGGCTTTAGTCATAGTTGCTTGAAAGAAAATATGTGAGCGTTGGCTGAAAAAGTTACAACCTTGACTGCAAGACCGAAGGTCCTGATGTGCATTAGTATCTCTTTGTTTCAGTTGTTGTAGGAAAGTTCAAGTGATGAAGGCATAAACGCTGGTCACTGAACTACTCCTGCTTCAGCGGATACTAATGCTAATGCAACACCAGAACGCCCTCTTTCGTTGTGTAGCAGAGTCATCGGCGAAGTAAAATAACAATAAAATAGCTTGGTCGGTTTACCTGGCTGTGTACTTCACGCAGGCATTCCAGTAGAATCTAGATCAGTGGTGTCAAAAATAAAACTAAAGTTTTATGTGTGAGAAAAGTTGTCTCATTCATCTCTGAAGTACATAGAAAAAAATAAATATTTGGAACAAATGCAGTTTAGTAAAGCAGCTAAAAATAAATAAAAAGGAGCCTATGTGATAGAAAATTAAAAAATAAGATGAAAAAATTAAACAAAAAAGTTGGCGGCGACCCATATTTTTCAAGTTATCGGGCTCTGAACTTTTCATAGGAAACTCTGAAAAATCTCAAAAAAAGAATTTTTAAATAGCTTATCAGATAGTAATGTGATAAATAAGAAAAAAAACTTAATCAAAAAAATTTGTTGCAGGTCATATTTCCCGAGTTATTGGTCTTTAAAGTTTAAATAGAAAGTGCAGTTTAGTGAAAATGCTCCAAAAAAAAAAAGCCAAAACGTCTTTTAAATACATATTAATTTCTTTCCTTAAACATTTTACAACATCAAACACATTAAATATCGCGAAAAGCATTGGTGATCATAGAATATATTTCGCATGCCACTTCTTTTCTTTCACTGTATCTATAAACAAATTAATACACCCGCTACGCATGTGTTCTCGTCGCTGTCTCATCGACGACTAAATGGAAGAGAATAAGAATGTGTGTGATTTTACCTACGACAATTGTGCTATGAAACTGACATCAATGATCTAGATGGTTCCTTTTTGAAATGAAAATGGCTATGTTGAAAATTTAATACGCCTGATTGACACCAGAGGCGCTGAAATATTGCATTATTAAATAAGCATGCAAAAAGCAGAGCTATAAGAAACTAAAGCTTTCCTCGATTTCTTCCTTCACCACATGTCTTTTATATCACTATACTTTTGCTAAAGAAGGTAACACCTAGTAATAGTAGTAGGCATTCATTGCCTGAATGTTACTTCCCTTTAAAAAAATAAATCTAACAATGAAGTCATGAAGTTCAGTTATTTATTCAAATGTTTTGCTCAAACTTATTATCAAAATTATTTGTGGAAGTGCTTTTGTTTTTAATGTCTATATTGAAAGTACAAAAAATATATGGATTTTCTCAGTTTAAGTGGACTTAAAGTTATTAATTTGGCTCAACTAAGCAGAGACTTTAATTTTATTTTAAAGCTTGAAGAAATGAGCGTTGTTACTTTAGAACAATTTATGCTGCGCTTTGTCCCGCCACAGAAGTTGTGTACGAAGTAGTATGAGCCTCACGCGTTGAATTTGTCAATAATAAGTGCTTAACCACTTCTGCTTACACTTTTATTGCTATAGCTTTTGTCATTATTTTATGTGCTTTTATTAGAAATCTACAAATTTCATAATTTGATACGCGTGAGTCACGCATTGGTCACTTGTGAGTCACGTATGAGTCACGCGTTACTCACGCTTGTCTTTCAGGGCAATTAGGAATAAAATTTCGCTTGAGATTTATCACTTTTCCAATTAGAATTCTTTTTATTTTTGCTGTTACTTGATTTTGCTTGAAATTGTTCCCCGGGAGAAATTTCACGCGGAATTTTCTTTCTTTCTAGGGCTTGTTAAAAAATCTATTTTTGTATGATTCCTATCCGAATTCATTCAATAGAAGGCCATTCATTAGGAGCGTGCGTGAATAAAAAAAAAATCAGGACATTTGACTTGTTTTGTTGTTTAAGCACCGTTTATATGCATTTTGTTGCTGCTTCCGTATTTCTTAAATAAAAAAAAATTATTACTTTTTAATTAACTAATAATTATTTTGTATGAGGGGTAACTATCTCCCCCTCCTATACCCCTAAGATTTTAGTGGAACATGCAGCTTATTTAAAGAGTTATCCACGTAAAATTTAGTGACACTCACTACTGTAGTAGTGGAGAAATGAATTGATCACCACTGTGCGTCGTAAAGTAGCTTCTTTATTTTTAGATATGAAGCCTATTTTCTCATAGGGAACTAGGTTTAAAAGTAGAGTTGTCGTTAGGACTATTTTCGAAAAATTCTCCACATCCTTAACGTGTGACCATTTTGTACGTTTTTTGGTTTGGAGGGATCACTGAACCTAACTTTTTTTGAAACTAAGGCGGGAGCAACTGTTATTTACGGTGAAGGGATTGAGCTATCGAACGATGATAAATGATTATCCATCAGTAATGCGTACATTTGTCATCGATCACTTCACGAGTACTATATTTGAGGCATATCATGCTCTTTATAACTAAATAAACATACGATGATTTCGGTTTAAAATCATCGTTTTTTTATATGTAATTAAAAGCTCTTATTGTAAGACCCTTTATATGTATGTATGTATGCTTCAATTAAAAGCAAAAATTATTTAAAAAAAAAACTCATAAATGGTTTCTTTGATGTTGTGAAACAAATTAGACCCCAAACACTAAATGAAAAAAAAACAATATGTATATTGAAAAAGCAAAGTCTGTGCAAAAGAAAAGATAATTTCTACTTCATCTGGCAAGTCAAGTGGTTTAAGTAATTCGTGTCTCTGAGAAACACAAGGAGCTGTACGCAAGTATTTATTGCCAGCAATAAGACACATGGCCGTACGTAGTCTATAGTTTCTTGGTTGAGCAATTTCGTAAAAAGATTTATATCGAATCTGTTTTATTACATCGGCTAATGCAAAATATCACTGCCAGCCTGATTTCCAATTAGAAGAAATATTTTATTGCGTTTTTTTATTAATTTCGTTTCGCTATTCAACAGTTTTTTTGCTATCTTTTTTTTAATTACATATACTTTGCTGTTGTTTGTTTGTGCATTTTGGCCAATAATTTCTCTTATCCTGTTTAAAGATACATAATTCTTTTTATGAAGAGATTTTTATCTGAAGGATCTTCTTAGCCAGTGTTGTGTACTCGTCCAAGCATTCTAATATTATCTTGAAACATAAACATTCATTAGTTTTAAGAAAATTTTATTTTTTTATGCCTGTTTTCACTTGCATTCACACCACTCACACACACACACACTTTCACATTCTTGTACTGAACAATAATTTTATGGAGTTTTTATGCTTAAACAAATAACGACGAAAGAATTCTTTAAAGTCTAGTAAAATGTTGCGTGGTAATATTTAAGAAATTCCTTAAACATGACTTTAAAAAATTACACATAAAATCTAATCAGCTGATTTAAATTTTCTAAAACTGCACGCTACAAGAAAGTGGTAAGGTGATTTTTGTTTAAAACAAGACATTAAGGCAACTTAAAAAAAATGTTTATTAAAGTTAGAAAGACATACAAAATTGTAACTGCTAACTTCTTCCTTCTCTGATGAACTTTTAAGGCCTACTTTAAGCTTACATCTAATAATACTGTTTTGAAGTTATACCTTTAATTTATTTATGTAATATAAAGTTGTTGTAGGGTATCTATAAATTTCTACCACCTGCTGATGATCTATGCTGCTCATTCAACCCACTTATTTGGTTAGCATAACTTCAGCTTATATCGTTGCAAGAAGACGCGCAGAGAAAAAAGCACTTGTTCTTGCTTAATTCATGTAAGTAAACGTAAACTTGAAAGGGAAAAAAGCCTACTACAGACAACAGATATTAAAATACCAGTATACATATATTATCACTAAACGCAAGAGAACAGCGCAAAAAAGGCGCAAGAAAAAATATTTTAATTAACGCAATATTTGCACAAAATAAACAACATTACAAGGCCAAGGCGCTAGATAAGACACAACAGTAACACTAGCTCACCATCACCGGCTAACAGCACCAGCAACGCCACCATCATAGTGCTGATATGAAACACCGAAGCTGGGAAAAAACATTAAATACAATATAAAATAAAAAAAATCAAATCAAATCAAAACAAGTAGAATAGGTCGACTCTGGGTAGGCTACATCAAATTTAAAACAATTTTCGATTAATACACAGCTAAGTTCGTGCATATAGGAATGGCTTTCAACAATGTTTCGATGTCGAGTCTCATCGACTCCTTAAGCATCTTCCACTTGGACCAAGGAATAAGGACGATTTTTTTTAAGAATAGGTGCAAAATTTAAAAAATCAGAAATAAGTTCCAAAAAAAATTTAAACTAAAATCTATGAAAACAAGGCTAGTTTAACATTCTTCGGCAATAATTTTGCTTCTTGTGTGTTTCATGTTAATTTAACATGATCAGTAATCTTCAATGAAAATTTTTCATTTTGAAATAACTTGATTTCATGTTGATCTAACATTCTAGTGCCGTTAAATTAAAATAAAGACTGATGTTGAATAAAAGTTACTTCAATTGGGAACAACGTAAATAAGATACTAAAATAACACGAAAAACCATGTTGAACCAAAGTTCACAGAGAAAACAGTGCCTACTAAATACTTAAAATAAAATAGAACAAAATTAATAAGAAATCTCTGTGGTTTTTTTTTCAATAAGGAAATCTTATTAATTTCATAGAGAAAACCTTTTGAAAAAAATCAAGACGAAATCTTGTAGTTTTTATGAGGTTATCTTATTGATTTTTTAAATAAAAAAATAAAAAAAATCCGTCTTTATTCTCTGTACTTATGTATTTTCATTTAAATTCTATACCGTATACATACATATGTATGTATGTAGTATATTGTAGATGTTATTTATTTATACATATAAATATATACAATATGTTATTTTCTTAACTAACTTACTCACCAAGTATTGAGCCAGCAAACTTCTACCTGTTAGACAAGCACTCTACCCAATATGCTAACAAGCAGCCTGAATAACCATTGAAATTATTGTGCATACATTCTTATACAAAAAGATCATGAAAAAAATTTTCTCTATGTCTATTTATAGAAAAGAAATAACAAGACACCTACTAAAATCAAGAAGAAAACCTTTTTATGAAAATCAAGAAGGCAACCTAATAAAATCAATAAGAAATCCCTATAGTTTACAATTTATAAGAAAACCTAATAGAATCAAGAAGTTTTTCTCTATGGATTGTTTTTTCTTGGTGTCAAAAATAACGGAAATTGAGTAAAAAAAGTTGTGAATAATAAGATTTCTTCTTGATTTTATGTGGTTTTCTTCTTGATAAAATTAATAAGATTTACCACATAAAAACAATAAGGAATCTCTAGGAAAAAATATTCGCTTTTTTCTGCTGGGATACCCCTTAGCCTAAAAAGGGTTCATAGAGAAAATCTTCTTGATTCTATGAGGCAGTATTTTCTCTGTGTTATTTCAAGTTGAAACAACATGAGTTTAATTTAATGTAGTAATTTTACTTTATTAATTATTTAACCTACGACACAGGCACCACCAAAATGTTTTTGTATTAGCTTCCCCGGCCAAGATTTGAACTAGGACTCATCGCGTGGTAGCGAACGCGCTTACGGCTGCAGCTACAACAACCCTTAATATTCATTATTCTTTTGTTGAAAAGTTATAGTTAAAAAACACAAGCTACGAAGCTACTTTTGGTTGTCTCCAGGATTCGAACCTGCGACCCTACGACTACTACAATGCCCACTAGCCAGCACCAGGAAGTTTTTGCTGGTAATGCGAAATTTATCGGCTATTTACGAGCACAAAAAAAAACAAGAAAACGAACACAGGTCACACAACCCCAAGCACAACATTTTATTGCAGCAATGAACAAAGCAAGTAAATACCAACACACTTAAAAAACATATTATTTCTTTGAAATAAATTAATATGAAGTGCAATCAAAATTTTTGCATGTTGATTTTACATTGGTATTTGTTTTTTTGTATGTCGTGGAACACCACCTTAGGCATATTAACTCCAAACACAGTCTACCAAGGATTCCATCCGACGAAGAATTTAACCCCGTCTACTTGTTTTTTAAAGTCAACTTTAATTATGTCATTTATTTCGACTCGTTCTAACTTAACACAGCATAGTAGAGCTGCTCTTTTAAAATGTAGGGCACAACAACTGCAATAAATAAAAAAAAGGTGTCTCAAAAAAAATGCATAAAGGGAAGAAAGTGTAATACAAGTGAACAAAAATTGTTTTTTGAGCTTTTGCGCTAAAAGATAGACACGCAGATATCATTATGGTCCGTCTAAGGGATGTAATCTCATCTACAACAACAGCCACAACTAAATACACAACACAACAACAACAACAACTCAACTCGTCGCACTAGAACTTCAACAACTAAAAAAAATTAAAAAAAAACAACAATTGCCAGCAACTACTGGTTACAATAAAGTTATGTTATTGCAATGTTGCATATCAGTTTAGACAATCAGCAGCACACATCTACTTAATGCAAAAAGAAAAGAGAAAAAACGAGAAGAGGAAAACTAGGATTAAACAACACCAGCGCAACTTAAACAGCCACCTCAACCTATTTCACGCAAACTCCAGTGGTCATCTAGTTGGCCCCACCAACCATCTAAAAGCATTTAGCCCAGTCAAGCCGTTCGCCGATACAGCCATTCAGCCAGGTTGGGGTTCAGTTGCGTGGTGTTTCCAGGTTATTTAACACTTACACTCTTTTAGCATGTCTGAGTGGCTGAGCAGCAGCAGTAAGTAGTGCTCGTAAGTAGTTGAAGTGCAGTGGCCTTCTTAAGATGCGAAGCGATGCGATGCAATCACTTTTCGATGCGTTCTAAATAATGCATACATACATACATATTTATTTATTGTGATGCGTTAAAGTATAGATTTTCCTTATTTAATTCCTTATTTTTTGTAAATTTTCTTACACATTTCTTATTTTTGTTTTTTATTTTGGTTCTCGTAGACGTTATCGCACTTCAGAGCAACGATTTATCAAAGTTAACATAGACTTTTAGCTTTTGCAGGCAGATAGCTGCCAGGCATGCAACATTATTCGATATGTGTTGCACTGTTTGTTGCCCGTTTGTATACATACATACATACATATAAGGGTATTCTCCATGGGGCTTTCAAGCTTAAAGCAGTGTAAGGCAGAATCTTTTCCATAAAAAAGAAAATGTTGTAGTGTGAGGGGGGAATGGCTACTTACAGCTGCGGGCGAAAATAGCTGATGAGTGGTAAAGGAAGTACAATTAAGGCTAAATAAACAAATAAGTTAATTCCTATGAGTAAAGGAAAGAAATATTTATAAGGGTTCCGTACACCAAAGGTGACAAGGAATCGTTGTTTTCCCTACGATGTCCGCTTGTCTGTCACACACAGGCTTTTTTCTCGACAACAGTCAGAGCTAACGAAAAATGTTAAAATCCAAATATAATATGGTGCCATAACCGCCAAAAAAGCCTACTTGACATTCTTTTTTGGAACTCGTTTTTTTACGCAAATCAAATTTTTAGTCAAAAATTTTAATTTGGAAAATTATGTCACTTAAGGTTTTTTGGCGGTTATGGCACGATATCTATATAGACACCTGAAATTTTCAAAGTTAGTGTATTTTTATGCAGACTACAGCAATTAACACTGAAATTGAAAAAATAAAATCAAAACTAAAGGGTATTCTAACAGTGACTGTAATTTTGACAACTTGCTGTCAAGCCCTTCAAATTTTCAAAACCGCTAAAACTAAAAAATCACAAAATTGAAAACTGCCGAATCGGAACCCCACCAAAATTAAAAAAATTGCTTAAATGAAAAATATCACCAAAAATACAATAAATCGCTAAAATGCAAAACAAATCACCAAAAAGTCGCCAAAAAAAATTGAGAAAATCGCAAAAAACCGTAAAAATCGTCAAAAAAAAGCGCCATAAATAAAATTATGCCTTAAACTAAAAAAACTCGAAAAAGACCAAGAAAAATCGCCTAAAAGGAAATAAGCGACAGCACTAGAAAATCGCCATAAACGGAAAGAAATCGCCCAAACTGAAAAAGCGCCAGAACTTAAAAAATTTTTAAAATTAAAATAACGTATGTATTTAAAAAAATAAAAAAAAATCGCCAAAACGAAAAAAAAACGCCAAACCACAGAAAATCGCCATAAACGGAAAGAAATCGCCCAAACTAAAAAACAGCGCCAGAACTTAAAATATCTTTAAGATTAAAACAACGTATTGTAAAATATAGAAAAAATCGCCAAACCGAAAAAAACGCCAAAACTAAAAAATAACGCAATACTAAAAAAATCGCCAAAAACCAAAAAAATTGCAAAATTGAAAAACAGTGCAGCAACAAAAAATATTATAACTAAAACTATATATTGTAAAAATCAAGAAAAGCGACAAAGTTAAAAAACTTAAATGAAAAAAATCGGTAAAACTAAAAAATCGCCAAAAACCGAAAAAGATCACCAAACACCGAAAAAATGCCAAAATTAAATATAGCATCAATTTAAAAAAAAAACACCAAGATCGAAAAAATCGCCAAAACGGAAAAAGCGCTAAGACAAAAAAAAAACTATGAAAACTCAAAATACATATTTATTGTAGAAAACAAGAAACAATCGCCAAAAACTGAAAAAATAGCCAAAACTCAAAAAACGCCAAATTAACAAAAAAGCGTCAATACTATAGAAAACGACAAAAAACCGAAAAAAAATCGTTAAAAGGAAACAAATGGCGTGGGTCAAAGTCGCACTTTACTGAATTTATTTCCATTATTATTTACTGTATTTTATAACTTAGAAATAATAATTTTGTTTTATTTTTTTTTATCCGTTTTTAGTGCAAAATTAAAATAAAAAGCTTTATTTGCGATGTTTTATATTTTTTTTCCATACGGTATCGTTCTCTAAAACATTTTTTTTTATCATTTAAAGCCTAAAAGCTCAAAAATAAGCCGCTTGTTTTATTTTTCTCAATGTGGCTTTTCGCACCAAACAAAATCGCCAAAAATAATTGAAAATGTGATACCAATATAGCAATATACAAATCATTTCTTGTTGTTGCTGTGTATTGTTTTAAGCTTAACTTGACTTTGGCTTAAGTGTATTGGGAAATTTATTTGTTTGTTTTTGTTTTACAAAAAATTTTATGTTTTTTTTTCAACTGAAAAACATACAAAAACCAGAACACAGAAGATCTTTAATGCAACCAAACAAGGCAAAGTGTAAGAGTTTCTCACGCGGTTTTTATCACTTTCGATATCTAAGCGAATGATAAATGAAGGTGTGTTACTTTAAAACTGATAATATATATACATTTTTTCAGCTCATTTACTTAATACCAACAGCACAAAAAAAGATCTATACAATGCAGGAAATCCGCATACACTAAAACTAAGAACAAAAATATATATAAAATAAATAAAGAATAATTTTTTTTTTTAATTATTTGTAAGGAAATTTTAAAGGTTTCAAGAGTTACAGTAAAGGTGTGTTGGCCTTGCAATTAAAAGCAAATTATTTTGCAAAGTCTTTTTTAAAGTATATGACAAAACATTTTTGTTAACCAACACCTTATAGAAATAGGACTTGTGCTCAGCTCAAAGTTATCAATAAGAATTTGCACTCTATGACCAAAAATATTTGCAGCCATGCAAGATAATTCGATTCGATTCTCTTATATTTTATTATAAGATTTATATTATCTTATTTATTAAAGAATGCTGGTAAGGTTCAAAGTATCACAAAGCATTGTGTTCTGCTATTTTTCCTATTTTTTTAAGTTCATGGTCCTTCGAACTAAGTTGTGTTTGCTGGGATTTCCATACGAATTTTTATAGAGAAATTATGGGTGATTTTATAAATTTTGGAAAAATATGTATGGGACCCAATTGGAAGTAAACTCTTTCAAACATAAAACTTAATTTAAAATCTGCTGGTTAAGAAAAAGTACGTGATATATAAATTAAATTTTAATTGGCGTAACTCCGCCCATTTTTAGGTGTGTGTTAATAACGTCTGTGATAATCGGTAAAGTACAATCACTTAAATGTTCATGGGCGTGAGCCCGCCCACTTTTTTTAATTGGAAGATTGTGTCTATTTTAGAGCTCAAGGTGTGTGGTAAGTTTCGTAAAAATGGAATAAGTAGAATGGCGTGAAATATAAAAATAAATTTTAATGGGCGTAGCCCCGCCCATTTTTTCCACTTTCAAATTGTGTAATTACAAGAACCAAATGTGTTTGCTAAATTCACAGCAATAAAAAAGTATAATATCCTTAAATCAAGATAGAAAATTATGGGCGTGTCCCCGCCTACTTTTTTGCTATGAGACGAATTGGAAGCTATACCCTCTCAGACAAAAAAATTATTTTTACAATCGGTCAAAAATGTACCGAGTTATGAAGCAACAATATAAAAAAAAAACAAAAAAATACAGACGAATTGAAGGACGGGTTCTTTTTTTTGGAAATCGGTTGAAAAATCGAGTCTTATTTTCGATTTTATCGCAAGCGACAAAAATTTAATTTTTCTTCAGAAGGTTTTTTTTTATAATACATATTTAAATTTGTACTACATACGTAAGTCGTCGTTCACGATAAAATTTTACAGCCCATGTCTTAAAAGTTATCAACAATTTTGGCATTTTGATAATTCTAAGCTATGGGTAGGCCCATAAAACTTTAATTTCAATACAAAAAGTATATTTTCGACAACATGTCGCTTACGATAAAATCGAAAATAAGGCTCGAAATGTGTTTTTCATTTTATAAAAATTTTACCAATTGGGGTATTTAGTTTTACGAATTTTGTGGTAGGTGTTGTTGTTGTTTAAGTAAAAATATTATTTGATTTTTTGAATAGAAAATAAAAGTTTTTTGTGCATTTATTCCAGAGTCAGTAGCTCTTATCATATAAAATAAATTGTTCTGTGCTATAAAACTCTATTTTCTGTCAATTAAAAAAAAATTTCTTTTCCTTTTCTTCTTCCTCTTCCCTTATTCTCATATTCACATATTTTGTCAGCTTGAATGGTTTAATCTCTCTCTCTCTCTCCCTTTCTCTCTAGTGCAAATTATTATAATTCGACAGTCAAAAGTCTACAAACTTTGACCACAGGTAAAATTATTCAATGTATGAGTTTTCATAGTCCTTCTAGCTTAATCTTTCACAAACAGCAATTTTTGTTTACCAACTTTTGAATTTATGGCAGAGAGAGAGAGAGACTCTGTTCATTAGAGGTGCCACATAAATTTTCCCTCTCGACCATAAACCAAAAATTTGTTCAATAAAATTTGCTTTGTTTGAACCCAGTCTAAGGAAATGGCAGCTGCACCTAACCCTACGTCTCCAGTAGCCATCGACTTGGACACGACATGAACATGACGCCGGCAGAGCAACTGTAAAAAATTCATCAACTCCTTTGTTGTGGTGAATACGTGTGATGTCCATGCTCAGGCATATCAAAGTATTTTGCGGTAGCGCAACAGAGATAGAATATGTACCAATTTTGTTCTGTCTCTTTTCTTTCTATTGTAAATGGTCGTGGACGGCGACTCTCATGGCGAACATCGTTGCTCAGACATATGTACGGGCATCCATCAGCGTTGCCGTTGAAAAATTTTAAAAAGGGGCATAAAAAGGGGATTTTCAAAAAAAAAGTGGCACAAAAAGGGGATTTCAAAGAAAAAAAGAGGCAACTTCAAAATCAAGAAAAATTAAAGTAACAAGCATATTTATTAAGTTATTTTCATTTAAAACAAACAACAAACAACAACAATTTCTCATGTATAAGAAGTACGAAAACATTAATTTTATGAAAACTCATATACTACGCTTATACGTACGTGTTATTTGCAAGCAAAAACGTAGTATAGAAAGCTGTTATATAAAAAAATCACAAAATCTATGTTAATAATAAAACAATAGTCAAATTGCTGCATTTGATATCAATCGAAATTCCAACAGAAAATAAATGGAAATTTCGTTCGATATCGAATGCAGTAATTGGCCGCAGTTCTTAAGATATACAAAAAAGTAAAGAATACATAAATACATTTTTTTATCTTCTTTGGGACATGGTTCATATCACTTATTTACTTAAAAACCAGCATAATTCAAAAAATTTATTACACCATATAAAGATTTGATAAGAATTTGAAAATTCGATTCTGAAAAAGATAATATTATTCTTTTTAGGCATTATGCATAGTTATTAAATACCTTAAATACATTTTCTTTTGAAATTCTACATTTGTATATATTAATAAGTTTTTTACTTGGAATCCATTCTTCCAAATCGTTTTGAAATAACAAAAATTAAAAATTTTAAAAACCCCCGATTTATCCAAAAAAGATGTGATATCTTCTAAACGGCTGGACCGATTTTATTCAAACATAACTAAGAACCATCTC
This sequence comes from Tachina lurida, assembly GCA_944452675.1. Taxonomy (NCBI): domain Eukaryota; kingdom Metazoa; phylum Arthropoda; class Insecta; order Diptera; family Tachinidae; genus Tachina; species Tachina lurida. The sequence continues at coordinate 10,236,583 of OX101756.1, forward strand.
GAGCAAGTCACCTTTCAAACATAAACTCGTAATACGAGTACTAATTTATGTTTATGCTTTGTGTTTTTTTTTAATTTTACTTTATATAGATAAAGAAATAAGGTGTAACTCGCAGATTTTGCAACTGGCGAATCTGGATATACTTTTGCATTTAATTTGGCCAATTTTTCCATTTGCTTAAACGGAAATTTGTTCATTTCAACAATATCAAAAAAAAAGTAAAAAGTAAAAGTTCGAATATTTTTACATCATTTGTTTTCTGGAATTGCCCACGTATGTGGCTGTTTTAAAATGACATTCAATTATTCATTCGGCAGATGAGCAACTGATTGCAGAAAACACAAATGGAGTTTTTGGTATCTGCATCCATCTGAACCCACTTATGCCGTCTCTCCTAATTATTGGAATACTTTCTTGTTGCTTTTTTTACTGGGTTTTCCAAGATGATAGGCTCACATGATGAACTAATTTCATGGGAACTTGAATCAAAAGCATTACTTGTTGATAGCAATTCAGTGTGGTATTTTCATACAATATTATTTCCCTTAGCATAAGGTTTTTCACCTTTTAAAATTGTGTACTTTTGTCAAATTTGGCTTTCAAATCAAATTTGGCTGCGGAACATACAGTTAGAATTATCTATGAATGACTGTAAGTAATTTCATATTCATACCAAGGCTTTTTAACACCATATACTCCCACAGAAAATAATATTGCGCCATACTGTCAATTTCCCAAAAAAAATTTATTTATTCATACATGGGCAGGTCCCAAAAACTTTCTACCAGCCAAACATTTTTGAAATTAATTTTTTTTTAATTTATTTATATACATTAATAATATATACATTAATAAATTAACTTATAAACATAACATAACATGAATTAAATAATGTTATTAACAAAGAATATAAATTGTTTCGTTAAAATAAATACAATAGTTTTTATTTACTATATACTACTGGCAAAATGTTCCGTGCGTCACATAGGGTTCACGGCTTTTGAGAAATATCTACAAAATTTTTTGCCTGAAAATTACTTATTTTAGAATTCTCTTATATTCATCTTTCTTTTAGGCATTTCATTTTGTGTGCTTTATTATGCAAAATTTGCTAAAAAATTACGGAAACATACCACAACGTTCGAAGTTACTTCCATTTTTTGTAGCGTGCGTCACATTGATTTGTGATCAATTTTTTCCCAACTTATACCTGTTAAAAAATTTTTTTATGGCATTCTAAAGTACACTTAAATCCCACTAAATACCATGTATAAGTTAAAGTTATCTCTCTAAAAAGACCAAAAATTTTTGGTATGTGTTCGTCACGAAGGATTTGCCCATATACTCGTATATATACACATAGGAAATAAAATCTTGTTGTCGAATGTGGTAGAATCTGTACAAATTTGCGTACATTTATTGTAAAAATAAAAATTAAAGTTGACTTTGAACAAAAAGGGGCAAAAAGGGGCACAAAATAATGCAAATGATACTAAAAGGGGATTTAAAACTAAGGGGCATAAAAAGTGGCAAGGCATTCGAAAAAGGGGCAAAATGCGACTTTAGTCGCACAACGGTAACGCTGGCATCCATGTCACAGCATGGACGAAACATGGACACGAGCGGTCTCCATTAGCCATTTGCGATGTCCGACATGATGCCCATACCAAGTTCATGGCTAGTGGAGACCGCTAGTAACGCTCTACTTAAATGTCAGCCATTTTTTCTCCTCGACCATAATTTAGGATACTTTTTTTGTTACAAACAATAAAAGAAAAATTACTTACAACTAAAAGTCATTTGACCACTTTTGTTTTAATGCACTCTGTCAGCTGACATGAATGTAGTAGCGCCTTTAGTGTCCCAAGTCACTTTCTGTACACTTTTCCGTTTTCTTTTTTTTCCTTCTCATTTATCTTTCACATATCATATTTGATACTGTCTTTAGACTGCCCAGCTAGTTGGATATCTATTCCCCTAAGTATATTTTGATGTAATACTGTGTCACACAGCATTCAGTGATCGAAAAGCCATCATTGTAATCGTGTGTATTGGTTAAAAGTTTATTTCATTCAATTACCTGTACTTTAGCAATTGTTCACATGTATTTACAACAACAGCAACAAAAACAATTTTTGTTTGTAAAGTGTTTGGAGAGTTCATATTAGAAGGAGACACCAAAACCAAAAAAAAAACAGAAAAAAGAATCAACAAATCACGTTTTAAGTGTCACTTATAATCCTCAGAAAACATGTTGTATTCACTCGCTGTAAAGCTTTTCTTTACTTTTTTCTATTCTAACTTTTTTTTCAATTTCCAATATTGTTTTGTGTGTTTTTTTTAAATATTTTTTTATCGTAATTTTTATAATTGAGCTGACACATGTGGTCACAAGTGAGCTGTGTGCGGAGGCAAAAAGTTAACTGCTGCATTTTTCTATTTTCTGCTTTAAAAGCGATTAGTTTAACATTACAAGCAGGCTAAAAGTGTTTTGATTGCTGTTGCTGTTTCTGTTTCTATTGTATTTCTTTATTTTTTTTTTTTGTGATTGCTCTTTCGTCTATTGTCATTACTGTTTGTCAACTGACCTTAATATAATAATGGGCAGCAATTATTGTTTGGGGTATAACAACAGGCTTGACAGAGCATAAAGCTTTTTTCTGAGATAGTGATTGAAAGGTATTTAATTTTAACATACGAGGGTGGTAGTAGAACTTTTTGAAAAGTTGGCTGCATAGATATTCTTAATAAACTGTTAAAACTGATTTTTTTTTTTTGAACTAAAGAGCTTTGAGCTTTATTACCAAAATTATGTGCGGAAGTGTTTTTTGATGTGCATGAGAAATATGGATTTTATCAGTTTAAGTGGACATAAAGTTATTATGTAATTGGTTATAATTAAGCACAGATTTTAATTTTATTTTAAAAGTTGAACAAATGAGCGTTATTTTAGAAAATTTTATGCTGCACAATGTTGCGCTTCAGAAGTTATGTAGGAATTGTTAATAGTTTCACGCGTGATTGTTGTTTTTGTAGTTGTTATTGTTGTTGTTGTTTTTGTCATTGTTTTATGTGCTTTCTTTAGAAATGTACAAATGTCATCATTTCCAACGCGTTAGTCCTCATTAGTCACGTGTGAGTCACGCATAAGTCACGCGTGACTCACAATTTTTTCTGTATTTAATAGTGAATTAAAAAACAACGTTTGTGACTTTTAAAAATTTTTTTAGGCTTGCTAAAAAATCTATTTTTTGATAATTCGTATCAGAAATCATTCAAGGTAATTGATTAGGAAGTTTGCTTGTTGTGTTGCTTAAGCACCGTTTATATGCATTTTGTTGCTACTTATTAAATAAAAAAAATTATGTTTATTAATTAATTAACAATTAATTTGGTGTTAGGAAATGGTGGTGGGGGGGGGTGTACCAGTCTTTTCCGTCCTACAAACCTAAGATTTTCTGGAACATGCAATTTGTTGTAAGAGTTTATCCACATAAATTTTATTTTTTTCTTGACTATTGTAGTTCTGAAGATATGGAAAATACAATAATTATGTTGTATGGGGAGTACCCGTTTTAAGACTGCTACGCCAGCAAGATTTCGTGTGAACATTACACTGGTCGCAGCTTTTATGGGATTTTTGTTTAATTCTTAATATATGCGCTGCCTTAAATATGAGGTTTGCTGTTGTAATTGTAGTTTTAATTTTTTAACTCGATCCGACGGTGCCTTCTGGTGCCTAGTGGGGCCTAAAGTACCCGATACACAGTAGGATATTTTGTTTAAAAATAAATGGAAATAATTCTGCAGTCTCTGGACGAGCCGTCCGATTGTTATGAAATTTTATACAGCATTTAAAGAGGTGCCACAGAGCTTAAGCCTTGATCGTGGACTCTACATCCTTTAAGGGGGCGGAGGGAAAAAGCCCTAAACTAGACAACCTTATGTTAATGACATGTTAAAACCGATGCCAAGCTGATGTTTTTAAACTGCTTAAAAATATTTTTTGCAAGCGGACTTTTTTCTATTCAAATCAAATAAATCAAGTCTCCTTCATTTATGGGTTTAAGCTGACAGTTTAGGAAATGTTCTTGAAAAAAAATTAAAATTTTGGCTTTTTTAGCAACCTTGGTCCACTGCTCTGCTAATGAAGAAGTCAAATCTTGTTCGGTTTAGAAAAGGAAACTTATTATAAATTAAGAACAATTATTGTAACATTAAAAAAAAATACATTAAAAATACTGAATTCCATTTTTGGGATTTTAGAGTTTTTAGGAAATGACGGGAACTTAAAAGCAAATTATATTTGTCTTACTTTCTGTGTATTAATAGCATTATTTTCCATCTCAAAGAGCATTTTCAGCCAAAAAATTGATTCCCAAAAAAATTAGCAAAATCCCAAACTGGGATACAGTCGAAATTCCATAACTCGAATCACCATTATCCCAAAAAAAAACTTCGACTTACGGAGACTTCGAGTTACAGAATTGTATGTGATTTGTTCTTTTAACGCTACTGCCAACCAAATTAGTTCGAGTTAGAGAAAATTGGAGTTAGATAAGTTCGAGTTATGGAAGTTCGACTGTATTTTCAGTATTTCTGCTGTAGTTTTCTTATCTTTAGCCTCAGGGCGCAGATCATATATATTTGGAAAAATTTAAAAACATATTTTATCTTAAGGTGGTAGATGAATTTTTTAGTTCCAGCTTTGGAATTTAAGACAAAAATTACTTAAATTTGATATTTATAACAAAAACAGGTCTAATTCGGAACGATATCTGGTTCCTTAAACAACGACAATTTGTAACAAAAAATTTCTTTGTAATATTTCATATAGTATTACCTCTTGAATAAGCAAAAATAAGGGGTTGGTATTTTTCTAAAAAAAAATTTTAAATAGCGAAATAATTAACCCACTTTTTTGTGCAAAAAACCGACTTTTTTCAAAATTTTAGTTTAAATTGCTTATAACTTTTGACTTAAATTTGTTTTTGATACCAAATTCTTATTTTAGTGTTACGAATTTTGTTTTTAATTCATAATAAGTTTCCTTTTCTAAATCTAACAAGTATTTATAAAAAAAAATTAAAAAACCCAATTGCGACCAATTTTGAACCGTTAAATACCCTAAATAGTCATTCGAAATGAAAAATCGTAAGAGAAATCTAAAGATGATTTTAAAATACCTGTCGAATGATACCCGTTTTGATATAGTTAGCCAACTTTTTATTTTTTTCGTTTTACAAAATGGCGTCTGTTGGCCGCCATATTGAATTTCGACAACTTTGGTATTGTATAGAAAAAAAAATACACTTGCAAAAAATCTTTTTTATCAGATCAAAAACATCAGCTTGGCATCGGCTTTAATTTTTTATTAACCCAAGGTTACCCACTTTGGGGGTTTGTGGCGCCAAATAGTGCAAATATGTATATCAATTAATGAAAAAAAATTTTGCGCCTAGTCTAGTGAACATGTAGTTTATTCTAAGAGCTACCCATATAAACTTTAGTGACTCTCACTATTGTAGTTGTGAAGACATTAATTGATACCCAAAAAAAAAGGTATTTGGCCCCACTGTGAGACGTATAAGTAGCGGCATTAGTCCTGACGAACTCCAACATATATGTATGTCTCTCGATATTGATGGATGAAGAAAACAAATTATCACTCACTTAAGGCACAATTTTCTAAAAAATACAACCCTGATCTGATGAATTGTTATTGTCTTTTGAATGTTTTCATAGACTTTATGATACCAGGGTTGTATTTTTTTTTTTTTTTTTTTTTTGTAAATCGTGCTATTGTATAGGATAGTGTAGCATGGCCTTTACTCGTTGTTTATTGTGGCCTTGTTTGATCTTTGAAAGTTGTAATAAAAATTCTGCTCTTTGAATGTAAATAAAATTTTTATAATTTGGCTACAATTGTGAAGCTTGTTCTTGGTCAAACTTTTTTAAACAATTATTTAACGCATCGGAATAACTTCCAGCATTTTCCATACAAAGAATGTGTAGTACTCTTATTCTTTAAATTTCTTTTTAAATTTATGGGCTTTAAGCTTTGCATTCTTTGTTTTTCCATTTCCCTCTCCCTCATAGCGACACATGGCTAACGAACAATATTATCTTATCGCATTTCCCAAAGAAACAGTTATTAGCTTTTAATGTTTAAAATTAAACAATTGATAAAACAGTTAAAACAAGCCAAGCAAATACAAAAAATACAAACTGCCGTGAATGTTTTGTGTTTAACGATTTCTTTTTCTGCGTTAAATAATTTCCAAAAAAATTTTATTTTTTATTTGTTGTATGCGCATTCAATTCAATTAAAAATATTTCAACAGCAAGTATCTTCCAAAATCGAATAAACAAACAGTGTTGCTTGCGTCTTGTGTGTCTCTTTAACATACTGCACACGATACAAAAAAAAATGCTTAGGGGAAAAAAGTTAATGTGTGAGCTTTTATTATTTTAAATGCTCGCGTGCTTAAAGAGGTGAACATACGAACATTTTATTCGCATTTTTTGTTAGCAGGCAAGCACATTCGCTGCCAAATCGCCCGTTTAAAGAATGAAAGGACAAGAATTCCAATACCAAAATGATGCTACATTTAATGAATGCAACAGCGCAAATGCTGCATTGCAGAAAGTAGCTTAACCAAAAGACAGACAAGTAGACAGACAGACAGACAGACAGACAGTCGGGCCCGCTAAAATATATTCCCTGCTTTTGTTGCTGGTGTTGGCTCTGCTGCTATTTTCTACATTTGGTAATTACACATTCAGAATTGCGCTTCATTGAATTATGTGAATAAATTAATTAAACTACATTTAAAAGCCTCTTGTGCAGCTTGTCCTCCCTCTCTCTTTTTGAACCACATGTGTGACTACTTTATTCGCGCAGTCATATATTAAGCTGAAGTATAAAAAGGAAGCCTGAATGTGGCAGCTTTGTATAAGTTTAGTATTTTTTTTTTTTTGGCTCCATACCTCTCTAGTCTTAAGCTATGGTGTCGCATAAATTTTTTTCCCTCCAAGAATTAAAAATTATTTGTATTTTTTTTTCTCGTCATTCTGAAAGTTATGTGCTGCCAATATTTTGCACTGAATTCCCACACCCTACAAAAAAAGGTGGCATTAGAAAAAATTTATAAGGAATTTACAGCTGGCAAAAATAATTGTTAGATAGCTAAATACAAAAGCTTACCACTTTAATTGAAAATAAATCCCAAAATCCATTAAAAATGTAATTGAGGCAATTAAATTTTGTATTTAATTAAAATTTTACACGACTGCGCAACGCAAAGCAGGGTATTGTGTTCATCAGCCTATGTATGTACGTATGTATGTGAGTTCCTTTGCGGCACGTGGACCAATGTTGATGATTCTTGTGTCAATTGATTTGTCTTAATACCGTGAGTGTCACTAAGGATATGTCAATTGCCACAACTGATTATGGCGGCCATTTTGTAAATACGAAACAAAAAAAAAATAAAAAGTTGGCGAACTATATCAAAATGGCTATCATTCGACAGGTATTTTAAAATCATCTGTAGGTTTCTCTTATGATTTTTTATTTCGAATTGCCATTTAGGATATTTAAGGGTTCAAAATTGGTCGCAGTCGGGCCTCATTAGCTAAATAATAACGCTCTTATTCATAAAAAATATTTTTGGTTTATAAAACAAAGTTTGTATGGAAATTTAATTAATAAACCTTTTATAAAACCAAAATATATTACATTTAAGGCTATAAGCGTTCAATACACAAATTAAATTGACAAAAAATAGTTTTTAATTTGGCGACAACTCCTGCTCCTAAACATAATGAACCCCATAGACGATCAAATAAATCATCAAGCATGTCTATATGTATTAATGTCGTTTAAAAACGAATCGTCACTCAGTATTTTAATTTTAAGTTCGTTATTTACGCCCAGCAAAAACTTTTCTAGATTTTTTAATGGGTAGTACTCTTCTAATGGCTCACAAAGTAATGAGTGTTGTATGCTTATGTAATTCTTTCGTATATGTATGTATATATAAATGACTTCCTCGTTATATTTCTGAGGTGGAAGTACTGCGGGCAAATTACGGCATTTGCTGTGATTCGAAATTTTTAAATATTTCCATTTAAACTCTATTGAAATATTTCGCAATTTCGTTCAATAGCGAGGGTCGTTGTATGAGCCCTCATTTTACTTACGTACTTTCTTGGGTCCTGGGTTCAAGCCCGGTCTCCGACAGTCATTAAAGTAACAACAACACGCATTTTTCTGATGTGTATTACTGGCCCTTTTGTAGCAGTTGTGGTAGGAAAAGTTCTAGCGAAGAAGTCAGAGAGCTTTAAGATTTTAAACTCTACTTGGGCCTTACTAGAGCAATTATTACTTTGAACGCTGCCCATTCAAAAGCAACCCTTTATTGCCTAAAATATTCTTGTTACAAAGTCACTAGCACACTTAAGACTACCGTATCAAAAAATTATTTGGCAATTATAACTCCGTAAATGCAAGAACTTTCAATATTATTTAAAAATTCTACCAAGCTTTTATATGAAAAACCCTTGTATGTAGAGCCCTTGGCCAATTCGTTGAAGTCCTCACAAGACATTTAAAACTATGTATACTTTTTGTCAAGTCATCAATGCGTAAATTGTACTCCAAGGTATATGGTAATGAGTTTTGGTAGTCTGTAAACAGTGTACACAGTGGCAAAGAAAAGCCCCAGTAGAAAAAGAGAGTGAAGGCAGGCAACAGCAGCAAGCAGTATTATTTGTTAGCAGTTACATGTTTTATTTGGTGATTGGAAAATGTTGTTTGTCTTTTAGCTAAAACGACAGTTGGCTTTAATTTTTGTTTTTCTATTTTTTTTTTTTTCGTTCGTTGTTGTCATTTCACAACAAGGCCACCCAAAAAGGTAACAAAACAGAACATGGCCAGAATTGCACATTGATTTTGGGTCTAAACGAAAGATTTCAAAAAAAAAAAGCAAAAAGCAAACAACAATTTAAGCAAACCATCAGAATGTGGCACTTTTAAATAGCCAGGCATTGGCATTGGTAGTAGGAAAGCAAAAAAAAAAATCTGCTTCATTTGCCAGGATACACCAAAGTGTGTGGCTTTTTTCTTAAGTTCATGGATATTTTTTAAGTTTTTTTTTTATTTTCTTTTATTTTTTGTAAACTTCCCTTTTCATGCCTTTCAGCTATTGTTCGTACATGCTTGCCTCTGCCTGTTTTGGTTGGCAGTATTGTCGAAGGATACTACTACTGGACGACGAACGACAGCATGTTGTCCAATTACTAGAATGTTCAATAGTGTTTGCATTAAGTGAACGCGTTAATTACCTTTTAAGCTTCAAGCGTAAAAATGTTAATTAAGTGATATTTTCGGCACGTTTTGATTTTCAATATTACTTCGTCGTCTTCGTTTGCTTTTCAGTGTGCTTGATTTCTGTTAATGTATTTCTTGGTGTTGTTGTTGTTGTTGTCGCTGTTGCTGTAGAAACGCATCCATGTTCATTTAATGTTGTAGCAATTTTTTTCTTCCTATGTTGAGTTTGTCTTATTTTTGGTTTTACAGTAGTTTGTCAAGGAATTGTTAGTTATGTTCGACTTTTTTTTTTGTACTTCATGTGCAGCACAACACCATGTGTTGTTAAGAATGTATCTCTGTTTCTTCATTTCTGATACGGTTTGCTTAATTAAGTTGTTGTATCTGCTGTTGCTCGGTTTCACAGCACTGCAGTGTGCGTTTGGCTTTAAGCAGTTTTCGTCCTCACATTTGCATGTATTGGCAAACGAAGTATGACATTTGATTCTCCATATAAGAAATGTTTACTTTTTTCCAACTACTTTTCCCTCTCTCTCTCTCTCTCTTTCCCCTTCTCTCACTATCTATATGATTAATTTTACGTGAAAATTGCTTCATTTGGTGTAAAGCTTGCAATAACATATTGTGATGTGATGAAACTTGCATATGGGAATTTATGCATGCAGCGTTTTGTTCAAGGCTTTTAAGTTTCACTGTTTTTAAGCTCAGCAAAACGGCCAAGGTCAAGGTAAATTTACTATAGATACCTATAGAAAACACAAACTAAGTGTAAGCAAAGAATATAAATTATGATTTATATTCTTTGGTGTAAGCTACTCGTATTGGAAGTTTCTTTTCAAGCTTTTGTGCATTCGGAGACTAACAGTAGAATTTAATGTCGAATATATTTGTAAAATACTTTAGGAATACTTTTTATAGGATTTTTTATGGAAGGGTGATGAAAGGACTAACCAAAATGCAAAAAACCGAAAAAATAGCCAAAACGAAAAACAAACGCCAATACTAAAAAAAATTGCTAAAACCAATATATTTTTTTTATCTTCTCTAAGGAAAACTGAAAAAAATCGCCAAAACTAAAAAACAACGTCAAAACCAAAAAAGCTTCAAAACCAAATTTTTTTTTAAAACTGATCAAATCGCCAAAAGGAACAATGGCCGTATGGAACCTTTCGGGTGTGGGTAAAAGTCGCACTTTACTGAATTAATGAAATAAGATCCAGGTACAATTTTACATATATATTTTTTTCTCTTATCTGCCCCCAAAGAATTGCTTAAACCATTTTTTTAAGACTTTTTTTTTTTATGCTCAGCATAATAAAAGTAATTATCATTAAACTAAATATAATTATAAAATTAAAGTGCATTTTTAAGCAGATGTTAATTTCATATTCTCACACGTTGCCAACATTTAATGAAAGCTACACTTATCAGTTTAATAATTTTATTATTATATCCAAAACACGTATTCTGCATTTAAATTTAAATCCCATGACTCATTGTTCGCGAAATTGCATGCAATACATTTCGGCTCTGCTCTCATATGCCTGCACTTTTTTATTTGTCGTAATGCTTGAGGCTTTTTCCGTTAAAGCCTCAGTTAATAACCAAATTTAATTTCCACTTACACTTATAATGATTTTTTTTATTACATTTTTTATTTTCCTTTTATAGGCGCACTAACATCTTGTTGCAGCGCCTTAGAAGTAATATAAATTGAAATTTATTTTTTTTAGCATTGACTTTAAGTTAAAAGGAAAATTATACTATAGAGTTGAGCAAATCCAGTATTCCAGTAGCCAAGGAAAAACAAACTGTATTTCTACTTCTAGTCAGTCAGTTTATTGTGTTCGTTGTTACTTCTTTTTTTAATGACATTTCCTGTTGCACATACGAAAGGAAAAATTAACTTAATAACCAAAAACGAAATAGCTTATTTATGGCGTTGAAAATAGATTCTTTTCACTCAACAAGGTGTTGCTCAAAAATCAAAAATTTTATTAAACAAATATTAAATTGAAATCTGTTGATAAACAATAGATACTCCAACATTTTAAAAGCTTTGTTAGGCCAGCCATTCGCAAAAATTTTAAGAAACTCAGTAAATATTATGCTAAAAGAAATTATATTGGAGAATAGATAAAACTAATGGGACAAAGCAAATTTGTTAAATTTGACTACCAAGCGAGGGTTGCATGAGAAGTTTAAATTTCGAGTACAAAATAAATTTTTATTTATTTATCTACGAAAAAAAGGAAACTTTCCCAAACTTTTTTTAACATTAAAGAACAACTTTCAACAATATGTGTGAATTTATTTGCTTTTCTCTTTTATTTGATACTCATTTCTAGGTACCACCATTTTCAAAGAATATCTTCTTTTTTTTTATTATTCCTATTCATATGCATTTCCAAACGGCTGCATTAACATCATTTTACAGGCCTTTTTATTATTACTTCACTTTAAGTGCTGAGTTGCCTTAACCTGTCTTAAATTAACAGCTTAAAGAATATAACACAAATAAAAGATATTAAAAATTAAAGCAGCAAATTCCTCGAGCAGTTAAATTTCATTTAAGTGTGCCGTTTTAGAGTAAAATTTTTATTTTGTTTATTTTTCTTCTCTATGGCTGCTTAAAAGTACTTGGAATAAATCATAAAAATTTTCTTTATTATTTTCTCAATTCCCTGTCTCCAATAAGAGGAGAATACGTCTTTCATACGGAATAAATAGTGATTTTTACCAAATAGATTCCCTTGGTTGATGGTAAAGATTGGGTTAGTCTAGGAGGAAGCTTTTTGGTCCACTATGAATCCTTTCAAACTTTTCTTACCTTCCCTGACTCTAAGAAAACTAGTGAGCACACTACTTGTCATTGAGTCAAGTGATGTCTATAACGAAGCAGGTGATATCCTCGAGTTTACACTTCGTTACAAGTTTAAATACTCCATGAAAACCCTCGCGAAATGACACACGATATGTTGGAGTGTTTCTGGCTCCCTCTTAACCTCGCATAGCCTAACAAAATCCGGTGTTCCAGCTTCCCACCTGCTGGTCCCTGCACTAACTGTATAATAACCAATCAAGACTCCTATAAAGAAACGTAAAAGCTTCGTGTTTATGCTCATAATAGTTCAGATTCTTCCCGGTCTATATTTGATCACGAAAACACGCAATCCTTCTTACTAATCTAAGACTTAATTGTTTCTCTTAAAATCCAATTACTGAGTTCGCTGACATAGTGGTAAATCGTTGTTTTCACGGACTCTCCAGCCACTGTCTACTCTCATCTTGATCCCAAACTTACCAATTCATTAGCGCACTTATTTCTCCCAATATTGCAATGGCTTAGCGCTCAGTATAGCTTTACTTTCTACCTCAATTCATTGAGTGCCTTCTTATAAGGACCCGTAGAACTTTCTGTTAATGATCAACAATAGTACTGATTTTGTCAAGTCAACCCTCGAATATAAGGCTCGTGAGCCCTTGCAATCCTCACTAATAATACCGAGACGAGTTATTCCTTCTAAAATCTAATAACTGTCTTCACAGAAATAGTGGCTAATCGGTGGTTTCGCCGCCGCTTTTACCACTGCTTCCTATAATCTTGATCCGAATCCTAACAATTCATCGCCAGTTTTATTTCCTTCAACATTGAAGTGGCCTGAAGTCTAGCATAGCTTTACACTTTACCTGTTCATCTGTCGGTTTAGTCTCATTTTGCAGTTACTAACTAGTTTCGACTTGGAGGAGGCATTCCAAACTTTTAGCGCTAAATCTGGAAAACTGTACTCTTGAGCATTGGTTTCGCTAATGTAGACCCCAGCAGCTATGCCTATGTTGTTCTACTCTTAAAAAGAACTATAGAATGATTTATTCTTCCTAAAATATAATTACTGTCTCCACTTAAATAGTGGCTAATCGGTGGTTTCAACGACGCCACTGCTTCATATAATCTTGATCCCAATCTTAGCAATTCATCTGCAGTCGTAATTCCCTCAATGTTACAATGGTCTGGAACCCAGCATAACCTTACACTGTACCGGTTAATCAGTTCAGTGACTTGCAGTCACTAACTAGATTCGACTTGATAATGTACCCTTTTAAATCTTACAGCTATGGTTTACTGAAGACCTAGAAGTAAACTTCCTCACCGTCAGCTCCGTTTTAAATCATGAATTCTCGGCCTATACAGCCGCTAGCATCTCAACTTCAATGGCCGTACACTTGTTTCCAAGTCTAAAGGATTTAGGACCATTAGTTTCCTTAATGTAGATCCCAGTATCCGTTCCTAGATTCACCTTCATCCCATAAGTGAAAGCACCGCGATCCACGTAGAGAATATTCAATTCAACCCAAAAGTCTCTATTAGGTATCACCAATGACCTCGTCCTACTCAAGTCAATCTCAGCGACCTCAAAGCCTGTTAGCTCAGCGTTCCTGGAAGCAAGTCCATCCCAACAAAAATTCATTCAGGATTTCTGCCTGGACCATTAATTTTAGCTTCACTAAACATGATTCTCAAGCTCGCTGTTCCCATTATATACTCGTAGTTCTCGCTGAAGAGAATATAGCGAATGACATCTAAGGTCACCTGAGGTAAGAAGTATTTTTGCGGCACCAGCGGTGTTCATTGATGCACACTTCTCCTCCTTATCAGTGAGGTCTCTTCCTGAAAGCCTCTCATACCATACAACGCACCCATACGAGAGAACAGGTCTGACAATAGTTGTGTAAATCTCTTATGACGTCCATAGCAAGCTGAACTTGCTCCAATTTTTGCAGTTATATTTAATTTCAGCAAAAATAATTAAGTAACATTTTTTACCATTAGAAAAAAAAATCCATTTAACATAAAACTGACAACATCTTTATAAGCGCATCAATATAAAAAATAAATGCGTTTATACATATACATACATACTAAAGTATATATGTATGCATGCGTTTTACTTTACAGTCTTACTCGTACCGTTATTTTAATTATGATTTGAGAGTTGAGACAGGAAAACCTGTTGCTCTTTTTTTTTTGTCAAATGAAAACTCTTATATTTTCTTTTTAAATACTATCTTTGAAACATAAATTGTTGGTATTTTGTTGCGAGTGTTGTAACTGTTCCGGGTAGCATTTTGTCAACAGGGTGTATTGAGCAGCAGTGTTAATAACAACTGTTGTCGCTTCAAAAACTATAAATGTTCCGTAGAGCTGACTTATTCATGTTAAAGGCCGTGATACACTATCCTACACAATAATGCGATTTTTGATAAATCAAAATTTTCAAAAGATAATAACAATTCATCACATCAAGGATTAATTTTTCATAGTTCGTGCGATTGTATAGGATAGTGAGACATGGCCTTAAGTAGCTGATGTTAACAACAATATCTAGCTGACTAGATAACCATGTGCATGGCGGCACAAAAAAACTTTGACTATTTCCTCAGATAAAAGATTTATTAATGGCTGAAAAATACTGGCGCATATTCATAATCAATACAAAGTATACTTTAAGCATCTTAAATACTTAAAGCATTCTTTGTTTTGACTATAAATATGCACCAATGGTTTCGGAAACATAGTTTCTTTTCAAATATATTTTGTTATTTATTACTTTGTTATCTATCATATTTAAAAATAATTATAAAAAAAATAAGTGGCCGTTATTTTTGTTTTTAAACGACATTGGTAATGGTCGAAAAAAAGCCATGTATAACATAATTTTAAACTTACCAGAGTTGAATGCCTGAAAAAGAGAAAAACTTGCATTAGTTTGTGTCAATAATTAAGTTTTTATGTAAGCTACAGTTTTATTACATTCAGATTTTAAACAACTTAATTAAAACCATTATAATAGTTTTAAGTCTAAGAAAATTACGTTATTTTTTCATGGGAGGCACTCATGACAGTGAAAATCAAGAATAAATTCTTAAAATTAAAAGGATAGTAAAAATTTTAATTTATTTTTGGCGAGCTTGGAACTTCAGTTTTAATGAGTTTAAATTTGTAATTTAAAATAAAAATACACAAAATTATTTAAAAAAGCTACTTAGAGTAACGGCTTGTCCCACGATTGCAAACAAACAAATTTTCTAATGTTATTGTTGTTTGTAAATAAAAGTTATCGATCGAACGAATTGTGGTGTCATCGTGGGACAGGCCATAAATAAAATAACTTTAAAATCAATTATTTTGTAGCATACTTATGTGGGCACTAAACAAATTAAGGTATTTGTATACTGATATACTGAGCGCACATCAAGTATACGTATGTGGCGCCTGAACACAGTTCTGTTCTAGCACAAACATTAGTTTGCTACTAGTGTTTTCATTAGAGTCAAAATTATTCGAATATTCGAAACACTTTTATAATTTTTTTTTCGAACTTATTTGTTTCTCTTAAAGTTCTTATCGCTCTGTAAGCCAAAATACATGAGATAATATTCAATAAATATTTTGCACTAAGGATAATTGTAAATTGTTATGACAAACATCAACACAACTAAATGACATGCTGTTTTTTCAACCAACCATGCCTTCATCGTCAATATTCAAGAAACAAATTGCACTAAAGATAATTGTAAACTATTATGACAAACATCAACAGAACTTAATGACATGCTGTTTTTTCAGCCAACCATGCCTTCATCGTCAATATTCAAGAAACAAATTGCACTAAAGATAATTGTAAACTATTATGACAAACATCAACAGAACTTAATGACATGCTGTTTTTTCAGCCGACCTTGCCTTCATCGTCAAAATTCTTGTGTTGGGGCTAGTTTAAGAAAGGACAATTGGTATAAACTTTATCCCCATATAAAAATTGTTCAATGCAAATGGAATATGTGAATTGCCATCAAACCCAAAAATTTTGAAATCAGTTAAAAAAAAACTACATGTCGTCAGCTGAAATGCTAAGCCACGTAACTTAAAAAAAATTAAAATCGCATTTTTTCATTCAATATTGGGTATTGGTCTAAGCACATTATTCTGAAAATTTGCAAACCTTTATCATCAAAATCAAGAGAATAAAAAATAAAAATTAAGAGAATTTACTTCAGTCACTTGAATAATTTTGTTTATTATTTTCGTTCTCCCATAAAATTTAAAGAAGTTACATGCATTTTATAACAATGTTTCCTCCCTTCCTCCTACGTCAATATTATAGTAGCTAATAAAATAGCTGCATAACTTAAAATATATTGCGTCAACTTAACACCAGAGGCGCTGCAAAAATTCTGTATAAATTAGCAACACGAACAATATTAGAGTTGCAATAAGAAAAAAATTAATTAAGCTTTTTTTCTCTCTATATATCTGTCACTTCACCAGCTGTTCTTACGTTAGCCCCTTCCTACTATCAGTCAAAACAAACAGACCTCTTAATTGTACCCAAGTAAGCTGAAAACTAAATTTGTCTTCACACCAAACTGTACAACCTAAACGGATTCATAAAGAGATCCTACGAGCTGAGGGTATTCAACAAAAAGCCACCGCTCAAAAAAACAATAAAAGTAATTCAACATAAGTTAAATAAAAACTAATACTGGACCCATTATATATATTATCTGCTACCGTTACGAAACCCTGTTTCCCCAATAAAAATATGTTGCTATTATTTGTGTGATGTTGTGTTGTCTTAAATATTGTATTTTTGTAGGCGTCAACCTGCTCTTTAAGCCTTATTATTTATGCGGTTGCTTAGCGATAACGCGCTTATTTTAAGATTTAAAAGTAAAAAGGCACTTGCAGAGCAAAGAATAAAAAAGCCAAGCAGGCGTCTCGTCTATACGACGATCAACATCAACAACTACTCATATAGCAGTGTAACAACAACAACAAACACAACGAAAGCCTTAACTTTTATCTGCAACATTTATTTTTTTAGGTCTTCTTTTTTAAATTTTTCTGACTTTATTCATGCCTTGCAGAAACATTACAAAACTTATTGGCCATTTACAACAAGCAGCAAGTGGGAAAATATTGTATACAACTTTATGTCTGTATTGTTGCTGGTTGTTTGTCAGTTTGTTTAGTTTGTAGTAGTTGCACTACTTTTAGGGCTCCCCACTTGTTGTCTGCAACCTTTTTTTTTTATTTTTTTTTTTTTTATTTTGCTGCCTTTGTTTCCTTTTTATTACAACAGTTTTGCCTCAAATTTGTGCTGCTGTTGTATGTTGTTTGTTGGTTTTGTTGTGATTGTTGCTTTGGTTGGTCAGCGCATTGCTGTGTAAAAACTTTTATAAAGTTTAAAAAATATATTTAAGATTTTATTTTTTTTTATTTTGCTCCTGTTCTTATCAGTTGGTTTGCATCTGGGCACCTTTGGGCTAGTTTTTTTTTTACTTTATATTTCTTCTTGCTTTCATTTCGTACAGGCGCTTGAAAACATTTTCATTTCGATTCTTTTTTGGATTTTGTCTTTAAGATTTTGCTTGTTTATGACTGAACATTTAGGTGAAGATACAGGGTTGTAATGTGATGGCATGTGCACTGAATCAATTGGGATTTATGCTGGCAAGACGGCAAGACAGCAGAAGATTTCTACACAGAGAGAAAAAAGTTTAAAACCCACGAGAAGTAGTCTGTTACAATTTTAAGGCCATTGTTTCCCTTTTATTCTTAAAACATGAAATATGTACTTCATGTAATAAAACTCAAATATATAAACTGGAGAAAAAATTCTTATAGAACACATTTTCAATAACTTGAACAAGATTTTTTTATAAAGAAATTTTATCAATAAAAATTATTTGACAACAGAAAGTAGTTTGGAATATTGGAAATTAATAAAAAAATATATAAAACTTAACGAAATTGCAATACATTTATTGAACGCTGACAATTCATTAGCAAAAATAAGAGTTTTAAAAATAATTTTCTTAATAAAAATTTTCCAACAACTTGTTATACTGAAATTCAAATTATCCCTTGTCTCAAATATTTAACTCTAATATTTTTTACTGGATCCGCTTTTAAATTAATTCTTTAATTTTCATTTGCATTATTTTCCTTTAAATATATGTATCAGAAGGAGAAATTTTCTATTTTAAAACAAATTTTTATTTACATAATAAATACAAATGTACTTCACTTCCTTTAAAACAACAATGAAATGATGTCAAGGATATCCTCTTATAATTAATATTTCTCTATGTAAATAACTATATGTATTTATTTATGTATTTGCTGGTGTATAAGAAAGAGACAGAATTATAGATAGAGAGAGGGAGAGAGAGTATTTGTGTAGAATTACATTTGTAGTGATGACTTTAATTATAACATGTATTTGTGTGATTTTACAACCGTAACGACTTAACAATCCTATTCCTGTTTAACAACGCCAACACTCGAAATGGATGAGTGTAGGAGAATAAGCAAAATGAATGAACATTTACATTTAATACTCATAAAGAATCGTTTATAGAAAATGAAAATTTAAATTATGGAATTCAAACAGCTGCAGAGTAAACATAGACATGCAATTATGCAGGAAAGTATGAAGTATGGAATCTGAGCAACAGGACTTTATTCTAATATTTGATTATGAATAGAAAAATTTATATTGTAAATATAATAATGATCATGATAACAACTGGGTAATTTTTTTTTCAATTAGAGTATTAAAATTCAATGTTAACGTAAAGAGCTTTGGAAAATTTAACAAAAAATTATAAACACACAGCAACGTAACATATAAATATAATGCTTTCAATTCAAAGAGAGAACTTCTAGTAGAGATCAGAGAATGACAAAATTATCGTTTAAAGTACGCTTTGAGTATTGGCCATCAACAAATATTAATGCGTACAGCTTAAAATAAAATGCAAGCACGCGCATTGATTTTGAATCGAATGAGTATAACTTTAAACATCTAAGAACCATGTTTATAAAAATAATTTTAAATAACGCAGCACAAACAATAGTAACTATATAAGCTACAATCATAAGCATGAGTACAAAATTTTATATGCACGCTGGCGAATGATGAATAAATATCCTGCGCATATTTTTTTTTTGTCCGATTAAATATCCATAGCCTGTGTACAAGCATACTTAGACTAGGGACTAAGAAAAAGTTCAGGCGTTGAAGACAAAACTAATGGTGGTCTATCGAGAGCCCGACTTTGACATCTGTCAGAAGTAAAAAAACTAATAAAATGGCTGCATAAGCTAATGCTATTACTTAACACCAGAGGCGCTGCAAAGTTGCTATCAAAATTAACTAAACGCACAATAGCAGAGTTTCAAAACCGAAAATAAAAATTAAATAAGCTTTTTCTCTCTATCACTTCACTTCAACATCTGTATTTAATATTCCTTTCCTACTCTTAGGTAATAGATATAAAATGAACAGTTATTTAGGCTCAAGTGAGCAACAATTTTAATGGACCCAATAATATGAAAATTCAAAATTACTGAACTACAATTATATAAACTTTATAAGAGGCAGAAATAACTAAATAAATTTATTCAAGTGAATGAAACAAAGTTTCATTTGAAAATTTTTAGGGACATGTATTCGATGTAATACACAATAATTAACTCAAAAAGCGATTTTTGCTTTTGTTAGGTACGTGGTTTTGCTTTTCAGCTGACAATATGCATATGTATCCTCTGTTAATACAAAAAATTCGACTTATAAAAAAATCACCCTATAGAAATTGTTTAAACCTGCATTTGCAGTTGTCTTATACACAGAATTCTAAATTCTAGCCTTCTCGACATTATTGCAATTTCATTCGTTATCATTTAGATAGTTAATGTCTGTATGCTTTACACAGGCAGTGAAAGTTATATAAGGAACAACGTTGCTACCCAGAGAGCATTTATTCGGTGAAAATTTTATTCGAAATTCGGCATAAATTTCGGATTGAGTGAGAAAATTGTAAGACTAGTGGACAAGAAATAGGAACTCTTGGTCTAAGGAAAATTGAAAAATTGTTAAGATATTTGGAAAAAAAAATTTAAATATTATTCGGTTAAGAGTTTGAAGAATATAGGCTTATTTTGAGAAAACAAACATTTAAAAATGAACTTAGCTTTGCTAAAGTGAAGGCTTGCGCTCTACCTGTCCTGTTGTCCTGCCTGAGAGTGAAAGAAACATAAGAAAAAAAATTGCCATAATCATCAACATATTTGTTTGATACTTAACTAATTTGAGTTCTGTATGCACAACTTGACTTTTCTTATATCGCACTTCGATATTTCTACAAGGATCTGCAGAAAAAAGCCCCTTTTATCAGGAAGAGTAGGGAGTGGCAGAGTATGTTTTGAGGCATTTTTTTCCTCCATTAAAATAGACTGCTCTACACTGGCGGCTGCACTGTCACAGCTTAAAAATTTTGTATTTTAAAAGTCACTGGCAAGAAACGTCTATTAAATTGTCAATCTTAAGTGCCCTGGAGACGATCAAATAACCTCATCAATCACATAACTCTGGAA
Organism: Tachina lurida; assembly: GCA_944452675.1. Lineage (NCBI taxonomy): Eukaryota > Metazoa > Arthropoda > Insecta > Diptera > Tachinidae > Tachina > Tachina lurida. Next base: position 10,257,360 of record OX101756.1, read on the forward strand.
GTATAGCTGTGTGTGTGTGTGTTTTTTTTTTTTTTTTTTGCTAACGTAAGCGTTTTCGATAATGGTTGATGAAAATAAAAAATAAATTCACGTCTATTTGACGGTTGATTATTTGATCGTCTCCAGCTCAGATTGACAAAAAAAAAATAACAGTTGCGTTGTGAAATAAACACTAGAACTTGACAATAAAGGCTCGCTTCTACTACAAAAGGGTAGTAAGACTATACTCAGCTTTGCAATATTGGTGACAAATTTTTTTTAAAGCCTACAATTTCGGTGACTTGGAACTGGCAAACCTGATTTTCTCCCTGAGGTATCGAGGTGTTTGCGTTTAAATGATCTTATGTAATTAATAGTAACAAGACACGAACTTGTAAGTAGATTTGCACGCGTTCCTCTCTTGTAAGTTGATTCATAATGAACTTTCAAAGCAAACTAAACAAAAAGCAACTATCAGCTGTTTGAGTGGGTGCTCAAATAAAGCAGTGATGCCAACTCAAAGTTGTGACACTCTAAAAGAGTACCCTGTACAATGTCTAGTCCTTGTATTTTACCAAAAGTCTTCATTTGTTGCATAGTGTAATAGAGAAGTTTGCGCACGAACAAACGTTTATACTGCTTTCATACGAACGCTGCAAAGTCAAATTACAAAAGGGGTTATTGGTGAGTTTATTTTTACGAAACATGCGAAACTAAGACAATGATTGACGGACTTATTTGATCGTCTCCAGGGTACTTAATGTTTGGGAAAAGTTCAGAAGAAAAAGTTCAATTTTCAGCTAAATGTCTGAAGGAACTCAGACGATCCGATTGGACGCTGTCTGTTTTTTGTTAACAAACATTCGCTGGGTATAGCTAAATACAAGTACAAAACTAAACAAACTATTTAAACTATTTACAAATTTATATCCTACAAATAAATATACTTTTGCACAGACATACACAAATACAAAACATTTATTTAACATAAAATAAAATGAAACTGAAACCTAAAATTATTTTGCTCTCGTTTAAAACTATTTATTTGTATATGAATAGAAAATACCAGATAGTTATTAAAGTTGTAGGTGTAGTAGCTACAAAGACTTATATATACTCGTATTATAAGTGGACTGTGGGGAGATTCTTTGTTGCAATATTGTTTTTGTTGTGAATGCTGCTTCCTTACTCATTTAAATGCTTATCAGTTTAATCGCATAAACAAAAGATTGATGTTGCTGGCTGCAACAAGAGTGTCTTGTGGCAAATAGCAAATAACAGCAGTGATAACTACTGTGTTAGTATGCAAATATATAAACATACTATTTGTTCAAGCCTTGCACAATGGCACATGAACGAGAAGATTAGTAAAAGGTATCAAAATTTTTCCAGTAATATTTGTAAATTCCTATGAACTTTTAGTGCTGGAGCTTCAAAAATATTTACTTATATGTTTTAAATTTTTATACAGTAGATGCCTGAATATAGAAAAAATTTTCTTAAAAAATTTCCAAATATTAATTCATTTAAATAAACAAATCACTCCTTAAGAAATAATTTAAAAATCTGTTTAATGAACACAGCTTAAGCCGTAATTATGTTTAAGTCCTTTGCCTGACTTTTAAGATCGATGCATCTAAATAATCATTAAGCTTACACTGACAGAAAACCTAACCCTTTCAGATAATGTCAAGAAAAAAGTTTACTTTTTCCTCTTCTAATTTAAACTGGAATTCATAAATAACACATAATAAAGACTATTTTAAATAAAAAATAATAAATAAAAAAAAGAATTTCTTATGGCAGTTGTTCTTTAGAAAAATCATTTACTAAAAGCAGAAGAAACATCATAAACCAAAATAGTATTTATTACCGTAAGCAACGCGTACATCTTGATAAGCAAAAATGAAGGATCTACTTAAGACTATTCAAAATGGAAATAGCAACAGACACACACACACACAAAGGAACTGCCACATACATGTATAAAAATGCAAAAGGTTTAGAATTACCTTAAACGGGGCTGCAGAAAAACTTTTATTTCTCAACCATAAACAAAAGGCAATAATCATATCGCTGTTCATGTTCAACTGGCCGGCCCTTAACAAATGTAATTTTTATGAAAATATTTTTTAAAGTAGAAATAAGTGTAACTAAAATATATTTACAACTTAAATGCAGTGGATAATAAAAAGTTTTGTATTGTAATAAAGATGATGTGCAGCAATGAAATATATAAAATCGTGATATAAATAATATTAATTTATTATAAAAAGAAAAGGATGAGTTTCATACCATTTTAATATATAACTATAACTCCACAGTGGAACCAAGATATTATGAACTCCAATACAGCTATATTAAATAAAATGCACAAAATATGCTGGACCATATTTTTATCAGCAAGGGAACAATATTTTCTTGAGAAAAAATATATTAGCCTAAGTCTAATAAAAATACTCTTAAATTTAATTTAATATCAACCCATAATATTTTGCGGCGCTCTAACCGTCGATCAAAGGCAACGAATGCAGCTATTTATCATCAATTTGGTTATGGTCCTTCTCACCGCTATTACTATATTTAATTTAAAATAATAGTCCTTGTATATTTTATAAAAATATGAACTCTTAAATTTTGTTTAATATCAACCCATATTAGTGCTGAGAGAGCACTCCATCAAAAGCACCTACGGCTATGGTCCTTCGAACCGCTGTTACTAAAACCACTGCTACAGAGCTTACGTCCCTAAGTTTGGACGTATTTGGAAAATTTGTTTGTTGTTGGCTTAGCACGTCTATATGCACTTCGTTGCAGCTAAGCAACGTGCTTAACCAACTAAAAATAAATTTTTTAAACCATTTACAAAAAATGGTAAATGGTAATGGTTTATCATATTTTATTGTTTATATAATTTCCACAAACTTTGTAATGCGACGCATACGAAATATATATGTATATATATTCTGGGTCAGTCCGTACCTCTGTCTGTACGTGAAATCGGTTTTCCGAAGCTCCCAGAAAATGTCGAGACTTCGGTTGTGCATTGGTGTAACAGAAATGGTCCAAAATAGACTGGTATTGAAAATCAGAAAAATCAAAAATACGGTTCCAGGGTTGGAAAATTTCAACATTTGTTGTTATATAAAAGTAACTAAATAAAAATATTTTTGTTTCCTTATTTTCTTATTTTTTTTTTTTTTGTTTTTTTTAAACATATTTTATAGTTTAGAAAGAAAGAAATTTGTATTATAAATATGATTGCAGGGTGAGAAATTTCAACTTTGGTATATAAAAGTAACTAAATAAAAAATTTGTTTTCGTGGTCAACATTTTTTATTTTAGAAAGGAATAAATTAGAATTTAAATTAAAAAAAATAAAAATATGATTCCATGGTTGGAAAATTTTAACTTTTTTTTTGGTATATCAAAGTAACTAAATAAAACTATTTTATTTTCTTTGCTAGAGAATTTTTTTTTTATATTTTAGAAGGGAATAAATTAGTGCTAAAAATTTAAAATAAACAAAAATATAATTCCAGGGTTGGAAAATTGAAACTTTTTTTGGTAAATAAAAGTAATTAAATAAAACAATTTTATTTTCTTTGCCTGCTAATTTTTTTATATATTTTAGAAGGGAATAAATTATTATTAAAAATGGAAAATGAACAAAAATATGATTCCAGGGTTGGAAAATTTAAACTTTTTGTGGTTAATAAAAGTAACTACATAAACCAATTTTTTTTTTCTTGTTTAATTCAAAATATTTTATATTTTAGAAGGGAATAAATTAGAATTAAAAATGGAAAATGAACAAAATTATGATTCCAGGGTTGGAAAATTTCAACTTCTTTTTTTTTAAATAAATAAAAGTAACTAAATTAAACTAATTTTGTTCTTATTTTCGAATTTGTTGTTTGTTTGTTAATTGAACATATTTTATATTTTAGAAAGAAAGAAATGGTATTAAAATTAAAAAATAAATAAAAATATGATGTCAGGGTTGGAAAATTGAAACTTCTTTGATATGTATCCAACTAAATACATACTAAATAAAACTAATATTTTTCTCTCTTTAATTAAAGATATTTACTCAACAGTTTTGTTTTTATGTATGTTAAATTTTGACATAAAAATATAATTTTTACGGCTAAATTGAAATTATTAAATCGTAAAATTTCAGTTGAGTTTTTTACGAGTGCAGCCATAAGTCGGGATAAAAAATTTGACAAGTTAAATTTTTTGTGAGCAACGCGATATCGGCTGCCTAGGATTTTTCTACACTCCCTCAAGGACAGCGGCGAAGATTTAGGCAGATTTTAAGTTTCTTCTGATTTAAAGCATTGTCTGATTGTTTTCGGACCAGTGGATTAAAATTTTTTCACCACTCTGCGAGTATTTCTTTCAGTAGGACGATTAATGGGATGGTAAAATGGGAGAAGTACTTGGAATGTTGTTGAACTAGACCATTGAAACAATTCTATCATGTGTACAAGTTACTGAATGCTCTGCTCGCTAATGATTATTTTACAAGAGAGACTGAATACAGGACAGTCAATTTGACAGATTTGGCTTCAGCAATATGGCCTCGATCAATTGTCAAAGTTCGGAAGTCCCTATTGTAAGACTCTTCACATAATGAATGTTGTATAAACTTAAACTATGAATGTATATTGCTCACAATAACCAAACACATTTACATTCCTAAAGCATTGCAGTATCAAAAATATCCCACTACCCACCACAATCAGCCACATTATTTCCTCTTCCGTTTTAATATTTTCACTGATGTTAGAGGTATGGAAAAATTTATATGAAACAAATATGTGTGTTTTCATTTTATTGTATCATAATAAAAGTCTGAAACTAGCGAGAGAAAAAGTTCATAAAATTAAGAGAAAGTAAAATGATTTTTTTTTTATAGTTCGTATGTATTTAATATTAAGCAATTTGTGGCAGCAATTAATATGGTTTAATGAGTTCCTGCAACAGTTCTTGTCTTAAAATCTTTATTTTAAAACACCGGCTAATAAGGAACAGCAACAAAACAAATTTTATGAGTAAAACTTGTGAAATTTTATAAACAAAGTTTATAGAAAGAAGCATAAATTGCCCCATCATCCATTAGAATTCAAAGTTATGCATATAAAGATACAAAAAATTTGCCCTGCTTCCATTTTAAGCATTTTATTTTCAATTCATAGCAAGTGAGTGTGTGCATATATTTTCATCCTGGCTTGTTGTACAGAATGAAAAGCAAAAAAAAAAGAGAAAAAAATAGGAATTAATTAATATATTATGTTGTTTATGTTTTGTATGTAAAATTTTAATAGCAATAACACAAACATAAAAAGCAAAAACAAAAAAAGGAAATGTTGCATAAAACAAACTATATTAACACACTATGCCATGCCACACATTAAACGAAACATTATTGTTATAAACAAACACAAACTAAAATAATGTATGTGGCAGCAATATAAAATAAAACTCCTAGTAGCTTAAGCAGCAGCAGCAGCAACAGCACCAACAGCAGCAACAAAACAATCAATGGCCCATAAACAAACAGCAACAAGTGCATGTTCCGTTTTTTATTTTCAATGTGAACGCAAAAATAAAACTGAAAAGGAGCAGAAGGCGCCTTGCCGAGATGACAAAGTAATCTTCTTTTTTTTTAACCTCCACTGGTGGCAAAATTTAAGGGAATATTATGTTTGTCAAAATGCTTGTGACATTTATATTAAAGTTTTGTTTAGTTTATGGTGGATTTAAACAAGTTAATTCATGCATAAATATTTCAAAAAGAGCCACTCAATAATTATGGAGAAAATTTAGTTTTTTTTTGGTCACAGCTTGAAATATCGCCAGAGCAGTGTACAAATTTTTTTGAAATTTCTTATATACAAAGTTTTAGCAAATCAGCAGAATTTATGTGTAATTAACTAAATACAAATAAATTTTAAGTCCCTGATAATTAAGTTAAACAATACCAGCAGCCGATTTTCAAGTTTAACAATTTACAACAGGGATGGAAAACAGGTAAAGCTATTAAGTGAGGCCAAAGAAACAGTTTGAACAAGCGAGAGTTTAAAGTAATAGAAAATCGAATAACCAGGAGGGAGACCGAAACATTTTTGTAGTAAACCAGAGAGGGGATTTGATTAAAAATTTAAATTTCTAGACTTCACAAAGAAGTTCACACATTCCAGGAAAATTTTATTTGCTTGAGCAGCAACGAAATTCCATTGGACATGTTAACCAACAATAAATAATTTTTTTAATTTAAATTTTTTACAGCATTTTTATATATTATATGGCGCTTAAAGTCAGTTTTTGATTATATCAGCAGGGTCAAAAGGTATTATTATGGCCAAGAGTTAAAACTTTAAAATATTCCATGAAAAAAATTTATCCTAAGGTACCCAAAGTCTATGCAATATTATTGAGTACTTTTTTGCTATTATTATTGCAACTTTTCCCCACACTATTCAATAAATTGCACAATATTGAAAAAATATGGCGCAATATTTCGTACAATATAAGTAGAAGTAAGCTAATTTTAAAGATGAATTTTTATACAGTAGATACAGACAAAACTTTAAAGAAATGATAGACGGATTTTGTAAAAAATTTCGTTCCAAAACTTTTAAAATTTTTATGATCAAAAAATATTTTTTCCACACAAATTTCAAAACGAAAAATCTTTTGTATTTGTAAAATCTACCTCAAACGGGCCTATCCATTATACAATGTTATTGCATACGCTGTTATACATATCATAGTCGTTTTGACCTATACCATAAAATAAATTGCACAATATTTTCAAAAATATTGCCCAATTTTCCTGACAGTGCAAAAATTAACCACATTGACAGTGAAAAAATAAACCACATTGAACAATGTTTGCCACCACACAATTGTCTTATTTGCACAATAAAAATCAAAAGTCTTTTGGTATTTGCCAATGTATTTTTCAACCTTTGAATACGGCATACACCTTAGCGATATTCTTGTACAATACGAAAAATTGCACAATTATATTGCGCGTGGTTGGGCCACTTTACATAATTTTTGATTAAGAAATTTAATTAGTTAATTTAATACATAGAAAAATAATGTTGAATGATGTACCGGGAAATTATTATTGTGCAATATTGTCAACACATTGCAATACAAATCAAAAAACTTTTGACTTGTATACCAATATAATACACACACAGGCAATTTTATTGCACAATATAAATTATTGCACAATAATATTGCAAATAAGTACGCACCTTTAATATTTTGCATAAAAAAGCTAATTACATCGCATACTGAAAATGCTTAATATATGCTTTTATAATAGCTTTAGATGAAAGCTTTCAAAAAGCTCTTAAACATATGTTTGTTTAGTCTCCTCTGCCAAGAACCATTCGCTAGAATTTTTTTTAATAGACTCAAAGTTTGCTTAAACTATTGTAGGGTGTTTGTCTTAAACTCTGGGTACCAAAAATTATTATTCTTAATTGTTTCATAAAGTTACATAACATTGTTTTACAATAAACTATATTCATACGAGTGGCGTTAAAGGTTGCAAGTTGAAAGTATAAAATATAAAATAAAATAAACAAATATTTCACTCTTACATAAAAATAAGCATAAAAAGAGCCATAAAAAAGCGCCACCACCAGAACAGCAACAAATGAACAATTTTATACAAACATTATAAAATTGAAGAAGAAAAAAAACATTTAACCAAAAATGCTATGAATAACATTAACAAAAGTTTTTCTTTTCTTTTTCAAAAAAAAAAAAAAGTCCTTCATAGTTATTACTTTCCATGGCTCAACTTGCTTGCTACAAACATACACACACACACACACATAAACACATGTGCCACCACAATGGCTTATTGGAGGACTCAAGGGAACTGCGAAGAAAATAAGCTTCTATAAAAGAATAAAAAAAATGGAGGCATGCAGCAACAGGCTACAAAGCGCGAGTGCAGCAATTAAAGTCAAAAGTATGGACATAAATTGTGTTTTATTTCTTTTGGGCGAAAATGGTCCTATTTTTTTCATATCTACTGTCAGACCAATAGAGTAGCCAAGTACTTTTGTGTCAGGCTTTACTTTTAGCTTCGTTTTTGCTGGCTTATGTATATCTGCAGCTTAGAAATATTTGTGGGGGCTTAGAGTGTTGCTTTTTTATAAAAAATAAAATTATTTATGTTGTTTAGCAAGTTACAGAAAAAAAAAATTAAAATGTTTGCTTTTTATGACTCAATTATGACTTCTTGGGCAAGATGTTGTTCCTTCTTTCAAAGCTTCAGCCATTATTAGATCTCGGTTAAGAAATAGACAGAACTAGTCAAATGAATTAATGGTGGCTCATTTTTTATATCCTCCTCTCTGCTTTGTGTGACAAGTCGTATGTAAATGTCAAGACACAGCAAAGTTTTCTATAAGAAAGTATGCTGCGTGTGACTTTTCTATAAGAAAAATTTGTATATCCTGCTTGAGAAATAAACCCAATCTTTATTATTGATCACTTTACTAAAGAAATTCATCAGTAGTTTTGTAATAAAATTAAGGTTAAAACTTAATTATACGATAACATTTAGGCTCATTTGTAGTCAGAATTTAAAATTTATTATTTATCAAAGTTTTCCCTAAAGGCTATAGTAACTGGCCTGAGAAGATTGCTATAAATTCAAATTAGAGTTTGGTTTCATTTGCCTTAAACTTTTGCTTGGCGCAAAGCAATATTTATTAAAATAATTATCATTTCTTTTCTCTGCTTCTTTTCTTTTAAGATCATTATTTTTCATTAAAACTATTTATTATATCCTTTTGTCTAATCCCCTCTTGTTGTTTTTTTTTCCTAATCACTAAAGTGTTACACAACTATTTTAAATAAAACACCATCTCACAAAGAATTTCTTTAAAGCACAACCACAAGGCCGATGCGTCTTTATCACAAACATTCCCATTCATTTATCAAGCATCCATCCATCGTTGGCAATGTGCAACCTTAAACTATGCAATCAAAGCAACTTAAACAATTTAATGATTGGTTTTAAGTTTAAAATCATATTTTAATCTACATATCATTAATAGCAATTTTAGCCTTCTACACTTACTGGCTGGTATGACGATGAGGATGACGATGAGGATGACGCTGAGGATGATGATGATGATGATTCAGTGGTTCTCGGCTACGGCTTTAGATGATTTTAAATCATTTACTTCCTTTTTAGCTTGAAAGGTAACAAAAATAAAACACAAAAACAAGTATGAAAATGAAAATGAAAATAAAATACATTCACTCAACTCTTTGGCTTAGAACTTGTTAAACAGGGATGGAAAGTTGATTAGAGTGAAATGGTAATACATTTGAAATTCATTTTATTATGCAAGTATTTTGCGGCTTAAGGCAATATTTCTTTGAAAGTTTCGTTTTAGAATTTTGTAAAAAAACTATTAAATATGGCTATGGTAGAGAGAGTAATTGTTTTTTTTTTAATTTGAAATAACATTTGAAATGATATATAGAAATCAGATAAAAAAAAATTAGAAAAAGAAATATTAAAATATTAAAAATTGTTTAAAACAATACTGGCAAATTAAAGAAATTTTAACACACACAGTGCAATTTAGGTATTAAGATAAGACCTCAGCTAAATGATGTAGAGTGACGCGCCAAAACGCACAGTAGTGGGATGGACGGCTTCATGAATAGTTTAGCATAAGATATATTGAGTAAATTAAGAAAAAATTAAAAGTCATCACAATCGGCCACGCCCACTGCCCATGCAATCCAAATCGATTATTTCTCATAGAATTTTTCCTATGCATGCAGAAGTCTTGGTATACGACCGTAGAAAATATAGATGGATAAAAATCTTTTTTTAAGATTTTATCATTAGATAAAAAAATTGTATACTAATTCTCTCATTTCTTTGACTATATCGTTACATTCCAAATCTTGTTTGGATGGCTCATGTCTTAGACTGGTTAACACAAGCTGGCTCTGATGAATCCAGTAAGATATTAGTGTTTGTCGAAGCTCTATTGTATATAGCCACTTTTACCCTCATACCTAAATAAGAGCGGCAAGCGTCGCGGAAGCAGCAGGGTACGCATTTTCAGTAAATTTAAATGTGAAAATATTACTTGATTGTACTGAAAATACGTACCCTGGTGCTAACGCGACGCTTGCCGCTCTTATTTAGGTATGAGGGTTACAGTTTTTTTTTTGTCGCGTGTGACACTTAACAAATATGCCTGTTTTTTAAGAAAACGAAAATTACCATCAGCAGCTCTCAATTACATAAAATTTTAAGAAAAACGAATCACATTATTCTGAAATACAAGCTAAAATGCTTACTGTCGCACGCGACAAAATAGTGGACTCTCCCGTGGAAATTTCCATATTCTAGAAAGCATTAAACTACATATACTTCCGGGAACTATTATTAGTCGAAAGAAGATATTCCTAACTTTCATTTTATCGAAAAAAAAACAGATTGCAGGAAAGTGAGGCTACATAATTTTCTTTCCACTGAAAATAAAAAAATTAATTCGTTTTCAGAGGCTTCTAGATTCGGGCATATTTGCTTAATTTTACCTAAAATTTTTTTAAAATTTAATGCAATTTTTTATAATATATTTTTATGCTCAAATATTTCTCTATAAAACTGTATCATTCGATTTTTAAAATAGGGGTTTGACACAAAAATCATACTGTGCGAGGCCCTAAGTGTTGTTTTTTTTCTTGTTGTGTCTAAGACTAGTTAAATAATTTCTATTGTATCGATTTATCCATCCCTGCTGCTTGCACTACAACTAAAAATATATAACAAGAGTATAAAATATATTTGCAATATACTTATTTACGTAATCTAGCATTAAGTATTTTTAGTTTCTAATACATTTTGCAACACTTCACTATGACGATGAGGAAACAATATTGATTACTTGCAGCTTTATATACGTTTCTTGAATGTAGTGCTATATAATAAATGCTACAATCTGGAGCTTCTTCAACCTAATCCATGCCTATGCTACAGAATTTTCGATCACCCAGTGTCTTATATTTTACCGATCATTGACTAGTTAATGTACCAGGACTCCAGATATTTCATAACCAAAACAATTTAAATTTCATTAAGTTAAGGGTCAGAAATAAAGAAGGCCCCTATTCTTTCTTTTCCGTTAAAGATTTTTTCCACCTAAAACTCAATAATTGGACTCCGTAAATTAGTGGCGAATCGGTACTTTTACAAATAGTATCCTCATTAGCCCATAGAATATTAAAACTAATCTTGCCAACTTATTGGTAATTTTAATCATCGATATATTATAATGATCTGGTTGGTACACAGCGTTATCCTAACATAAAATCTCTTTATTAAACACAAAAACATTTCACATTAAAATCTAGACACAAAAAAGTAATATGAATGATTTTGTAATATTACTTAAAATATTTGTACTATCAATTAAAAAATTAATTAAATTTTCAACTATAAACAATTTCATAGCATTAATTAAATTTTTGCACTCAAATTAATAAATACTATTCAAAATTTAATTGAATCAATTAAATTTTGAATTGGAAATATTAATTGGTGAATACTTTTTTCTGTGTACCTAAACAATATTCAAAGAAAATTGTTCATTCTGATGTACATTAGTGTCCCTTTGTATCAGTTGTTGTAGGAAAGTTCATGTGATCAAGGCATAGTTTCTGAACTATACCCACTTTAGTAGATAGTAATGCTAATGTAATATCAGAGCGCCCTCCTTCGTTGTGCAGCAGAATTATCGGCGAAGTAAATTAACCAATAAAAGGCTACTGCACATAGCTTCAAAAACAATTTAATACGCCTCGTTTAACACCAGAGGCGCTGCATCATTGCATTATTAAAAAAATCATGCAAAAACCAGAGCTGTAAGAGAATGAAGCTTTCCTCTATCTCTTTCTTAACCACCTGTCTTTTCTATCACTATGCCTTTCCTAAAGAAGGTAACACCTAGTAATAGTGGTAGGAATTTACTGCCTCTGAGTGTTACTTCTCTTAAAAACAAAAACTGTATTTCATGTTGATTTAACATTCTAGTACTGTTAAATCCAAATGAAGAATCATGTTGAATAAAAGTTATTTCAAGTTGAAACAACATGAATTTAATTTAATCAGGAAGATTTGTGTGTGTGAGCTATTTAAGATTTGAACTCGAAATCAACGCTCTTAGCAGTGCAGCGACAATAACTTTAAATATTTTTTTAGAAACACACTAAATATATGTGACCTTCTCCGAGAAAAGGGACCTAGTGTGTGAAAACGAAGTTTGGAGAAAAACGCGCATTTAAAGTTTCATTTCAGTTTTAGCTACCAGAATGCACTCTTCAGTCCAAACCCGTTTTTAGACACACTAGGTCCTTATTCTCGAAGAAGGTCACATATACGTATCATCGTGAATAGAATTTTAATTCAACATTATTTAGTTTAGATTTTTTTAATATAACATTTATTTGAAAGAAAGTTATAGTAAAAAAAACACAAACTGCTACGCTACTTTGGCTTCTCTGCAGGATTCGAACTGCTTAGTCCTAATTTACACTATGCAAGTCTTATTGCCAAGCTGACTAGTTTGTGGGAGAGAGAAACGGGGGGAACAGAAACGTTTCTTTTCCCCTCGTCTCTCTCTCCTAAAAAACTAATCAGCTTAGCAATAAGACTTGCATAGTGTAAATTATGACTTAGGAGTCGAGCTTTTTCAATGCACAACGTCACTATTACACATGAAAATGCATTTAATATTTTTAGCCTTAGTTGTGTCTTTAAAAAACAAGTAGTGCTGCTCTATAGTCTTTCTTTTCTTTTAAAATATGTAAATAATAAAAAAGAAGGAAAAAAACGTTCCCCCTAGCTTGTACGTACATAGTTAATTTATTCCTTTTTACAAAATTATGCTTGAAGACACATGTTTCAAACACTTTTTAACGCCAGCGATGAAAATCACTTAATGCCAGAGATCGCCATTATCATCGACAACATGATTGGCGTCAGCCAGCAACGCCGCCGACACTATAGCAAAAGGCTTAAGCATAAATTCTTCTAAACAAAACAACTTAATACTGGCAGAAATAGTTAAAAGTAAAACTGGAGAAAAAAAAACAATACATTTTCTAGTTTTCTTGTTTCAATAAAATTGCACAACTTTGAATTTAAAGCAGGCCCGTGAATGTCTTCCATAAAATACTGGACACGAAGCGCAGCCCTTGCAATAATGAAGTTGACTCATTATCATTACAATAATCACTTGGCGGTAAAGTTATGATAAAAATCTGCTAAAAGGAAAAAATACTATCAAAGACACGCCTTTCAAACAAAAAAGGAGGGTAACAGGAGGAAAGAACAAAAGACTAAAGCCATCTGAAAGGCTTTTCATTAAATAATAAAAATAAATAAATTTAAATAGAGCAAAAAAAAAAATTTCTTGATTTGCCATAAATTCAATGAATTTCCTTTAGGCCACCAAGACTTAATTAAAGCTTATGAGGAGCACTTTTTCCTTATAAATTAATTGAAAACTTGTGGCGAGAATCATTATTATTTGTGAATTTCCTTAAGTTTTCCTCTATTTAGGCTGCTGTTTATAGATTATAATTGGGTATTTGCTTTATATGCGATACCATAAATATTTATTGGTTTAAATTTGTGAAGATTGTAGCTTTTTCTATATTTCACTTTTTAGTAGTTAACATGAATTGGTTAAATTTCCTTAAAGTATTTTATGCTAAGGAACGAACAAAAAATATTCCCATAAAATTACCACTATTTTCTTCTTTGAAAAGACATTATGTTAAGAACATCATCGATCGCTATTAAGCCCAAAGAACATAATTTTTATATATTTTCAAGTAGCGTATAGAATAAAGAATATTGTAAGCCAGTGCAAAATATTCTATGAGCGAAACTAGAATCAAAGATGGAGCTTTCAAAAGCTCTTTTTATAAATAATTAATTTCTCATCTCACATAAAAAAATTTAATGAATAAACATTGAAAAAGAAAATTAAAAGCCAAATAGCTAGTTATAAAAGACTAAAATTTAGTAAACGTATACACAAACTTTCATTCGAAAATTTTACTTTTGCATACTCGAACCTACTCGTACTTGTGGGTTGCAGGCATGTATGTATGTACGTAAGGTTGCAAACACAATTCCCTTTAAGTAGGATTAGGCTAAAACAAGTAAATACTTTGCATAATAAACCACACATTGCGGTTTTAAATCTGCTACTTAGCTGATTAAATGTACGAGCGCAGACGTTGTAATTCATTTCTGGCTTGTTTTTTTTCAGAAAGCTTTTTACTTTTGTAAACATGAGAAAAAAATTGTTTTATAAATATTGTGCCGAACTAATTTTTATAAGGAAAGAAATTCGTTTTATAAAAACATTTCCAAACTTAAAGAATTTTTTTTAGTATTACTAGGGGTTACCTTAGGCTGATTTTTTTAAAGAAATTTTATTTAAATACTGTAGAAACAGACGGACGGACGGACGACTTGAGTATAAAATTTATATGAAAAGCTCTAATCCCCCTGTTTCCACAAGCCAGGCAGACGACTCGTCTAGAAAATTTGTATGAAAATCACAGAAAAAAGAAATAGTGATTTTCATATAAATTTCAAAATCACCAGAACGCAAGAAGCGTCAAAACTAAAAAAATCGCTTAAACTAAAAAATCGCCGAAAACCAAAAAAAAATCGCCATAAATTAAAAAAACGCTTAAAATAGAAAAAAAACGCCAGAAACCAAAACAAAAATACCAGAAATTCGAAGATAAGGCAAGCATAAGAAAAAGCGTCAAAACTAAAAAAAAATCGCCAAAAACCGTAAAAAAGGTTGCCGGTTACTTAAAATGTTTTAAAAAAGTTCTACATCAGTAAGATATTCGATTACATACTCGTAGGCTAAAGTTCTTACACTGAAAGAATTTTCTGCATAAATTCTATGAATTTCGACATTAATCTAATGAAAAATTCATTAAAATTCAGCCAACGTCACGCTTCGTTGGATTAATGAAACCAGTTTCATCAAAAATATTTTATTGAAAACTTCATCAAATTTATTTAACAGTGTAATTAATGCAGTGCTATAACTTCCTCGAAACAATAAAATAATTTCACGAAAAGAATGAAATAACTTAAATATAAAGGGGTTTCTTAATAATTAGAAAATATTGTTGTCATAAATCCAATAAAATATTCTTACGAAACCAGAATACCAACGAAGTAATTCCAATGAAATTCTTTCATAATATTCATGAAATTTTGGATTTGTGAAAAAATTTTAATGAATTTGTTCCATTGGACTTATGAAGCAAAATTTTTTCGGTGTATAGTATTACATAATTAGTGTGCGAGTCAAAGTCGCACTTTACTGAATTTATTTTACTAGTGATGTAAATCCACTTTTCACATGTAAAGTCTTGAGTTTGTGTGAGAGAAGGGCAAAGAAAATGGGAACTCTTCTCCCCTTTCACTGACAAGCTCACGACTTTTCAAAGTAAAGCTTGCGTGTGAAAAAGCCGTCTAACTGTTAATAATAAATATATATCCATACAATTAATTTGCTAAATTAAAAAATATTTCTCTCACTAATAAATTTTTTTTCTTCCACCCCACTGTGCCTGATTAGAAATTAAAAACTGTTATCAAACTGGCGTAAAAATGTTGATAATAGAATACTTAAAACAAACGTGTGTTTGAACTTTATGACAGAGCATCCTTATGGTTATTTGTAAAAGAATCCTGTGATGAGGGTTTTTATATTCCCCCTAATTGCGAATGGCGTCGTCGACGTCACATCAAGACGACAGTCTTGTGTGTCTGCTCTCTGTCGGCAAGAATTGACTACTATTGACTTGTTACTCTAATTTACAACGCCCAAGAGATTAGTAAGAGATTGTCAATAACAAACAATTGTTGCCGATAAGGAGTAGACCAGTGACAATATTTACTGTCATCTTGATGTGACGTCAACGACGCCATTCACAATAAGGGCGATTCTGTTCTATCGAAATGTATTGCTTCAACAAAAAAAAAGTTTGTAAATTTTCTGTGACAAAGGTTTTTCCGATATTTGATTAAAAAAATTGTTTCCCTAAGGAATGAATTGCCTGATATTTTCGAAAATTACCGTTATTAAGTATTATAATATTCAGAAGAACTGTTCAGGATCACTTCAAGGAAAATTTGCTGTTAAAAATCGTCCAAAATGACGTAAAATTATCATGTTTGATTTTGAAAAATAAATAAATTTTTTCTTTTATATTTTAAAGCTTAATAATTTTTTTTCGATTCGTTTCCGCACCATTTTACACTTTAATATTAATCACTACAAAAAATAAAAAAAAATTAATTTATAACATTTGCATTTTACATGCATGACTCGCATTTGGCCAGCCACTTAGTCAAGTGTCAAAAAAAAAATTAAAACTTAAAATTATACAAAATATTTACAAGTCTGCCTAGGAAAGGTGTAACGCATTTCAAAATAAGCAAATTTTTTTTTTTTGGGTTAAAGCAATGATAAATGGCTTTTACCATGGTCCATTATGTTGGACTTGATGCGAAACACCTTACAGAATGTGTTTTAAATATTTCATTTCATACTTAAGAAAATGTGCTTTAATATATCAACGTCTACTCAAAACTGGACTGTGCAGAAGATGAAGAACTTGATGATACAATGTATGTACAATCAACGAAGAGTAAGACATTAAATCAGGTTCACACAAATCATATAGAGACAGTGGCACACAAAAAAAGTACATAAGGTGCTTAAAGTATTTTATTTGAAGACTTGTTGAATTAAAATCCTTGCATACCTGCTTAAATCGACTTAAGAAAAGCTTCCTTTTCAGAAGTTTTGAAGCTATCGCCAAGAAATTAAAGGTCTCTAATGCATGAATCGACTTAAAAAAAGGTTACCAAAACACTAAAAAAATCGCCAAAAATCGAAAAAATTGCCAGGACGAAAATGAAACCCTAAAATTAAAAAAAAAAACGCTAAAACTAATAATAAATGGCAAACATAAAAAAGCGACAATACTACAAAAATATCATAAACGCTAAAACTAAATACATTATAACAAAAGTAAAAAATAGCGAAACGAAAAATCGCCAAAATCAAAAAAGCGCTTAAATGAAAAAGATCACCAAAAGTATAAAAAGTCGGTAAATGCAAAAAAAAAGAAAAACAAATTTCAAAAATCGAAAAAGAAATCGCCACAATAGAAATAAATCGTCGAACTAAAAAAAACTAAAACTAAAAATAAATGGCAAACCTAAAAGAGCGGTAATAGTAAAAAAATCACACACACAGAGAAAAAACTGCCTCATAGAATCAAGAAGATTTTCTCTATGAAACATTTTTAGGCTAAGGGGTATCCCAGCAGAAAGAAGCGAAGATTTTTTCATAGAGATTCCTTATTGTTTTTATGTGGTAAATCTTATTAATTTAATCAAGAAGAAAACCACATAAAATCAAGAAGAAATCTTATTATTCACAACTTTTTTTACTTAATTTCCGTTATTTTTGGCACCAAAAAACAATCCATAGAGAAAAACTTCTTGATTCTATTAGGTTTTCCTATAAATTGTAAACTATAGGGATTTCTTATTGATTTTATTAGGTTGCCTTCTTGATTTTTTTAAAAAGTATTTCTTCTTGATTTTAGTAGGTTCCTATATGAGTATGTGTAAAGCATCGTATTGTTTTTTTTTATAAGGAAATCTTTTTGATTTTATGTGGTGTCTTGTTATTTCGTTTCTATAAATAGCCAAACAGACAAATTTTTTCATGATCTTCATTTTTGTATAAGAATGTTTGCACAATAATTTCAATGGTTTTTCAGGCTGCTTGTTAGCATATTGGGTAGAGTGCTTTTCTATTAGGTAGAAGTTTGCTGGTTCAATACTTGGTGAGTAAGTTAGTTAAGAATATAACCTAATGTGTATGTATGTATGTATGTATGTATGTATAAATAAATAACATCTACAATATACATACATACATATGTATATGGTATAGAATTTAAATGAAAATACATAAGTACAGAGATTAAAGACGCAATTTTTTTTTATTTTTTTATTGAAAAAATCAATAAGATAACGTCATAAAAACTACAAAATTTCTTCTTGATTGTTTCAAAAATGTTTTCTATATGAATTTAATAAGATTTCCTTATTGAAAAAAAAACCATAGAGATTTCTTATTAATTTTGTTCTATTTTATGAGGTATTTAGTTTTTTTCTCTGTGCAAACGCTAAAACTGAATAATAAGAAAATTAAAAATGCCGAAAAGAAAAATCGCCAAAAGTGAAAAAAGCGCTTGCATGAAAACTATCACCAGAAGTAAAATAAGTCGCTAAATGCAAATATAAAATCAATTAAAATAAAAGTTGCAACCCTTGCAAAACTAAAAAAAAATGCAAAATACCGAAAAAATCGCCACAACGAAAATAAAGCGCCAAAACTAAAAAGTCGCTAAAAATAAAAATCGCTAGAACTAAAAAATCGTCAGAAATAAAAATATATGTATTGAAAAAAAACATAAAATTGACGAAAATCAAAAAAATCGCCAAGACGAAAAAATCGCCATGACGAGAAACGCCTAAACTAAAAAAATCTAAAAAAATATGTATTTAAAAATAAATAGCAAAAAACGAAAAAATCGCCAAGACGAAAAAATCGCCAAGACGAAAAACGCCTAAGCCAAAAAAACTAAAAAATATGTATATAAAATAAATCGCAAAATCCGAAAAAATCGCAAAAAAAAAAAAAACAAACAATCGCCCTAAGAAACCCTACGTGTGCGGGCCAGAGTCACACTTGTATAGTTTTTTTTTTTTGTGTTAATTACAGCATTTTTTGGAATTCGACCCTAGTAAGAGATATTGGAATTCGACCCTAGTAAGAGATATTGGAAGAGCTTAGATATTCAGGTATTCCTTATTACCTTATTAGCTCCAGACTGACCGATTTAATTGCTTTGTTAATCTTTCAGCAGTTAAAGAACTTTTTCCGATTTCAGCAAGTTAAATATACTTTGATAAATCTCTCAATTGAAGGTGAGCCGCGAATAACGTTTTAAGTGACAAAATAATGATTTTGCAGGAGAGCCACAAAACGTATTTTAAGGCAAGATTGTTTTTCTCGTTTACATTTTCCTAGCGTATCGAAAATAATGATAACTAGCATTATCTTTTCTTTTCGTATCTCTGCTACATGTATCAATTATTTTCGACAATTTTGTTTGCATGATTTTATTAGTTACTTACAAAGTTTTCCACCGACTGACTGATTGTAATTGTATTTTGACGGCGATCAGATGCATAATTTTGGATGGTTTGATGTTTGAACAACGCAAGAGAGTTATGTTACTGGTAATCTGTGAAAAAACTGTTTTTTTTTAATTGTCATTTACAACGTTATTCGCGGCTGTGCTTCAATTGATGATTGCCCTTCGTAAGATTAATCTCAGACTATGAGTGGTTGTTATACAGAACATCATTTTATTATTGCCAAGATTAATATTAAGCAGCTCCTTGAATTATTCCATTAATAATGCAGCATTTTTGGCAAATGTTGCTCTCTTATATGACATACAATCAAGTTTGTTGCAGCAACTTCAACTTATTTCACACTAAACAAACTAGTTCAGGGATCATTTAGTTTAGAAATGTAAGAGCACGCTTCTTATAAAAATGTAAGAATTAAAAACATAAATTTGTTTTCTTCCCCACTGTAGGTGGTTTTCAATTAAGTTTCATCCTCCAGATTGGTTGGTAGTCATTGTCGCCATCATCATTACTAAAAAAAAAGTGTTGATTACGTTGACACTTGTAACACTTTCAAATCATAAATTTCCAAGATTGTCTCACACTTGTTTCCACATTTCTTTTCTTTTTTTTCGATATCATTTGAAACTAAATAAAAAGCAGAGGCTGGAAAAAAAACTTGAAAAACACTTAAAACACTTTGCGTTTGTTACTTCTTGAAGAGTGAAATTCAAAAAAATAAATAAATTAAAAATATGTTAATTCAGCCTCTGTTTGTTATTGTAGTTGTTGTTGTAATATTCATTAAAGTTGTCATTTATTATCAACACAACAACTTCAAAGAAAGAAAGTCGACTGAAAGAAAGACAGAAAGAACCAACAAATGCAACTAATTTATACGCTTATTTAAATAAAAACAAAATGCTGTTTGTTAACAAAACTGTTTCCAATATGAAAACGATAACAAAAACAACATAAAAGGAAATCGTTATCAATAAATAATATTTTTTTTTCGTTCAATATTGGGCAAGAGCATATTTAGCAACAATTTCAGCTTCAGAATATCTTTTTATATTTCTGGCTGTTTCCTACATTTAAGTAATTATAATTACTTCATGTATTTACAGCCACAATGAGTTTGAACTTTGTGTGGGGTCTTTGTTAGTGCTTATTTTTTTTCCTACACGAGTGTTTATCTCTGGCCCGGCCAGCTCTTTAATGAAATTTTAAAACTTAAAATGCGTTGTAATTTGCTTGTAATTATTGACTCACATCGATTTATATGCATTTACAAGCAGCAGCAGCAGCAGCAGCAGCAGCAGCAGCAACAGAAACGGAAAGAAATTAAACAGCAAAATATTAATTCATTCATTTGTACATCCATTCATTCATTCAGTCGCTGGTTCATGCCACCAAGCATGTGCATATGAATGGATGTGTGCACTCTCTGTGATAATCTTGTATACATTCAACACATGTTTCCGTAGGGGTCTTATCGCTGAATATGGAAAAATGAAAAATTATGTTTGGCTGGAATAATTTAAATACATATTTTACTTTGTTCATTTACAAAATGGGAACATTTTGGTTTAATGCAATTTCGTAATTAACACAATTTTTACGTTAATATTCTTGTAAGAAATGTGATTTGGGAAATTCGGTTAAAAATACAGTTTCAAGTGAAACGATAAATACTCTTAAGAGAAAAATATGAATTCAAGTATTTGTATTAAAAATGTTAAATAAAACAAGTAAGAGTGCTATATTCGGCTGTGCCGAATCTTATATCCCCTTTACCAACTTACGTACATATATATAGTATACAGACACATACATACATATTGGTTTTTTGAAAAAATTTATAATTTTTTTAAAGTTTCCATCTTTGGAGCTGTAATTTTCTTTCAGAAGCATAAAATATATTCAATTTATAAAGAAAAAGAAAAAAATTTTTAGACCTATTTAATTTTACATAACACAAAAAGTGTGAGTTTTCCAACCCTGGAGTCATAATTTTGGATTTTTTTGATTATTGATACCAATCTAGTTCTTTAAAAAATACATAAAATATGTTAAGTGAAAAAAGCAAAAACGAAATAAGGAAAAAGTTAAGGTCAGATTTTGTAAATTCAAACGATTTTTTCGTTTTGAAATTTGTATGGAAAAAATATTTTTTGAAAAGAATTTTCGTTATTTTTCATACAAATTTGAAACGTTTAGAAACAAAATTTTTTACAAAATCTGCTTATTAGTTTCATTTAATTCCTTTAATATTAAAAACTTCAGTAAAGTGCGACTTTGAATCGCGCACGAAAGGTAGGCTTTTTTGAAGTTTTCTTTTCAGTTTAAACGATTTTTTCAGTTTTGTCGCTTTTTTCTCGTTTTGGCGATTTTTTCTGTTTTTGGAGTTTTTTTTATTTTGGTGATTTTTTTCTGTTATTGGGATTTTCTTCATTTTGTAGATTTTTCTCTTTTGACGATTTTTTTTCATTTTTGCGATTTTTTTCTGTTTTTGGGTTTTTTTTATTTAGGAGTTTTTTTTTCTTTTTTTTTCATTTTGGCGACTTTTTTCTGTTTTTTTGGGGTTTTTTTTCGTTTTGGCGATTTTTTTTTTATTTAAGCAATTTTTCCGGTTTTTCGCGATTTATTTTAGTCCTAGAAATTTTTTTTAATATGGCGATTTTTTTCTGTTTTTGGGTTTTTTTTTCATTATGACGTTTTTTCCTGCTTTGGGGTTTTTCTATTTAGGCGATTTTTTTCTCTTTATTGGGGTTTTTTAATTTTGGCGATTTTTTTTCATTTTGTCGTTTTTTTCCTGTTTTGGGGTTTTTTTTCATTTTCGCGATTTTTTAATGTTTTTTGGGGTATTTTTCGTTTTGGCGATTTTTTTTGTTTTTCGCGATTTTTTTCGGTTTGGCGATTTTATAATTCCTTGATTTTTTAGTTTTACCGTTTTTGAAAATTTCAAGAGTTTTGCTCTTACGGTTTCCAAGATACAGCAAGTTGTCAAAATTGCATAGTCAAAATTGCATTAACTGATGAAACACCCTTTAATTTAAATTTTTTGAAATTTTAGTATTAATTTTTGTAGTCTGTATAAAAATACACTAACCTTACAAATTTCAAGTGTATATACATATAATTGTATGTATATTACATGGGATTTTAGAATTTTTCGTTGCTCGTTTTGGAACACCCTTTAATTTCCAATTCTCATGTATTTGTTGTTGTAGCGGCCAAAGGTCTACACACTGTGTCCAAATTTCAGGTCTGTAGCTCTTACGGTTCTCGAGAAAATACTAATATAGTTTTAGACATAGTTAATTTTACATAACACAAAAAGTTAAAGTTTTCCAACCCTGGAAACGTCTTTTTAATTTTTTTTATATTTTTTTTAATTTAAAATACCAATTTTAGTCGTACTGAAGTGTAAAATAAATTTATTTATTAAAAAAAATAAAAATTTGTTTTCGGCAAAATATAGTTTACGTTTTCCAGCTCTGCAATCGTCTGCCCGATTTTGCTGAATTTCAATACCAATCTAAGTTGGACCATTTCTGATACATCAGTCCAAGAACGAAGTCTCTAGCTTTTCTGGGAGCTTCGGAAAACCGATTTCACGTACACCGGACGGACGGACGGACAGACGGACGGACGGACGGGCGGACGGACGGACAGACGGACGGGCGGACGGGCGGACGGGCGGACGGACGGACAGACGGACATCGCTTATTCGTCATCGCTATTCATAAGGACCCAGAATATATATATTTTTTTGGTCGCAAATTAAAATTTATGGAAATTACACACGGAATGACAAACCTATATATATCCTTTTCCATTTTTGGTAAAGGGTATAAAAATTTAATGTTAAACGAGACTGCTTGCTGGACATTCATACGAGAAAGTATTTAAACCAGCTACGTCCAAGAACATAACCACTGATATTTGCATTTGAGGTAAAATGCTTTTGAAAGCTCTTAAATTTGTTCTTGTTTCTTTGCAAAGTAAGATCAAGCATTGCTGTCTGTTGTGTTGTTGTTGGAGATGTTGTACTCTCGCTGGTGTGAAAGCACAAAAAGCTCTTTATAAAAATTTGCACATTGTGCATATGGCTTGGACGTAGCTGATTTAAACTAAAGTTTTCTATTTGTGGTAGCCATCAGGAATGGAACTTTCGACCAAGAGTGTGTAAGAAAGCTTCATCATTCAATACATTAGTTTTCATATAAATGGAGGGGCTGGTGAACAAAACTAGACATGTCCTCAGTAAAGTTAAAGGGACTAGTCTGATTTTCTTCGCCAGCTCCTCAAAGAATACCGATGTATATTTATTTGACAATCAGTCTTTAATGATATAGATCGTCAGCCCATTATTGGTTTGACCCACCAACCATATAAAAAAAAATTAATGAAAACGAATATTCCCTTTTCTGAATCCAAAACATGTATTCGCCAAATTAATTATGGTTTCTTTAATATTTAGCATTAATTTTGCTGCACTTCAACTATTTTTAGGTTTAATAAGTATTGTTTTGCTGTACGCGCCACTGTTGGGCTATTGCGTCAAATTATTCATACAAAAACGCACAAAATAAATTTAACTCTTATTTTGATTCATTTCCATAATGTTATAAACACAATTGAGACGATCGACGAACTTTGCATAGACAAATGCATTTATCTTATAGACATTATAATTTAATGAGAACCGTCGTAATGTTAATGCAGAAAAAAGACACATCCTTGATCCTGCTGTAGTTTCAGAAATGTCTGTGGAATTAAAAAGTGATATTGTTTGATATATAGAGAAACGAATAACAAAGCCAAAGGATTTAATTCTTGAACAAGAATGCGAAAGTGATAAAAAGTTATTAGCAAGAGAATATTTTTGGTCATTTTGAGGCAAATGATATTGAATTGGGATAGTTTAAGTGACTTGAAGCTAATGCGTGACTTAATCTCAAGTAATATTTATGTAAATAGAATGGTTGTTGTTTATAAAAGCTTTTATTTAACTTGTATACAATGAAGCGCGATATCTTTAAATGACAGCGCTAAAATTTTGTATATACTTTTAGTTTGGAGCACTATATATGGTAAACTGTATGACATCATTCTAAATCCAACATGGAGAAACACCCAAGATGGCAGACTAGTTATTTGCACTCCTTCAATATGGGTATCGAATGAAAGGGTTTCGTGAGAAGAACTCAAAAAATAAAGTGAGGTCATTTTCAATCCAATATGGCGGACTTTTAAAGGTGGCGGACTAAGCTTTTTTATGCTTTTCTACAATATTTTCCATTCAATATGGCGGAATTTTAAAGTTTGTTGTCTAAGCTTTTTTTAAACTTTTCTGCAATATGGGTATCAATTGAAAAGTTTTCCTGAGAAGAACTCGAAAAATAAAGGTGGCACACTAAGCTTTTTTATGCTTTTTTACAATATAGATATAAAATGAAAGAGTTTCGTAGAAGAAATAAAAAATAAGGTAATTTTCAATCCATTATGGCGGATTTTTAAAGATGGCGGAGTGAGATTTTTTTAAGCTTTTCTACAATAAGGATATCTAATGAAAGGATTTCATGAGAAGAACTCGAAAAGTTAAGTGAGGTAATTTTCAGTCCAATAAGGCGGACTTTTAAAGATGGCGGTCTAAGCCTTTTTAAGCTTTTCTACATTTAAATCCAATGTGGCGGACTTCTAAAAATGGCGGACTAAGCTTTATTATGCTTTTCTAAACTAAATTCACTTCAAACTCAATATGGCAGATTTCTCAAGATGGCGGATTTCTAAGTTCTATATATTTTTCTACAATATGGGTATCAAATGAAAGGGCTTGCAGAGAATAACCCGAAAATTAAAGTGGGGACTTTAAAAAATGGCCGACTTAGCTTTTTTTACAATATGGGTATCAATTGAAACGGCTTAAAAGTAAAAAAAAACTCAAAGTACAAATACTTCATTAAAAACAAGCTTTTATTTAAATGCGCTTAAAAGAATAAAATAAAAGTTTCCTTTATAAATTTTACTATCAACTTATATCGTCGTTACACAATTTATATGATAAAAAATCGTGTCACTAGATTTATATATACATACATACATATTAATATAGGAACATCCTAACACTTTGTGGCGCAATATCGAGAAATAATTTTTTTCTACCGATTTTAGAAGCACAAGTAAAAATTGTTTCTAAGATTTTTTTTAAATTTTGTTTATTGTAGTAAATAAGGGAAAAGAAAGTCAGATATCTTGGCAATAAAAGTTCCAAGTAAGAAATAATTTTACTCACAATATTCTAACATTAAAAACAATAATTGACTTGCCAGGGCGATTTCTTGCATATTTCGATATATTAGAGGTTCATTTATCGAAACGTGAAAAAAAAACTTGATTTGAAAAATAATATGACTAAAGGAGTTTCTACATTAAGGTAACGCTATACATCTAAAACATCAATCGGCTTCTTATACAAATGAATACACATACGCGAATACATTTCTCTCATATTTCTCTCATTGGCTAGCTCTGATCTAGATATAGAAATATACAAAAAACTCAATATAAAAAAAAAATAATGAGTTAAGGCTTTTGTACATTAAGGTATGTATGTATATGTATGTATATATAATTAAACTAATTTTAAGTGTATGTTTTAAATTTGTGATTTTAAATTTGTGTGTTATCCTTAAACTTTTTAGTAAAGGGAAGGGGGCTTTGAGCTTATACACGTCCTTGCTACAAATTGAAATATTTTAAATGCACCTTAAGTTTGTTATAAATAATTCGTGTATGAAATTTATTAAGAAACTAGCTGACGGTGTCTTACCCCCAATTATTATTTTTTAACTACAAATTACTTCACACAGTTGTCACCGGGTATTGTTTTGAAAACTTCAGCTCCACAGAGCTGAGAACTGTGCGCCACCACATAAAATGAAAATTTGACACTCCAATTTAATCTCGAATTAAAAAAAAAAATAATTAGGGCCATTCTATACTAAAGTGTCGATACATTGATACTAGCAATTGACGCCAAACTTCATAATTTAATATTGACTTGAATTATTAATGCAAATATCTTATATTATATACACAATAAATGTCACAAAAATTTATTTTGAATTTTGCGAAACAAACGATCATCATTAGCAGCCACAAAGCCTTGATTTTGCTTCAATAAATGTCACTTAATATGTGTAATCGTTGTTCAATAATATTCAACTAAATAACAAGAAGTTGAAGTTCTCTTGTTAAGCAACACACACACATGCAACCGGCTTCAAGCATCTAGAAATGTGTCAACAACATGTTCAGGTATTGTGAACAATTTTTAAATAAAATAAAAAAATTAAACAAATAAATCTAATCAGAGAATAAACTGAAAAATTACCTAAGCTAGTTTGTGCAACATGATGTAGCAAAATACTTTGTCGTTGGACTGTAATTGTATCGAATGCCTGTTTACGGTGAATGTTGTACGTTTTTGGTTTATGTGGCTTTAAAAAAATATATGAAATTATAATAAAATTGAAGATTAACTGTTGACTCGTTAAAGAAATCACTTTAAAAAAATTAAAGAAATAATATGAAATAAAAATAAGAAAAAAAAACTGCAAGCAGCAACACAAAAATAAGAATTGCAGTCACTTGCCACAACAATATAAAATAAATTTTTTTTTTTAACAATAATACTCGTATGTATCAAGACTATAGATGGATGTTTGGGTTAAATGGATGGATAGATGATGTCTTGTTAGTTCGTTAGTTGAATGGATGCTTGAATTTTTGTCTAAAATAAATAAACAAAACACTATTTCTGTGAGACTTTGCCACAAAAATAATGATCACAAACGTTTTAAGTTTTTTTTTTTGTTTTTTTTTTTTTATTTAAAAACAACATTATGAACAAACAACTAGTTAACAAGTTGTTCTATGATTATTATTATTTTTTCTTGCTTGATGCTTGTATTTTATTAATTTATTTTAACAAACTAAAACTTACTCAAAAATCTGTTTGAGGCCTAACTTTTCATTTAATCAACAGCAGCCGCATTAACAACATTGCCTGGAGGAATTACGGGTTGCTGGATTGGCAATGATGAGGCGTATGTTGCCTGCATGATACAGTGGTATTTTAACTACTTAGATTAAGTCATCAACATTTACAGTTGTCAAAGCTACTAACGACAACATCAAATCACATCAACAGCAACAGTCATAGCGGCAGCATCATTCACATCGTCGTCATAGTCATCATCATCATCATCATGCTTGTTGTTATTGTCTCATTTATTTAGTCCGTATTCTCAGCATCAGCAGCAAAAGTTGTAGTCAGCAGTATCCCCACAAATAAAACTACTTAATTTTTGTGGAAGAGATGCTTAAACATTTGCTTTCTTGCTGTTTAACGAATAACCACAATGATTGCAACTTTTTTTCTGGTTATTCAACAAATTGGCAGATAATTAAAAGATTCTAATTTCCAATTGTTGCCGGAGGTTTGTAAGAAAATTTATTATTTTCTTTAAAGTTCAACAATGCATGGAAAGTTGCATGTTCAGCTTTCACTGCATCTCCAGCAGAAGCCTCCAATTTCCCAGCGTTAAGCATACCTTTCTTATGCATGATCTCAGAGTACATTTTTGATTAACTTATGCTAACGATTTTATTACTTTAAACCTCTGACTTTTAGCACTAAACTATTCATTCTTAGTTTTAGTAGACACTGCAAAGCAAAGTCATCTCGATGTACGACTGTGTAAATACAGTCATACATACTCGTAAAATCACTTTAATATCTAAACGTTTGTGTAGTCTGTCTCTCGCTCTATCAGTCCTTGCGTCTGTCTTTCTATTAAATACTGTTCACTTATCATCGTCATAATGTTGTTCGAAAGTATGAAATGCAACTGCTGCTGTTGTATTTGATACGATGTTGTTCATTGTATATATATACATATATATATATCATGTGTGGTTGCAACTTTCCAGCAGAAGCTCTAACATTAATGAGCAACTAAAGCAACAACAACAAAAATTAAAAAAAAAATCCCATACACAAACTGAACGAATTGTTGCACACAGCAGAAATATTGCAACAAGCGAAAAAATGATAAACAACAGTTGTTGACAAAAAAATAGCAAAAATTGCTTGAGATCAAAAAAAGAAAAAATAATATTGTTAATCATTATGATTGTAGATTTAATGTTGCTGGGATTGTTGTTGCAGGTTGTTTAATGGAAAATTGTAGAAGAAAGGAAAAACGATAAAATTTGAAAATTGTTAAGCATGATAGAGAAAACATTCATGTTTGCTGTTGCTTTTATTTTTCGGTGTAGTGAATTTGGCGCGTGTTAAATTAAAATTGACATTTGTTTTATTAGTTGCAAGCTCGTGATGCAAATAACGGTTGGGGTTGAGGGAATAAATTAGGAATTCATGATTTTGTATTGATGTTAAACTTTGCTAAAAGTTGTTTAATACATAAGTAGTGTAAGTTTCTATCTTAAGGCTTGGTCATACTGGGCAAATAAGACCAGTTAAAAATATTTATTACAAGTCACCAGTCAGTCTGGGATACTGATGGTGTACACAGCCTCTCCTGCACAACTGTTAACCTCTCCCACTCGTGACGTACCCTGTTATTAGCTGATGAGGCTCTGACGACAGACCATGGGCTCTATAACCCTCAAACGGTGGCGGTTAAATCTCCACTGTCAACTGTCTTCCTGGAGACGTACTGGCAGCCCTAGATCCAGGATCGGATGCAGAAGCCCAAACAGCTACTCATCTTAAATTAAGCAAAGACTAACGAAACCTCATGAGGCCCTATGCTCCTTGTGAGGAGCATAGGGGCTCATGAAGAGCATATATATATATATATATATATATATATGCAACAGTCGGTCTTAAAAAGTGAAACCATAACTGTAAATTTCAACAACAACAGCACTACGTTTTTAAAACAATCTGCCTAAAATCCATATAGTTTTTATGTGGCCTATAGGACCTGTATTTCAAATGTCTTCTGTGCTAAAAAATATCTTAGAAAGCTTTTCTATTCTCATATCGGGACCAAACTGAGTTCTAACCCAAGTGCAGAAAATATCTTCGCAAGTGACTCGAACGTTTTAACAAATCAAGCTTGTCAACCCCGCAGCATTTTTGTAACCCTTAGTTAAAAAGAAATAAAATTAGTCAATGAAATATTTCATTGAATCAAATAAACTTTTGCTTACAATATTAATTGATTAAAAGCTTAACTTTTGTTTAAAATTGTATTGAAATATTTCATTTGGTCAATTAAACTTTTATTTTATAAGTAAAAGTGTTGATCAAAAGTTTAATTAAAAATCTATTTGAGTCAAGTAAACTTTTGTTTAAAATCTAATTGAAATATTTCATTAATTCAATTAAACTCTTGCTCGATATATTAATTGATAAGCAGTTTAATTAAAAATTCGATTGAATATTAATTGATTTAGCTTAATTAAAAATATGCTTGCGGCAATTAAATTTTTGTTTAAAATATTAATTGATTAAAATTTGTTGTATATTGTATATATGTCGTTGAAATTGATTTTAGTAGAATACCCTCACTGGTAATTAAATATAGAGACTATTGGGTCCAATCTAATAAGCTATATGAGGGTAGTGCGGTCTTTACAGACGGATCAAAAATGGGAACGATCATTCGTATTTCTCTCAGACTGCCGAATGAATGTCATAGGAGAAGGAAGGGAATTCTAGGGGATGCATCACCCCCCCCCCTCCCCCTCCTAATTATTGCTGCTGCCCCACTAGAATTATTAAAAATTGCTTGTAATTATTTATTTTATTATTACTGATGAAAATCAACAGTAAAGTCACAGCATTGCTAAGGGAATTGAAATTGCAGATGAGCTGGCAAGAATAGGGTCGGCGTTAGATGGGGAAGTGTGACAGATCGGTGAAATTACCGATATGTCATTGCTAGAGGGAAGTCAGTAATTGGGTAGAAAGCAGGACCAACAGTTCATGGCGAAGTAAGGATGATTCTAGAGGTCTATGTGGCCAAAAGTTGAATCAGGAAGATCCAAACTGCTACTGGACAGGAATAGTTAGGCGATGCGAATAGTGATAGACGCGTCGCTGGTCACTGTTCGGTCAGAGCAAGAACCAGCATTTGGGCAACTTGCACTTCAGATTTCTGTAGGATGTGCGGTGATGAAGAGGAACCAGAAACCATTATCTATCACTGCCCGAAGCTGCAACGTTATAGGCTTAGAGAACTGAGCAGACCTGTCCATGGGAGCATTACTGATATCGGGAAGTTCAAAGTAAAGTAGAGGACATCAGGGGCTTCATCATGGGAGTTCAGTGGCTTTATTGCGGATAATAGGGTCACTTCTGGGTATAAATGGGGGATATTTTTTTCAATTGGCAGTAGAAGGGAATCACAATGGACCGAATCACCGATCACCCTTCCTAACCTAACCTAAAGTTATGTTCGTTTATATTAATTTTTTCTTTTATTTTATTTTACTTTATTTTATTTTATATTTTATTTTATTTGATTGATTGGCGAAATATTTTTTCTATGCCTCAAAAATCATAAACTTATTTATTTATATTGTTCTTGAAAGTTGAAAATAAATGTCTTGTCTCTCACTAGTGGCTGAAGAGTCCTGTGTCAAAGGTTAATTTGATTTAATATGAATCTGAAGAAAAAAAACTGTTCACCTTTCTATAAAAGAAATTTGCCAATAAAATGTCTTCAGTGCTTTGAAGACAAAAATCACTTGGAAGAAATATGAAATATACTTTTTTCTCCAACCTTTAGATTACTTTGTTTGCTTATTCCTTTTCAAACATGCACTTGCACTTAAACACTTCATATTCCAGCACATTAACATGCTTCAAGTAAGTCATTTTTCTTCAGTTGACATACCCGTAAATCTTACGAGGGTTGATGTTGTAACTTTCATTATTTCCCTTCTTTTCATTTTATGCTTATTTTTATATATACATATATACGAGTATATTTTTTTTTCATTTGCATCTTTACATTTGTTGCATAAGAAAAATCATATGAACTTATAAATTCCTTTTTATGCACAATTTTGCTTAAGAAGAAAGGTAGTGAGAGTTAGTGTATGAGACAGTGGAAGCGCTACCAAGCAGAAATGTTTACTTGACTTAGGAAATTGTATACATCCTTCCTTTTATTGCTGCTCTTACTGTTGTTTTTTTTTTGCTGTTGTGACAGTACAATAATAGCTCGTTGTGTGTTGTTGAGTATTGGCATACTGAAGTGCTCTGCTGTTCAAAGAACATACAGGAAACATATGCAAAATATGTGCTTATATTACAACTACTTCTTGTACTTGAGATTGTTGTATATTTACACACATACATACGCACTTGTATTCATATAAACAGTGGCCAGTGTAGTACAGTGGCTTATGTACATACTCAGCATATATACATTTATTTTGAGAATTGTATATACAAATACAGTTTGCATGAGAACTTTAAAAATACTCCTGAAGTTAGTATGAAGGATAAGTGGCTTTTGATAGCGCTGGCGTTCGATCGATATCGAAAGAAGGCCGCAAGTAAACACAACCACTACCACCGCCACCTGGATGCGAAAGAGCAAAAGAGAGGTAATATCATAGAAACCGAATATGGTCAGCATAAAAGTGTACTTGCTCTAAGACTAGAACGAGAATTTCAGGGGTCCAGGTTTTTTAATACACCCTCTATCTCTCTATCTTTCGGCCTGTATCCTGGCTATTTGACTTACCAGATGACCTATTGGCTAATCGAAAGACTAAAAAAAAGATGGTAGCACTGCTCTGTTTCCATTGTACCACAATGGAACAGAATCCTCTAAATGAGTCCAGGAATCTAACTGCCATCCTTCCTTACCTAACCTAACTTAACCTATCATAACATTAAACAAAAATTATTTATATAATATATTTCGTAATATCTCTCTTAAGAAGACCCACTGTTCATTGTGAAGTATTGCATGAAAGTTTTTTCTTTTTGGTTTCTTTTATTATTTCGTTATTGTTATAATTATTTTACTTTTGTTATTTGTTTATTTGTTCAATGGATTTTCTTATTTTGTTTAAAAAATATTTTATAAATATTTCCAACATTTTAAACATACAACATACAACGACTCAGATCATACAAAATTCTCTCATTTGCAATATTTTGAACACCAGTTAATATTTGTGCAACAAAATGTTGTAGCTTGGAAAAAATATGAACCCTATTGTTTTCGCTACTATGTCCGCCTTTTTGTGTGGCTGTTTGTCACAGGCTCTTTTCTCGAGAACCCGTAAGAGCTACGGATTAGAAACTTTCACATAATATGTAATAAGTGGCAGTTGAAAACTAAAGCTAACAATGAAACATGTGGAAATCTTAATGTATGTAATAAACAGAAAATTATATATACACACTTGAAATTTTTATGCAGACTACACCAATTAACACTGAAGATTAAAGGGTTTTTTATCAGTTAATGTGATTTTGAATATACAATTTTGTCAACTTCCTATATCTTGGAAATCGTAAGAGCAAGCTCTTGAAATTTTCTAAAAAAAGCATAAAAATTAAAAAAACGCAAAATAAAAAAAATCGCCAAAACAAACAAAAAACACTAAAAGCGAAAAAAGACGCCAAAACAAAAAAGGGGCCAAACTAAAAAAATTGCTAAAACTAAAATAAATCGTCAAAACTGAAAAAATGCATAAAAACGGGAAAGTTAAAAAAGAAATCTCCAAAGAGCAAAAAATCTTCCAAACGAAAAGAAACGCCGAAACTAAAAAAACCCGACAGACCAGTTTACTGGGTATATATTTAAAATACTAAAACAAAACGTATACATGAGGGAATAAGAAAATAAAAGATCGTCATATTAAAAAAATATCGGTAAAACGGAAAAAATCGGTAGAACTAAAGAAATCGCTAAAACTAAAAAAACAATCGAAAAATAGCCAAACTAAAAAAAAATCGCTAAGCCTAAAAAATCGTCAAAGACCGAAAAAACGGCACACAAAAACAAATTTAAAAATGTCGACATCAGGGAAGATATGGACATTTCCACAGGAATGTCAACTTTTTGTAGCGTGCGACACAAAGCAAATATGGTTGTTTTTTTTTTAAAGAAAACGAAAATTTTTTGTAACTTCTTTATATATTTGTGTGGGCCGTCAGCGGCTCTACGTTAGATAAAATTTGAAGAAAAATTGAGTCACATTGTTCAGTAATCCAAGGTTAATTGGTTGTTGTTGCACGCGACAAAAAGTGGAATTTCTCGGATAAATACCCATATTCTATTATAAAGGCTCAAGTTCGTATAGTCAAAATCGCATTTTACTCATTTTATTTTAAACTACTCATGGTAACCCAATGATTAATCGTCTAGAATTGCAGATTCCATCTGAATTCAAGGTTTTGTGAAACATTGCAACCATGAGCATTCGCTTTGAAACAGATTGCTTGTTTTAGACGTTCTTAATACTTGCGCATGACGTTTTTAAATGTTATGCATTCTCAAGTGCTTTCTATTGCTGCGTTATGAAACAGTATACAATGTTCAAAGACAATTCAATTGATGTTTTGGAAGTCAGCGGCAATGTTCCCAGTAAAGATAATTCACTGCCTTTTTAGACCAAATGTGTACAGCAATTGAAAAGAAATAAATCTTATAACATGTGCTTACGTCTTCCCAAAAGCTTTAATGGACAAATTATAGCCAACAACCAAAAATATTCAATACGAGTACTCCCACCAAACGCCCACTTCCATCTATAGATTTTAAGTTATATGGCATTTATATTGATGTTGTTGCTCATATCATATGCTGTTGACATCATTTTTATTTTCCTCAACTATTGCTTCTCGTATGATGTTGTTGTACTTGTTTTTGTTCTTGTTAGCAGACTACTGCTGACTGCTGTTAACAATTGTGATGTGATGTATTTCATGTAAATTTCACTTGCGTTGTATACGATTGAACAAAAAAAAAATTTTTGTCAAGAGCAGTAGCAATAGCAATTGTAAGCAATTGCAGCAGTAGCAGCCATAATCCTTGTTCGTAGTTGTAGTTGTAGTCACTGTGTACTCGCAATATTAGTTAACAATCGAAAAGGGTTGTGTTGCCACTATTGTCGGCATATTGAGTTGAGCAGGCAAAAAAAAATGGCCTTTTATATTCTTATTATACCCTTTACCAACAAAAATGGTAAAAGGGTATATATAGGTTTGTCATTCCGTTTGTAATTTCTATAATATCAATAAGCGACCCATATAATATATATATTCTGGATCCTTATGCATAGGGAAGACGAATAAGCGATGTCCGTCTGTCCGTCTGTCCGTCTGTCCGTCTGTCCGTCTGTCCGTCTGTCTGTACGTGAAATCGGTTTTCCGAAGCTCACAGAAAAGCTAGAGACTTCGTTCTTGGACTGGTGTGTCAGAAATTTTCCAAAATAGATTGGTATTGAAATTCAGCAAAATCGACCAGACGATTGCAGAGCTGGAAAACGTAAACTTCATTTTGCCATATAAAAGTAACTACCGACAACAAATTTTTATTTTTTTTTAATAAATGAACTTATTTTACACTTCAGTACGACTAAAATTGGAATTTTAAATTAAAAAAATATAAAAAAATTAAAAAGACGTTTCCAGGGTTGGAAAACTTTAACTTTTTGTGTTATGTAAAATTAACT
This sequence comes from Tachina lurida, assembly GCA_944452675.1. Taxonomy (NCBI): domain Eukaryota; kingdom Metazoa; phylum Arthropoda; class Insecta; order Diptera; family Tachinidae; genus Tachina; species Tachina lurida. Next base: position 10,292,428 of record OX101756.1, read on the forward strand.
ATGTCTAAAACTATATTAGTATTTTCTCGAGAACCGTAAGAGCTACAGGCCTGAAATTTGGACACAGTCTGTAGACCTTTGGCCGCTACAACAACAAATACATGAGAGTTGGAAATTAAAGGGTGTTCCAAAACGAGCAACGAAAAATGTTAAAATCCCATGTAATATACATACAATTGTATGTATGTATGGTATATACACTTGAAATATGTAAGGTTAGTGTATTTTTATACAGACTACAAAAATTAACACTAAAATTTCAAAAAATTTAATTAAAGGGTAGTTAATGTAATTTTGACTATGCAATTTTGACAACTTGCTGTATCTTGGAAACCGTGAGAGCAAACCTCTTGAAATTTTCAAAAACGGTAAAACTAAGAAATCAAAAAATTATAAAATCGCCAAACCGAAAAAAATCGCCAAAAACAAAAAAAAATCGCCAAAACGAAAAAAAGCACCAAATTACAAAAAAATTTTCTAAGACTAAAATAAATCGCGAATAACCGGAAAAATAGCTAAAATAAAAAAAAATCGCTTAAATGAAATAAAATCACCAAAATGAAAAAAAACCCCAAAAACAGAAAAAAATCGCCAAAAATTAAAAAAAAACCCAAAACAGTAAAAAAATCGCCAAAATTAAAAAAATGGCCAAAACGAAAAAAAACCCAAAAAACAGAAAAAAATCGCCAAAATAAAAAAACCCAAAAACAGGAAAAAATCGCCAAAATGAAAAAAGTCGCCAAGATGAAAAAAATCGACAAAATGAAAAAAACCCAAAAAAAGGAAAAAATCGCCAAAATAAAAAAAAATCTTCAAAATTAAAAAAAATCTCCAAAATTAAAAAAAGCCCCAAAAACAGAAAAAAATCGCCAAAATTAAAAAAAAAACCCCAAAACAGTAAAAAAAATCGCCAAAATGAAAAAAATTTTCAAAATGAAAAAAACCCCAAAATAAAAAATAAATCGCAAAAATTAAAAAAAAATCGCCAAAAGGAAAAAAATTTCCAAAATGAAAATAAGCCCCCAAAAAGAGAAAAAAATCGCCAAAATGAAAAAAAATTGCCAAAATGGAAAAAAAATCGCCAAAGCAGAAAAAAATTGCCAAAATGAAAAAAAACCCCAAAAACAGGAAAAAATCGCAAAATGAAAAAAAAATCGCTAATATGAAAAAAATCTCCAAAATAAAAAAAAATCCCCATAAACAGAAAAAAATCTCCAAATGAAAAAAAATCGCCAAAATGAAAAAAACTCCCAATAGGAAAAAATCGCCAAAATAAAAAAAAAAGAATCGCCAAAAAATCGCAAAAATGAAAAAACATCGCCAAAATATAAAAAAAGGCCAAAACGAAAAAAAACCCCAAAAAACAGAAAAAAATCGCCAAAATAAAAAAACTCAAAAACAGGAAAAAATCGCCAAAATGGGAAAAAGTCGCCAAGATGAAAAAATTCGCCAAAATGAAAAAAAACCCAAAAACAGGAAAAAATCGCCAAAATAAAAAAAAATCGCCAAAATTAAAAAAATCTCCAAAATGAAAAAAACCCCAAAAAACAGAAAAAAAATCGTCAAAATGAAAAAAAAACGCCAAAATGAAAAAAACATCGCCAAAATGAAAAAAACCCCAAAATAAAAAAAAATCGCAAAAATTAAAAAAAATCGTCAAAAGGAAAAAAATCTCCAAAATGAAAATAAACCCCCAAAAAGAGAAAAAAATCGCCAAAATTAAAAAAATTGCCAAAATGAAAAAAAATCGCCAAAAGGAAAAAAACCCCCAAAAACAGAAAAAATAGCCAAATTTAAAAAAAACCCCAAAAACAGGAAAAAATCGCCAAAATGAAAAAAAAATTGCTAATATGAAAAAAATCTCCAAAATAAAACAAGCCCCATAAACAGAAAAAAATCTCCAAAATGAAAAAAAAAATCGCCAAAAATGAAAAAAACTCCCAAAATAGGAAAAACTCGCCAAAATGGAAAAAGAATCGCCAAAAAAATCGCAAAAATGAAAAAACATCGCCATAAAGAAAAAAACCCCAAAATAAAAAAAAAATCGCAAAAATTAAAAAAAAATCGCCATAAGGAAAAAAATCTCCAAAATGAAAATAAACCCCCAAAAACAGAAAACAAAATCGCCAAAATGAGAAAAAAGCGACAAAACTGAAAAAAACTGCGCGAGTCAAAGTCGCACTTTACTGAATTTTTTAATATTAAATTAAATGAAACTAAGTTTTTTCTTATTTCGTTTTCGTTTCGTTCACTTAACAAATTTTATGTATTTTTTAAAAAACTAGATTGGTATCAATAATCAGACAAATCCAAAATTATGACTCCAGGTTTGGAAAACTTACACTTTTTGTGTTATGTAAAATAAATAGGTCTAAATTTTTTTTCTTTTTCTTTATAAATTGAATATATTTTATGCTTCTGAAAGAAAAGTTTGGCGTATGAAATTTGAAAAATGAAAATTACAGCGCCAAAGATGGAAACTTTAAAAAAATTATAAATTTTTTCACAAAACAAATATGTATGTATGTGTCTGTATACTATATATATGTACGTATGTTGGTAAAGGGTATATAAAATTCGGCACAGACGAATATAGCACTCTTACTTGTTAATGCTGTTATTGTTGTTGCATGTAAATGAAAATATGCATATTTACAACAAGAGCCACAACAAAAAAAAAACAAGAAAACACAGTTTTGCAACATCAAGCTGCATATATACAAAGAAACCTCCTTTCAGTAGTCCTGGGGACCTACACTTGTAAGTATATGTATGTATGCATGTCTTTAAAATAAAAAAGTTATCCTGGATTTGAAAAACAACCGTTTGCAACAAAATATACATTGTTAACATAACTTTATTGATGACACAAAAATAACAACAGATGCAGGCCTCGACAATAACCACAAATAAACTTGTAAATAATGGTTTGCCCATACAATACTTTACATATATTTTGTATGAGCTTTTGTTTTTTTTTTACCTTTACTAGCATTACTTTGCATTTTATATAGTAAGAAAAAAATATTCTGGCAAAAAACCAGCAATTCAGAAAATAAAGAAGAAATACAATTTAAAACTTATGAACATTCGTAAATCGATTTTTTTTTCTATTATAAAAACAGTGGGGTTGTTAGTCCATGGACTTGAAATAAGAAAAAACTCTTGTATACTATCGATAACAAAAAGTTGTTGTTTGTAAATCAATTAAAAAAGAAGTTTGTTTGTTCTTCAGCCAAAGTAGCCAGGAATAGAAAAAGAAAGGGCAAAAAAAAAATAAATAAATATGAAATAGAAATGAACAAGCTATTTATTTAAAAAAAATTGTTTTGTGCCTAACCAGAAAAAATATTTGTTCAATAAACTCATTTATTTAAAAAATATCTATTAAAAATATAATTGTGGCAGTTAGATTTTTTAATGAATAAAATTTTTAAACAAAAGTTGAATTGACTCAATTTTTAAACAAAATTTTAATTGGCCCAATTAAATTCTTAATTAATTTTTTCATGAAATAAAATTACTTGTATAAACTTAAGTTTAAATTAAATGTTTAATTCAACCAAATTTTCAAACAATATGTAAATAGACCCAATTCAACTTTTAATCAACTAAATTTTTAAACAAAATCTAAATTAAATTTCTAATTAAACTTTTAATCAACTAAAACTTTAAACAAAAGTTTTATTAACTCAATTTAATTTTTAATTTATTATTTGTATTTTTAGGATTGCGTACATAAACGGTGTAAATAAACCCTATTGTTTTCGCTACATTGTCGGGCTGTCTGTGTTTCTGTCTGTCACATGCTGCTTTCTCGAGAACCGTAAAAGATACTGACTTTAAATGTCCACAGAATATGTAAAACTACTACAACAACAAAAATATATGATAGTAACAAATTAAAGGGTGTTCTAAAGTAATATACAGACAATTATATATACATATGGGCCTTTCCACAGGAATGTCAACTTTTTGTAGCGTGCAACATCAAGCAAATATGTTTGTTTTTTTTAAGAAAACGAAACTTTTTTGTTACATATTTATATATTTGTATAGGCCATCAGCAGCTCTACGTTAGGTAAAAGAAAACTCGAGTCAAGTTGTTCAGAAATACAAGGTTAATTGCTTGCTGTCGCACGCGACAAAAAAGTGGAATTTCTCGGAGAAATGCCCATATGTAGATACTTGCAATTTTCAAATTCAGTGTAAAAATTTAAATTAAAGGGTATTCTATCAGTTAATGTAATTGGGACCATGTAATCTTGACAATTTGCTGTATCTTGGATACGGTAAGACACAAACTTTTGGAATTTTCAAAAACGCTAAAAAAAATCCCAAATTAGGAAATGCCGAAACGAAAAAAAAGCTTCAATGAAAACACATCACCGCAAATAATATAAGTCCCTAAAATGAAGAAAAATTACAAAAAATTACTTCAAAAAACTAAAACATCGCCAAAATGAAAAAAGCACTCAAATGAAAAATGTCACCAAAAAAACGCCAAAACTAAAAACCGCTTAAATGAAAAATATCACCACAAACAATACAAGTCCCTAAAATGAACAAAAATTACAAACATGAACGTGAAAAAAACTAAAAAATCGCCAAAATGAGATAAAATAAAATAAAATAAAATAAAAGTAAAAAATAAATAATAGTAGAGGGCGCCAAAAAAAAAATAAAAAATAATCGCCAAAACCGAAAAAATCTCACAAACAAAAAAAAACACCAAAAATACAAACGTCAAAGTCATCAAAGACCAAAAATTGCGAAAACTAAAAAAACGCTAAGATTTAAAAAAAATCACACAAATCATAAAAAAACGCCACAACTAAAAAAAAATACTTAAAAAAACCCCAAAATGTTTTTAAAAATTTTAACATCAGGTGCGATATTCAAATATATGTATTTGTACAGTACTACTTATCACTCATTTACTCAAACAACGTCATAACTCAAAAAATGGAATTTTTCAGTTAATGATGCAAAATTAATCCTCATATTGTTCTTCATATTCAGGGCAATCATGAATAGAATTCCACGAGAATTTTCCCGCTTTTTCAGTAAGAATTTTTTTTATTTTCCTTATTACTTACTATTGTTTGAAATTATTCCCCTGGAAAAATTTCTCGCGGAATTTTATTCATGATTGTCTTGATTGTGTAAAAATTTCATATCTTGTTTACTTAACTCTTGAGAGAAAAGTAAAATTTCCGTTTTCCATTAAATTGTTTTTAAATTGAAAACTTCAAACTCGTTTTCCGGCAAACTGGTTTTTTTTCTTGAGTGATATGACGTTGTTTGAGTAAATGCGCCGATATGTAGTATCCGTACGAACCCTTCGTATGCGAGTCAAAGTCGCACTTTCTTGATTTTATTTTAAATTAAAGATGTTGATTTGAGCATATTTTTTGTATATAAATTAATGTTATTTTGTGTGTCTACTTTGAATTTTAAAGCCTGAATAGATCCATTTGAGTATGATATTTTCCCACGTCCAATGGGATAAAAAAAGCTTCACTGCCTTCGAGTACTAGAAGGACTTTTTTTCCAATCTAAGTTCGCATAAAAACGCCTTGCTCCATTTAGCTGGAGACTAGCAAAATTTTATCCGCTGTAATCAGACCTAATCTTACTTGCACTATTGAAATACTGTAATCGTTAGCCTACAGCGCTTGAACGCGCTTGTTGTGAATATATTATTCCTAGATTATAAATAACTTTAGTTAATTTTAATTACTGTTCGAACTTCATTTGTTTCTATATTTATAATTTGATAAAGCTAAAGTTCGTATCGCTTTGTAAGCCAAATTACATGTGATAATTATTAATGAACAAATGATACCAAAGTTAGTTGTAAGTATTCTGACAAACATGTAGTTGAACGGAACAACTAGCTGTTTTTGAAGGCCACTAAGCCTTCATCATCAGCGTTCTTTTGAGTTTGGTCCAATGTGTGTGGTGTCATTTGATGTACATTTCTGCTTTATATACTCAGCCATTATTATAACTTTTCCTACACAGAAAGAATTTTGCTTCATAAGTGCAATGAAACAATTTCATTAAAATTGTTTCAAAAATCTAATGATAATTTCACAAATGCAATGAAAATTTCATGAATATTGTGAAAGAATTTCATTGGAACTGCTTCCTTGGTATTCTGGTTTCGTAAGAATATTTTATTGGATTTAACCCCTTTATATTTAAGTTATCTCATTCTTTTCATGAAATTATTTTATTGTTTCGATGAAGTTATAGCACTGCATTAATTACACTGTTAAATAAATTTGATGAAGTTTTCAATAAAATAATTTTGACGAAACTGGTTTCATTAATCCAACGAAGCGTGACGTTGGTTGAATTTTAATGAATTTTTCATTAGATTAATGTCGAAATTCATAGAATTTATGCCGAAAATTCTTTCAGTGTACACTTTTATCATCACTCAGAAGACGCTGTCTTAGAGCTGTGAAGGCATTTTGCAAATTATAATTTATATTTCATACTTAATATGTTTATATCATTAACGAAGACAAAACCGCATTGCAGCAGCAGCAGTAACAACACCATTTTCATTTAAGTATTGATTTTTAAATGTTCAAATAATTGAACAATATTTCTGGTCCTTAACACTATATACACAAATTTTTTTATTTATTTTGTTTTTTTTGTAAAAGTAATAAAAAGCCTGTGCTTTTTTGAAATCTCAAAACAAAAATCCGATTATGATTTCTGTTCAAAAAAAATGTGTTTGCACAGACATATGCGTGTGAATGCCTTAAGTCCAAGTAACGAACAATGAAAATTGATGTTTGTACATGTTCAAACATAATGTTCTATAAACAACAAACAATAAAAAACATCCTGCTGATTTTCCATGCCACTCTTTATACATAGATTTAATTTGATGATGTGCTTTTGCGGAGCAGTAGTTTTCCAAATACAATTGAAGCCTTTTCAACTGTTTTCAAATAAATTGTTAACGAACATAAAATTTCTGTGGCCAATACATGTTCCCTATTACCAGCCAGCTTGTTCGTTTAGTTAATTTTAGTTGTTTTGTGTTGTTTTATTATGATTTTCATATTGAGTGTTAATTACCGAAAAATCTGTAGGGAGCCGTGAACATGGAGAAAACAAAAATAACACATACAAACCTAATCCTAAAAAAAATATGAAAATTGTAAATAATAGAATTAGCCAGTAAACACAACAGGTATTATGGGTTCAATAAGGCAACATGCATCTAATCGGTGAACTATGATTAATTATAACGGAAGTGTTTTAATTGAAAATAAGCTGCTGGAGGAAATTTTTTGAAAACAAAATTTAACAGTGTAGAAAATTTTCCCAGAAACTGTCTATAGAAATATTGACAAATCATTCAAAATTGCTGAGTGAAAAGCTAAACAAAAGCCAAAACAATTATTTTTTGGATTATGTGCCCCAATAACAATGAAATTTAAAAAGTCAAATCTAAAGGTTATTCTATAAGTTAATGTAATTTTGACAAGTTGCTGTAATTTGGGAACCGTTAGAGGCAAACACTTAAAATTTTCAAAAACGCTGAAACTAAAAAGTTCCAGAATTGAAAATCATTGCCTAAACGAAAAAAAATCGCCAAAAACTTTGAAAATCGCCAAAACGAAAAAAAGCACCAATAATAAAAAAATCGCTAAAACAAAAATAAATCGTCATAAATCGAAAAAAAGCCAAATTAAAAATAAATATAAATAAAATAAGTCGCCAAAACCGAAAAAAAACATAAACTCATAAAAACGCCAAAACGCGAAAAACCGAAAAAAATCCCAAAAACCGAAAAAAGCGCCAAAACTAAGAAAAAAAAACGCCAAGATCCGAAAAAACTCGACAAAACTAAAAAAAAATCGCTTAAACTGAAAAACAACAAAAAAATTGCCAAGGCGAATAAGCACCAAAATTAAAAATATCGCTAAAAATGAACAAAAATCGCAAAACTAAAACAAAATAGCTGTAACTAAAAAAATCGCCAAAAACTGAAAAATGGCAAAACGAAAAAAGCGCTAAAGCTTAAAAACAAACAAAAAATTTAAAATGTCTACATAAGGTTAGTTATTCGATTATATACACCGAAAGAATTTTGCTTCATAAGTCCAATGAAACAATTTCATTAAAATTTTTTCACAAATCTAATGATAATTTCACAAGTCCAATGAAAATTTCATAAATATTGTGAAAGAATTTCATTGGAATTATTTCGTTGGTATTCTGGTTTCGTAAGAATATTTTATTGGATTTATGACAACAATATTTTCTAATTATTAAGAAACCCCTTTATGTTTAAGTTATTTCATTATTTTCATGAAATTATTTTATTGTTTCAATGAAGTTACACTGTTAAACAAATTTGATGAAGTTTTCAATAAAATAATTTTGACGAAACTGGTTTCATTAATCCAACGAAGCGTGACGTTGGTTGAATTTTAATGAATTTTTCATTAGATTAATGTCGAAATTCATAGAATTTAGGTCGAAAATTCTTTCAGAGTAGGTTTAAATTCGTATATGTAGTGTCTGCACGGACACCCTTCATATGCGAGTCAAAATCGCACTTTACTGAATTATTTAACTAATGTTTAATTGTATTTACTCTAGAATTAATTTTTTAAGTAGACTCAAATTGAATGCTTCAAATTTTTTATTCGATATAGAAATGTGCGAGATGAAATGTTAAATTACAATGGCAGCAGTAACGCATTTGTTCAGCAGCTTGGAGCAATATAAGTTAGAATTGTTCTAGTGAAGGAACTACAAGAATCTCTATAACTGTTTTTTATATACAGCGAAAAGGCATCCATTGAAAATATATGGCATGCTGTGCTAAGAAAAAATTTTACTCACAAGACTTACAACATGATAAAAAAAAATCAATAGAATGCCATACAATGCAGAATTCTGCATAATGCATCGTTATTCTAACTAACTAAGACCTGTGCAGAAATAAGACCGGGTTGTATACTATCATCGCTCTTGATTAAATTAAATTAAATTCATGTTGTTTCAACTTGAAATAACTTTAATTCAACATTGTTCTTTGTGTACATGTGTGTCTGCCCGTGTGAAGATCAAGCTTGTTCTTAGATATTCAGGGGTGTTCTATAAATCGCACGTTTTGAAATCGCCTAATTTCCAGATTTTAGATAGTTTAAAGAATACCCCTGATTGTACGCTTCAAGCAAACTGGTGCGTCCGTTTTTATCTCTTCTTTTTTAGTTGTTTTCTCTGTAACTGTCTGTGGTACCGTAGTTCCCAGAAGATTTTGAAAATTGATTTTATCAGTAGTGTTATTTGATACAAAGAAACCCATTTAATCTAATTGGAAGTTGTCAGTTGTTTTCTGATTACTAATAAAGAAGCAACTGCAATAAAATCCTTCTTGTGTATTGTATATTTAAATCATTAACAATGATTTGCAAGCTGAAAATCATCTCCTTACAAATTAATAAATTATTAAATTTGTTCCTTGTAAGTTTGCTCTTACTATTCTCGAAATATTTATTATTCATTTGGCAATTTTATGTGTAAAATAAAATTTCATATGAAAATTGTTTGACAGTTATTTTCACGGTAACACAAAACGTAAATCAACACTGCAATGTTGTATGTATCATTCCAATGATTTTCATATGAAAAAATATTGACACAAGTTGGCGTGGTTTCATTAAAGAATAATCAAAACTACTAGGAAAAGGTGAAAAAGCATTTCATTTCATCGTTTCACAGAACGAGAATTGTTCTCCTGGAAAATAAAATCAATGTGAAATAAAGTTATTTTAAAAGGAAATCTTTTCTTTGAAAATTACTATAAATCATGTTGAATTAACATGAAACACATATGAAGCAAAATTAGTACCGAAAAATTTTAAAAAAACCTTAATTTCCTAAATTTTAATACGAAATTTTTCTATGTAAGGAATCTATAAAAAAAGTAGACATTGTGCCAGAGGATTTTATCATATACTACGTTTATACGCGCACTATTTGCAAATAAAATTATTTGCAAATAAATTAACTCACTGTTTATACGGTATAGCAAAAGTACACAAACTTGGCAGCAATTCTATAGAAAGCTTACTTATGTTGACAAAAAAAAATAGTGTAAATGCACAAAATATCAAATAATTATTTGTTTTAATTGTTATTATTTGCTTCTATCAATGTTTTTTGTTGCAATATTTGTCCATTTATTGTTTTTGTTATCAAAAATTTGTAAGCGTGGCAACCTCAAGCATTTTATGTGCAAATAGTGCGTTAATCGTGAATAGTTTTCTGAATTAGTAAGTCGCAATAAAAAGAATAATATGGCATCAATTTACAGTTTTATTTGCAAATAAGCCCTGCGTATAAACGTAGTAATAGTAAAGCCTAAAAGATGACAATGCAAGAACGAAAGCAAATCAGATCTGGATTTTAGTAAATGGAACAGCTAAATAATCGAAAGAAATTAAATTAATTTTTTTGCCCATAAGCCGCATTAAAGCTACTAATAATTATAATAATAATAATAATATAAGTTGGAACTATCAGTTATTTTATCTATCTTGCTCTACAATGTACTAAGTATTGAATAAATTTGTTCTCAAATCTTTGATATTTTGTATAAAATTCTTTTTCTTTTATGTTGATCCTAAAAAAAAATTTTATACATTTTTTATCCTTATAGGATTGTTTAGTTTAAATTAAGTCATAAATATATTTTTTGCACTGTAGGCAAAAAAAAAGGAAAAAAACAGGAATAAAAACAACAAATGACATCATTTGCATAAAACAACAAAGGCAATCAATCAATCACAACAGTGACAATCCAAGTTTTTATTTTGGGCCTCAAAAAAAAAAGAAGACGACAAATCAAAACATACAAATTAACATTTTCAGCACACACAGAAGGACACACTCACACACACACATACACACACACTTACATACATAAACATATGTACTTCTAACACGAGAATGCACATTTGTGTATGTTTATGATTTGCATGCACACTGGCCCACAAGTGGAGCAAAAGAAAGAAAAAAACTTTTTCGTAAAAAAAAAACAAATTTGGTATATTTTAACTGAATTATTAAATATTAAAAAACATCATTTTTTTTATTCGAATTTCTGTTATTTTTTGAGTGCATATTCGTTTAAAATAAAACCCAAATATTTACATGCAAAAACGATGCATATGAAACAAAAACCAGTATCAAATGTCCAACGAGTGGAAGGCAAAAGGCAAAACAAATAAAAAAATATGGCAAAACTTGCATATAAAATTGTTTTTACAAATATTATTAATAAATTCAATTCACTTTTGGATTATGCAACAAATATACACGGAGTAACAACAAGCAGAAGCCTTCTTCCAACATTTGGAGCGCCAACCTTTCATTCATTCCATGCCATTGAGTATTTGATGTGTATGTGAAGGTAAAGGGTGTTTCATTAAGCGTAGTTTAGAAGTTTTCTTTTTTTTTCTATATAACTTTATTTAAATGATCAATTAAATCATATTTCATTTATGTATCTTAATTATGTTTCATTGTGTTATTTCAGTATCAAATTCATGTTGTTTCATCTTGAATATAACTTTGATTACAAATTATTTTTAATTTTAAGTTAACAATGCTGGCATGTTAAATCAGCATGAAATAAAGTTATTTCAAAGTAAAAAAAAAATTCTTTAAATATTACTGCAAATCATGTTGAATTAACATGATACACATATGAAGCAAAATCATTGCTGACAATTTTTAAATTAAGCTTATTTTTTTATATATTTTAATGTGAAATCTTTTCTGTATGCAAAAGAACGCGGAACGTTGCAGGAATACAACATCCATTTGGATAAAATAATTTTATCAGTTGCATGTTTAGTTAAAAGCTTTATCCCTCCAAAGTGATTTGGCAAAACAGAATGAATATCATATCATGACATAATCTCAAAAAAAAAAAGCTTCAACGACACATTTTTTGTATCTCCTTTTTTTTAACGAAAATCGATTATTCACGATCGCTTATAATTGATTTTGGTAATAAAAAATAAGTTCGAAAATTAGGTCGCTTAAGCTTTTTTTTTGGCGGTTATGGCCTCTATCAACTAACCAAGTTCCGAAGTGCTTGTTGCAAGACCCTTTAAATACGAAGGTGTGTGTATACAGAAACATCTGTTGTAGATTTTTTTTGTTTTATCCTTTTGGGAAAATGTTATTTTTCTGCAGGGAAGAGTTAAGGCTCAAATATTTTGAAGGCATTTTATGCGAAAGTAAATTTGTGTCAGAGTGTATGAGTTTATTATAGCACAGATTTATTTAACAATCGGTTAAGAGATGTGTAAATATAAATTTGTTTTATTATTTGTTAAGGAAAAACAATCTCTGTTGATAGCAATTGGAGTTTATTAAGGCTACACGGGGAAAAAAATATTCAAAAAATAAACAACTTTGGATGAAAATAAAACTAAAAAGCAATTAAAAATTTATTTGAGTCAAATAAACTTTGTAATTAATTAAATTTTTTAACAAAAGTTTAATTGACTTAAAAACACTTTTAATTGTTTTTGGGTTTTATTTTCAATTAAAGTTGTCTATTGTTTATATTTTATTTAAACAAAACTTTAATTGACTTCAGTACATTTTTAATTGATTTTTGGTTTTATTTTCAATTAAAGTTGTTTATGGCAGGAATATTTTTTTCTGTGTATAGACTTTTGTCTATATCTATAAATATAAGATACCAGCTTACACTTTACAGTAAAAAATTATAAATACAAGCACAGACGTCCAAACAAAATTTATAAATTATTGAAAAAATTATTTTTACCACATTAATTTAAAATGGGGGGCATTAGAGGTGCTCATATAGCTATCTTTTCCAATAGTCAGGCAGCTCTTGACCCTCCTTTAATGGGAAATCCGTTCGGTCATAGTATTAGAGTACTTTGACTCATTACAAAAGCTATCCATACGGAACAAGCTCACAGCGGTCATCCAAGGAATGAGGAAGCTGATAAACTGGCTAAGAGGGCCTCTGCTGCTCCTCTTATGGGCCCAGAGCAGTTTTGTGTCGTAAATCGGTCGACTGTAACATCTTTGATCAAAGAAGATGACACTTGTACCGCTAAGGAAATGTGGCTGTCTTCTTATGGTTTAAGGCCGGCTTGTTACTGGTTTTCTTTCTGGTCACTTTGGACTGAACTATGCTCGTGGAAAAGTAACCAAATTCATTCAGCCTTGTGTCGTTTATGCTTGCAAGATAACGAGACGACAGCACACATTCTTTGTCAGTATATCGTATTATGTGACAGTAGAAGGCGTATTTTTCATTCTAAATTTTTGTGTTCAGATGATATTAGGCGGGCTTCTCCAATAGCTGTACTGCTTGCATAAGGAGAGTCATACAGAGATTTATTTAATCTAATTCACAGATCTATGGTACAGAAGATCCATCAGGTGTTGCAGTGCCGGTCTTTGGACCCGATCTTGCCCCCTATTCTATTCTACTTTTTCCACCAACTGTAAAGTGATGCATAAATTCTATTTATGAACTTATATTGTCAAATCTGAAAATCGGATTTTTTTTGTTCTGTTGCACAGTGTAGCTTTAACAAAAAACTTTGTTAGGAAGCTCTTGCATTCTTTAATGTATTCTTTCATATAGCAATTCATTAATTTATGTGTTTAGCGCTTCTCTTTTTTGATATTTCTGATAAGATTTTGACATAATTCTAAATTATTTCTCAGTTTCCGAAAACTAATAAAACATCTACCAGAAAAGTTGTTCATCTTTTATTTTTATTGTGTTTATTATTTTTATTCCTGAGCATATTTTGGACGTTTTCAAAGGTGTCATAATTTAAACACATTTTTTTGCACTTTGATTTTATTTAAAACTGACAGTCGTGTGTTTGAGGACCGCACCTTTTTGCAGCAAAAATAAAAATAATCTCAAAGTCGCAACGTTTATTCTTTTGTCTCGATTCGTTCTTTTAAACTTAAAAAAAAATTAGCCAAAATAAAAAGATTTAATTAAAAATAAAGCAAAATTCGTATTTATCTTTTTATTTACTCAAGAGAAAATTAATATACAAAAAAAATAAAAATAAAAAGAAATGAAGAACAGAAGTGTGTTTCATAATAAAATGATTATATATTGTTTTCGGAATTGTTGTTAAACTTCTTAAGAATTTAAAAATTATCAGATTTGTAGAGAAGTCATTAAAGAATTTTAAAACATGTGAATGTTGAGCAACGAACAAAGAACAAAAGTGCAATGCAAATAATTTAAGCAATAAATTTTAACTATTTGTTAAACAAAAATTCTGTCAAACTGGAAACAAAAGAATTTGTTTTATAAAACGCAAATTAATAAAAAGGCAAAATATATTTAATGAAACAGTTAACATCTCTATAAGAAAAGTGTGCTGTGGTGACACAGTCGACTTTTCTCTAATGAAAGTCTGCTTTAGGGACACAGTCGAGTTTTCTATAAAAAAAAAATGTGTGCTGTGGACACACAATAGAGGTTTCTAGAAGAAAAGTGTGCTGTGATTAAAACAGTCGATTTCTCTATAAGAAAAGTGTGCTGTGATAACACAGTCGACTTTTACGACTTTGTGCGACAATTAAGAAATTGTATGTAATATTTTATAGTACCACTAACCTTAGCGGCCAATCCACACTTTGGCTGTCACATTTATCACTACGTTGTTATACTCCACTTAATATCTTTCATAATTTGAAAATTGTATAAATTTTTACGCCTTTAAAAAAAAGCTTTCACAAAATCAACAATATTTTAGTGTAAAATATTCATTTAAATTTAAAATATGTATCGTGGTTTTTTTCTATTTCAGCCGTTTTACATTAAAATAATTAACTTAAAAAACTCGTAAATATTATTTAGATGGCAGACAAAAACAGTCATTATACTTGCAAAACTAAAACGAAAACGAACTGTTTTATGATTATTTTTTAAATCAATTTTTATTATATTTCACATTTTTAAAACAAAAAACTAAAAAATAATATCGTTACATTTTGTTAAAAGTCAATGGAGTTTTGTTTCACGGACAGACAACACTTGGGACAGACGGACAAGCAAGACTATGAATAATTTTTTTATTTACATTTTATTTTGTTTTACTCAGCCACCTCAAATGATTAAGACATTTCAATAAATATCAGTCGCGGATAAAAAAAATTTAATAAATGTGTCTCTAGCTTTTAAAGTAACGCACCACACACTTGTTGTTACTTGTTCGAGGTTCATTTAAATGGAGTTGGTTGTGAATGTGAAATGAAACAATTATGACAGTGTCAGAAGTTAGAAAAAGCTGGTCGCATTTAAAATACCCTTTTTAATGCAACAGAAAGCAGAAGAATTTTTTTTTTGAGCCAAACAAACAAGCCATAAACAACGTTTAATTTTCCAGAATACATTTTTACTTGCTTCGGAAATTGATAAAACTTATTTATAATTTGTTTCGTTGGATCAATACATATATTGCACTAACGCGGGAGAGTTTTAATTTCTTAATTTTGCCAAACACCAAGTCTTTTTTATGAAACTTGCACACTTACGACAAAAAATATTAATTTTTTCGAGAATAATTGCAGTTTTCAAGAAAATTTGCATTGGCAAAAGTGCTTTTTTTAAAAAAGCTCAACTTTGTTAGAAAAAGTGCAACTTTTTAAAAAAAGTGCAACTAATTTTTGGAAAAATTACAAATATTCTTTGCATCTTTTTTTGAAAAAGTGCAAAATTTTTGGAAAAAGTACAAATATTCTCTCAAAAGTGCAACTACTTCTTTTCCTATTTTCGAAAATAATTGCACACTTTCCAGAAAATATGCACTCTTTCCCGAGAATTTTACCCTTTTTAAGAAAATTTGCATTTTTTCCAGAAAATTTGCCCTTTTTCAAGAAATTCTGCACTTTTTCAAAAACAGTTGCACTCTTTCGAAAAAAAGTGCCTTTTTCCAACGAAAGCTACCCCATTTTTTAAGAAAGTTACATTTTTCATAAAAAAGACAATTTGAAGAAAATTCAACGTTTTTGCAACTTTTGTCGAAAAAGTTTAACTTATCCGGAAAAAGTGAATTTTTTTTTGGAAAAAGTGCAACTGTTTTCGAGAAAGTAAAACTTTCTCAGTGCACTTTGAAGAAAATTCAACAATTTTACAAAAAGTGCAACTTTTCTGAAAAAAAAGTGCATCTTTTCCTGATAAAAGGCAACTTTTCCCCAAAAAGTTCAAATTTTCTGAGAAAAGTGAATTTTTTTTTGGAATAAGTGCAACTATTTTGGAGAAAGTAAAACTTTTAACAAAAGTGCAAACTTTTCTAGAGTGCAGCTTTTTTCGAAAAAGTGAAACCTTTTTCGAAAAAGTGCAACCTTTCTGGAAGAAATGAAAAAAAATGTCACTTTTCATGAAAAAGTGCAAATTTTCTTAAAAAGGGGCAAATTTTCTTCAAAAAGTGCTTATTTTCTGAAAAGTGTGCAATTAGTTTCGAAAAAAGGAAAAGAAGTTGCACTTTTGAGAGAATATTTGTACTCTTTGCAAAAATTTTGCACTTTTTCGAGATATGTTTCACTTTTTCGAGAAAAGATGCAAAGTTGTACTTTTTTTTAAAGTTGCACTTTTTACAAAATAGTTGCACTTTTCAAAAAAAAAAATTCTTTTTTTAAGAAAAGTTGAACTTTTTTCAGCACTTTTTTTTAAATTGTTGAATTTTTTTCAAAGTGCGCTGGGAGATAACTAACATAAAAAAATTTATACTGAAAATTTATTTCTCATGTATTGAAAAAGTAAAATGAAATATTTTTATAAATAAGACTTCCAACATATGCTTCGCACACCCTTATGATCGTTAGTAGAGTGCCTTTGAAAATATGCAGACAACGAGTAAAAGTTTAAAATACCAAAAATGAAAAACATCACACTGATATCTTAATGGTTCACAGACATTATGATATCATATTTAAAACAACAATACAAAAAGTTATTTTTTTTCTACCCAATAAAGCCAATAACACTTAGAGACTTTTAGACTAAAGGCAAAAAGTAAACCCGAAAAAAAACAACAACTCAGATGTTAAAACCAAAGAACACTCAACGATCTAAAGTTTAGGAAAATATATAAAGTAATAAAAAAAATGTTTTATGAAAAAAGAAACAAATTGGCGTCTAACATTTCAGTGTCAGATTTTTAAAAACAAAAAGTGTCAAATGATGATATTTAAAGTGTTGTTATACTACATGCTGCAATATATTAGAGAGATGTATTAACGAAAAAAAGTCAATAACTAAAAGATAACATATTTTTTGAAGTATGTATTTTGAGCCTGTGTGTGTGTTAGAGTTCTATCACACTATTATAACTATAGTTGTCGTCTAAGTGCTGGCGTAGCTGGAGCGTTTTCCAGATATCATTTGATACTTTTATTTTACATTATTAAGTTTAACTATTGTTTTAATATTGAACTTTTTGTTTTAGTTGTTCTTTGACAGAAACAGACATTGATATCTATTTCATTATTTCTAGTTTATATTATTTACTTTATGTTATAACTTCATTAAAAGAGTTTCTTTGTAGTATGTATAAAGTGGAGTAGGAGTGATTTCCAAGTTTTCTATGGCAAAGTGTTAAAATTGATTTTTAAAGACTTGAATTTTTTGTTGTTAATAATCGAAAGTTTGTATTAATGCCTTATGATATTTTATTTTAATATCAAAATTTTATTTTTATATAAAAAACAGTTTCAATGTATTAAACTCCGTTTTGCCAAGACCTGTTTTAACATTTCTCAAATGTAAAGTCATTGTTAAAGTGTCTGCACCTTGCGGCGCCTTTCATTATCTCTAAAGTCATAAATTTTAATTTTTTCATCTTTTGAAATTTTAAAATTTTTGTTTTATTAAATATGTTGATATTCATTCAAGCACCCTACTTTTCACTGCATTGCTTTGTTATAATAACAGCCAAAAATCGTTTCATCTCTAGCGAAATATATGAAGCTTTTCTTAATGAATTAATTAAGAGAATGTTTTTTTTAATATTTTCTTATTTTAATGTAAATTAAAAAATAATCATAATTTTTTTTAAACTAAAATAGGAGAAAGGTAATATTTTTTTAACTAGATGCAATATTTCTGCTAAGACTTGCATTTTGTAAAACAGTTTTGGGGGGAAAAACTACAATAAGTATTTTCATTAAAGTTTTACCGAACAGCTAAGTCCTCAATTATAAATTTCAATATATGTCTTTTTAAAAAATAATTATTATTTTACTGAAAAAGTGGGACAAGCCAAGTGTCGTTGGCTGAAATAGTTCGCATAGTGAAATGAGTTCGAGCCTGGTATCCAACAGTCATTAAATAACAATACCACGCATTTTTCTGATGTGCATTTGTATTCTTTGTATCAGTTGTTGTAGGAAAGTTCAAGTGATGAAGGCATAGTCACTGGTCACTGAACTATACCGTCTTCAGCAGATACTAATCCTAATGTAACATCAGAGCGCCCTCCTTCGTTACGTACCAGAATCATCGGCGAAGTAAAATAACCTATAAAAAGCTGCTAAAAAGCTTAAGAAAAATTTAATACGCCTTGTTTAACACCAGAGGCACTGAAACACTGCATTTTAAAAAAATATAATAAAAAAAGTGCAAAAAAGCAAAGTTGTAAAATAATGAAGATTTCCTCTATCTCTTCTTTCACCACTATCAAAATCTTTTGGGTTAAAGTCTACTGAAGAGTTCCGTGAAGCAGGAATGAAATGCATATAGCCATTACTTAACCAAAAAAAAAACATAAACTTTTCAAATTAAATAAAGACTTTATGTCAAATAAATATAATTCGGTATTTCGTTGTAGTATATATGGGCATTTAAACACTGATGTCAACTTTTTGTAGCGTGCGACACCAAGCAAATATGCTTGTTTTATTTTCAAAGAAAACTAAAATTTTTTTTCTTCTTTATATATTTGTGTAGGCCGTCAGCAGCTCCACGTTAGGTAAAATTTTAAGTAAACTCGAGTCACGTTATTCAAAAATATAAGGTTAATTGCTTGCTGTCGCACGCGACAAAAAAAGTGGAATTTCCCGGAGAAATGTATATATTTGGAAAGTTGCAATTTTCATTAAATTGAAAATATGTATATGTATGTATATTATTATTTCGATTTTTGATACACATTGCTTTTGGGCTCGAAAGCTGCCGGAAAATTTCAGCGATGGCCTCCAGAACAACCGATTCCAAGATTTTTATATACCTAAACAGTTCCGAAGTCCGAAAAAAATATTTTTACACTATTTTTTAACAAAGCCTGATAGATAGCAAGGCTTTCAAATCAAACCAAAAACAAAATTCGAAAAATTTATTAAAGCAAAAATACTGCAAATAATAACGTAAATAGTTTTTTTTAATATATTGAAATCATAATTTATAATTAATATCACTTACCTTACATATGCAGATGCACATACATATATCCAAGAATTTAAATTTGACGGCGAGTGTGATGTTGACTGGTGTAATATACCCGGAGCTTGAACTTAAATTATTGTATTTTATGTACCGAAGTATTAACAAAAAGTTTTGAAAGTTTTTAAAAATAAATAAACTAAAAAATACCTTTATAGGTATTTTCCTAACTTACAAAACTCTATCGTATGGCTCTTGTTTTAATACTCTTAGGGCCATTTTCACAACTTGCCTTTAGTTAAAGGTAGGATTTTGTCTGTGCGATAAATGGCTATGCATTACAAAACCTGCAATTATTATTTTTTATCCATTAAATATTATTATTATTGTTAACAATAACAAAAAAAAATTTTAGGTTGTAATAATGCAAAGATATATGTATATCGGCCAGACAAAATCCTACCTTTAACTAAATGCAAGTTGTGACAACCGCCCTTACTCTTATTATTACCAACATTTCATATAATTCATTATTTTATTAATTTAAAAAGCATATAGAAATATGCCCTTAATTATGAAAGCAGTCCTATATTTCAAAGGTGAAGATATTTGTAGCTAACATTTGAACCTAGGCGAATTCAGGTGACCTCTCCCCACAACAAAATAACAACACAAGAAACAACATTCAAATTGCTCAATTTGGCATCAACAGCTGGTAATCACCCGGGCAGAATAAGTCACCTGATACTGAATACACATTGATTTGAACAAATCAAAAAACATTTTTGTATTAATATAAATTTATTTAATATTTATTGAAGTTTTTTAAGATTTATTTAATATTTCTAAGCAAAAATTTATATAAAACTTCCTACTAACATCTATTAATTTCTAATTTTAGCATTTCCTACTACATATTTTAATTTATATTTGAAATTTTTCTGAAATTGAACCACCTTTATAATATTATACTGCTAGCAACAGCTCTATAAAAAAACTCCAAATTCCTGCACTTTCTGCTTTTATTAAAACACTTCCTCCCATCCTTGTATTTTTACTAAACTTATTAAACATGATCAACACTGTTATCAAGGCATTTCTATAACAGGTGGTCACAACAGCCCAGCTGACTATTTGCGCCACTTGTAAATTTAATTTTCTTTGACATTCCAAGCACTAATATATCAAAGCGAACTGAGGTGAGTCTACCTTACATGGCTTTGCCTTGTCTGTTAATATTTAAATCCACCTTTACAGTTTATTGAGGGCGAGAACCATTACTCAAATAATAAGAGCACTACACTAACAACAATAACAATAATAAGCAAGTGCAATCTGACCACCAGTGGTTTGTTATTGATGATTTTGCTTTTACATATCTACATACATACATACATACATATGTATGTATGGCTAGGAGATACATACATACATATATAAATTTTTGTCAAGCAATTTTTCTTAGATATTTCGACACTTTTTCTGTATTATTTTTAATACTTTTCAATAATATTTTTACACAATTATGACCTTTAAACACTTCTTAACAAAATAATGCACTTTTTATTACATAAATTAAACTTTAAACATAATTAATTTTAATTTTAATATGCGCGTGTCACTTGATACATGCGTTCGGTGCGAATATGGTAATTAAACTAATGAAAGTAAAAAGAGCAAGAAATAGAGTTACCAGATGGTGGGGAATAATTGCTGAGGCTAGAGAGTGTTTCACGAGGGAAAAGCGGGGTAACCATAGAAATGAGATATTTTGCTAAAAAAAATGGAATTATAACTAAATAGTTCACATATAGATATGTATGTATTTCTGCATATACATACATACATACACATAAATATACATATTTACATATGTATGAATATTTACTTTTTCTTTTTGTGCCCATAATTATGAAAATAGTATAGTCTTATATATCTCTGGTTTTCTTGAATAAGCGCGGCATTCGATACAATTCGAAATTTAAAAATATTTCCATATAAACTCTATTGAAATATTTCGTAATTACGAGTGCCGTAATTTGGCCCTGATTTTCACGATTAATAAATTTTTGTATACGCATACATATTTTATTAATAGCTGGAAAGTACTTTCACATAATGATACGTATAAATAAATTTTATTCAATTCGGGGAAGTCATATATAAAATAATTAGATAAATAAGTACCACTCATTACTTTGTAAGCCATTAAAATATTTTTTAAAGTTTCTGTCGCTATTTGATATCCCAGCCTTATTTTTCTACAAGGATATCATTTATGTTATATGTCGGCATATTGGATTATAATCTTCTAGATTCTGTTGGCCGTTTTTCCAAAAGAGATATTCATTCTCATGAATTTGGTTTGAGAAAATTTTTTTCTTAATTTGTGACATAATATTTCGATTATTATATATTTTCGTTGCTGTGTAGGGATTCCTACTATTCGTATTTGTGTGCAAAAATTCTTTAATGTTGAGTTTCTGTTGATATTGCAGCAAAAATTAAGCAAGGGAATATTTTAAATTGTTTCCAAGATAAATAGTTTCGTTTTGTTTGTTTGTTTTTTTTTTAATATTGATACTAATGATTTAATCATTTCGCTGACAATCTCATTTAAAAGGTTTCCATAATTATAATACCTGATCATTTACATTAAACAATGGCAAGAGAAAAAGCAGATATAATTTAAATTATATCGACTTTTTTAAGCATTTCCTTAATTTTTAATCAGTGTATATTAGCAAAGCTATGGCTGCGTTTATTGCAATAAATTTATGACTTTTTAAAGAAGCAACAAATGGGCTACTGAGTCAGCAGTTTGAGGGTTAAGACGATTTTTGTTTTAAGGAACATTTAGTAGTTTCAAAATATGTTTAGACTGAGTATTAGTTATAATTAAAGGCAAACAAAATTTTTTGTATAACTAGTAAGGTTTCTTAAGCCCTAAACTGTCCTAAGTTAAGGCCAAATTCTTGCGGTTACATTATTTTCTACCAAATTGAATTGTTTCCATGTTAATGGCTAGAGTAGCTAAAAAAATGCTAACTATATCTAGGCACTTTTGCACTATTATAGCGAAAATTATCGCTACTGCCAAGCAAAATATACTTTATTCCAAATATAGAAAGACAAAGCTTAAAAATATTCTCTAAAAAAATTATGTTAATGAAAATTTATTTGCCCATAAGCTTGAAATGAAGTTAAGTTTTAAGCCATCATGCCTAGATATTCTTAGAAATCCCAGACTAAATGAAGATACCGTCTGTGTTGTTACCAGAAATCATAAAATTTAACTTGACTTTATTGTTTCATAATGAAATCAGCAAAAGCAAAAAAAAGCTTGGGTACAAAGTAGTTGTAATAACAATATTTATGGCAAAATTGATTGATTTTTTAAGGCAATAAAATGGCATTAAAAAATTTATGTGGAAGAAGGATTAAAAAGCAGGATAGAGGTGGCCAGGATTTGTTTGGTTTATTCCAAACAGCCTAAAAAGAAAAATATTTATTTGCCGAAACTAGAATTTTTCCGTAGAAAACTAAATTAATTTTGTAACAAATTTTTACGGTGCTTAAACAGCTACAATTCTCGTTTTCTTTTTTTTTTTAATTTACACAGTTTAATTATGAAAAAAAATTAATTGAATTGCTTTTTAAAATTATTATATTAAAAAATTTAAATGCATTTTTTTATTTTAACATTCCGAAGTTTTTCTTTTTTAAGTTTGAACTTTTTCATTCCTTGCAAATTTGATTTTTTTAGTTTTTTTTTAATTTTGTACTTTTTCCATTAAAATATATTTCTTAATGCGTATTAAACAATTTATTTTAATATATTTTCTTCTTGTGAAAAACTTTTGCTTATTAAAATTAGATAAAATTTTTCAAGGTCTGACATAATATTGTTTCTCTTTTAAATTTTCAACTAAAAGTATTGTAAAAATGGCCACCTTTTCAATTAAAAACTGCACTCTTAAAGCCTTAAATAATTAACACAAAAACTTATAAAATCAAGCAGCAAAAAAAAATATTTAAAAAAACGAAGGATTATTAATTGTAAAAAGCGAAGAATTATTGAAAAATATTGATCATTAAATAAGTTTTTACAGCCATAAATGAAATATAAAAAATTCTCATGATTCTCAAACTTAATGAATTTTTAATAACATCCATAGCGCAAACACACAACAAAGTATCATTTATTACTTTCGAGATTATTTTGTGTTTTGTTCAAAATTGATTAATGATCGTTACGGGGATTACGTTGATGATGATAATGATGATGATGTTGTAGAGGGATCCATAAGGAGTTTGAACGAAAGATTAAAAGGCCGGTTAATCAAGTGTGATTTTTTACACTTAGCACACTGGGTAAGCAATCATTAAGCAGCTGCAGTTTAAAAATAAAATTACCAGCAATCCTGTTTTCTCATCAAAAGGATACTCAGACCGCATGTTCCAATGAAATTTAAGAAGACGGAAAAAGAGTTTTTCGGACTGTAGTTGCTTAGATCTAAACAAAACCCAATTAAAACACCTACTGTTTTCTTATTTCCGATGTAAATATGTGCTGGCACAATCATTAGTCAAAACGTTTCAGAGTTCTATATGAATGCAGATCATTAGAAATATTGAGTTGGGTCTTTTGTGTGTAAAAGAAATAAGGTGCTGATGATGTGTGAAATTATGTTTTTCGTTTTAATATTGCTTTAGTTTGTTTTTTAAGGGAAACTTGAGCACTTTATGTATTTATTTAAAATCATTTATTATTGATTATATTTTGATATCGATTAAAAAGAAAATTTCCAAATAAGCCAAATGAAAGGCTTAAGGGCTTTATGTTTGTTTTAAATTTAACAGACTTGTCGGCACATCTTTGATAGAGCATAAGACTTGTTAGGAAAGAAGAACATTTGGCATCACAGCATATTTTCCTCACAGAAGAGTTAATTGTTTCACAGAACACTTTTCTTATAGAAATTAAGATCAGGGGCCCGTTTGTCAAGCCTACAAGTTACCAATTTACAAGTAAAATATACAGAAAACAACACCTTTAAGAATTTTATTGTTGTTTTGTGTACACCCAGAAAAAAGATTGGTTGGAAAATGGTTATGCCAACAAAATATCATTTGCATAAACTATATTTCAGTTCACACAATCAATTTTCTGTTAATCCAAAAAACAATCCATGTTTATTGCCATGAGGGCATAATTGTAATAAAGATATGATTCTGACAATTCTTAAATTGATTGCATCAACCGAGCGTATGCTTTTGCCATGACTAATTCATTGATTGGTTAACACAACCGAATAAAATATTATGAATTGGATGTTACTACCAATTTTTGGTATTGGCAACTAAAAAATTGTCGTTCTATATTAAGGTTAAAATCAATAGTTTCTATCAGTTGCTGCAACTAACTAGAGGTTGAGCTTACTATCATAGTTTATACTCGTTGCAGCAAATTAAAAATTAACTTTTGTGACTTTCAAAGATATTATGATTTATGAATTCTCAAATGGTTTTTGAAAGTCTGTGCATAAGATAACAGGTTTGTGCCTGTTCAAAATGTGTGGTTGAAATAAATAAATTTCAATTAAAAATAACTTATTACAATATGTTAAATAATAAATTTCTTAAATTGTATATTTTTATTTGCGTTTATTGCTTATTTTATTTCAGCAATGAAGGCCAATTTTTCTTTCACAGGTACCAATTATGATATTGTTTCAGTTATACTAACCACATTTTCGGTAGCAAGAATAACTTTTTTTTAAATTCCATACTGTTAACCAATTTTTTCTGTTGCTGCAACTATTTGTTTAAGGGTTATAATTAAAATATAGTGGTACCACAAGAAAATTGCAGTCGTTATACCAGAATTATATATAGTTGCTGCAACCACCAAAATTCGATTGGCAACAAATTCGGTTGTCTCAACGAATCTGTTTTCTCTGTGTATATTTTATTTTTAGACTTGGAACTTGTAGGTTTCAGAAACGGGCCCCAGATCTAAAAAGTATTCGAATTAGTAAATCAAAGTCTTATATAAGTTTCGATTAATGAAGAGATTTACTTAAGGCTCAGTTACCCGACAGTAATGTAAAGTAACTGCAACAGTAGGAAACAGCTGATCGATATTGTTATGTGAAAAGTAATAAAAATGGTTATAGAGATTTAATGTAACGTAACCTACACATAAAATATCGATCAGCTGTTTCCTATGTTGCAGTTACATTACATTAAGGCTCAGTTACCCGACTGTAGTTAATCGATATTTTTATGTGAAAAGTAGGTTAGGTTAGGTTAGGTTAGGTTAGGTTAGCAGGCTGCTAGTGAAGAATGAAAATATAGGAGTCTAGCTCACTTGGGTCCAATACGATGATCCCTTTGTGCTGCCTGTAAGTTGAAAGTATAAGAATAAGGGGGGAGACCGGAAGTATAGGGAGAATATAGATGGAGAGGATATAGATGGAGAGTAGAGTAGAGAAGAAGTGAAAAAGTGGGACAAGGAGAGGGTCTAGTACATACACATGCCGTGAAGGCTAGCGGCCATACCAGCCGCTGCTCCTGATGTATAGACTTAGGTTTCTAAGTCCTATTTCCGATAACTCGGACAAGCTATTGAAGGATATTCTGCAAAGGAAGTGCAGACGGAGATCCTCCAAAGCAGGACAGAAGCAGAGAAGATGCGAAATGCTTTCCTCCTCTTCCTCATCATTGCAGCTGTAACAGTACTCATTATACGGGAGACCCATACGTTTAGCGTGGGTCCCGAAAGTGCAGTGGCCTGTAAGTGTGGCCAGGAGATTCCTCAGATGCTTTCTGGTTACGATCAGCTGTTTCCTACGTTGCAGTTACTTTACATTACTGTCGGGTAACTGAGCCTTAACTGAGCCTTTACAGTCGGGTAACTGAGCCTTAAACTTTAGAACCTGTTTGCATGTGTTTCTGCTCTCTCTCTCTCCCACTCTCCATTCCTCTATCTCCTTCTCTTTATGGAGCTGCCTGTATCTGGGATGGCAAAGTTGGTACAATTATACTTTTTTTGGTACTATTCAAACTGGGAAAGTACAAAAGTACACCAATGTTTAATTTAGTACATTTTAAGAATCGTCCCAGTTTAACTCCGTATTTCTTTTCAAACGGTTGCATATGTCAATTTTAAATTTTGATCGATGACACTCATATTATTGTCACTTGAAAACAATCTTGTGAAAGCAAAATGCAGCGAGCAAATAAAAAAAATGTGAATTCATCCATTTCCAAATCATTTTTCTTTTAAATTCGTGTACTAGAGCACATGCTTTTAATTTCTGACCATATGCTTTATCATCCCAAGTTACAAAGAAATTTGTGAAAAAGATTCAGTAGCCATAAAAACGTTGATTATTTTAATAAAAACAAATAATAATATGTAAGAGTCTAAACACAATGCAACGATAATTTATTGCGGTGCGGTTTTTCATACGATTTTGAAGGAAAAGACCGCAGTGCGGAACGGAATAAAATTAAAATCTATTTTATTTTCTCTGCGGACTTTCTTATTCTCTCAATTTTTGACACTCTTTATCTTTCTGATGTTGCCACAGTTTTTGAATAATTGGCGGTGTTCACAACATTGTTTTAACAAAAAACATGATTTTTTTTGTCATAATATATAAAAGTTTAAAAAATATATCAAATATATCTGCGAATGTATAAAATGTTAATAATTTTTTGTTTTTAGTTACTGCCATTACAAAATATTTAACACAAATAGTATTTTTTTTATAAAAATGTATACACAAAAAAAATTAATAAAAATTTAAACAAACAATGACAAGTATTGCCGTAGCCGTCTTCCGTTGTATTATGTTTATTTTTCTTTCCCGCAACAAGAAATCGCACCGCACCGCAAACATTGTGTTTAGACTCTAATATGAACTAAAAAAATCTTTTAGTACAATTACGGTCAAAAGAGTACAATTTTTGAAAGTTGTTGGTCCAATTTTAAATTTCTCAATGCCGTTCCTGCTTTCCAGTGATGCCAACTTTTTAGACTCAAAACGCGTAAAAATTTTTGAAAAAAGGGCTTAAAAGGGCTAAACTGAAAAAATATACATTTAATGCAACATAAAGTAAAATTTTTGGAAAAAGCGCGAAAAGGGACTAGTTTTAAATGTTTCTGTTGAAAATCAAAGCCAAAGTATGGTAATTTGTTAGAAAATAAATAACTACCATGAGATGAACAGCTTGATATATAACATTTCAATAAATACATACATATTTCATTTACATTTCATATTACATTTCAATAAGGTACATAAGTAGATTAAATAGTATATATGTATACATACATACAGTAGTATTATACATACATATATATGACTACGTAAGTAAATTTTAAATTTATTAAATAAAAATCTGTTTTTAGGCTATACTGAAAATCTTTGAAAGCACAAAAAATTTTGAAGAAATAGAATTTAAAAAAGAAGAAACAATATGGGACCATGATATTGTTTCTTCTTTTTTAAATTGGTAAAGCAAAATAAGAGAAGAAAATTAGTAAAACAATGCTGTCACGTTATTTCATAAGTCGATATTACTAGATTAAAGGAAGAAAAAAGTTCGTAAAAATTTAAATGTAGACATATCGAGCAAAAAGTTAAAAGGGGCTAAACGGGCTGAAAGATAATTGTAAAAAGTGCTAGATAAACGCGTTTTAATAGTTTCGGGCCAAAATTTTTTTTCCCGTTTTGAGTGACTGAAAATGGGCTAAATCTAGCCCGAAAAGGGCTAAGTTGGCATCACTGCTGCTTTCTGTTCTATCGCTCTCTCTATCTCTCTCACACTCTCTTTCTCTCTTCCTTGCTCTCTATGGCCAGAGATGGCAACTTGGTGCTTTTGGCACTATTTTTAGTACTTTTTGAAGCCTCAAAACGCCAAATTGTGGGCGTTAGTGCTAAATTAAGGAAAACCACTAAGTAGTGCATTTAAGAAATTTGTGTATTTCTTAAAATTTCTTTAATAAAAACTTGGTGTATTTATTTTTTTAGTGTAAATCATACCTTTTTCGTCTGATATATTTCATTATAACTAGATGATACTATTGCCGAAATAGAGCAAAGCTTAGAAATTATTGAATATTATTAAACTTCACTCATTTGAATCTGCACTCGTTTTTCACCTTAGTGTTTTTTAAGCTTTTTAGATCTTAAAATTACGCTTTTTAATGCTGTTTTTAAATTCTGATGTGCTTTTAGAGCCAAAAAAGTTGACATCACTGTATATGGATTTGTCTATCGATCTATCCGTCTATCTGTTTTTCTGCCTGTCGTTATGTGTGTCCACCTGTCTGCCCATCTGCTTGACTGTCTGTCTATTTGCCCATCTCTCATTAAATAATTTCCTACTTGTTGCTGATTTTACAAGCTTTTGGTGACAAAATTCACTTTAACATAATTTCGTAATGATAAATTCGATTTACTGCCTTCAAGCATAAAATAAATCTTTTAAAAAAAATGTTATATAAGCATATAAAAATTACCGACACCAGTTACAGTTAAACAAGTTTCCAATAGCCCACCATTCATACATACCTGTCACGGTGCCGCGGCATAATCAGTCTATGTGTTGCTACATTTTCCATACAATTAAAAATAAATCGACTAAAAACATAAATTTGTTTTAATACAAATATTTACAACATGTTTGAGTTTTACGGTCACAAAACAACAATATGTGTATATACAACAGCACCCCACCAAAAAGAAGGTGCTGTGAGTCAGTCCAGTCCTCTGCCGAAAACAAAATCAACATAAAACAAGAACAATAATTTATATTTGCCATTAACGAAAAAATAAAAAACCTGACTTGAAAGTGCTCGAAAATACGCACTATAAAGTTGCTTGCTGGGTGTTTGCAACTGCATGCGTGTAGCAGCCACATAAAACAGTTTACTACTCATAGTGAAAAATAAAAAAATTAAAAAAAATTTGTTGTTTAATAATAAATATATACAAAGTTAAAAAAAAACACACAAATAAATTGAAAACATGAACTTGAACAAGAAAATTGACGCGTTACTTGCAACGTGCATACATACAATGTGTTGCAGTTAATATTTGTGTGAGTATTTTTGGATTTACACACGCACGCCACACTGCAGTTATGCCGTTGCAGTTGTAGATGTTGCCAATTGTCTACACAACACTTGTACAAACATAATTTTGCTGTCTGTTAAATATTTCAGTGTGTTTCTCGCTGGATTGGAATATAATTTATATTAAATGAAATGTGATTTTGTTTGTAAGAGAAGGGGAAGCAACCATCAGGTATAAAATATGTACAATTTACATATGTTGATATCTCAAATGTCGCTTAAAATGTTGAAAATGTTTCTTCTATGAAAAATAATATATTGGATGTATTGAAAAAATTCAAATCGCTATTTGGAACAATTAAGTAACGAATCTGGGCGGCTCAAATCTAACCAAAATTTTTTCCATTGCAATTTTAATAATATACAAATTCTAACAAGCCCTCGAATAATGTAAATTAAAGAAAAGTTAAGCAAATTATATAGAAGGCTACGATGTCCATCCGTCCGGCGGTATATCTCTCTACCGCAGGCTGTTTTCTCGAGAACCGTGAGAGCTTTTATATAGAATATTTAAACTTTGGCTGCTACAACAACAAATATATTGCTGTTAAAAATAAAGGGTGTTCTAAAGCGAGCAAGGGAAAATGTTAAAATCCTAATATAATCTATAGACAGTTATATATATAGACACTTGAATTGTCCAAAGGTAATGTATTTTTACGCACACTACTCCAAATAACACGGAAATTTAAAAAAATCAGTTAAAGTAATTTTGACAACTTTCTGTATCTTAGAAACCGTGAGAGGAAAATTTTTTAAATTTTCAAAAACGCTTAAACTAAAAAATCCCAAAATTAAAAAATGTCGAAACGACAAATTGCCAAAATGAAAAAAGCGCTTAAATGAAAAATATCACCAAAAATAAAATAAATAGCTCAAATAAAAAAAACATTACCGAAAGTAAAAACGTCGCCAAGAAACTAAAAATGCGGTTTATAAGAAAAATCGTCAAAAACCGAAAAAATCGCTGAAACGATACAACCGCCAAACTAAAAACGTCAATACTAAAAAAAATCGCCAAAAGCCGAAAAGAATCGGAAAACTGCTGAAACTAAAAAGTCACAATATTAAAAACTGCGGAAATAAAAAATCGCAAAAATGAAAAAAATCACAAAAAAGAAAATAAATCGTTAATATGCAAAAAAATTACCAAATAGTAAAACGTAAGCCAAAAAAAAAAACACAAAACAATTTCCAAAACCTGACAAAAAAAATCCCTAAAACTTAAAAAAAAAATATATCGAGCCATAAACTCCAAAAAAAAAGGTTAATCGTCACATTTTGCGGAACTTGTTTTTTACGATCGCAAATAATCGTATTTTGTCAAAAAATTAATATTGAAAATTATATAAAAAACCGGAAAAAATCACCAAAAGGATAAAAGAAAAGCAAAATTAAAAAAGCTTCAATACCAAAAAAATTGCCAAAAACCGAAAAAATCGCCAAAAAGAAACAAGCGCCGTGCGTAAGCCTTCGTCGCACTATTTCTGAATTTTTTTTTTTTTATTTTGTGATGAATATGTCAGTTGTAAAGGCAACTTTAACATAAAATAATAGCTTAAAGTCCACATTGTAAAATGCATTAATGTGTCTTTGCAAGAGCCCACAGCTATGTACGAAAATTCCTAAGAATCTGTGTGACCCAGCCTACTTTTCCAAATAGATTACTAGTCTTGCAATTGGTACAAGAATTTTCCTTAGAATCGCTTGTGTATGAATTTTTTAATTTTTGTTTCCAGATCTGAGTTTTAAGGACGTTTTTTAAAGACTTTTGTTTGAGACTTTAAAGTTTATTGTGATTGTACGTTGTGATTCTCAATAACATGTTAGGAGTTTTACTATAAACATATGCAGTTTCTTATTTTATTTTTTCCATCATCGATTTCCATAAGCATGAAGGAAATGTATATAGATTGTTTAACCAAAATATAAAAAATATATAAAAAAAATACTTAACTAAACTTTTATTTTTCATGTAGGGTAAACTACATTACATTTGGCCAACATTACGAGTATATTATTACAACGCACTTGTAATCCTATAAAGTAAATATGCATACAAATTAAAGTTAAACTAGAACAACAACATCGCTAACAATATGATTTATATAATAGTGTTCGCATAGATGTTAAAATTTTTGACTCAAAACGTACAGTGTAGATCTACTCGTACTAAAATATTAAACAAAATATTATGTAAAACATTGTTACTCGTAAAAAGCTGGGGATCTTGAAACGAAAAAAATGCTTTAAAATGTCATTCATTTATTAAAACTAATTTGGAAATAACGAAGCTACTGGGCAAATTTAGTGTAAACATTATTTTATTTATTTATTTATTAGCTTCCGAACTACCGGGTATTTAATGAATTTCACTAAATGCACAAGCAAACACACTTATTGCACTCTTACCTCGACAAAAGTTTCAACGCATATACAATGTAAAGTAAACGCCAGTTGGGGAAGGGTTGAGTTTTCATATTTATACGAGAGTATGAGTTTAAGTATTTTGCATTGCAGTGCAAAGTATGAAAAATGAAAAACATTTATGGCAACTAAAATTGTGAAGGCTGTCATTATGGTTGTATGTAGTTGTTTTTTTTTTGTATGCCTAAACTTACTGCCAGTAATGCGTTTATCGGTTTATTCATAATTTTGAATGAACATCAGAGGGATGTTGGTTCAATGCCGCTTTATATGTACTATGTATGTAGCATACAACACTTAATTGCGTGCACTTAACACACATACAAATACATACATACAAATGCATACAAATGAGCGCTATAAAACGTGTGCACATACAGTTGACCCTCGATAGTTTAAAACTCAAGGTACTAGAGAAAATTTTATACTTTAAAATGACATGAAATAATAAAAATAAATTAAAAATAGAAGGAAATACATAAAAGGCTTAAAAACTCATTTATACACAGAAAAAAATTGTCCTGCAATTAACACGTTTAATATATAAAAAAAATCAATTAAAAATTGTTTCAGTCACTTAAACTTTTAATTAAATTAAATTAAATTTTAAACAAAAATTTAATTGAATCAATTATATTTTTAGTTGATTTTTGGTTTTTTCCATTAAACGCTTATCGCAGGAAATTTTTTTTTGTGTGTGGAACAATTAGTAGTACAACAAATTTTCTAGTATCAAAAATACTTAATATAACTCACAGAAGCAGTGCTTTAAATCACATATTTAGTTTTTGTTTGGCTGAGTAAAAGCTATGCTAGCCTCTTAGTCTAGAGGTCGTGGGTTCGATCCAGCCATAGACCCTGGGTATTTTCTGCAGACAAGCTAATCGCTTTTCGGGGGTAAGGTTTGTTAAAAAACACAGTAATGAATCAATAAAAAATGTATAAGAATAGTGAAGGAACTTGCATTTCTTTATTTTTTTTTTAATTATTTAACATCATTGGAAGATTTGCAGCCTGTCCCAAGTAAATGTAAGATCAGAGTTCTCCTACATCGGTATTCTGTAGCAGAATCATAGGCGAAGTAAAAGAACCAATAAAATGACTACTAAACAGATTGTAAGATTTAATGCGCCAAATTGACACCAGGGGCGCTGCAACACTACATTTTTCAAAATTTCTGCAAAAAAGCGCAGAATTGTAATATAATGAAGCTTTCCTCTGTCTCTTCCTTCACCACCTGTCTTCTCCTTCACTATCCCTTTCCTAAAGAACGTAACACTTAGTAATAGTAGTAGGCATTCATTGCCTGAATGTTAGATAATTCTCTTTAACAAAAAACTTGTATTGAAAACAATAAAATATGAAAATTTGTTTATGTTTTCAATTTAAATAATGGATCAAACGTTTTCTGTTGACATTATGGGCCAGGCTGCTAATGTTTTATAAACTTTTATTCATAAACCGAATGAGACTTCTTAGGTAAATTTATCATTATTGCAAATGAAACGAGTAGCATATATTATTTCCTCTTAGTTGAGATGTTTGTAATCCTTGTATTGTATTCTATATAACAATTTTTGTAAGGACTCGTCAAAAGCATTAAATAATGCACTTTAAAAGTAGCGAGAGTCCACTGTAGTGGAGTCTTTTTTCACAACAACACGTGAATCATGTAGCCTTGCTTTCTTTGGTGATTTTGTTATTGTTTTATTATCGATTATTGCATTTGCTGCTGTTGTTGTCATAAAGTGTTTGTAACCAACACTTAAATATTTTTTTTTGTAATTTGTTATACAAGTACCAAACAAAAAAAAAACATTAATAAATGCATATTAAAAAATTATTAAACTCGGTTTTTTTTTCGTTTGCAATAATCAAAACCTATAATATAAAGTAATAAAATAGAAAGTTATAAAAGCACTCAAATTATAAAAAAATTTTAAAGCAATTTAAGTAAATATGGCTCCTTTTCAAAGAGAATTATTTTATATATACAAAAAAAAACCTTAATTTTAATAAAATTTTCAGTTTTCATGTAAATAATAAAAAATAATAACAAAAAATAAAGGCTGTTAGTTATGTCCATAATCAGGTTCATTAATACACAAATTTTTATCATTTAGCATAATTTGGAAATTTTCAAAAATATGTAGAAAAATATGAAAAAACATTCCAAGCCTGCTGAGATTTTAGTTTTGTAATTCTCAATAGTTTCTTGAGAGTTTTTCTATAAGGATTGCGATTTTGTAAGTTTTTTTTTTTTTTTTTGAATTGGGCAGTGTTGCTTAGCAGCAACCAACAACAAATAAATTTTTTAAATTCATTTTCAAAAATAATAACACAAAGCAACTGCACTTGCTCTTGGTCTTAGAAATTTTAAGCTTTAACTTTTTAGTTTTATTTTAACTTCCTGCTTTCAATTGATATATTAATCTGTTTTCTTAGGAAGTAGAAGAAAAAAAAACTTATTTTCAAACTGACTTCAGCTATTTATTTAAGTTTGACTTTTAGAACTTAATTAACGAAATAAATGTGCACGTATGCCGCATTTAAAAAAGAACATACATAATTGCATAATTATAATTTATTTTTTTTTGCAAATATACAAAAAAAAAAAAAATATAAAAATGAGAAGCAAAAGCAACAACAGCAAAAAAAAATATGTTATATAAATTATGTTAAAACATGTTAAAGCATTAGCATGTGTAATTGATGATCATTGGGATGGACAGACGAGTAACGAACGCATGGTTAAACTTTTACATAAAAGTTACAACGTGCAACTGCAACAACTTGATGTATTAAACATGAAAACTATTAAAAACACGCACATGAAGGCAACACAGCGCAGCAAAAGAACACACACAGCAGCGTACGGAAGGTATAATGAGTGGATAGACAAGCAGACAGATGGACAGATTGGCAGACAGACAGGTATATATGGGCAGCTGGACGGTCAAATGGAGAAACATACATACCGACAAAGTGTAGTGTAGGATTATTTAATAAGATTTTCTTTTCTTTTTTTTAATTGTGAAAATTAAAATTCTGACTTTTAAGTATTTCTATTTCGATTTATCTACTAACAGAAACCACCTAGACCTTCTTTGGATGCGATTCATCCCGGGAGGAACCCATTTTTACTTATCATTGGCCTGTGGTGTATTGTGGTGGATCCACGTTCATTGCCGTAACGGTACATATGAAACCTCATCCATATGGCAATTGAACAATGCCAAACACTTCTGCGAAATTATGACATGATAACGTTTGTGATAGATTGTGAGCAAACGTGGCATTGCTGTGGTGGGGGACGGGCGCACAAATCGACTGGAGGGAGCACAGATGGACTGGAAAGCACACAGTCTAGTCAATATTATTCTGTTTTTCTTTTTCTTTTTTTATAGATTTCTGATAAAACGATAATAAATATTTTCCGGGTATGGGGAGCTCACTGCGACGCGGCCCTACCCTAAGCAGTGTAGCGATACAATAAATATCATATGTCCGTTTGGAGGCTTTTGGCTTGAAGGTCAACTTTGAGGTTTACGCCCCTCTCCCCCTAAAACACAATTTATCGCTACACGGAAAGAATTTCATTAAAATTTTTTAAAAAATCTAATGATAATTTCACAAATCCAATGAAATTTTCATAAATATTGTGTAACAATTTCATTGGAATTGCTTCGTTGGTATTCTGGTTTCGTAAGAATATTTTATTGGATTTATGACAACAATATTTTCTAATTATTAAGAAACCCCTTTATATTTAAGTTATTTCATTCTTTTCATGAAATTATTTTATTGCTTCGTTGAAGTTATAGCACTGCATTAATTACACTGTTAAATAAATTTGATGAAGTTTTTAATAAAATAATTTTGACGAAACTGATTTCATTAATGCAACGAAGCGTGACGTTGGTTGAATTTTAATGAATTTTTCATTAGATTAATGTCGAAATTCATAGAATTTAGGCCGGAAATTCTTTCAGTGTATGAAATTTTTTTGTGTTTTTTACATAAAACTGCATCGTTATGTGGGGAGAGAATATAAGAAATCAAAACAAATACACACAGCCTATTTTATTGTACAATACCAATTACATATTGCACAATAATATTAAAAATTTTTGTTCCCGGTGCAAAGAAAAATGTTCTCGCTTCTTTGCTGTGAATCATTATAAATTTACGAAATAAAACATTTTATGAAAAGAGATATATGAATAGAATTATATAAAAAGTTCTGCTTTTATTTCAGTTTTACAAGTATAATTCGATTTTATTAGAATTTGAAAACTTCAAGTGAATTTTAAACTCAATAATCAACAAAATTGCATTTTAGTACCTCTAACTAAGAGGGCTATAATTCAGTTAATTAAAAAAAATAGTTGCACTTCCTAACAATTTAATAACTTTTTAAGCATTCAAGTTTATATACAAGAAAATTTACGCTTTTATTTGCATTTTGTTGTCATGTCTGGTTAAATAATTTAGCTTTTTATTCCACTGCAACTATTTATTTGAATATTAAGTATTGCCTTAACACATAATTATACTATTTGTCAATTTCTTAATACCATACCGGGCTTAACAACAGTTACTTTATGGGGGTACACTTGGTCACACAAACATAACCTTAAAACACTATTGCTTTTTTTTATAACACACACAGTGGCACACGCACACACAAACACACACACACTTACATATAGTATATAATGGGTGTTTTTTATTGAGGTATAGAACTTTAAGTAGGCATCACTTTTTTAACTGGCGGCCATTTTGTCAGCTGTCAAGTGATTAATATTTAGTTTGGTTTGCCATTTCATCATGAACAGGTTGACAAAAAAACAACGCTTGCAAATCGTGCAAATTTATTTCGAAAATAATGGTTCAGTTCGCGAAGTTTACCGCAAGCTCCGTCCATTTTATGGTCGACATAATCGTCCATCAGAGCAATTAATTCGGTTAACCATGGATCGTTTTCGCACTACGTTTACTCTATGTGCTAATACGCATCCGCAGAGACGTCGAACAGTGCGCACCGAAGAAACAATTGCCGCTGTAGAGCAAAGTGTTGAAGAGGACCCGAATGAATCGATTCGCCACCGTGCACAGCAATTGGAGCTTTGTCCATCAACTTTATGGAAGATTTTGAAGATTTTGAATGTGGATGAGTTGTGGTTCCAACAAGACGGCGCTACATGCCACACAGCGCACGTCACAATCGATTTATTGAAGGAAACATTCGATGAGCGCATAATTTCGCGGAATGGACCTGTCAATTGGCCACCAAGATCGTGTGATTTGACACCATTGGATTATTTTCTTTGGGGATATGTGAAGTCGCTCGTCTACGCCAACAAACCAGAAACGTTAGGGGACTTGGAAGCCAACATTCGTGGCGTTATTGCCAACATACGGCCCCATATGCTCGAAAAAGTGGTTGAAAATTGGACCTGTAGAATTGGCTTTATTCGAGCCAGCCGCGGTGGCCACATGCCCGAAATCATATTTAAACATTAATGGCATAAAATTATCCTTCCAATAAAGCCAAATTGATGGACATTAAAACGATTTTCTTGTGTTTTATTTCAATTCGAAGTTCTATACCTCTAAAAAAAACACCCTGTACAAAGTAGAAATAGTAGAAATGCAATGTAATGAATTTATTCCACCGGACCTGCCTTACCAACAGCCAGATAGCTGTCATACCTAGCCAAAGATTATGACCAATGGGCTAAAGGCAATAGCTGAAAGGAAGGGGGCAGCAATATTAGACCAGAGAGTCGCGTAAAGCGCATACAAAGCAGCAGCAGCACTGTTATGAATAAGTAGCAGTTGCATTCGTAGTAGTAGAGTACGAGTAAATTCAAACAGTTAAAGGTAGTTAATATATGCAGCAGTTATAGTGTGTTACTATTATTACTATTGCTTTTATTTCTTTCAGTTTATATGTATGCATTCGGCTTTGCAACCTCGACCAGCTTAAGCTTTAAAAACTATTAAACTGACTATTGGCCTAGTTAGCTATGCAAAAGGTAAACGATATCTACCTCCACTATGCATTTCTCGGCAAAAGGTATTTAAACTGCCACACTAGTCAGAGGCTAAGCGGCAAATAAAAAAGGGTCTGACTGACTATTATTATTATTTTAAAACTAAAGTATAACTTCCATTTTTCGCCTAAGCTACAAGCACTAAAAACAAAAGGAACAAAACTCGCCAAAGCTATGAATATTTATAAAAAAAAGCCAACAGCTCATAGATACACCAACCACACACAAACACACACACACGCACAAATACATGCGCAACTTTTATATAAAATTAAAAGCAGGTGTTTTTTACGATGTGTTGTGTGTAAAAAAGGCAAATTAAAAAGCACAAACTAGTCTGCATATTAAAAAAGGCCTTAAAAAGTATACATGTGTGAGTGTGGCGTGTGTGTGTGTGTGTGTGTGTGCATAAAACATAAAACAAAAAGTGCAATAATTAATAGCCAACTAAAAGATACTTGCTTATGTATGCAAGTGTGTGTGTGTGTGTATGTATGCCTAAGTGTAGCTGTGAGAGTATTTATCTGGTGCCAATTTAATTTATTATTTTAACAGGAAAAGTTAAATAACAGGGTTAAGGATACGTAAGGGATAATTAATAAACGCAAGCGATCATTTACGTTTATTTATTTGTATGTAAAAAAATCTTAATGCTGCTAAATTTATAAACGTTTCGTTTTAATTTATTATTGTGCCAACGGCTGGCAAAAGATTTTGTAATTTAAAATTTTTATAACTTATTAAATTACTCACTTATATTGCTTTTAGTTTTGTTTTATGATTTTAATTTAATGTGAAATTTAATGAGAAACTGAAATTGTTAATTTGCCTCATCTGGACTAGCCTTGAGAATTTGATAAAAAAAAATTCTTCATATAAGTTAATGAAATTTTTCAAATATAACCTTGTTTTATTATGTATATCAAATGACATAAGTATTTGAAATATGTAAGGAATAAATTGGCCGTTTGTTTTGAAAGTGGCATAAGTCATTTTATTAAAAATAATTATTAGACTATAAAATTTTTAGATTATAATATTATGAAATACATTATAAGTCTGTTTTTGCCGTTATAAGTAAATCTAAAACAAAACAAAAACTGAATAAATTATTTCTAATATACTGACTTATGGCACTTTCAAAACATTTCCTTAAACTAATTTTTGAACTATAACCTTGCTAATTATATATTTCCCATAATATAAGTATTTCAACAATTGTTAGTCAAATATTAGTCGTTAATTTTGAAAGTGGCATAAGTCAGTTTATTAAATATACTTCATGACTTGTTTAGTTTATTAAATTAAATTATTGTATAAAAATAAAACAAAAAATGCATAGCTTTTTTCTAATATAGCGACTTATGGCACTTTCAAAACAAACAGCTCATATTCGTTGAAGAAATTTTTGAACAATAACCTTATACATTTCCCATAATATAAAACTTTCAATAATTTTGAGACACATATTAGCTGTTTGTATTGAAAGTGACATAAGTCTTTTATTACAATTGCTTGAACACCTTATACAATTTTAAAGTAATTATTATTATTATTTTACCGGTATTGCAAATAATCCAAAAACACAATAAATTTTTTCTAATATAGCGACTTATGCCACTTTCGAAATTAACAGCTCATAATCGTTAAAGAAATTTTTGAACTGTAAACTTGTCTATTATATATATATTTCTCATAATATAAAACTTTTAATAATTTTAAGGCATATATTAGCCGTCTAATTTGAAAGTGACATAAGTCTATTGATTACAATAATTTGATGACCTTATAAAATTTTTAGTTTATAGATAGATATATAAATAAATCTTTTTTACCGTTACAAACGTGTTTCAAGTAATACAAAAACTAAATAAATTTTTCTAATCTAGTGACTTATGGCACTTTAAAAATAAACAGCTCATATTCATTAAATTATTTTTTTACTATAGCCTTATTTATTATGGATATATTCCCATAATCTAAGTCTTTTAATAATTATAAATCACATTTTAGCCGTTAATGTGAAAGTGCCATAAGTCATTTTATTTTAAATGCTTAAACACCTCTTTAGTTTGTTAAGTTTTTAAGTACATACTATAAAATATTTTATTATTGTTTTAAAAAATAAATAAAAATTATTTAATTTTTTTAATATGGTGACTTATGACACTCTCAAAATAAACAGCTCACATCAGTCAAAAAAATTTTTGAATTATAACCTTGTTTATTATATATTCACTATAACAGTGGTCTTCCAAAATACTTTTATTTTGAAAGGGCGTAAGTAATTTTTTTAAATATATATAAAATACTACAAAAACTGATTATATATTTCCAATATAGTAACTTATGGCACTTTTAAGATAAACAACTCATATTCGTTAAATAAATCTTTAACCATAACCTTGTTAATTGAATATTTCTTATAATATAAATAAGGCTTTCAAGACATTTAAGGCAAATATTAGCCGTTAGTTCTGGAAGTGGCATATGTCATTTTATTAAAAATAATTAATCACACACCTAGATTTTAAAATTTTTAAATAATAAATTTAAAATTATATAAAAACTTATAAAATTTTTTAATAAAATGACACATAAATAGATAGTTTTGGTTTTAATCGCACGGACAATTTGTTCACTGCTAAAACAAATTCCTGCTGAAAATGTTTAATTAATAATTTTTTGGTATTTCTGTTATTCGCTACTTCTCCTTAAAAATGCTAGAAATAATTGCAAGCATGATGCTTAAAATTCACTGCGGTTTTTTCCCTTTTGTGGAATATAAATTTTTAGTTCTTATTTCTTTTTTTTTTATAAAACTCTAGCAACAGAATAGTGAAATAAAAGTAATCACTATAATATAATTTAATATGCAACAGCGCTGTGCATTACTTACATATATATGCAAAAGTTCTTGATGCAATTATTCTTGGCTAGATTTTAAATTTCCTCGCTTGTTGCTCTATATAAATCAGGTCAAGCTCATGGTGGAAGGCAAACGTAAACTTGAAATATTATTCAAACAACTAAAAATAAGATTCAACAAAATAACATAAAAAAGCAAAAAGGAAATCTTATGAAAAAGTGAAAAAATTAAAAAAATGCAGGTTTAAAACAAATGATGCCACTAAGAAAAAAAAATAGCAACACTAACTCCGGAATTTTCTGGTAGAAAATTTGTTAAGCAACCGCTATGCTACTAATAAAGTGAGTTAAGGCAGTTGCAAGCTTGCAGCAACAGTAATATAGCAGCAATGTGAAAAAGAGAACAGAAAAAAATGTTTAGCACAAATCTTAAGCCATCATGGCTTAATGTTGGTGTTGTTGTTGTTGTTGTACTTGTTGTTGTTGTTGTTGCTGCTGCTGGTGAC
This sequence comes from Tachina lurida, assembly GCA_944452675.1. Classification (NCBI taxonomy): domain Eukaryota; kingdom Metazoa; phylum Arthropoda; class Insecta; order Diptera; family Tachinidae; genus Tachina; species Tachina lurida. The sequence continues at coordinate 10,333,891 of OX101756.1, forward strand.
GATGATAACATGTTAAGAAATCAGTTTCCTTGTTAACATATGCAATACAAGTAATATATGAACAGGTTAAGCAAAATAAAATCAAAGAGCAGGAAAATACAAAATCAACCAAACGAAATTCACAGAAAGCGTGAACAAGTGCTGCTGCTACTGCAACAACTTGAACATTGGAATAGAAACACTGGTAAATACCACAAGTCATCAACTAACAGAGATAAATAAATATTAAAATTTTACTCAAGCTTAATTTATACAATATACATACATACGAGTATGTACATACATACACACACATAAAAAATTAAAGTGCCTCCTAAGGCTGAAAAAATATAATTTTCCGACAGCATTAATTTTTTTTTTAATTCTCTTAAACTATTATACAGAAGGAAAATTAATTGCACGTTCTTGACCCGACTAAAGTGAGTTTTCAAAAAAAAAGGAAGAATTTTTGCCAAACACCATACTCCGAAAATAATTGAAAAATTAAGGATATATTAGAAGTAAGCATGTCCTTGAAGTAAACCAAATAAAATAAGATAAATATCTCTGAAAATAGGTAAAAATTTTTGCATCAATATAATTCTGGTTGAAAAAAAAAATTTAAAACAAAGGATATATGGTAGGTAGGAGTGTCCTTGGATCGATTAATAGAAAAATACTTCACAGAGCTGACTTCGATGATACTACAAAGAGTAACAAGCTATCACTGCATACTAGTTAATATTATAGCTAAAGTTTAATTTTTTTTAACTAAGGATATATGGAAGGTAGTCTCGTCCTGCAACGGATTAGAAAACAAATTCCGGAAAAATTAACTAAATACATATGTATGTATGTATATACATAGTTAAAAAAATAATAAAAACTTTTAATTGTATAGGAATCACAATTGTAGGTTAAAGTAAATGTTAAAAAAAGCATATATGGCAAGTAAGCAAATCCTTGCACCACTCAACATTAAATTTTTTTCTAAGCAAGACCGATTGATTAAGGAATCAACTGCAAATCATAGCTGATATCTAATAATAATTTTAGCCGAAATTCGATTCTTAAAATTAAATATATCTGCAAAGTAGACTTGTCCTTGAATTGATTAAGTAGAAATTTTTTAGCCACGTCATTGCAATAACTCTAGCAAAGCATTTTCCTTGCTCTAAGATCGAAACTACAACTACATATAAATTTTTGTAATAAAGGATATATGGCAGGGTAGGCATGTCCTTAAAACAATTGATATAAAACTTTTTTGCGCAAAAATTTTGTTTGTTATTCTAGATATAGTTAAAATTTTTATTGCATTTTTAACATGATTTTTATTAAAATTTTAGTTTTTTGAATTAAGGACATGTGATAGATAGGCATATCCTTGTGCCGAATTATTATAAATTTTTTCGAGAAGACCGATTTCAAAAATTTTATAAATACACATACATTTGTAGCTACAAAATTTTGCTATATTTTGGCTATTATGGTAGCCAATATCGTATTTCAAAAATAAAGGATATATGGCAGGCAGGTGTGTCTTTGAACCGATCAAACAGAAATTTCCAGAAGATATTAAGAACACAATTCTGCAAGTTGTTGATTATTTTTATTGCCATTTGATAATACATACTTGTAGCTAAGACTAAATGTTCAGCATTAGGGATATATGCAAAATGGACATGTCCTGCTTCTGATTAAAATTAAATTATTTAGAGGATTGAACTAAATAATCACACAATTAATAACAAATCATTGCTGTTTTCTGGCTATAAATTTAGCTCAATGTTGTGTTTTTATTTTAATAAAGGATATATGGGAGTCAGGCTTGTCCTTGAACCGGTTACAATGAATTTTTCAGGCAAGTTAAACAAACAAATTCACAAGTTATTACAAGCTTTAATTGCCGTTTAAGTCATAACTGTAGCTAAAATTCAAAATTTAAAATTAAGAATTTATGAAAGGGGAACATACTCAACCACCACTTGCAAACAACCTTTCAGAAAGCTTCAGTAAAGAATTTTGGCAACATTTACAGGTTTTCATTGTACGATGATTATAATTGCAGATAATAGTAAATTTTTAATATTAAGGATATATGGGAGGTTTTCATATCCCTAAACACATTTCAGTTTAGCTCACCAGTTATGTGTTTCTAATAATTTTTAAAATAGTTACAAGCATTCGTGGCACTATGATCGCAATTATAGCCAAAATTTACTTTTCTAAAATAAAGGATATATGGAAGGAAGTCTCGTCCTTATATCGATTGTTGTTAAGTTGACAACTAGCTTTTTCTTAAGCATTCGTTGCATTACTATCATAGTTGTAGCTAAATTTCAGTTTTCTAAAATAAAGGATATATGGAAGGAAGTCTAGTCCTTGCATCCATTGCAGTAAGGTTGGCCAGTTAGCTTTTTCTAGTAATTTTGGAAATAGTTACAAGCATTCGCGGCACTTTGATTGTAAATATAGCTAAAACTCACTTTTTTTAAACAAAGGATATATGGAAGGAAGTGTAGTCCTTGCTCCTTCTAATAATTATCTAAATAGTTAAAAGCATTTTTCAAATTTGCAAATAAAGGATATATGGGAGGTTTTTATATCCTTGAACCGATTGTAGTTAAAATCATCTGTTGTCCTTTTCTTGTTATTTTGGAAATAGTTACAAACATTTGTGGCACTATGATCATAATTAAAGCTAAAATTACTTTTTTTTAGAATAAAGGATATATGGAAGGTAATGTAGTCCATACATGGATTTTGCTTAAACTGAATATTTGTACTCATCTAAATATCAAGCATATCTTTAGCAAATTTTAATTACTTGCGATAACTACCCAGTAAAAAAAGACACTCCAAAAAAGTCATGAAAATGTAGAGTTTGCGATCTGGAAGTAGTGCAAATTTCGATCCGATCTAATGATTTTTACATAGGGTTGTCATTGCAAGAAGTTCTCTTTTTTGCTGCCTGGTCACCGAATTGGAAGCGATTTTAAGAAAAATTTCCTTTTTTGTGTTCTATGATAATATTTTCATCTAGGAAAAATGGCTATAGTTACCTCTTTTAACAATTAGTTTCTTTTTATAGGAATTTAAGCGCGAAACAGTAATTTAATGTAAATTTAAGCAAATAACTTTAAAATTTTAGACCAAAATTAGTTCATAAGTTTCTTCAAAAAAATCGATTTTTTAAAAATTCTGCTGAGTAATTTCTAAAACTTGAGAGGAATAACAAGGTTTTGTATGACTTAAATAAACTTCTACTTGGTTTTCTGCTAACTATCGGCAAATTAAAAATATCGATTTTTTGGAAGCAATGAAAATGTACTTCCTTTAGAATGACTTCCAATTTTTTTTACTGGGTACTCTCACATTTTCGATTTTATATCTTTAATTTAATGCCCATAAAATGGTGACTCTTTTCGAAACTCTCCCATGACGTTAAGATTTTTATAACAAGTTCAAAGCATTTTGTAAAATATTTAAATGGTTACTGCACTGTCTTAGCAATAAAACTTAATTCTAATTTCAATTATTTATAGAAAAATACGGGTGGATCTGTCCGTTTTAAAACAAGCATATGTTTATTAATTTTCATTAGAAAATCTACTTTTAGCATAAAAAAAAAAATTAAAAACTACCGAGAGTATTATTACAGCCAGTATAACATATTTAACCTAAAATGTACAGTGGAAAATTCACGTCAATTACTGCCTGACATTTTATGACATTTCAAGTATATGCCAGAACATTGGCAATAAAAGATTTTATAGAACCGCAGCAATTGCTTAAGGTTAAGCGAAGAGCTAAAGAAAAATTATGTGCATACAATTGCTTCTTGTATTTTCAACATTTCGTTTGGCCTTCTTTACAATTTTCAAATATTAATGTGTGTGCCAAAATGCTGAAATGCCTGCAATGCCTGCTGTATCAGTAGTGTTTTCTTTTAAGTATGTTCCATGTATAAATACGAGTACAATATTTTTACTATCTACTTATGAACAGGGAGAAAAAAATATATATGAAAATAAAATGAATATTACTTGCATCTGTAATAAAGCTAACGAAAGAGATCTAAAGAACGTCTTGGTAAATTTTTCTTTTTTTTCTAAATTTCTTGCAAAGCTTCTAAAATGCTGAGTATATAATATTAATTCAAATGGCTTGGGTGAGATGAAAATGATATTCTTTAAGATGCCTAAATGTGTTTGATTATGTTGTTAACTCTTAAAAATGCTATTTTTATAGATTCAAAAATTTTATTTAATTGTAATAAAAGGTCCCAAGTGCTTAATTTTTATCAAACCAGACACTTAATTTTTTCTACAGAGATATTAAAAGCTTTTAAGCATGCAATGTTAAACTAATTTGCTGCTAGAATACCACGATGTTAACTTCGCTGTTCTTTACAAAATACTCTCAATTTCGAGGAATTATCACTATTTATATAATTAACAACAACCTACAGAAGAAAGTTAAAAATATTCATAAGCTCACAGTAAATTTAAAAGCTTCTCAATAATAATAGCTTTCGATTACGTCATTAGTTGTAGTCGCAATTTTATTATTTAGCTAATAATTTCTGGTTAATTATTATAATTACTGTTGACAAATATTTGTATGAGAAATATTCATTTTAGGTTTGTTGGCGTATATTTTGATAACCATATATTGGAGGTTCAAAAACGCTACGATAGAGTCAGCATACTGCAAGTATGGATAATTTAGAAATGAAAATAACCAGTTTCCTTACTAAGACTTTAAGGGTTCTCCGTCAATCCAGAGCTCAGGATCTGTCTGAGGGAGTCTTCTATCGGCTCGGAATATATTTCCCTGCCGCAGAATGCAAAGCGAAAAAAAAGAAAGACAAAATTTTTCCCCCACGCCAATAGTTTAACATGTGTGTACAGTGCTAAGGAAAAGTGATTACAGACCAGAAAGTAGAAAATTTGGTAAGTGGTTATAAAAAATACAAAGAAGAGGCATGATCATTTATTTATTACACTTCAGTTCAGTAATAGTTTTATTTGAAATTTTTTTGGTGAAAACTTTAGGTCAGTTAAGAAGAAGTCTGGCACTTTTTTATTAATTAGTTTTTCTTTGAACTATTCTATGGCTGACAATGTGTTATTAGAAAAATTGCATATATTGTATATACGCCATGACTAAAAAATACATACCAACTCAATAAATGTAGGGTACAGCATTTTTTGTTCTGTTTAAATTAAATTATATTTTACCTAACCTAACCTAACAAGCCGCAAAGCGTTTAGCTTGTCTGCGGAAAACACCCCGGGTCTATAGCAGGAATCGAACCCACGACCTCTGGACTGGCAGGCTAGCATCGCTACCACTCAGCCACAGTGGCACCCGGATAGAGATGAATATACCTTGAAATTCTCATTCAGTTAATGAGTGGAACTGTATAAAGCTTCGATTTTTTAAATCAATCGGGTGGCCAGTAACGACTTCGTAATAGCGGCAACTTCAGTTAGACGGCTTGAACAGACGCCCGAAGCTTTGCCACGTATGTTATTAAGGAGTTAGAGCAGACGAGGGCGTTTCGTAGCACAAATATAATTAGAACATCCACCCGTATGCTTCGCTTTAGTCGATTAGAGAGACGTCTGCATATGAAGCAGATGCTAACATCTTTTTTATATTTTTTTCAAGAAAGTTTATCCAGCAATTTCACGTGTTTCATTTCAAATTGATGGTGATAGGCGAAAAATATTTTATCACAATAATTCACTTATGTATAAATATATAATGCAGCATTCTATTTCAAACTTTTTGCATTATGTTCGCTGGGTAGCTCTACAATCTCAATATAATCACAGCGCCCACCACTGAGTTAGCTGCCTGATGTATTATGACTTGTCAAGCAATTAACCGAGTGTGCAATCTTTTGAAGCTTTCGTTAATTTGTTGCCATAGTTATACGATAATAGATTTTTAAAAAAATTAGGGAAGTCATCAATTTCAATCTGGGAGTAGGCTCATCCTTTTATCCCGACAATGACAAGAGTCGAGTGGGAAGTCCAGCGAGTTTGTCGCAATAGTAACTTAGAGTTTATATTTAGCGCATAATGGTTAACTTTATCCTTTTTTCTAAACCCTAGACGGCCGACTTGGGTAGAAAATGTATATGAAAAACACTGATTATTTTCAATAATGTTCTTAAAAATTTTCTAGACGACTCGAATGCCTGGGTTGTAGAAATAAATAATTATTTCGTATTCGTAAATACGGAATAAGTAATAGTTAAATATTACACCAGCAAATATCTTCGTATGAATATTGACAAGTCAAGTAGACCTTCGATAAGATCCTGGATAGACTGACGCCTACCTGAGCTGGAAAATACATCCTTAATATACTCTAAAATTTGTGTGTAAGTCAGCTACGTCCATATACATATACACTAATATTTGCATTTGAGGTAAACAGTTTTGAAAGCTCTTAAATTTGTTCTTCTTTCTTTGAAAAGTAACAGCAAGCATTGTTGTCTGTTGTGTTGTTGTTGCGGCTGTAGTACTCTCGGTGGTGTGAAAGCACAAAAGCTCTTTTGTAAAAGTTTGTACATTGTGCATATGGCTTGGACATAGCTAGTGTAGATATCTTTGTACAATACCATTTCTTAAGCTTTTTCTCTATTCATGCTGGTAGAATAAAGCTTTTAAGCCATAAATTTTTAAGAAATTTTTACCTAGTGTGAATACTTTTGCCCGCGACTGTTCGTGTAACATTTCTACTGTTCTTTAACTTTTTTGTAGTACCAGTAGTTTTTTTATGGTCTCTGGTTATGGATCTATAAAAAATGTTTAATTATAATTTTACGCAAGATATGATTTAGAAGTTCATAACCAGCAGGTAAATTTTTTTGTACTAAAAAAGGAGAAAAAAGAATTATGCAAACGTATATACGTAGAATTGAACGAGTACAAGAACATTACCAACGAACATTGAAATATATTCAAGGTTTATCTTTTGAGATTTAAAATGAATAAGTTTATTATTATTATTTTTTTATATATATTTTTTTGTCATTCCAACTAAATATGACGGTGGGTGACTTTATCTGCATGAGCAGCAGACAATATCCAACCAGTTAGTTTTTCTCTTACATTTAAAATAGTTTGTTACATTAATTGTATAATTTTACTAAATTTGGTCAATGAAAATAGAGGTTAACTTAAATCTAATGGCCAACTATAGCAATGGTTTGAATGTGTGTGGGGGAAAAAGTTTTCTTGGCTTAAATATTTATTTGTTACAGAAGTCTAAGCAGGAATATATGGTTAAAGTTTATTTGTTTTAAATAATAAATAACGTATATTTTTGGAGAGTATACCTAAATCAGTAGAGTTTTTCTTGCAGCAATGTCATGCTGAAAACAATTGAATTACTCGTATAAACAAAGGCAAATTCCCCTTAGTCCAATCGATATTAATTTAGGAAAAATAAAATTAATTTCTCATGGAAACTTTTGGCTTCAGCTCAGGGGAATCTTCTTTTGAATGAAGTAAATAAATATATGTATGCATATATTTATTTTTTTTAATTATTTATCGGCAGCTGCCACAATACAAAACATATTCTTGCAGTCTTCACATGCTCATTTCCGTTTATTGAATGACATAATAATTCGATATTTTAAATAAATCAAATTTAATATGCAATAAAAAAATTTTTTTTATAATCCAACACACATTTTTATTACAATCAATACAAAAGGTGACGCCCTTAAAAATCACTCCTTTAAAAGGGTGCTAAAATATAAAAATAAAAAAAAAATAACGCCCAAATGAAGTAAAAGATATCATATTTAAGAAATCAAAATTGCAAACTGTCTAAACACTTCAAAATACTTTGACATATAAACGTTATTTCCCACATTATGAAACTGAATGAATAAATGCTTGAGGCAAAGACAAAAAAAATGTTAAAGACACATAAACGAAAGGACACACTTAAAGCAATAAAATCTTTAAGGTATGAAAAAAAAAAGAATTGTCATAAAAAATTTTGTCATGAGTGCATGAGTGTATTTATTTTAATTTGAGGCAGGTAAAATTTTATTAAATATTTTTGGGTAAAAAAAAATATCATGTATCACATTTACAACTAAAACACCCTCAAAGGAAGAAAAAAGAATTAAAAAAAAAAATCATTGACAACCATCTTAAATTACCTTTTTTAACTCAATGACAGTAAAATAAAATGTAGATAAACGTCTGAATTTTGAGAGATTTTAGTAAGGATTTCGATATTTAACAAGGATGTATGCACATGCAAATAGCTTTAATAAAGTAAAGCCATAACGATATCAGCAATTCCCTACAAATGAAAAAAAAAATATTTTAAAAATATAAAATTTTCCTCTCGGTTAAAAAAAAAGTGTACCCACTAAATACTATTAAAACAAATTTGCATGCAAACATTTTTTTATAAAGCCTTAATATTTTTTTAAATACGGCTGTATTTATTTTTATAAAAAAAATATGTTTTCTACTTGGCCTTATATTAGAAAATAATCTAAAAATTTTTCAAAAAAAATGTACAAAACAAAATTGAAAAACACATTGAAAAACCCGTATAGTTGCTCAATACATTCAAATTTTGTAACAGCTGAGATAATCTAGCATATTCGAAATTTCGAACTTAGCTTTAAATTTCAGTAAAATATTATTTTTTGAACTACAAAACTGTGTTTAAGAAATTTTAAAAAGCGAGCATAAAAAACAAAGTTTCCTTATTGCTTCTTATTCAAAAATTTTAACTTTATTCTTGAACTAAAAAAATTATTTTATAGTGAAAATTAAAATAAAATATGTTTAGAATATGCAGATTTTATCGCGTGTTCGAAAATTCGAACATAAGTAACCTATAGATTTTGTACGTTTTGTTAAAAAAATTAGTTTTTGAGGTTCGAAGGTTTAAAATTTTGCATGTTTTTCATATTCGAAATATATTTTCGAACTTTGTATTAATATATAAAGCAAAAATATAAGAAAATGTTAAGTTCGATACTTTAAAGGTTCGCAAAAAAACGAGTTTAACATCTACATATTTTATATATACTAAGATTTGCAAATATTTATGATATATAGAAAATCATTAATTAAAAAAAAATTAAACAGTAAGCTTATATAACAAAATGCTTTTTTACATTGCCTTATATTCGAAAATTCGAACTTTATTTTTAAACTAAAAAAAAAAAATTTGTTTTAATTTGAAAATTAAAAAAAAAGTTGCAACAATGGAAATTTACATTTTATGCATTGTTCGAAACTTCGAACATACATATGAAATATAATAATTTTGTAAATTTTAATTCGAAAATAAAATTTTTGTAAGGCCAAAGTGCGAAATTTAATAGAATTGTTTCCTACATTAATAAAAAATAAAAGAGTTCTATGTTCGAAAATCTAAATTTTGATTTTTTTTTATATTAAGACATAGAAATATTTTCAAAATATAGAAATTCAATGATATTTTAAAAATTTTTAATGGTAAGCAGAATGAAAAAGAAATTTACAATATTCGAAAATTCGAACGTTCTTTTTACACTCGAAAAAATTTATTTTCTTTTGCAAATAAGGAAAAGAAAGGTACAAGTTAGAATATTTAGATTTTGTCACTTGTTCGAAATTTCGAACAGACATAGGTAATACATACAGGTTTTATTAGTATAATAGAGTAGGCTATAATTTTAAAAGTGCTTCATATTTGTAATATATTTTCAAATTTTTTATTACTATAAATAAAATTATATAAAAAATTCTGTGTTCGAAGTTTAAAATTTCGTATAAAAGAAAATAATGAACAAAATATTCTTTGAAATTTTTTTATTAAGTGTAGCAAAGAAAAGAATCACAAGAATTTTTTTTTAAATACTTTTAAATTTACTTTATATTCGAAAATTCGAATTCTATTTTTGCACTAAAAATTAAAAAATTTTGATTTTGTCGCTTGTTCGAAATTTCGATTATACGAGTACATAGGTAATATAGGTTTTGTAAATGTAGTAAAGTAATTAAATTTTTTTTGTCCCAGGATTAAAATTCTGGAAATGCTTCATTTTCGAAATATGTTTTCGAACTTTGTAGTATTAAAAATAAATTCGATATGAACTCTGTATTAGTAAAAATAAAAAAATTTTGAAAAATTTTAAGTTCGACATTTAAAATTTCATTTCATTGAAGTTTTTTTAGCAATTCAGAATCGAAATTTTCCTCTTTCTTCACCACTTGTTTTCTCTATCACTATCCCCTTCCTAAAGGGGACGTGATAGAGACGTATCATAGACTGACTTATACGTCTCTCAAAAAACAATAGAACAAATTTTTAAAATACTTTGAGTTTGCTGAAAAAGTCATAAACATGTTTCACTAAAGTTTGTATGAACAGAGCGAAAATTTAATTAATTTGTTTGGCCTTCTTACACAATCTGGGGTTTAGATATGAGTTTTAACAAAAATGTATTTAAAGTTTCACACAGATATTATTAAATTAGAAAATGTTACATTAAAAGAAAAAAATTATTCCCCCTTATTTCTTTTAGATTAAAGAGAAACAGAAATATTTTTAATTAAACTGCGACCAAAATGCCACACTCGAAGTCAAAGTACGCCCACCACTACTAGGCGTGATATTGTATCAACTGTAGGGTATCCATTCAAAACTTAATCATGCGTAAAATATGTGAAATCTTAAACAAATTTCTATCCATAAAACTAACACACCTGCTATTATTTCACTTATTACATATTAAATAAAAACTCATAATGATGAGAAAGTCTTGCTTTAATTATGCCAGGATCAGATGCAACGCTTTATTATCATCAGCATGCATAAGAAAAATACAATATTTACATGCTTATTTAAATATAAATTTAATGCCTTGTGAAAATATCATATTTTCTTTAACTTTTCAAGAAACTGAGACTAAATAAAAAAAAAAATATTTATATGAAATATCCTTAATGTTAGTTTTGCATGTTGTTTATTATCCTGCTAACATGACAAAGTGTATAAATTTGCTGTGTATGTTCTTAAAACACAAACAAGCAGACACACACACACACAGAATACATGCAGTTTTACATCCTTTGTCTGCGAATGGCAATGTTATCCTTTTATGGATGTGTGTGTGTGTGTGTGTGCTGGCTTGTGAAAATTGCATTAGTATGCATATATTATTTTAAATTGAGCGTTAAAATTAAACGAGCCATTACAAAAGTCAAATACTCCTACTACTTGTGCGAATACAATGAGTGCCAGTTAGTTATACGTATGTCTGTATGTAGTGCTACCATTATGGTTTATAACATTTTTATTTTATAAAATAAAATAGTTCTTTTTATATTATTTTTGCTGCACACAGAAAACAAGCACAATAAGTTAAGTTTATTGTAGAAATTTGTGTGACTATTAGATTATGCCAAGACAATTTATAGTGGCTGAGGTCAGTAATTTTTCAACTATTTATATATATATTTTTTTTGCTCTTTTTCTTTTCTAACCATTATGCGTTTGATATATTGTGAAAGCTTTCGATGGCGCAATTTATAGTTACACTCAGTATTAATGGGACAATTGAGAAAACTTTAATGGCATAAAATTACTCAAAGAAGTGACAAGATACAGAGGATTATAATTTAAGGCAAGGAAAATAGTTAGTTATGAAATAAAAGGATAAAAAGGATAGATAATAATAAAAAATATTGTTTTAATGACTAAGGACATACAGCTGAGTGCATAAATTAGTTAGTTTCACTTGCTCTACTATATTTAACAAAGTAAATACTTTATGCCCATATATAATTTGAGAAATCGGTGGTCGTAGTATCTGATTATTATTATTTTCCAGTTCTTGCTTTTTAAATAAATATTGCCTAGGAATATATTGTGAACAAAATAAAGACATCTTATATAAGAGGGTGGGTCATTGACTTAATGTCTTAATTGAAATGGCAATACTACTCCTGTCAACTGTCAGTTGACTCCTGTCTAAATTTAAGCAGGCTGCATCATTAAGTTTGTGTTTGGCAGCCGTTGATAGCAGATTACCTCGCGTTTTTAGAATAAATTGAAAAAAATTTAATTACTTTGCTCATTAAACATTATTTTTTAACGAAAAAAATTATCACTCAAACCAAGGCTAAGCTTGCTAACTAAATACATGAGGATTATTCACCTTTAATTTCAATTGTAGAAAAAATGGTCTATTAAACGTGCTGGACGCCTAGTTGAGGTCTCTACATCCGAAACAATTGAAAAAATTAACGATATGGTTTTAGCCGATAAAAGATTGAAAGTGAGAGAGATTATGGAAGCCATAGGCTTCTCACATGGCTTAATGGTTTCAATTTTGAATTATTATGTGGGTATGAAAAAGCTATCGCAAGATGAGTTTGCTCATTTGCTTACAATCGAACACAAACGCATGTGCAGTGTACATGGCAAAAATTCATGAATTGTACTACGAATTGCTCCCTCATCTGCCTTATTGGCCAGATTTAGCCCCTAGTGATTATTTCTTGCTCCCAGACATCAATAAATGGCTCGGCGGAAAGACATTTTACTTCAACTACGAATCATCTCACAAGCAAATTCCTACTGTGATGAACTCTACAAATCATATTTTTTGGAATTGATAAACGAATTGGAGAAACACTGGACTAAGTGTATAGAACTCAAGGGAAGTTATGTTAGAAAAAAAAATTAATTTTTATATAAAAACTTGTGTTTCTTCAAAAAGTAACTGAGTTAATGAGCCACCCTCGTAGCTTTATCATACTAAGACGAAAAAAAGCGCGTTCGGCACAACTATTTAAAATGCGCTGAATTGCCATCTTTGACAAAGAGGCACTAAACCAGTGAACCGCACGCCATACCACAATTGTGAACAACAAAATCACACACATGCTTATGCTCTCTCATTTAGTCGTCACTGAGAAAGCAACGAATGAAGTAGTGCACGCATGCACGAATTTTTTCCTGGTTTCTTGTTTAGTTTTTCTTTTGAGCACACTGAACAAAATTAAAGTTTAGATTTAATAAAATTGTGCAGCAAAAAATTAAAAAGAATTACGCAAGCTAAGAAATATTTCGTGATAAAAAATTATAGAGAAGATAGTTTAAAAAGACATTTTAATATTTTTTACCGAGCTGTGAATAAATTTAATTTGGAATATATGCATCACATTGTTGAATGTATTATTAGATTTTTTTATTTTTTTACTTAAGTTTTTGTTAAATTGCTTATTTCCAAAAAAAAAAATTCAAACAATGAATAACCACAGCATGTAGCTTAAATTATAAATCTTTTCTTCAAGTGTAACTTTATTTTACTCTCCTTTTTCTCACCACTACGAGCATATTTTATTTTGCACATCACTGCACTTTCTCTTTTCTCAAATTCTCAATAAAACGAGAGAGAGAGAGAGAGACAGAGTTTAAATTAAACTTTTTCTCCTTTTCGTTATTTATTTTAATGTTCGTGTTAAATATATGTAAATATCCGAGCATTATTAACAAGCTTAACAATAAGTTAAGACTAGTGATGCCAACTTTTTTTGGCTCTAAAAGCACATCAAAATTTAAAAATAAACCATTAGTGCTTTTTCTTAATTTGGCACTAACGCTCAAAATTTGACGTTTTATTCTGCAAAAAGCGCTAAGAATAATGCCAAAAGCTTCAAGCTCCAAATTTGGCCTTTTATTCTGAAAAAAGCACTAAAAATAGTGCCAAAAATTCCAAGTTGGCATCACTGGCTAAGACACCCCTCTGCCTTTTTTTGGCTTATCCTTCGAAGAGCTTAAAAAAAGCACATCTAGAAATCATGATCAATATTTATTGCTTCCAAAAACTTGGTATTTTTTGCTTGGTATTTTGATGGTCTTCTATAACATTCAACAATTTGAATAACAGCTTGAAGTGGGCAATTGAAAACAAGACAGTTTTGTGTCGATGTTGAGAAGTGGAATAAAATGAATGTCGCAATATATTTAGACGTATAAAATAATTAAGAAAATTCTTAAAATCTAGATAAAATTAAGAAGCTTTTTTTCTTAGTAGTGTAGTTTTAATAAGGCCAGTTTTAATCTTATAAGCTATTTAACTTGTTACGCAATATATTGATTATCGAGATGCTACTAAAATTATCAAAGATTGTAGAAAGCTCTAAAGCAAAAGAATTCCTAAGAGAGCCACTAGACTTAAAAGAACGGCTAAGAGCCTTTTGCAAAAACCTCACTTGCAAATATTTCTTTACTTGCCCAATATTTATAACTTTTCATATTTAACATTTTTTTTACGAACTCCCCGCTTGCTCATTAATTTTAATTAAATCCTCTTTTAAGACACCATAAATACAATTTGATCTGTAATAAAATTTATGCAAAAATTTTAAAATTACAAGCAAACGCTTCCTGAGGGTTATTTTCACATACGAGCATGTAAGGAAAGAAAAGAAACAACATCATCATCATCCAGGCAAAACCCCACACCGCATGATTTGGTTGGTTGTTGAACAAACATTTATCTTTTTTTACGACATACCACACACTCGCCCAAACACCAGCATCATATAGAACCAAAGTCAATATGTTGTTTGTTAGTTTGTCTTCTCTAGAAGTTATAATTTCATACTCATACTCCTCAAAGGTAATAAACTATAATTGAATTTTTCTTTTTAGCTTTTGCATCAGCATTGTTATGCATCATTCGTTTTCATCACTTCGTAACGTACATAAGTCTTGAAAAGAAAAAAAAAATCTGTTAATTTTGTATTTCTTTCGAAAACTTTAACTACTTCTAATTTTGTTAAAGGGGCAGATGCAAAAAATATATTAAATATTCCATAAAATGAAGAACTTATTTTTGTTTAGTTTAAAAATTTTGCATGGAAATATTGTTAAGGCAGGCTAAATAAAATTAATGTAGGAGTTTTCGGGTTAAAAATTGATTTTCAATAGGAGTTAAAAGAATTTCGCAGCATATTGTTATGTCGCCACACACATGGCAGACAATTGTAGCTTGAGAGCTTTTGGCAAAATAGTTGTGTAGTTAAATATAGCCTGGCTTTTTTAACTAACGGTAAGAATAGTTTTTTTTACAAAAAAATAAATCAAAGATGGTCCATACAGCATTTTTTTCCATAACAAACACTAATCATCTTAAAGATTCATTATTGAAAAATGAAGTAGTTAGCACGTTGACTGCAAATCCAAAGTCCCGGGTTAGAGCCCGGTTCCGACAGCTATTAAATAGCAACACCATGAATTTTTCTCATGTGTCCCTTTGTATCACTTCTTGTAGAAAAGTTCAAGTGATGAAGGCATAGACACTCGTCACAGAAGTACCCAGAAAAAAATAAAAACAAGGTTCTATTAAAAAAAACAAAGATTCAGTTAAAAAATTAATTAGCTTTCAACCAATAAATAAATAAAACTACGATATTCCGCATCTAATGTGCGCTCATGGCGTTGCCTGAAGTAGTTAGCATGTGGACTACAAATGAAGGTCCTGGGTTCGGGGCCGGTTTCCGACAGTCATCAAACAACAACACCATGCATTTTTCTAATGTGCATTAGTGCCCCTTTGTATCAGTTGTTATCGTAAAAGTTCTAGTGAAGTCATAGGCACTAGTCACTGAACTACACCGGCTTCAGCGGAAACTAATCCTAATGTAACATCAGAGCGCCCTACTTCATCGGTACTGTGTAGTAGAATCTTCGAGGAAGTAAAATAAAGTGGCTACTAATTACAGCTTCGAAAATTTAGTACGCCTCATTGACACCAGAGGCGCTGCAACACTTTATTATGAGAAAGGTGCAAAAAGAGCAGAGTTATAAAAGAATGAAGCTTTCCTCTATCTCTTCCTTCAACAGCTGTCTTCTCTGCCACTATTTCTTTCCTAAAAAAACGTAACGCCTAGTAATAGTAGTAGGCATTCATTGCTTGAGTGTTACTTCTCTTTAAAAAAAAGAAGAGAGGCGTCTTAGGACACCCAGTTATAGCTATGCTGCCATTGGCGTAGCTATAAGTTTTTTTCTATGAGGGGCATTATGACGGGTGCAACATGAGCAACAGCAATTTTTTTCTGGGGGGGGGAAATCACCCCCAGAATGGCCTTTTTACGAATATGTATGCTGCTTAGCTATATAAAACAATTTTAATGTGTTAAATAACAATGCAATAAAATTATATTGTATGATGATGTCAAATTCGCCGCAAATATTTCAAAACGTTTGCACTTATTTCCTTTTCTAGCGGCGTAGCTATTATTAATTTATTGTATTGTTTGTGGCAGACGGCGGCTGTTAGCCGGCTTATAGCCGATCGGCTGTGTTCTCTGGTTTGTGCAAAAACAATACAAAAACAAATTGAGCAAACTATCTCATTGTTTTGTTTTGTTTTTGTTTAACTCACTTCAAAGAACGAAACAAGACAAAATCAAACAATTTGTTTCGTTTATTAACCCCCGATCAAAAAAAAGGGGTGTTAAATGTTTTTAGTGTGTGTCTATGTATCTGTGTGTCTGTCCGTGTCGACGTACAGCCCAAACGGCTGGACCGATTTTGATTTAGTTTTTTCTGTTTTTGAAAGGTGACTTGATTCAGAAGTTTTTTAACTATGTTTGAAGAAAATCGGTCCAGACGTTTAGAAGATATCACATCTTTTCTAGATATATCGGGGGTTTTTAATATTTTTAATTTTTGTTATTTTCGTACTCTGGTTTCAAGTACAAAGAAATCAAAACAAAAATAAATTTATAACTGTAATAGTGACGATTATTTTTGTTACGAAAATCACATGCTAGCTCCTGTGTCGTGACACAAATAGCATAGCTATAAAAAGAATATTGAAAACTCTTTGCTGCTTTTAAAAGAAAATATCTGTTTTGAAATGGCAGCAATCTCAGATCATACCAACCCAGCCGTACTAAGAAATTTTACTGAGTATCGCCAACGCGATAGTATATATTTAGACGCGATAACTTTTGATTATAGATACTCAAATTGAGCTTAAGGATTTTTAAGCGTTCCAAATATATTTAAGTTGTCTAAGAGACATCGTGAACATTTAGCTTAGAGGAAATTTTTTTTGGAGAAGTCTTCCAAAGAGGCCAAACATGTGGGTCTTTCACGTGCCCCCAACTACTGTAAATTATAATTTTATAATTTTTCTGTCCTTAGTGAAAGCTTTAGAAAATTTTTAAATCACTACAAGTAAAAATTTTTTTTTTTTCTCGCTCTAGAAACATAATGCACTTGTTATTTTCTCAAATAACAACTAGCAAGCTAAACAATTTAAAAATCCCCTTCACTGAAGTTTGAAAATTTATTAAATTTTAATTTATATTGATAAAAAAAATCTATTGCAAAAATAGCCTTAACACAGCAACTGCTAGAAAATACTATAATTTTAACATAATTATTAGTTAACTGTTGGTTACTTCACCATAATGGCAGCATAAACCAAAAATTTTGTTAAAGAAAAAAAATTATTCCATTTTTAAGGTTCTACTTTTGTGTTTTCAAACTTTTTCACTCATACTTTGGACATTATGACTATAAAAAATTTACTACTAACCTGTTTTAATAAAACAATGTAATAATTTTCTTGAATCAGGCTAAGCAAACAAAAACAACAAAATTACAGAAAATCAATGACTTTAAATACAGAACCAAACTCTAGTAGTACTTTGTTGCTCTGTATGCAATCTGTAGCTGTAATAGAAAACTAGAAGAAAACATGGAAAACTAAATTGGAGATAAAATAGCGTCTTTGGTTGGCCCACTTTTTTGGTAAATTGGTTAAATGAAATTGCCGGCTGGTTGTTGGTGGGGATGGCTGTGTGGCTTGCTGGCTGGCTGGTTGGTACTTTTGGCTGTTGCGCTCTGTAGTTGCAAATTGACAATTTAGCCTTTCACCTGTCTTGCTTTATAAATCTGTTACCAATCAAAATAAATATTAACAAGCATAGCACAAAATGTTTACAGAGAAAAATTTAAAATAGGCTAAATAGATTTAATGTTAGCAACACAACGAAGACGACAACGAATTCGTCTCTAAGAATTTGCTGAGCAAGTTTGTCGTAAGAAGCAGAACAACGGCGAAAAAATAATACCTTTTATAATTTATAAATTTGTTGGATTGATTTTTCGTCTTTCGCCTGAGAAATAAACTTATTATTATATTAATTTTGCCGACGAATATTCGCAACAAAAATTCGTCGTTCGTCAGAGTTGTGTTCCTAGCATAAGAGAGTGAGAGCGGCAGAGTCAGTTAAATACCAGCATAAGCACTGGCTAAAGGATCTTCCGTACAATTTAAAATTCTTTTCTGGCAATCACATGAATTTAATTTTTTTTTTGCTTTATATTCCTTATAGCTGGCTGGCATTTGGCATACCAACATCTCAATACCCAACAAACAATGTTTATTAACAATAGATATTTGATTAAAACTTCCAAATTGTTGTGATAAATATTCAAGTATGTATTTGTTGCCCACTGTGCATATGTAGATTTGTTATTTGCACCTGTAAGTATTCTTTGTTCGGTTAGTTTTGTTAACTAAACAACTAATCAACTCCCAGTTGCATTTCAGCCCATTATGTTGCATGATGT
This sequence comes from Tachina lurida, assembly GCA_944452675.1. Lineage (NCBI taxonomy): Eukaryota > Metazoa > Arthropoda > Insecta > Diptera > Tachinidae > Tachina > Tachina lurida. The sequence continues at coordinate 10,352,521 of OX101756.1, forward strand.
GGTCCCACAAACAAACTCACTTAAATACTACACTTTGTTGTTTTATTTTTTATTTTTTTTTTGTCCAGTTCGATTTGAAATCTTTGAAGAAAATTGGCAAAATTCGCTTTAAGTTTCACTTTAGCTGGTACAATGCTCAGTTAAAGGCTGTTTGTAGAAGAAAATAACTAAGAAAACATTTTAATGAAAGAGTAAAAGTTTTGTTGAACTAGTTAAAGACCTTTAATGTATTTCATGGTTTTGGATTTTTATTGTTTTTTTTTTTTTGATGCAATGGAAAATCCAGAAATGGAAATATATTTTAAAAACTACACTATGCAACAAATGAAAAATTTGGGAAAAATACACGAACTGGACAGTGTAGGTTCGGCAGTACTACCAAAGTCCCAGTTCACAGTACTCAAGTTTTATTGCTAAGCTTATCACTTCTTCTTCTTTGAAGTTTCAACGGCGTTCACACAATGCCAGTCTTATTTTTCAGCTTATATTTTTAATGCATAGTTTTTTGTATGCATGTGTGCCTTTTTTTAACATTACTAATGAGAAAGCAAAACGTATTGACAGTACATGAAGCTGAGTACTCGTTTCCTTTCCCCTCGTCTCTCTCTCTCTCTCTCTCTCTCTCTCTCTCTCTCTCTCTCTCTTTCAAACTAATCAGCAATAAGACTTGCCTAGTGTGAACTGGGCAAAGTGTAGTAAAACCCTATACTCAGGTTGGCAATTTTGGTGAACATTTTTTTTATTTGGCTCCAAGTATTTCGAATATCCGTGTGCCCTCTCAAAAAATTTTATCATCAGTGTTTGGCCAACAGCTTATTAAGACTTGGTTATAGTTCCAAACTGTAATGTAGCTGAGTATCTTGCTAACATCTTAACAAAAATATTATTTCGTTTTGCACTTTTTTTTAGCAAAAATTAAAGAAAAAAAATTTGTCTCACTTTTTTTTCAAAATAATTCGCGAGGACTCCTAATTTTTTGCGAAAAATATTTGGCAAAGTTGAAGCTGGACAGATTTTGTGAACATATTCATATAATCTGAACGTGCCTAGGCACCCTAAATACCCCCCCCCCCCCATCCCTTAAAGTCCACTTTCTATATTAAAAATTTTCTGCTTTTTTATGCCAGCCGCGACTTTGCACCTTAAAACTTTTTTGTGTAGAGCTTTATGAAATGTAACTCACAAGCGACTCAACGCATCAAGTATGAAATTCTTGAAGCTATCGAGGACGTACAAATTTGCAGATTGGTGATAAAAAAGTTTATGAAAATAATATGGTCCTGCGAGCCCAGACATGGCGGCCATTCGGCTAATATTGTTTTGCTTTATAATTGTCATTCACTCCTCAAAAAAACTAAATAAACATCTTATGATTTGAGTTACATTTTATAACCTTGTCGGAGAATGTGTGGCTGACTACAAAAATAATCAACTTATAGTTAACTTTTCTTAGACTAACCTAAAAGCTAACTGCAATATCATCCAGAATTGGCTCAAAACTAATTCTTAAGTTCAGTACATAATCGGATTTGGTGGGAGCCAACAAATATACTCTCAGTTACTTTGAAACTCATTTCAATTTTATATAAAGATTTTGTTGTTATTATTTTAGATGGTACCTTAGCTGGGTAGTAATGATACATGGTGTGAACCCCAACAAAATTGTTTTTAAATTTACTGACTACCAGGTGACTTAAATAAAATCAACTTTAAATTAGTTGAGAAATAGTGCAGAGTGTGACAACTGATTAGCGCCTAGGACATCGCAATGTTAAAATATTTAGTTGTTTCCATTGGAAAGTAATCTAAGTGTCAGTCAGCACTAGTTGCGAAATACATAGGTAGCTTAAAGTTAGTTTAAAGTTAACTTAGTTTAAGAGAGGACAGTATGTAGTGTGTGAATCCATGTACAGACAAAACGGCTGCACCGATTTTGATTTAGTTTTTTTTTCTTTGTGAAAGGTGACTTGATCGAGAGTGTTTTTATGTTCGAAAAAAAACCCCGTCCATCTTTTCCAGATATGTATATTCTGTTGAATTTGTGTATCTTTGACGACGTAGCTCCCAAACGGCTGGACTGATTTTAATTTAGCTTTTTTTGTTTGATCTAATATTTTTTAATATTTAATGAAAGCAAATCGGTCCAACCGATTGAATATTATTATAAATTGTCTAGTAGGGGGTTTTTACAATTTTTAATTTTATTTGAACTCTATTTTCTTCCTGTTTATGATACGATTAGGGTAAAGTTAGTATCGCTCTATAAACCAAATTACATGTGATAGTTTTTAAGGAACAAATGTTAATAAAGACAAATTACACTGTGCGAGTTCAAAAATGTAACAAGCAGAGAACGTGGTGGGTAAACCTAATTCGTGTACTTTTAGTTGGTTTAAATTATATTATTTGAACTTAATTTGCTTCTGTATTTGTGATTTGATATCGCTTTGTAAGCCAAATTACATGTTATAATTATTAATGAAGAAATAACACCAACGTTAATTGTAAATATTCTAACCAACAGTAGTGGAACGGAACAACTAGCTGTTTTCGAACATACGCTGAATACCATGGTGCTAACAATTTGTTTAGGTTAGCTCTTGTTTAAAAAATAATTAAGCTTGCAAATTTGTACCCATCGCAATTTTTTCCATTTTCTATCATTTATTAGTTTTTAAATCGATTAAAGGCACATATCGCCCATTTACTTCAATAGTGTCATAACTCAAAAAATGGGTTTTTTTAATTTAATAATAAAAATCTATATATATAAAACAGGATGTGTGTATGTATGTATGTATTGTATGTATGTAACGTATGGACTCCAAAATGGCTGGGCCGATTTTGACGAAATTTTCAGGGAATCTTCAGAATATTCAGGGTGACACTGTGAAGTCTGATTTTCGGTCTGTTTGCGGAGGGGCGTGGTAAAATCCACTTTTCATATTGCACCACCAATGCCATATATATATATATATATATTTATTTTTTTTTTGCGGCGAGGGGAGGGCTAGCGAAGCACACCGGGTTAAGATAGTTTCATATAAAAAGCATTTACTACCACCTCGTGAGAGAAGTAAATGAGCGATATTATGAACAAACATGCGTCCTAAAGAGATTTTTGAAAACAAGTTGCAAAAAAAAAATATTAAATATTGCCCAAATTAAAAAAAAAACATATTTTGTTTAAGAAAAAAAGTTTTAAATTTTTCCAAAAAGTAGAAAACTGGGAAAAATTATCCCTTTTCTACACGCAAAGTTTACTTTGCAAAGTCTTAATTCAGCTATGTGAAAGACAGAGGTAGCAGTACAGTCTCTTTCTGTCTTTCTCCCAGCTGAATTAAGTGTTTGCTAAGTAAACTTTGCCTGTGGAAAGGGGGGTGAATTCTCAGCAGCGTTCTTGTGTTTGTCCCACTGTGTGTGGTATCAATCTTATGATTTCGCTAAAAAAAAACACTTGTCTTTTCAACATATAAAAATTAAACCTTTTATTGAAACACCCTTTATTACGAATGCAAAGAAATTTATTGCTAACAAGAATTCAAGAATTTAGAAAATAAAATTAGTATTTTATCGCCCATTGTCAGAACTAGAGCATCTTCTCAGCCTCCCTAAACACTGCAACAATATTCTTTTGTTGTCCTACATTACATCTTGTTTTATTTATTTTTGCAATTGAATAAAAAAAACATATTAGCCCAATTCACAATCTTGTGCAAATGGTCTTGCATCGGTGCATGTGCAAAATGGTATAGTATATTGATACTCACCACTTAACAATTCTTAGTGGTGAGTATCAATATACTATACAGTTTTCCACATGCTACGATGCAAGACCATTTGCACAAGTTTGTGAATTGGGCTATTGATTTCAAAGCAAATATTACTAACCTACTGCCACCAAACTGCAGCAGCAGCAATAACAACAACAACAACAACAACAAACAAGCCATCAGCAGCTATAATTTGTGTCTGTTATAATTTTCCGCAAAACTATAATTTTCATAAAGCTGCTAACAATGAACTAACTGGTGGCAGGCAGGAGGCACACTTAACTCAGCCACACAAATGCCCCTCTTTGCATTTGAGAGAAAAGTGGCCTGGCCGTGTCATTATGACAGTTGAAACTGTGGTTACATAGAAATTGTTTGAAATTTGTTTGCAGTTGTTTGCCAATAATAGAAGATTTGTATTTAATAGTTATAATTTAGCAAAACATATTGCACAAACACAATTACAAATTGTAGATACTCGTACAGCGAGTGCCAGAAAGCAGCAGAAAAAAACTACCGAAAATAAATATTGATTAGCAAATAATGGTTTAGTAGGTCAAGTGGATACAGTTGTATTGAAAATATAGTTTAGAAATATTCACAACATATTTACATAAAATTTTTATTTTCTGTTTATTTTGCAGCATTAAAATATACAATTCTTGTTAGATTCTTTGCTTGTTTTCTATTCTTCTTTTTAGGTCATTACTTGGCAATTTTGATCCTGTATTTATTTATTTATTTATTTTATTTTTATTTCTGCTTCTAACAAATAAACACTATTTCACCTGCTGGCACGTGCTCTTTTGTTTCACAGTATCCATGTATTGTCCTGAAGGCTGCTAAAATTACTCAACTGTTCGTTTTCGTTTGCATATAGTGTCGAGTCGATAAAAGATATTTTGTGATTCATTAAAATCCTTGTTTTGTATGCAAAACATTTGCTGCATGCAGGTTGTAAACAGGAGCAAATGTAGCAGCAAAATGAAAAAATAATAAGATTTTATTTGAAAATACCACATTTTGGCACACTGCTGTTGGTTTGAAAAAAAAAACTAACAGAATTTTTTGAAAAAATATTCTTAAATGTACGATTTGCAGGATATTTTAAATATCGTGATCGCTATGAATATTAAGGCACTGCGGAAAATTTTAGTTAAAGAACTCTCTTTGATGAACTTGATGACTTGAAGTTTAGATGGTGAAATTTTTATTCCAGAAAGTCTAACTTCATTGGGGAGAGGGATAAAAGTTTTATACGGCATTTACATTATCTCAAAATCTAGTACTTATGAGATTTCGAGCGAAATCTACCTGCCTTGTACTAGATTTGTTTGTTTACAAAACAAAATCTAGTTTGTGAGTAGATTTGTAGGAAATCTATATGAGATCTAATATTTTTATTTTATTTTCACTACCCTGTACATAATATTTATATAAAAGATGATTGAATTAGCTACGGGTCTGCTGGAAAAGGTGTGTGAATTGGCTACATTGCAATCGTTTGGTTGTACTTTTGGAAATGCTTCAGTTAATGGATTTCGTTTTGGATAAAAAAAGTTTTTATAAATGTCAAATAAACTTGGTGTAAACGGTATAGATTTTTATAAGGATCTTAATTAAAATCTAATAGATTTTGTGCAGTTGTAAATGCCTAATAATAGGCATTTGAAATTTATTCTATTCTCTCAAGTTTTATTTAAATTTTAAAGCTTGCGGAATATGAAAAATTGTCTGCAAGAAAAATTTTCAAGTGTGAAAGCATGTGTAGTTTTAAAGAAGCATAAATAATTTTTATTTTAAAAGAAGACAATAGAGAATTTACATTGTCGCCGGATTCCCCATACGAAATCTACTCTAATTTTCCTTCTTATTGTTTTGCTACCCTGCACAACTTATTTATATAAAAGGTGAATGAATTAGCTACGTCCAAAAAAAATTTTCAAGTGAAGGTGTGTGAATGAACTAAGTCGGCACTTACACCTGCACAAAATCTATCAGATTCAAATTAAAATCTTTATGAAATCTATACCATTTACACCAATTTTTTTTTTGACATTCATAAAGATTTTTTTATCCAAAGTAAGAATCATTAACTGAAAAATTTCTAAGACTAAAACCAATCTAGCCAATTCACACACCTTTTAAGGCAGACAGTAGCTAATTTACTTATCTTTCTTATAGTGCATTTACATGGTCTCGATATCTAGTACTTTCGGGATTTCGAGCTAAATCAAGCTGCTTTTTCCCAGATTTCCCCTACAAAACGAAATCTAATTTTTCAGTAGATTTGTAGGAAATCTAACACAAATCTAAAGTTTTTATTTATTCTTTACTACCCTGTACAACAAAAGGTGACTGAATTAGATACGGTCTGTTTAAAAAAGTATGTGAATTGGCTACATTGCAGTTGTTTGGTTGTAGTTTTGGAAACAATTCAGTTGATGGGTCTTGTTTTGGATAAAAAAAATGTTGCTAAATGTCAAAAAAAAGTTGGTGTAAACGGTATAGATTTTCTTAAAGATTTTAATCAAAATATGATACATTTTGTGCTGATGTAAATGCCCTATTATAAATATGTTGCACAGGGTAGTAAAAATAAATAAAAATATTACATTTTGTTTAGATTTCCTGCAAATCTACTGACAAAATAGATTTTATTTTGTATGGGAAATCTAGTAAGAAGTAGCAATATTTAGCTCAAAATTACGTAAGTACTAGATTTCAAGGCAATGTAAAAATGCCCTATTACAGTTTAAGAAAAATTTTAGAAAAAGGATTTTGTCTTGAATACAAAATCTGGAAAAATGTAAAAAAAACTTAATGCAAACTATATAGATTTCGATAAAGATTTCAAATCAAATGTACTAGATTTTGTGACAATGTAAATGCAGTATTAGTGAAGCAACTATGGTTTCTTTTTTTGCAAACTTGTACTAAAAATAAGCTGAGGTGCTTAAAGAGGTGCGTGAATTAGCTATACGGCAATTTTTTGGTTGTAGTTTAGGACAACTTTCAGTTAATGGTTTTTGTTTTAAATAAGAAATCTTGTTAAATGTCAAAAAAAGGCTTGGTATAAAAGGTATGCATTTTGACAAAGATTTTAATTCAAATCTGATGGATTTCGTTCAGGTGTAAATTTAAAAATATACAATATTTATTTACAATAAAAAAATTATACTAGAAAATATTGCTAACTGCTAAAAAAAACTTGTTCTTAAACTGAAATTAATATAAAAAAACTTTATATTTTATATATATTTTAATTTAAATTTTAAGCAAAATTTGATTTTTTTTCTTGTAAATAAATAGTATAAATTTCTTAAAGGAATTTATTGATTACATATTTCATTAAAAACTTAAGAAATAATCTTTTAGCAAAATAAAAACTTTTGTAACAAAAAAAGTATTTTTCTTCTTTCTAGTCTTTTTATAATTATTGATTTGATTTTATTTGGTTCCCAGAAAAATCTTGGAAAATTATATGGCATATATTTATATCATTGATGATTAAAGCTTTTAAAATATAAAATGATTTAAATTTTACAAAAGCAATTATTTCAACACTTCCCTTAAAAAAGATATTTTTCAAAAAAAAATCTATGGTAAACATAATTAATTACAAATTATCAGTATGGTATCAAATACTTATAAAAGGGAAAATTTAAAATAGAACATGACCACACAAATTACCCAACCAATGATTTTCAAAAGCAATTCATCTGTACATATAGAAAAAATTTAAATAATATACATAAATGAAAATTAAATTTTTTTTATCAATGAACACGATTAGAAAATCTCATTTGCACTACAGATTAATCAGTTCTCTGTAGGACTTTTTTTGGGTACTATGATTTTCATTTAATTACAAAATGTATTTTAAAAAGATTCTATAAAGATTGTCTGCCATTGATAAGGCAGCCACAAGACAAAGCACGAGTACATTGAAGTACCCTACTTATGTTCTACAAATAATAAATATTGTTTGAACTCATTAAAAATATATATTGCCTAGATGACCTTTATTTATGTGCATTTGTTGAAAAAATATGTTGGAAAAAATTCAGAGAAATTTAATACTTGCGTAATTTTTTAAATAATCTTGTAAACTGTCAACACAAAATTTTTAGGAATTGTACAAATTCAGAAATATGTTGAAAGTGATTATAAAAATTTTAATAGTGCGTTTAAATTTAAGCAAAATCTAGCGCTTACGAGATTTCAAGCAAAATCTAGTAGATTTCCCAAACGAAACAAAATCTATTTCATCCTTAGATTTTGTCAAAATCTACTAGAACTAATAAGGCAATTACATTGCCTCCCAACCTCGTACTTTTGAGATTTTGAGCTAAATCTTGCAGCTTTATACTAGATTTCTCAGACAAACCAAAATCTATTTTGTCAGTAGATTTGTAGGAAATCTAAGCAAAATCTAATATTTTTATTTATTTTTTACTATCCTGTATAACATATTTATAAAAAAAGATGTAAGAATTAGCTGCGGCCTGCTTGAAAAAGTGTGTGAATTGGCTACATTACAGTTGTTTGGTTGTAGTTTTGGAAATTTTTCAGTTAATGGGTTTTGTTTTGGATAAAAAAAATCTTGAAAAATATAAAAAATATAAAAATACGTGGTGTAAACAGTAAAGATTTTCATAAACATTTAAATTAAAATCTAATAGATTTTGTGCAGTTGTAAATGCCCTATTAATGGGTTTCGTTTTGGATACAAAAAATCTTGATAAATGTAAAAAAAAAAAATTTTTGTGTAAACGGTATAGATTTGTATTAAGATTTTAGTTAAAATCTTAAAAGGTCAGACTGTGTACATAAAAAGGTGTGTGAATTGGCTATTTCACAGTTACTTGGTTGTAGTTTTGGAAAATTTGCAGTTAATGGGTTTTGTTTTGAATAAAAAATCTTGATAAATGACTTTGATTTTGATAAAGATTTTAATGGAAATCGTTAAGATTTTGTGCAGGTAAAAGTTATTTAAAGGAATATATTTTTTTTAACTTTACAAATCCCCTATGTAGCGCATTTTATTCAATAGTTACACCGTAGAGACTTTTTAATTTAACGTTAATTAAATTGAGCATCTTTTTTGTTGTCTTTAGCTTTTGATTGATAAAAGATCAAATAATAAGCAAACAAAGCAAACAAAATAGCAACGACAAGAAAATCTTTAAGTAGTTGCTATTTGAATAGTTGGCCTGACATTGAGCATCTCTTAAAAGTCTTTAAAAATATTTTCCAATGACGTTTGCAATTGCAGATTTTCCTTCATTTCCTGTTTATTTTCGACTAGCAAATGAATAAATATTTAAATATTGTCTTGGGCTTAGTTGCCAATGAAGTTGATACCATCAATTTCCCTGCATAAGTATTTAAGAAAGATGACTTGAAAGTCATCAGCGCTTTATTTTACTTCAAAGTTGGTATTGCTTGTATAATATTAAATCATGCCGGGCTTACCGGTCTTGGATTAAGCGATGTTTGTACAGGGTGTTTTTTTAGAGGTATAGAACTTCGAATTGAAATAAAACACAAGAAAATCGTTTTAATGTCCATCAATTTGGCTTTATTGGAAGGATAATTTTATGCCATTAATGTTTAAATATGATTTCGGGCATGTGGCCGCCGCGGCTGGCTCGAATAAAGCCAATTCTACAGGTCCAATTTTCAACCACTTTTTCGAGCATATGGGGCCGTATGTTGGCAATAACGCCACGAATGTTGGCTTCCAAGTCCCCTAACGTTTCTGGTTTGTTGGCGTAGACGAGCGACTTCACATATCCCCAAAGAAAATAATCCAATGGTGTCAAATCACACGATCTTGGTGGCCAATTGACAGGTCCATTCCGCGAAATTATGCGCTCATCGAATGTTTCCTTCAATAAATCGATTGTGACGTGCGCTGTGTGGCATGTAGCGCCGTCTTGTTGGAACCACAACTCATCCACAAGATCTTTGCGCAAAATCTTCCATAAAGTTGATGGACAAAGCTCTAATTGCTGTGCACGGTGGCGAATCGATTCATTCGGGTCCTCTTCAACACTTTGCTCTACAGCGGCAATTGTTTCTTCGGTGCGCACTGTTCGACGTCTCTGCGGATGCGTATTATCACATAGAGTAAACGTAGTGCGAAAACGATCCATGGTTAACCGAATTAATTGCTCTGATGGACGATTGTGTCGACCATAAAATGGACGGAGCTTACGGTAAACTTCGCGAACTGAACCATTATTTTCGAAATAAATTTGCACGATTTGCAAGCGTTGTTCTTTTGTCAACCTGTTCATGATGAAATGGCAAACCAAACTAAATATTAATCACTTGACAGCTGACAAAATGGCCGCCAGTTAAAAAAGTGATGCCAACTTAAAGTTCTATACCTCAATAAAAAACACCCATTATTTGTTACAAGCATCAATTAGAAAAAATAAAATGAAAATTACATTTTTTTATAATTTGCTTTGTTTGTTAATCGTTTAGATGTTGGATAATGTTTGTTGTGTTTCGCTGCTTGTAAAGACATTATATTTTAAAGATGAGGCTGAGGATGCAAATTAAAACGAATCAATAGAAAATATCAGCCAAAAACAAGCAAAAAAATTTTAATTGCCAAACAAATTTCATGCCAACCGAAAAGACCACCCACTGTGGTTTTAGGGAGAAAAGTTTAAAATTTTTTCCATGGGTTTTATGGGGGAAAAGTTTTTATTTTATTCTTAACGAGAATTCAATTTATTTATTTTTTTAATTTATTTATTAAACGCAGAGTGGTTAATAAATTTTTAATTGAAAAACTTTCATAGCATTTATTAATGCTATTTAGCCCAAGGATATTAACCTAATTTCCAGGAAATTTAAGCTTTTCAAAAACAATTTCTAGCTTATATCATAAATTTTTAATGAAGCTTCCTTCCAACTATTTATTGCAAATGCAACATTGTATTAACAAATATAAAAATTGGTTTTTTTGAAGTAATTGAAAATATAAAAAAAAAATAAATCAATTTTAATTTATTTTTTATCAAAAAAAAAAAACAAAGAAAAATAAATATGTGTCTGCCTCTACATGCATCCATCTTAATATACCCACTATTGGGAATTTAAGTGGAGACATTTCGTTTTCATTGCAAGTTCCTGTTTTTCCAACTCATTGTTCGCTAAAGAGCTGAAATTCATTTAAAGGTTTTATTTCTTTTTTTTTTTTTTGTTTTACTTTAGTCGACAGAGTTTCGTTTTTGATTAATTTGCATACGACAAGAAATTCGTGATCTAAATTATTTGGTCTTTAACGTTCGCATAACAATTGTTTAGCCACATCCAAAAGGTACGAGTACTGGGTCTTGCTGCTACACTAAACAAAATAATACAAAATGTTTTAGTAAAGAAATAAGTAAAAAAAACTGTATACGAAGGCAGTGGTAGAAGTGTATCATAATTTGGCATTAAGGGCTTCTTCAGCTTTCCTTTCATCAATCAATCACTAGAAAAAAACAATAAAGAATAGCAACAAGGGTTGTCAGATTTTATCCTACCTCATTCCCCAAATTGATTTTCAAAATCCCCAAAATCAATTATCTGTAGTTTTTCTTTATATACATATATATGTATATACTAGTTGAGCCCGGCAAACGTTGTCTCACCCTCAAGTATTTTTTAACTGCAAATTACTCCACAGAATGGTCACTTGTTGGGTCAGAAATAAAACGAAAACCTACCGGATGTTGACCCGAACCTGTGTTGAAAATTTCAGCTCCATAGCTGTTATAGTTGCAGAGATCATGCGTTAGGAACAAACACACACTACGATTTTATATATATAGATTTATATATATATATAGGGCGAGCCGATTTAAAAATCGCACAAATTACAAGGAAAATCGTATTCTATGGATCAAAATAAGAAACTTTGCCGAAGGAACCATACCTCTAAAATGTATTTTGGTGTCCCGACTTTTGATCCGAAGGGTCAAATTTTCTTGAAGGGTCAAATTTTGAAAAATCTCACTTCGACCCATTTAGAGTTCCTCAATCGACTCAAAATGTATGAGCGACCCCCACTAATTTTGGAGGGCCGACCCACCTATGCCAGTGGCACACTCCCTAGAACCACCCCTGGGCGCTTCCCCATACAAATATTTCAGAAAATCACAAATATATATGTATATATATTATATATACAAATGTATACATGTATATATATATATATATATATATATATATATATATGTATATATATATACATATATATAATATATATGTGATAATACATTTATAAAATGATCGCATAAAAATTTAGCAGAAAATTGACAAAAATATAAATAAATTCGCTATAAAATATTTCTTATAAATTTTTTCTTCCAAATTCAAAATTAAAAATTGTTTTAATTTCTTGCAGACAAGTTTTGACAGGATTTATTTTTGAAACTTTTCCTTCAACCAACTAATTTTTTTGAATTAAAAAAAATTTTCAGTTCAAACTTCAAAAAACTTCAAAAAATAGCCAAGAAATTTATTTATCGTCAGAAATATCGTGTTATTGCCGTATAAAAAATTTGTTTGCCGATCTGGCAACGATGATCGCTACTGTTCTCGTTTAAGCATCGTTTTAAAATGAGAGATAAGAACAGTGTTGCAATACTTATTTTTCAAAAATCGTCTACTCGACGGAAAGAAAATATTTTATTTTGCATTAAAAATAATTCTTTTTTGAAAAAAATTCTTTTGAAGTATTGATATCTTATTTTCAGTGTAGTTATTTTATTTATTTTTATTTTTATGGTCGGTAGCCTGCTGTCGTGAGTGTGTTTAATGCCTTAAAGCTTATGTTTGTCCTTAAAATATTCTTTGTAGCCACTGTAAAATATAGCAGGACTTTTGTTTCCTTTTTAGTTTTAAGTATCCGCAATTTTTAAACTACCCTCGTATCAAGTACGAACATACACACTTTCAGATTTAGAGATTTAAGGTTTTCATTTCGAGTTGTGAACTAAATTCTGATTTAAATTATAGTTCTATTTTCTATACGACAACAACAACAACAATAGCAAATAATGCTGCTACAAAAATATCACTTACAAACAACTGTTTCTTGTGCTGTCTGTCTATGGCAACTTTTTAGGAGAAATTCAATATAAACAGGGATCGCCAAAGTAGACGTAGACGTCATCATTAACATCATCGTCAGCATCATCGTCAGCGTCATCGTCATCATTATCATCATCAATGTTGTTAAGCAGTTTTTGTATTTTTCATGAGGCATGATTGGTTTTCAGTTTTGTCTAGTCTTTTTTCTTTTTAAATAAGTAGAAGATTAATTCATTTTCAGGGATTGGCCTTTCGACTATTCAACTCAAACAACAACTGCCACAAAATAAGTCTTAATAGTATTGTAACATTTGTTTAATTGTTGGAAGAAAAAAAAAACTGCAAATGCAAATTAAAGGTTTAAATTTGAATTAAAAGTGATTTTTAGAAATCGAAATAAATTACCAAAAAAAAAACAAATAAGAAGAAAATTTTTTTAAGTATACAAAACAGTCAGACTGCAAACAATTAATGAGATGATTAACAAGGATTTTGGTAAAAAACAATTATTTTGCATTTAACTGAATTTTAAAACAATTTACAATAGAATGATTGTTGTGAGGAATAACAATGCAACTCACGTTGATGTCAAAGTCATCATTTAGCGATTGCTTTTTTTTCAAGTTAATTAGATGTGCTAAGAAATAAATAAAATGAGCAGACCATTTCAGCATAAGTGTTAAGGGCAAAATAATGTCAATTCCCTTATTATTTTCATGTCACTTATTCACGATCATGCATGCTCACGAACTTATTAAGAGGGTGTTTAAGTATGGCTTTTTAGTTTTTATTTGCTTAGGCTCTAATAAAGTCATTAAACCCAGCAAACAATTACACATTACCATCAGAACTACTTGCCATATAATGACTTACTTTTCTGATTACCAAATTTCATTACTCGCTTACAAATCACATTACCTAAAATTTAAAAAAATTATGTACAAGTTGCTAAATGAAGAGAATAATTTTTTTAGATTAAATAGATTACGTGAACAAGTTGCCAACTAAAAAAAGTAAGTACTTCTCAAGAATCTATTATTTTAGTCTCACGCCTTGTTAAAATCATTAAGTTGGTAATCTAGTAAGGAACAGCTTCCACCAAAAATGCTTAATTCCAAACCCGATTACCTTTTTTGAAATTTTTTGCTGGGAATGTTTAGTGTGGTTTAGTTATTTTCCCTTCAGCAAAAATCGCAATCAGATACTACAAGATGGCACAAGAGTAATGTCATAATTTGCAGATGGCGCCAAATGGTCCTTATACTTTACAGATTCTAGCCCAGTAGTTGACGATGATGACCTTAACAAAGTCGTTTTCAAAGAAATATCGACCGATGAATCCGCCTGCTCAAAACCCACATCAAACAGTGGCCTTTTCTGGGTTCCATGGCACGCTCTTGGATTTCATGTGGATTGGATTCGTCTCAATTTCGATAATTTAGTTTGTTGACGTTCCCTTTCAACCAGAAGCGTTTACGGCTCTTTTTAAATTGACACCCTTACCACAACAAACGACGAACCTTGTTAGACTTCAAACCGAACATGGAAGAATGAAATCATCCTTTTGCAGCCTGATGTTTTGTGAGCAACAATTCAAAATGGCGTAAAACGAGAGCAATTGTGAATCAACTCGCGAAGAGGCCATTTGAGCGATGTAATTTTCTACAAATAATTTGACACTTTCAAATAAAGTTTTTAATTTAATTGGCAAAAAAAATGCTTAAACGACACTTATATTGAAATTCGTTTTTTGACGAAAATCTATGGATAACGATCGTTCATAATGGATTTTTGACAAAAATTTTAAGTTTGTGAATCATGTCGCTTTTTGGCGGTTATGGAACGATATATAAATTTTATTTAAGTTTAGCTATTTAAAAAAAAATTGATAACAAATATATTTAACTATCGATATTTTGTTTGTGTAGCTTCTTTAGGAAGTAATAAACTGCCATTTCACAGAGTTCAATTCCGTTCGGAATCGGATTTCAATCCACCCCATTTTTGTAAGAGATGGTGTCTAAAAAAGAAAACTAAAATGCGGAAATTTGTCAGGTGTGTCCAGACTGTGGGAGGCGGTGGTTTGCTGGGGTATGCAACGTCGAGGGCTTGAGATTTTGAGGTTTATTCAATTCCGATTCCGAAAGAAATTGAACTCTGTGACATGGCCAAATATTAGAATAAAAAAAGCTAAAAAAAAATTAAGGAAATTTGTAATCTATTAAAAAAAGATACAAAGCTGAAATAAAATTTATACTGTTACGCAAAAACATTCGAACAGAGCTATTACAAATATTTTTATTACGAAAACATTTAGTAAACAAAAAGAATTATCCAGAATCGTTTAGCTGAAGAACTAAATTTAAAAAACTATAGCAACAAGCATAATGAAATAGCTTCTGCTTGTTAAGAAGACACACATACATACAAACATACATACATGGTAATTCAGACAAAAATAAAGTAAACAACCACCATAAGGTTATTTTTCAACGATGTACATATATACGTATATACATATGTACATAGTTAAACCATGAACTAATTGCATTTCAAAACAAGCATTGTAAAGACTGCTGAGATTGTCTAGACGTTGCTGTCACATTCTGGAAGCCTTGTGTGAAGTATAAAAATAACGACGCATCTGCTGGCATTCGATCACTCTATCTAAAAGTCAGTCTGAAGTTCAGTTGTTTTTTAAAAATACTTTTCTCCTAAAGGCACAGTTACCTGACTGTAATGTAAAGTAACTGCAACAGAATTAAGCAGCTGATCGAAAAGTAATACAAATACCTAGTTATAGAGATGTAATGTAACGTAACATACTTTTCATATAAAAATATCGATCAGCTGTTTTCTACGTTGCAGTTACTTTACATTACAGTCGGATAACTGAGCCTTAAGAGTTCAGTTCATTATTGTTAAAGAGTAAATCTCAGTTAAAAGTGGTTAATAGTCGTACATAAGTGTGTAAAAGTAAAGTCAATGAGTCATTATTGTGTGTAAAGAACAGTAGAGAGGGAATATTGGTTCTACATCAGCGCAGCCAGTTTTAAGAGACGTGTATATACAACAGCGAACTACACGTAGTGGTATCCAGTTGTGAATCATTTAAGTAATTTAAGTTGTGTGTGTATTTAAGCTCTTGTTTAGTATAAGTGAATTTATTTAGTAAATAAAGTGTCATTCTTAATCCTAATTAGAACACTAGGGGTCTTTTATTCATTTGCAAATCTTTTAGTCCACAGAAAAGCATTTTTAAAAGGTAAGAACGTAACATTATTATAAAAAAAATTATTAAAAAAAATATATTGCTTTTTTATTTATTTTTGTGATTGAAAGCAAAAAGAGAAAAAACTACATAGCAAAACAAAAAAAAACAAATAACAAACGGCAATAACAAGACTGTTGTAAATTTAGAGATGGTTAAACTGAGCTTTCATTACAAAAACAAGCTTTCAGCAAATTGTAATACGATGAATCAAAACAATTCACATATACCTTTTGCAATAACGGCTGAGTATATAAAACAAAAATCTCCATCTACTGACACCACAAACCAAGGCGAATTCACATAAGGTGATCTTAATTCACCAGCTGACATAACTTCTTTGCTGTCAAATCAACCAAAACGTTAGGAAATATTCTGACAGCAGGAAATTTTTCACTAACAAATATACAAGGCGAATACGCAAAGTTGCAAATTAAGACCACCTTGTATAAATTCGCCTTGCCACAAACATTGGACTAAATACAAAGAACGCTAATGATGAAGGTGTAGTGGCCTTCGAAAACAGCTAGTTGTTCCATTCTGCTGCGTGTTTGCCAGAATATTTACAATTAACTTTGGTATTATTTGTGCATTAATAATTATCACATGTAATTTGGCTTACAAAGCGATACAAATTTTAGCCTAATCAAATACAGAGACAAATGAAGTTCGAACAGTAACAATAAAACTAACTAGAAATTTGGTTTGGTTAACGAAATATCGAAATAAAGAAATTAAAAAAATATAAAAAAATCGAAAGCTTAAAAACAATTTAATTATATATTATGAAGTTTTGTTTTTAAAAATTGAGCACTTGTTTTTATCTATAATAAAATAGCAGCCAGTTAAAATTATAATATTATTTCTACGCCTACTTGTATTAAAAGAAAATATGTTAAGCCTTAAATCGGCAAGAAAACCAATTTTCCCAAAGTTTTTTTAATGTTAAGTGAAATTTTACCCATTCAAAAGCTAAAGATTTTAAATCATTAAAATATGTAGATTTATTATACTCCCAAACTAATAGAAAACTTAAAACTTTTAATAACTAGGACACAATTGCTATTTTCAAAGGAAACGAAAAGATAAAAAAAAAATACGGAAACAAAAACATCACATAAAAACATTTTGACTTCTTGTCATTTTAAGCAAACAAAAGAATATTTGAAGCAAAAAAATAAACAAGCAAAAAAAATTTCCCCTAATTTGTTTATGTTTAATTTTTTATATGACTGAGGTCTTGAACTTTTCTTTGTTTTCAATTGTTTAGTATATATTTTCTTCCTTCCAAATGCTAAAATCTAAATATTAAACTTTTTATAGCATTTGCAGCAGCAGAAAAGACCAACTTTCGTTCATTTTGGCATATAATTATGTACTCGAGAGTGCATGTTGTCTAAAGAATTAATTAACCCATTTAGGGCGTAAAAGTAAGATATGTCTACAAAAAAAAAACATCAAACACTATTTGGATTTTCAAAGCACAACTAAAAATAACAAGTTTAAAACCACATATTTAGTTTTTAATATATTTTTAACCTTTATATAGACTTTTTGGACAATAGAGTTTTGTAGATTGATGTACATATATTCATATACCGAAAGAATTTTGCGTCATAAGTCTAATGAAACAATTTCATTAAAATTTTTTCACAAATCTAATGATAATTTCACAAATCCAATGAAAATTTCATAAATATTGTGAAAGAATTTCATTAGAATTGCTTCGTTGGTATTCTGGTTTCGTAAGAATATTTTATTGGATTTATGACAACAATCTTTTCTAATTATTAAAAACCCCTTTATATTTATTATTTTTCGATGAAGTTATACACTGCATTAATTACACTGTTAAATCAATTTTATGAAGTTTTCAATAAAACAATTTTGACGAAACTGGTTTCATTAATCCAACGAAGCGTGACGTTGGTTGAATTTTAATGAATTTTTCATTAGATTAATAACGAAATTCATAGAATTTAGGCCGAAAATTCTTTCAGTGTACTTCACTACATCAAAATCAATCAAAAGTTATAAATTTTAAGGTAATGTTATATTAAAACAATTTCGCTTAACTGAATTTTAAAAGGAGTAATTATACCTTGTAAATCAAGGGACATGTGTGCTCAAAAGTCTTGAACCAAAAGGGTAAAAATGTATCTAAAAATGTGAAAGACTTTTTAGAAAGCTCGTCTAGCTTCTTGTAACTTTAGTTGCTAAAACATAATGGGTTAAGAGCGCTTGTGGTGGCTCGTTTGCAGCATTATGAGCTAAAGAACTCAGAAGAAAAAAACTGCCAACAATACGTTGCAGTCGTGTCATGTAGCGCTTTACTTTTTAATGGTCATGATGATATTTTTTTATTTTTATTTTTTATTTTTTAATTTCAAGTTATTTTTACATTAGTTTGCTTGTTTGTTTGTTTTCAAGTTTTTATGTACGATTACTGTTCAATAACAATAATAGTTGGGCTGCCGCTGTTATTGCCTTAATAAAAGTTAAATTTTTATTGATATTTGCTACCAAATCAACTAAATAGTTAAAGCTTCTCTAGCAAATATTTGTGGCAAAACATATAATAGCACAATAAGAAATGATAAAACTTGTAACACATTTAAGTTAATGTAAAGGGAGAATACAACTTACAATAGAAATTTAAAAAAAAAATATTAAAATATGAATTTTGTGGTAAAAAAAAGGTCGTGATCTCTAACATGTTTAAGGAGAAATTTTAACGGAGCAGTTAGCAAACTTAAAAAAAATATATGCAGCAAGAAAAAATCAGGTCAAATTATATAACAAAAAGATTTTATGTTAAGAAGCTCAAGTAAAAGGTCAGCAAAATGTCATGTCTGTGACTTTGAAGGGTCCTGGCAAAAGAGTACGAACTTAAAAATTTTGCACTATTTTTATCCGAAAAACTATTCCAATTTAATAAAATAGTCCAATCGAATAAAAAATTTTATTTGATTTTTGGAATAAAAATTGCACACTATTTTTAATTTAAACGTCTTTTTCAATCGAATAAAACTTGTATCCCAATAAAAATTTTTATTCAATTATTGTAGTACAAATTTCTCACTATTTTCATTCCAAAATTGTTTCAATCAAATAAAATATTTTAATCGAATCTGTTAATCTTATTCGCACCATTTTTATCCAAAAAAAATCCATAGCAAAAACAACAATTTCTTTCCAGTAATTTTAATTCAATTATTCGAATAAATTTTTGCGATTATTCGAATAACAAGTAAGTGAAAAATCATCTTATTTTTATTTTTATGCCTTGAATAAAGAGCAATACATGCTCTTCGAATAAAAATAAATAATAAATATAGTTTTGAAAAAAATTATTAATAAAAAATATTTTACTAATAAAATCGAAAAAAAATGTTTAATAATTGCAAAAATTCTTAAGCAAATAAAATTATTTATTTGAATAAAAATTATTTTATTCGAATAATCGATTAAAGGTATTTCTTTTGGTTTGGTTTGGTTTGTATTAAAAAAAATTTCTGCTGAAAAGATTGGGAAGTTTTAAGGCTTCATAACAGAGCCTCGAAAACAAACTAAAAAAAATTTAATTTGTTAAATGTTATAAGTTTGTGAACATTTCGTGCTAAGGTAATATTCGTTTTCTTTTTTGTACGAAAAAAATAGATTGAAATAATAATTATTAAATATCACTTACTTTGTATATGTCCTGTCATTTAAATTTGAAGCTGGAGTGTGACTTTGGCGCTTGCAATTTCCACTAAAGTTGAACTTAAATTATTTATTTCACATACCGTCCTGCTAATTTTTTTTGTTTATCAAACTTAAGTTAAAGTTTTGAAAGTTTTCATTTTGTTTTTGATTAATAATAATATGTGAGTAAAGCTGTCCGTTACCTAAATTATTATTTAACTTATTTATGCACTTTAATATTTAAGTTATATAAAACACCCGATAACTTGTTTCAACTACAATTAAAAGAATGCCATAGGACTTAAAATCTTCCTTTTGATGATTACTAAGTTCAAAAAACCTTTATAATTTACAAACTAACTAAAAAGACTCATCATCATATCCTGCCTCATTAATATTATTTATTGGAAGTATTATTACCAATACTTTCCACTAACATCTTAAATTTTTAAATTTGGCATTTTCTACTACATATTAGCCCAATTCACGGTCTTGTGCAAATGATCTTGCATCGTAGCATGTGCAGAATTGTATAGTATTTTGATACTCACCACCCAGAATTGTTAAGTGGTGAGTATCAATATATTAAATTATTTTGCACATGGTAATATGCAAGACCATTTGCACAATATTATGAATTGGACTATTATAATTTATATTTTAAAAGTTTCTGGAATTTAAATACCTTTCTTTATAACTTTACTTTGCTAACAAAAAATAATTATGTAATTCCACAACTTTCAGATTTTACTATAGTAAACCATTCCACCACTAACTTTACTACACTAATTGAACATCATCAACATTGTTATCAAGGAACTGCGCCAAGTTAGCGTCAACGAAATAGCGTCGATTTTGGGAATTTAAAAACCGGGAAAAAAATGGGGGAAAATTACGGGTATTTTTTAAAATATATCAACAAGCTAGCAACGATTTTGGGAACGCAAAGGGGGAATCAAAACGAAAACCGTGCAAGTGCAAGTGCAAGTCTCAAGTTGCAAGTGCAACGGTTTAATGTATATTATACATTTGTATGTACTTATGTATTTCGCTCTTGTTTCTCTAAAAGGCGTCAATTCAAAATTTGCAAAATCTCAGAGGAGGAAAATTATGATAATTTTTTTAATATTGGTGGTTATTCTGGAACACGCGTCGACTTGGTGAAATTTACATGTAAAACAAAAACAAAACTTTATAAATGATAAAAATTTGTTTTTGTTTGTCATACAAAATTTACCGATTTTAAAAAAGAGAGCAACGCGTTGAAATTCTCACGTTCATTTCATTTTAGAATTGTATGGGAAACAAAAACAATTTTAGAAACTTTGTTTTTGCTTTAATGTAAAGTTTCACTTCTTCGACACGTTTTCCCGAATAGCCACCATTATTTTGGGAGTTTAAAAGTGCTCCTGGGAAAATTCGTCCACGGTTTCTTTTGCCATTTTCGATTAAGTCGATTTTCTCGAAAAGGGCTCGACAGAGTTTTAGCACGGTTGTCTCATTTTATTCTCCTAGGCATATATAACGTTTTGGCGTGGGAGTCCAAAAATGTTCTAGGGAAAATTCATCCAATGTTTTGTTTTGTTTCCTATTCTAAAATATACCCACGGACTTTCTTCATTTTTTTCCCGGTTTTTAAATTCCCAAAATCGACGCTATTTCGTCGACGCTATCTTGAAACACGTTAATATGAGGTGGTCTCTACCGCCCAGCTGACTATTTTCACCGCTTGTAATTTTAATATCTCAGATGTCAAAGCATATCTTTTATTTAAAAGCGAATTGAGGCGAGTTTGCCTTCCATGAAATTGCTTTGGATGTTATCAAGGCGACTTCAGTATCAGGTGACCTTATCAGCCCGGCTGATTATCAGCTGTTGCTACCAAATTGAGCATTTTGAACAAAAACGTCAAAATTTCCGTAGATATCTTCTGACAGATTGGTTTTGTAGCATAGCAAACTACGTGTTGTGTAAAATTGTTGTAGGGAAGAGTTCACCTGATACTGAATTCGCCTTGGATGTTATCATTTAAATGTTAAATTCACCTTTACAGTTTAGTGAGGGCGACAACCATTACTCAAATAATAAGAGCACTACACTAACAACAATAACACTAATAAGCAAGTGCAATCTGACCACCAGTGGTTTGTTATTGATGCTTTTGTTTTTACAAATCTACATACATACATACATATGTAAGTATGTATGGCTAGGGGACACATACTATGTACATACATACTTTTTTGTCAAGCAATTTTTCTTAGATATTTCGGCACTTTCTCTGTATTTCTTTCAATACTTTTTAATAATATTTTTACAGAATTATGAACTTTAAGCACTTCTTAACAAAATAATGCACTTTTTATTACATAAATTAAACTTTAAACATAACTAATTTTAATTTTAATATGCGCCTGTCACTTGATACATGCGTTCGGTGCGAATATGGTAATTAAACTAATGAAAGTAAAAAGAGCAAGAAATAGAGTTACCAGATGGTGGGGGAATAATTGCTGGGGCTAGAAAGTGTTATAATTAATTGGGAAAAGCCGGGTAACCATAGAAATGATGAATTTTACTTAAAATGGAATGGGAACCTAAATAAGTGATATACAGTAGGGATGTAACGAATGTTCGCATTCGCTTTCGCATTCGCAAATAATTCGCTTACTTTTGCTATTTGCATTCGCATTTGCATTCGCTAAAATGTATGCGAATATTTAAAGCGAATACTAAAGACAAAAATATTGGAAATATTTTCCAGTTTTTGAAAAAGAAAAAGGCAGTGTTTGATTTGCGCGAAAATATTTTCTACTTAAGACTATTCTGTTAAAAATGGTAAGCACCAGTCATTACTTCGCACAAAAAATTTGAAATGCAAAAATATTAACTAATCTTTCTTTGTTGTAAATTTTTTGCGAAACAAGTGCCACTCATATTATTTCACATGAAAACTTAAAATGTTGAAGATATACATATTTCATGTTTTTCTCAAGATGAACAGAGCACTACTTCTGAAAATTTTTTTCATGATATGTATTTTGGTAGCATTTTACAGGAAATGTTGAACTTAGTTCAAGTTCTTAAGACCAAAGTACGAATGGGTTGATTGCCTAACATTTTGTAAATTTATTTTTAATTATTATCTATTCTTATTTTAATATGATTTCATATATCTTTCAGTTTAACAATTTTGAATAAATATTTGCTGAATTCAAGACTCAAGTGGATCTATCTATACAACACAACTTCATGTTCTTAGACAAATTTATTTTCATGTGATTTTTTTAACGTATTGTAATATATGCATTCGCTTTCGCTTTCGCGTTCGCATTCGCTTTCGCAAAAATTAAAATGTATTATTCGTTTTCGCATTCGCATTCGCTAAACTGGTATTCGTTACTTCCCTAATATACAGGTATGTATGATTTCTGCGCATAACGTAATTGTTTATAATTTTTATATTAATTTGAGTAAATAAAATATGAAATAAATTTATATTGATCGCGACTAGTGCAACTCTGAATTAAAATGTTGCACAATAGGTATAAAAATATTTGTTGATTTGTTCAAATGCAATCTGCTAAATATCTTGACACGAAAAATATATGACTTATGACGAGTACACACTTTGATATTTTGTCACATCGCAATACTGTGTACTAGTGGCAACACAAGAAATGCCAGATGTGTACTCGGCATTATGCTTAAATTAGATGTGACATAGCCATAAGGCTCAGTTACCCGACGGTAATGTAATGTAAAAGTAACGTAGGAAACAGCTGATCGATAATTTTATATGAGAAGTAGGTTACGTTACATTACATCTCTATAACCATTTACATTACTTTTCACATAACAATATCGATCAGCTGTTTCCTACTGTTGCTGTTACTTTGCATTCCAGTCGGTTAACTGAGCCTATAACGCCATAGCCACAACCAAACCAAAATTTAATTGGTTTCTATGGTGAGAGTGAGAGAGACTCGCCATAACGCCATAACTCTCACCGTAGAAACCAATTGAATTTTGGTTTGGTTATGGCTATGGCGTTATGGCTATGTCACGTCTAATTTCAGCTTTAACCACTTTCATAATTATGGGCACATTTATATCATAACCCTCGTCTAGAATAAATTGATCATATATTGCATATAAAAATAAACAAAAATTTTCAAGTTTTATTTTAGTATTCAAAGAAGTTAAAACATATATAATTCTTGCATAAAATGTTCAATTTTAAAACAACAACCTTTAAAATAACAATAAAACTACCATAAAAATTGTTTGGTATTAGTTTTGGAAGTGTTGGCTGATCTCTTACTATACTATATGACAAATAATTTCACTAGTTTTAGCCACAATATTTATTTGGCCGTTT
Source organism: Tachina lurida (assembly GCA_944452675.1). Lineage (NCBI taxonomy): Eukaryota > Metazoa > Arthropoda > Insecta > Diptera > Tachinidae > Tachina > Tachina lurida. Next base: position 10,376,735 of record OX101756.1, read on the forward strand.
ATAGTGAAAAATGCTTGTAATATGTATGTTCTTTTAAAAATTTTATGTTGTTTATCTCTCTCTCTCTCTCTCTCTCTCTTACATAATAGTTTTATTTATTCCCAAAACTTACATCTGAATACATTTGAAATTCGAGGAAAAAAATTAATATGAAATGTATTTAATGGTCACTTTTACATCACTACGTCTATTTATATGTTTGTGTAATTGCATGACTGTGTGCGGGCTTGTATGAGAGTGTGTCAGTAAGTGTTTTGTAAAAATTGTTATAAAGCGGTTTCGGCAAATTTTTATCTTTCACGTTAATGTGCAAAATTGTGAGAGAAATACATATTTTTCAATTTCACGCTTCAAATAATTTACTAATTAGATTTACGTTTATATACATACATATATACATATAAACGCATACAAAAAAGGATTTAATTGTTTGTGCAGGTATTTGTGCATATATGTGAGTCAAAAGTGCAATAATACCCTTTAAGTTAGTTATTTTGGTGACAATACTCAGAAAATGTATCACATAATTAATCAATCCATAAAAATCAGTTGAGAAGTTGTTTTGTATACATCGTATGTATGCTTGAATATTTAATCCTTTCATTGTCAAGCAGACTTTGCCTTCCATTGGGATCTGAACAAAGCTGATACTTTGGTATCCAGCAACATATTTTAACGATATTCAGGGTCACTTCGAGTTGAGTTCTTATTCTTCTTTGCACTTTTCTTTTATTTTGAAAATTCGTATGCGGAGATGCCACATGACATAAAAATTTAGTGCTGAGTAAAAAAACAGCTGTTTAGTATCGGTAAAAAGAAATTACAAAAGGACATTATCGTTACTGTAAGTAAATAAAAATACCGACAATTATTACGTTTTAAGGTTCGCTGGAAGTTATTAAGTCCAGGTACAGAGCTGTTCTAAGCAACTCGAAGTCCACAGCAATATTTTTCGCACGATACGAATGCATTATTTGTTAACATAATTGCACAAAATGGACCCATGTAGAAATTTTTGCATTCGTAATTACCCGCGATTACTAAATTTATTTTCCCTGTGAAGTGCAGGGCAATTTCTAGACTCTGCACCACAAAAATACTAAAACATTCCAACAATTGTTGTTTAAAAAGTATTTTTTAATTTTTTTTTTTCAAAAATAATAATAAAATAAATTTTGTTGCATTTTAATATTTTAATGTTTTAAATAATCTTTTGTTTTTAAATAAAACTATCAGCTGAAGCAATTGTAATAGACAAAAGAGATTTAAAAAAAACAATTTATTAATAATTTTTAATATATAGCATAAACATGTACAATAAATACCGGAAGTTAAAATTTGTTATAGGCTTATAAAAGAAATAAGTTTAGAAAATTTGCATTTCAAAGGCTCGAATTCACAGTATTTAGTTAACTAATGAGGAAGGTTTAAACAATGAATAAGAAAAATGGTTAGTTAAACCACGGGCGTTAGTTATATGTAGCCTTATGTTCAAATTGACAGTCTTTAGTTAACTAATGAGGTAGGTTTAACCAATGAATTTTATAAGAAAAATCGTTAGCTAAACCACGAGCGTTAGTTATCTGTCGTTTAAGGTTCAAATTCACAGTCTTTAGTTAACTAATGAAGATGGTTTAACCAATGAATTTATTAAGAAAATCGTTAGTTAAACCACGGGCGTTAGTTAGTTAGTTAGACTGCTGTTAATAAATTTAAGGCAGAAGAAAAAAAGTGGTTAAGTCGAGATATGCTCATTTTGAGTTAATGGCACCGCTTTAATATTAAAACAAATAAATACATATAATTTTAAATAATTCTAGGGGGGAGGGGAAGCAATTCTTCAGAATGGCCTTACTACGCCTATCTATGCTGGCAACACACTTGTTATTCGAACCCAAGTGAGCTGAAAGTTCACTTTCTCTTCTCAGCAACCATTCAAAACCATCATAACCTACTAAGACAACCCTCAACTATTTCAGCATTGTAACAAAGCAATCACAATTAAAATTTTCTTTAAGATCAGCTTCTTCTATATAAAGGATGATTTTTTTAGCAACTTTCTTTCTGGCAACACTGTTTTTGGCATCTCAGCTGTTTTCGTGTATCATGTTGCTGTTAAACATGCTCAGTTTGGTCTATAATTTAACCATGAATCGTCTTACAAATAAACAAAGCTTGCAGATTATTAAATTTTATTAGCAAAATTCATGCTCGGTTAAGAAAGTGCATCGTGCACTTCTTACGTTTTATAGTCAGTTTGGGTGACCTGCTGAGGCGGCCATTGGGAATCTTGTGACCAAATTTTGCACCAAAATATTGCAGCTGTATCCACCAGTCTTCTTGATAACCGTGAATTATCGATTTGCTACTATTCGCAGCAATTGGGACTCTCTTAATTTTTTTTTTTTGCCAAAATGTAAGAGCTGGACTAGGCTGACATGTGGTTTCAGCAAGACTATGCCACATGCCGCACAGCACATGAAACAATGTCCCAATTGAGAGGCGAGTTCGGTGAACAGTTTATTTAACGTTTGGTGCCGGTGCGATTTAACGCCTCAAAGACTGTTTTTTGTGGGGCTGTTTTAAAGCTCATTTCTATAGAGAGAAGCCCGCTACGGTTGACGCACTGGAAAACAATATTGAAGAATTTATTCCTAAGATACCGGGCGATATCTTGGAGAGCGTATTGGACCCAGAGTATTTCAGACGTATTCGCCGTCAACATTTACATGAAATCATCTTTAAACATTGAATTATATAGATCGTTCTACTGACTCAAATAAAGATTTCATACATTTCTAGACATTTTATGCGTTTTTTTTTAAATCAAAGCGAAAATCTCCAAAAAAATCACCCTTTATTATCATGTCTGCTTAATATTAAATTTATTAAATCGAAATGTGCTCAGGCTACTCACCAATATTTTTGCAATCAGTTATATACATATATAGTTCCAGGTTCCAAACTGTAAAGAGAAATTTATATATATTTATTTTTAGTGGATTGGCTCGTTTTTATTTTAACAAAAGAAAAAAATGTAGCAAAACCTAACAAAAAATAAAGCAATATTATACTATTATTATTATTATTATTATATTAAATTAATTATTTAAAAAATTAAAATTATTATAAAATGTCATAATTCCCCGACCCCCTTTGTAAAGATCCTTTACATATATGTATGTATGTAGTTTTACAAGGATTTTGGTGTAAGTACAGCTTTCAACTACCACCGTATAGTACAGTACAGTACAGTATGTAAAGGCTCAGTTAGCCGACTGTAATGGAATATAAATGAAATAAACGCTAGGGAACAGCTGATCGATGTTGTTATGTGAAAAGTAATGTACAGATCCTTAAGGCTCAGTTACCCGACTGTAAGGTAAAGCAACTACAACAGTAGGAAACAGCTGATCGATATTGTTATGTGAAAAGTAATGAAAATGGTTATAGAGATGTAATCTAACGTAACCTACTTTGCATATAAAAATTTCGATCAGCTGTTTCCTACGTTGCAGTTACATTACATTACAGTAGGGTAACTGAGCCTTTACATTCCGGTTACATCTCTATAACCATTTTTATTACTTTTCACATAACAATGTCAATCAGCTGATTCCTGCCGTTGCAGGGTAACTGAGCCTTAAGATCTTTACGGACAGTTTTACCTGGATTTTGATGAAAGCACAGCTTTCAACCACCACAGTACACTATAGTTGCCTTCAATTGTGACCATTTAAAAAATTAATTTGTTTGCTAAAATACCTTTACTTGAAAACACTTCTTACAACAAAAGCATTTTGTTTCTTTTTTTTATTATATTATTAAAGTTAAACATTTGACTTAAGCATGAAACAACAATGAATGAAAATCAACTTAAAATAAAAAGCTTAACTTCAAATCATATTGAACTTTAGCCTCGATTTCGTTTTTCAGTATTATATTGTTGTTTTGAAATACAGACTCTTAAAGAGTTGTTGGCCGTTATTTATTTTTTAAGCAAATCTTTGTGTTTTTTTTTCTTCTGTAAGTCATATTACATTTTGACTTAAGTACAATACCAACAATCAGTTCAAATACCACAAACTGAGTTTGAACAACAAAATAACCAACCATACAAAATGTAAAACAAATGTTATTTTTTCTTCGAGACAAAAAAATAAAATATTTCTTAAGTCTTGAAACATTATAAAAGACCCTTTAGAGGAAATAAAACAAAAGAAAAAAGCAAAGCAAACTTAAGCAACTTAACGTACGATTAGTCCTCAGCATCCATATTGAAAGTTTATGTTGCCACCACTTACTTGAGCTTTATTTTATGGTGGTGTTGTTTTCCACTGCCACTCGACTTTAAATGGCTGCATGTAAAAATGTTTGTATTAAAATTTTTCTTGTTGTTGTTGTTGTTTTTTCTCTTACTTTTTCGTACGTTGCTGTGTTATTTTAAATGTCGTGATGATGGCAAATTGTAAATAGTTTAAATGATTTTCAAATGGTTTCACATTTTCCTTATACATAATTTACTACCTACGTTTTATTTCTGTTGTTAACAATTTTTTCTTTTTTTGCCTTTAAAATTTTCACTTGTTTTTTTTTGTTGTTGTATTGATCATACACCAAAAAAGAGACTAAACAATACCTTAACACTATTATTAAAAACACAAATTGTATGTATGACAAAAAAAAAATGTATGTTAGTTAAATTTCAAGTCAAAATTATTGGCTTTAAACTGACAGAAGGATGATATTTAAGTGGCATATTATTAAAATTTAAACATAAAAGTATGAATATTTTAAATATCATATTTTATAGCAAGAAAAATTTTATTCATTGCGAGAGTGAGTAAAATTTTCAAAAAGTTTCATTTAATTTTATAAATAGTTACCCCTCATAAAAACCTGCAAAAAAAGGTTTTTTACGAAAACAATAATTCAGTTCAAGAAACTTATCGCTTTCTTTGTCGGTTTTTATGGTCGGCATAGTCGACCATCGTAGCAATTAATTCGCACACTCATAAATCATTTTCACTCTACTCATACCAGGGAAGGAAAATGACTTCTTGGATTTTGTACCACCTGTGAAAACAAAATGTACTTTTTGGACCATGACGGTATCATTTTTTTAATATTTATTAATTAAGAACGAAAACGTAAAAAATGTGTAAAAATTCAGAAGTAAACAATAAAAATCAGAAACTTAACAAAAATGTGTATAAAACTTCTGTATAAAAAATAAAAAAAAAAAATATTAAATATTACATTCACAAGGGTACATTCGTACATTAACTTGCCTTGATTACAGCATTGCAACAAAAACAGAGAAGCTAACCGTCTAAAATAAAACACACACAAAAAATTAAAGACAACATAGGCAAAACTAATGTTACCATATAGTGAAACATTGGCATTTTTAAATTGTACCAAGTAACACGCGGTAGTACCATGGTACCAACGAGGTAAAAAATGTACCATAAAAAGTACAATTGTACCATGATTTCCATCCGTGACTCATACCTTACAAGAAATAAATTATCCTTAGAGGTATTGCTTAGTGTCAGTTCAGGTTTATTCAGTATCAAGTGGCCCTATCAGCACAGCTGATCATCAGCTGACTTTAACCCCATCCGTCAAACTCCATATAAAATCGCAGAAATTCTTAACCCGAACTGTCAACATGCAAATAAAAATAATCCTACAACAATTTTTTATGTATGTTGTTGTAATGATAAGCTCACTTGGTAATATTATGCTTTGCTGGATCTGTGCTTTCAACCAGACGGCGAAACAAGCCACACAGCACATGTCAGAATTGAATTGAAATCCAACGTTCCTTAAGCAAATAATTCGCATAATACACACGTACATATATTGGCCACCATCATGCGTCATGCCGCATGACCAGAAGATTTTTACAAAAAGCGGGACACGATCGTTCAAAAAGCGGGATTTTGACGAAAATACGGCCAAAAAGCGCGATTTTTAAATAAACAACTATTTGAAAGCGGGATGTGTAATACGCACATAAAAAGTTTCGTATGTACTTAGGAAACACAGTTTTTAACTCAAAAGAATCGATTTTAAATAAACAAAAGTTTTTATTAACAAAAATTTTTATTTAGTAACGTAAAATAAATAAAATTAAAGATTTTTTGACTTCATTTACAAAACAAAATACGATTTTTATACATAAAATATTTTATGTAAATAATTTTATAATAATTTTATGTATAAAATTTTGATTACATATGTATGTACATATATAATCAAAGAATAACTAAACTAAAAAATATTTGGAATAAATTTTTATCAGTTACATATTAATAAAAATATATTAAGAGATAAGAAATTTCAAAACTCTAAAGAGCGGGATAAAGCGGGATAAAAATTCAAGGCGGGATCAACCTCAGAAAAGCAGGATAATCCCGCCAAAAGCGGGATGTCTGGTCAGGTTAGTCATGCGTCTTAACAAAACTGGTAGATTTCTAGACTATTTATACTTTCAAAGACAACAGATGATACTGTAAGGCTTTAAGCTCTTAGAAACGTTATATTTGTAAGTTCGAAGATTTGCAATTAAATAAAAGTCGCCAGTATCCCATGCAATCACTTTATTTACTCAACACTGATATTAAAAGCTTTCAAACACACACTGTTAGATATGTAATTAACTGTTGGAATACCATGATGTTAACTTCACTTTTTTTACTGTATGTGTCTGGCATCTGCATTGGCTTGTGTGCTTGTGTGTTTGTATATATCCTACTAGGCACAATGTATTACATTATATCTGTTGTTATCCTTGAATGTTTGCTTCAACATCATCTTGTATGTTTGTGTGCCAGTGTATTTATGTGGTATAAAAACTTTTTTGTTCTATAAAAATTCGTCTATAGAAAACACTTGCATTAGGTCAGTTGACGTACATTTCTATAACAATACGTTATCACTGACATACAGCCTTTATTTCCGCAAAAGACTGATCGAAAGTTCCACTTTGCTACTGGTCTTCCTTCAAATCAGTCCAAGTTTCCATGCAGCGGATATCAAATTTAACTTGATTTTTTCACCATATTTTATATGAAGTCACTGGTCACTGAACTATACTAGCTTCAACTGATACTAATCGTAATGTAACGTCCTTTGTCGCTATTTTGTAGCAGAATTTATGGCGAAGGAAAATAACCAATAAAATAGCTACTAACCGGAATTTTGAAAGTTTAGTGCGTCTCATTGACACCAGAGGCGCTGCAACTATGCATGATTAGAAATATGCAAAAAGCAGAGTTTGAAAAATAATGAAGTTTTCCACTCTCTCTCTCTCTTCTGGAGAAGAAAATTTCTGTGCAGAAGAAACAAAATTTTCATTAACAAAAAATCTTTAAATTTTTGTAAAATTTTTAAATTAACAATTGGGTGTGTTTTATTAAATACATAGGGCCTAGTTCATAAAAAATATTTTGATTTTCTAAAATGTTTATTAATCAAATTTCCATAGAAAATATGTTTCATAAACTTCTTATCAAACAAGAATATTTTTTATGAATAGGGCAGATAATAAATAAAATTATTTTTCTAAAATAAAATAAAAATACTTTAATTATTTCCTGAAAAGCACCTCAAGCCGAACTTATCAAGCCATAATCGCAAAAAAAAAACTTAACTGACACATTATTGGAATTTTTTATTTTTTTATTTTTTGACTAAACTAATCGATTTTGGTCAAAAATTTATGTTCGAAAATTATTAAACACTTCCACATTTTTAAATGATTAAAAATATATAATTTTCTTGTTTCTAAAAACTCTTCTTCAATCACTTCATTATCTGAGGCAGAATTTTTAGTTTTTCTAAAACAATTTTAAGAATGTTCAAAATAATTTCCTCCCAGAAGAAGATAAATTTTGTCCTTTAAAAACAACTTTTGGAAATCTTTTAAAAATCTATAAATTTAAAAAATATTTTATCATTTATTACTGAAAAATCTTCTTCAATCACTTTATTATCTAAAGCAGCAAATTTAAAATTTTCTAAAACAATTTCGTGCAATTTAATCAAAAAGTTTTCATCTTTGAAAGACTTCAAAAAAAAAATCACAACAATTAAACGTAACAAAAAAAAACTTAAACACGAAAAAATCGCAACTAACCACTAGACTAAATCTCCAAAAAACGATCTCAGCCTGAAGCGATTTGTCTAAAGTAATGAAATGAAATAAGAGATTGTTAAAAGGCTCCCTCAACTAAAGAAACATGATTGTTAAAGCGCTGAAAAGAGGAACTAAGAAAGGCACAAAGCCACCAACCATGAACGTTGTCGATAATGTCAACGATTCATTAGTGCAGTTTAATTTGAATTTTCCCATCATAATTTGCATTAAATTTTGGCCAAAAGGAGTTTATTTAGGTTTCTATTCATTGTTGTTGGCGTTAGAGTTTGTTTGCTTTACTTCATGTTGTTTGTTTTCTCGAATTTAAATCAATTTAAGTATGAAGCAGAGAAAACTAACCAAATGTTGCAATATCTAACGTAAACGAATTCCTGTAAATGCTACTAAGGCCTTCTTGTGTGGAGGGGGAAAGTAATACACCACCACACCATCAATAAAATTTGGCTTGACTGAGGAGGAAAAGTGTGCTGTGGTGGCTTAAACAATTGATGTATACGAAACGTGTGCTGTGGTAAAACAATTGGCTTATTTTCAAGAAAAGTGTGCTGTGGTAGTACAGTCGACTTTTCTATAAGAAAAGTGTGCTGTGGTAGTACGGTTGACTTTTCTATAAGAACTTTTGTATAAGAAAAGTGTGCTGTGGTAGTATGGTCAACTTTTCTATAAGAAAAGCGTGCTGTGGTAGTTACGTCGACTTTTCTATAAGAGAAATCTTAAGTTTAGGTACAGTTGACTTTTCTATAAGAAAAGTGTGCTGTTGTAGTATGGTTGGCCTTCCCATAAAATTGAGATCTGTGGTGGAACAGTCTGCTTTTCTTCTACAGTACATGTTTTCATAAGAAAAGTGTTCTTTGATATCACAGTTGACATTTCTATAAGAAAAGCGTGCTGTGCTAGTACGGTCGACTTTTCTATAAGAGAAGTGTCCAGTTTAGCTACAGTTGAATTTTCTATAAGAAAAGTGTGCTGTGCTAGTACGGTCGACTTTTTTTTTATTAAAATGAGATCTGTGGTGGAGCAGTCTGCTTTTATTCTATAAGAAAAGTTTTCCGTGGCGGAAAGAAGGGAAGTGTGCTGTGGTGTTACAGTCGACTTTTCTATGAGAAATTTTTAATGTCGCTTCCATTTAATTAATATTACTTTATAGTTGGTGAATTATTTGAAAGGAGAACATTTAAAAGATCTTTTGTTTGGATTTTATTTTTAATTTTTTTCCTTCGTAGTAGAGATGCATCAATTTGATGTTGAGTTTTTGCTGTTAAGCGATTTGCATTCAAATATCAAACAATCAAATTTGATTTTTTTAGACAAAATCTTGCTATTCTCTATAATAATAGGGAAGTAAAGTTAAATTAGGGAATTTAATTTTGAAAATTTGAAGAAACAAGTCGAAAATGGTTAATATGTACAACATGTATAAGTGATCGAAGGAGAAAGTTTAAAATGTATTGACGGCCTATGTCGGGATCTTCACGCTAGTTTCTAAGTTAGACAGTGAGTTACTTTGAACAGTGATAAAAGGATGAAGTAGTAATTATGTGGAGGAATTTTTCAAGCTTAACAATTGTTTCTGGTGCTGCCAGCTATGATTTTTTATAACTTTTTTTTTTAACACAACACAATCCGCGAAGCGATTAGTTTGTCTGCGGAATATACCCAGGGTCTATGGCGGGAATCGAACCCACGACCTCTGGACTGAGAGGCTAGCATTGCTACCTCTCAGCCACAGGGCCACTATAAAATTTATTTTTCTTACAAATTATTACGACTATAAGATTTATCAGATCATATTGCTTTCAATTGCATATCTACTGCTTGTTGTTCTTTTTTCTTTTTTCGTTGGCAAGCAAAATTTAATGTATGTATGTAGTCTTCAAAAATGTAACAATATATTAAAAAAAAATTGGAATTCTCAATTAGTTCAGGTGAATATTTTCCAGTAGTGTAAAGACTTTTTGACTTATAGTGGTGTTAATTCAATTAACGCAATATAACAATGATTTTAAAATTAAAAAAAAAATTTGTTACCAAGCTTAAAAAAATTATTATATTATTATAAAAAATTATTAATTACACTGTGCTCGAACTCGAAACTACTACTGAAAAATATTCACATGAACTAATTGAGAATTATAAAGAATATTCAATATATTACCTATGAATGTTAAACTTAATGAGAATTATATTGAGATTTCGTTTCTTCGTAGTGTTTAGAGTTTTATCAAAATAATATATTTGATTTGTGCTTATATTACTTAGAATCTACAACAAATCAATCAAAAAAAAAGGAATTTGCAATAAAACTTCTAAAACATAAATTTTCATTGCAGAAAATTTATTTCTTTCAAAGCAAAATATCCTGGAATATGTAAAAGAGAAAATCTAAATCATTTTAAAAACTTACAAATAAATTTCGAATTTATGAATAGCAATTGTTTAAAAAAAAATGAGCAACAAAACATGACAGAAATATACAACAAACATTGGTGACAGCTAATCCTTTGTCATCAAATCTCATTACCATAGACCACATAATTTTTCTTTTAAATTTTTAAAAAGCCAACAAATGAATACATGAACATCGAATAAAGCCACAAAAATTCAAATGCAAAGCCTCTTGTTTACCACATCCCAGCTAGCATTTGGGTGATCATTTTTGGCACAAATATCTTATATGATTCTCTACAGATCGCTTTTGATGATTAAAAAGTGATTTATCACTTGGGCGATTGAAAGAGGATTCACTTATGATTCATCTATATGATCGAATAATGATTTCTTGAAAATAGAGGAACATCATGCAAACCGCAAAAAGGTGATTTAAATGATTTAATATGAAAATTGCTCAAAAATAATCAGCAAATCGTATCATAACTGATTCTTTGGTATGATTCATCTGTAGGGTACCATTTTCTCACAACGGGAGTATCATTTACGATCGAAAAATGAGCTCATATACGGTTATTTTTCCCGTCAAGCTGATTCGGAAACGATTGGATTATGATACAAAATGCTACCTGGGATATTCCATATACATACATATATGTAAGTAATTGTATGTATCTATGTATGTATGTTTTTAAACAGAAAAAGAAAAATAAGTTACAAAATTTGCATACACCATGCAACATAGTAACTCTAAACTCCAAACAGTAGCCTTTTTGTGACTCAAATGAATTAAACAAAAATCTTAGAAACGATGATGATGATGATGATGTTGATGATGATGTTGATGACGAGCTTGATCTACTGTTAGATGAAGAAAACAGAACTTTTTTTTTTTGATAGCAACAATTGCTCGGTAGGTAGCAAATTGGAACAATTTAAATATAATTTTTTCTTTATTTCTTTTACAACATCTACATACATGTGAGTCGTAGCAAATAAAATCGGGTAGGCAAAGAAATATTTTAAAATTTTCCTTGCAATCATATGCAAAATATAGAAAATGTTTCAACAAAAAAAAAAAATTCGTTAACATTTATTGCATACATGTGGGCCGCATAGAGTGCACTGCTATGCCACAAAACCAAGCAACCTCCCGATGTGCTGACATGTCTTGTTGTCTGCTACGAGTATATGGCAAAATGCGGTATGAGTATGGGCATATATCATTTGTGCATCAAGCCATTCCGTGTAAGGTGACCAACATGGATTTTGTGAGCCTTAGCTGGTGAATAATAATAATATTAATAAGAAAGATGAGGTTAGACATATTTGCTTTGGTATCCTTCAAGCGCAATTGAAAGATTTTTCATTTGAATATATCGAAGATGGGGCTCTGCTTAGTAAAGACTTCTTTCTGTTTTACGGGTCCATTAACGGACTAAGACTTTGACCTCGTTCTAAATTATATGTGTATGTATATGCATGCCCATAATTATCAAAGTGATTAAAGTCAACTACATATTTATTGTTTCAAGATATCCAGTGGATTACATTTGAATAAGTGAACAACTATTTGTAGGTATATTATGAAATAAATTTATTTTTGAGTTGTAATAGTGAAGATTAATAATAATGTATTCAATATTTAATGAATATTGATTGAAGATTTTTTAAGATTCATTCAATATGTCCAAGCTAAACTACGTATGACTTAGACCACTTTAATAATTATGGGCACATATTTATCAGATATTATGATTATGTTCCTGACGAAATTTTTACTCGAAAAAAAATTTTTTTCACTGAAGCTAAATTCAACAAATTTTTTTTGATACAATTTTTGACACAAGAAAAAAAATTTTTTTTAAATAAACAAAAATTTTAAAATATTTTGTTTAATAAAAATTATTAAAAAAAAAAAAATAAAAAAAATTTGTTTTGCTGCAGTTAAGTTCATTCATTTTTTTAAATAAAACTTTTTGACACAAGAATTTTTTTTAAATAAAAAAAAAATTAAATAATAATTCTTTCTAAAATAAAAATTATTAAAAAAAAAAAAAATTTTATGAATCAAACCAGTTCACATATTCCATTTGCGATAATGGCTGAGTATATACAGTATAAATCTACATTAACTGATACCACACACAATAGACCAAAGACAAAGAACTCTGATGCTGAAGGTGTATTGGCCTTCGAAAACCCCTAGTTGTTCCGTTCTGCTAGTGTTTGTCAGAATATTTACAATTAACTTTGGTGGTATTTGTTCATTAATAATTATCACATGTAATTTGCATTACAAAGCAATACGATCAGGCTAAAGATCAGCTCATAAATTTTTTTTAATAATATTAAATAATTTTATAAAAAAAAATTATTTTTGAAGAAAAAATATTATTAAAAAAATGTCTCAAACAAATGAATAAAGTCAGCTAAGGAAAGACAGCAAACTTCGTATGAAAAACATTATTTGAAAAAAAAAAAATTTTTTTTGGAAAATCAGAATATCGTACACAAAAAATATTTTTACAATCAACACCTTAATTAAAAAAAAAATAAATATAAATTTATCAAAATTTTTTTTAATCAAGTAAACTTTTAATTAATATTTTAATCAAATAAATTTTTGTTAAAAATTAACAGCCTTATTTATAAAAATTATTAAAGCTTTATAAACGATTTTTAAAACAAATTTTCATATAAATTTTTTCATATTAAACCTTTATAAAGCCCTAATAATGTTTATAAATAAGGCTGTAAACTTTTAAATAATTTTTTGTATTTTTTTCCATTTACAGGTGTTGATTGGCAACAACAATTTTTCGGTTAATAATTTATACTAGAAAAATTTTTTTTGAAGCACGCAGTTGGTCACATTATTGTTTTAGCGATGAATAATATTTCACATTTTTCACAATTTTGAATGCCAACTTAAAAAAAATAAATAAGCAACAAAAAAATATGAACAACAATTGTGCGGAGGAGATGACAAACATAAACTATGCCTCTGTTGAAAAATAAACGTACGCAATTTCTGTCAGTTCTTCTTTTTAGCGTTTATATTTTTCGGAATTGTGATGATATGCAGCCGAAACTGAAGGAGAATTCAACAAGAGCAACAACAACAACAACAAATAGCATTATAGCGAATGATATGATACGGTCTTAACAAAATAACAATTCGCTGCATACAAATCAGCAACATTAAGCACATCAACCATAGAAATTGCTTTCGAGAGGTTTAGTAACATAAATCTGGGGCCACTCACTAGCTGGAGTGGAATCATAAGGCGCTACTTTATTTAGAGATGGAGGAAAAAATATTTAAGAGAATTACATGTGGCCTAAGTGATTAAAATTTACTATATTCAAACGAAAAATTTCTTGTGTCATACGATAACGTATTCTCTCTTCTCTTATTAACATGTTTAATTGATTCGGTCAAACTTTTGCTTAAAAATGTCATTGATTGAAAGTTTTATTAAAAAAGAAGTCTACTGACGAGTTCCATAAGTTGCAACGAAATGCTTATAGACAATGCTTAACCATAGCATAAAAACAATCCAAATTTTCAAATAATATAAGGACATTTTGTCAAATAAATATACTTTGGTATTTCATCTTTTATTAAAAGTTTAATTGAGTATTCAATAGCAGGCACAACTAAATTTTTTAATTGATTATTTATCTATTTTTTTTTATTTAAATTATAATAAAATAATTAAACTTTTGCTTAAAAATGTAATTGATTAGAAGTTTTATGAAAAAATTTAACTGACTGAACCTAGCTTTTGTTTAAAAATTAAAGTTTTTAAATATTTTAACTGATACAATTAAATTTTTAATTGATTACTTATTTTTTTTGTTTAACTGCAATAAAATGATAAAACTTTCGCTTAAAAATTTAATTTGTGAACATTTTATTAAAAATTAATTTTTTTATAAGCAAGCAAGCTTATATCCGAAATATTGTATACCAGAGATGGGCATCAATCACGTGATTCTAATGAATGAGTGTGTGTGCTCGTGAAAAATATTTTTTTTTTCACGTGAACGTAAAAAATTCAGCGTGGGCGAACGTGTTCACTCGTCATTTCTCGAAGCTATGAAGCTGTGCACATTTTATATTCCGTGAGCCGCCGTATCCAGGTTTAATAAAGCGCTAACCTGTTCACCTGTTTCACTTGATAAAACTTCTGTGTATAGACCTCCTCCATTTATATTAACAATACAACAGAAAAACAGTCACTATTTGGGTAAACAAAATTGTTTTAGGACGACCCAAAACCATGGAGCTCACTGTAAAGATGATATCGCAACTGCTGAAAGATACGGCAGCAAAGGAATAAATAATCTAAAATCTTTCTTCTGCACTGAAAAAGATTTTCCACAATCACGAAACCGAATGAATAATAACATCCAATATATTTACATACAAGGTATAATTTCTTAATCAGGCTCAATCTCAGTATATTTCAAATTATTTTTCTTATAAAATAAAATGTATAGTTCATGGGTAAAATTTCGCAATTTTCTGTAACACCACGCATTTCATTAGTAACCAGAGGTTGCTAACATCAGCTATTTAACAATGAATTTTTAGTGAAATTGAATATGAGAAGTATATCTCTTGATTAAGTGCGCGGTTGAACAGGAAATGCTGCTTTTCCACAGCTGATCGTCTAACTTAACCTTTCGTGCCTTCTTTAGAAAATCAAATTAATTAATAAAATATTTCATTCAATAAAAAGAGTTGGAAAATGCTGAAAATAAAATAATTATGCTGAGCACATATCCTGAATTTCTTGTGCTGTCATTTTCAAAATGTTTGCAATGCCGTTCACATTCAAAAAATATCAAAAACTACAAACATTGCTACTAGTATACACTATTGCGATGTCACACAATGCCATAGTGTGTACTCGGCATTACTATACGATTTCTAATAATAAATAATTTTGTTTTATAAAGGGTTTATTAAACATATGTTGTATGAAAAACTGTTTTATAAACCTCTTATTAATAAAACATATTTTTTATGAATAAGACAGGTAATATTTAATTAAATAAATAAAAACAAAATAAATTCAGTAAAGTGCGACTTTGACTCGCGCACGAAGGGTTCCGTACGTTGGGCGTTGAGCATTTTTTTAATACAGTGTTTTTTTACGTTTTTTTGATTAATTTTCGCTTTTTTCTCGTTTTGGCGATTTTTTAAATTTTGGCGATTTTTTTCATTTTGGCGATTTTTTTCATTTTGGCGATTTTTTTCAATTTGGCGATTTTTTTTTTCATTTTGGCAATTTTTTTCATTATGGCGATTTTTTTAATTTTGGCAATTTTTTCATTTTGGCGATTTTTCCGGTTTTCCGCGATTTATTTTCGATTTAGAATTTTTTTTTAATGTGGTGCTTTTTTTCGTTTTGGCGATTTTTTTTGATTTTGGCGATTTTTTTTGGGTTTGGCGATTTTATAATTTTGAGATTTTTTTGTTTTACCGTTTTTGAAAATTTCAAGAAGTTTGCTCTTACGGTTTCCAAGATACAGCAAGTTATCAAAATTACATAGTCGAAATTACATTAACTGATGGTACACCCTTTAATTAAAATTTTTTAAATTTTAGTATTAATTGTTGTAGTCTGTATAAAAATACACTAACTTTACAAATTTCAAGTGCATATACATACAATTGTATGTATATTACATGGGATTTTAACATTTTTCGTTGCTCGTTTTGGCACACCCTTTAATTTCCAACTCTCATGTATTTGTTGTTGTAGCGGCCAAGGGTCTACACACTGTGTCCAAATTTCAGGTCCGTAGCTCTTACGGTTCTCGAGAAAATACCCTGTGACGGACAGACGGACAGACGGCCAGACGGACAGACGGACAGACGGACAGCGTAGCGAAAACAATAGGGTTCCATTTCACCTTTGGTGTACGGAACCCTAAAAAAGACACCTCTCTTGTCTTAGGACACCAGATTAGAGCTATGCTGCTTAGCTTTACAAAACAAATTCCATGTGTGAAAAAACAATGCAATAAAATTATATTATATGATAATGCCAAATTAGCCGAAAATATTTCAAAACGTTTTTATTTATTTTCCAGCTGCGTATGATTAATGTATTGCTTGCGGTTGGCGACGGCTGTTACCCGACTTACAGCATAACAGCCGACGAAACATTTTGTTTCGTTTATTTTCGTACTCTGCTTTTAAGTACTCGTACAAAGAAGTCAAAACAAAAATTAGTTTATAACTGTAATAGTGTCGATTATTTTTGTTAAGAAAATCGCGTCTTAGCTCCTGAATCGCACCATAAAGAGCATAGCTCCAATAAACATGTATCATAATAAAATTATCGCAATCATGCCATAATCATACCTTTTTTTCCCGGTATATATAGAGAATATACTGACGTTTATTTAGCCAAAAGAGTTCCTGAGAAATATTTTAATAATTTCAAATTTGACTTCAACTTCACACTATAGGGTACTTTTTATTCCACGATTAAAATAAAACAAACAAGCACATGAAGTGTAGATGATGTACGTTTTGTTTGTTGCTAAAATTTGCAGCCTCTATGGCGTCTTTGTGATATTTTTTTTATTTTTATTTTCGCAAGTGCTACAAATATTGGCGGCGACAGTATGTTACTCGCTTGGTTGCTTTCCCCCTCCAAAATAAGAAAATACGAGTATGTTTGCAAAACCAACTAAGCTAAGCAAAAATCAGATTTGCAAATGCTACAGAGGCGTGCATTATGATTATAAGCACAGCAACATGAGGCACAAATACCAAATTGCAGTTGTTTTCTCGTTTGCTGTTTAGTTGTCATCAGTGCCATCATACGCATGATCGCTAAGCTTTACACTCCCTTAACCAAAGAGCTCTTACCATCCATAAGAGTTTGTAAAATATTTTCAGTTTATTTTTTATTTCATTCTGTTTTCTGGAAACGCATGAACAAACTTTATTATCATAGTGGCAACTATTTTGTAGAATATTTAGGATTTTTACCCTCTTCCAGCTGCAGCAGGCCGCCTGGCAAATGTATCATTGTTTGCCTATATGCTTATTTTGCTTTGATTAAGTTGGCCAAAAAATAAAAAAGAAAATCACTTTATTTTATATCGTATTTTCATCTGGATTGACATACACATACACAGCCTTTTGAATTAAGGATTTCTAGATTGGTGGCACTTTTCTGTTTTTACTTTTTCTTATGTTGCTCAAACATTTTGTATTATTATTATTATGCGCTTGTTGCATTAATGCAATAATGGTGAGTGTGAGCGTTGTTCACATTTTTGTTGTTGCTGATTTTTTACAGCAAGAAGTCGTAAAAGTTTCAGAAGTAAGTAGTCGTTCATTTTTATCATTTGACATGATATGCCTACATTAAGTCATAAAATTACATTAAATATTGTCATTTGTTTGCAGTGCATGCGAGAAAGATTTCCAATGTTGCTTGTCATGTTGTCTTGCTGAAATAATCAACGATTTCTTTTTTGCACAAACTTTGAACCTACACTTTTACAAAATTGATTCAATTATGTTTTATTATATAATTAAGGGAGAAGAAACGAAAACATAAATTATTTTTTATAAGTTTGTGTAAAAATATATAAAACATATTCTGAGGCCTTTAGCTATAAGGGAAAGAGTAAATTGGGAAATAATAATTGCACTCTGGCACAATCGGTAAGAAACTGGATAAACATGCAAAATACCTTATGAAATAAACTAAATCCTTTTATCAAGAGAATCCAAAAAAAAAATGCAAACATGAAATTGAAATATGAGGGATGCCACGCCCACCTTTCTACTGCTTAGTGCTTTACTTTAAAGTCGTTTTGATAAAAAGACTTCCCCATACAAATTTTCAAGTTTTTAGTTTCATTAGTTCTGTAAATATTAAAAAAATTTAAATTTTCTCTGCATGGGAATTGCTACGCCCACTAGAAATATAAAGAAATTATATAGACTTTTTGTCCTTCTAGATCTTTAGCAATATATACTGTAAAACTTTTAGTTAGATTAGTTCTCTGTTTTAAGAGTCTATAGCATTCAAAAATGAACAGCAGAATCCAAAAGATGTGCACATGAAATAAAATTATGGGAGGTGTCACGCCCTTTTTGCCACTGATTGATGCTATATCCTTGAAATCATCTTTATAAGAACACTTCCTCGTACAAGATTTCACTTCTCTTACTTCATTACTTCCATAAATATTCCAAAAATTTAAATTTCCACTAGATATATTAAAATATTATAAAGACTTTTTGTCCTTCTAGATATTTAGTAATATACTATATATAGCTTTTAGCTAGATTAGTTCTGTTTTAAAAGTCTATAGCATTTAAAAATGAACTAGAGTATAAATTAAATTATGGCAGGTGCCCCACGCCCACTTTCACACTGCTTTATGCTTCGTCCTTAAAATCATGTTTATAAAAAGACTTTCCCACTCACGATTTCTAGGTTCATTAGTTCCATAAATATGTATCTTAAAATTAAAATTTTCTTTATATGGGATGTGCCACGCCCACTTGAAATAATAAAAATTATATAGAATATTTTCCTTCCCGATCATCAGTAATACACTGTGAAGAGTTTGCAAACTTAGTTCTTTGGTTTAGGAGTCCCCAGCTTTCAAACATAAACACAAACCTACAAATATACATACGTATGTAGAGTTCTTCAAAGGAAGTTATCGATAGCACAATTTAAAAGATTGTCCGAGAAATATTTTAAGGCTTGTATTATCGATATAGGATTTATTGTAATTCTTATTATTAGCAAATTTCATGAGACATTTTAACTAATAATAACTAATAAAAAGATGTTATCGCTAATGCGTTCTAATAAAGTATGTTATCGATAACAGAATTCAATGCAAAAATGTTGGCGAAAATGTATGACAATATACTATTTACCTTAAGGAAAATTTTATCGATATTATGTTATTGATAGTAAGAGGCATTAAATAATGTTGCCAATAAAAGAGTGGAATAGAAAAAACTTTCGATAATTCCGTAAGTCGTTGTAATAAAATGTCCTGATATTGTCAAGACGTGAATTGATAAAAAAAACTGATATTTATGTAATGTATAAACTATATATATATATGTAAGTATGAAATATTCTTAGTAAGAACAAAATTGTCCCTGGCAAGTTCTAAGGAAATATGTCATCGATAAAATCAAAATCATGTCATCGATAACAGAGTTTAATAAAAAGAACTGTGTCATGTTTTAAAAAGTATATTATCGATGATATCAATAGCGTGTTATCGATAACATAGCTTAATAAAAAGTATTGTCGATAACTTTAAGTTTGTATATTATCGATGTTATCAAAAACGTGTTATCGATAAACAGCTTAATAAAAAATATAATCGATAACTTTATAGTTATATTTAATAAAAAAAATATTATCTACATGTCATTTTAATTTATATATAATTTATATAAAAATGTTATCGATTCATCGATAACACATTTTTGTCATAAATTCATATTTTAGTAAGACATATCAATAAGTAGTCTCACGAAACTTTAAAAATTTATAAAAAAAAATTAACCCCCATGTTATCGATAAATTATCTCTGAAAAACGTATAAACGATAAAGCGCTGTTATAAAAAATTTTAAATGATTTTTTTGATCCAAAACTAGTTGTTCTTTTGAAAAATGTTAGCGGTGACACAAAACAGAACTGTTATCGATAACACATTTCACTTTATGATTAACCACAATATTTTTCTTTTATTATTTTAATTTTTTCTTAAAACATGTTCTGATATAAAAAGCTTGTTTGATTCTAAAATATTGCCAAAATTTTGTTGAGCTTTTGCAGCGAAATTGTTTTATAGATAATCATTTTTCCCAGGATTCCAGCATGTGAATCCTACATATTTTTCTTATACATTATATATTTCCTGAATTTACATAAGTTTACCTTTCAAATTTTGCAATACAATTTCTATAACCAACAAAATTCAGCTTATTTATTCATTTGTTTTACCACAATTTTTAAAATGCATATTTTTCATATATTTTATTTTCAAAAATTTTTATCAAATTAAAAAAAAAAACAATATCCAAGTATTAATTGTGCAAGCTCATTGAACTAAACGTAATAAAACTTTAAATACTTGTGGGAGTATTACGTACTTATTTATGCTTTATTGGTGGTAAACCAATATTGTTAACTAACGAAATCGATAACATTGACACCTGGCAAACAAATGCATACAAACAACGAATCTCCCGGCGTTGTGTTTTTAATTCCCTAAGCTGATTTATACAATTTATTTGTTGATGGAATTAATTTGTATAATTCGAAAAGAAAAAAAAGTTATATAGCTCTTAATTTTCACAGCATTTTTCGTTTTAAAATTGAATGTTTAATTAGTCAAATTATGCTGAACACACAAGTAAAATGTTAATTAATGTTTTTTTAACGGTTTTAAATCATTTCGGTTTAAGGAAATTACTGAAAAATCACCACACCATTGATAAATATGTATGTAAGGTAATATCATTATTGTGATAACTAACAATAAAAAAAAATCAAGAACAATGATAACAAAACAAATTTCAGACTGCACCTCATAATAATAGCATCATATATGATGTTTTGTTAGACATACTGATTCTAAGGTATAAAAATCGTAAGTATAGCTTACGTTTAGTTTTTGTGAAAAAGGATATATGGGAGGTGGGCATGTCCTTGCAACCAATTAAACGAAATTTACAGCAGGGCTAAAACGCTTAAATTTAAAAGTATTTACTTATTTTCGGCGCACTATAACTATAAATATGTATAGCTAAAAGCTAGTTATTGAGAAAAAGGATATATGGGAGGCAGACATGTCCCTGCACATAATGACATAAAATTTACAACACAGCTGATACATGTTGTTTCGGAAATAGTTACTTATCTTTAGTACATTCTAACCATAAATTCAGCAAAAATAAATTTTTTTTGAAAAAGGATATATGCGAGGTACAAATTTCCTTGCACTAAATGAAGCAAAACTTACACCAGAAACAAGACGCGTGATTTAAGAAGTAACAACTAATTTGTAGTGCATTCTTTTCATAAATGCTGCTAAGCTTTAGTTTTTTTTGAAAAAGGATATATGGGAGGCAAGCATGTCTTTGTACCGAACGCAACGAAATTTACACCAGAGCTAAAACGCGTAATTTTAGAAGTATTTACAAATTTTTATCGCACTATCATTATAAATGGAGCTTAAATCTAGTTTTTGTGAAAAAGGATATATAGGAGGCAGACATGTCCTTTCACCGAATGACAAAACAATTACAACAGAGCTAAAACACGTAGTTTCGAAAATAGTTACTTATTTTTAGTGACTTCTTATCATAACTGCAGCAAAATATTCAGTTTTTGTGAAAAAGGATATATGTGTGGCATGCATTTACTTGCACCGAATAGGAAAAAACTTGTACTAGAGATAAAATGTGTAATTTTAAAAGTAGTTACTAAATTTGTAGCGCATTACATTTAATTATGCAGCTAAAGTCTAGATTTAGAGAAAAAGTATATATGGGAGGTGGCCAGTCGTTGCACGGAATTAAACTAAACTTATAACAGAGCTAGAACACGTCATTTGAGGACATTCTAATCATAAATGCAGCTTAAATCTAGTTTTTGAGGAAAATTATATATGCCAGGTAGGAATATCCTTTCACCGAATAAAAAAAAATTAACAAAGGAGCCTAAATGCGTTATTTTAGAAATACTTAGTAATATTTAGTATGTACATTCTAATTACAAATGCAGCTGAGTTTTTTTTTTTTTTGAAAAGGATTTGTGGGAAGTAACCGCGTTCTTGCACCGAATGAAACCAAATTTTTATTCATTGAAGGCATATAAATTAACATACATTCTTATACAGGGCACTTTGAAAAAAGAGTGCGTTATAAGCGAAAATTCGCCATAGCCGAAGTTCTTTATAACGGTAATAATTTATATTATATATTTACATATTATAACTGTTATAGATGTTATAAGTCCTACAAATTTTTATATAAGAAAGGTTGTTCTTAACAAATGACAACTATCTATAACCGATGTAGGTTTTAACCGGACTCTACTGTTTAATCATATTCGATATTTGGCAAAAAGCCAGTGACCACATCATTTGCACGTACATTTTCTTATTATCGAATGACTTATTTGACACACGACGATAATAATAAAATATTTGACATGCTTTAAATTTTAACATTAGCTACGAATACCAAACGAAAGAATAGAAATTAAATAAGTATATTTAATACTTTGTTGCATGCATGCATGCATACTTCTGTGCCTGCCACTCGTATTAACATTTTAAGCATTAAAATGCATGTGTTCGTTCGACTGTGCTTATAAATTGTATGTTTGCCTTAAAGATTAAAATATTTTAGCTGAACCAAAAAAAAAAAACACCACATACAACTATTTGTATTAATTCTAGCATTCTTATTAAAGACAAATAAATAAGTATTTATTTTCAATTTTTTTCTACTCTTGTTGTTTTTCTGTTCACTTGAGGCTATTTTTGTTGTTGCCTTTATTGAGGAGCTCTTTGGTGGGTTAAGTCATAAGTTTTGTGTTTGTTGTTGTTGTTTGAAAATTTATATGTTTTGTTAAGTCTTTAATTACCAAAGACACTAAATCCATTTCAACTGTCTCAAATTTGACAATTTTAATGCTTGCATACCACCCAGTTATTCCTAATTCCAGCACAAGCTTTGTTTTTTTGTTGCTTAGTGTTGTTGTTGTTGCTCTTGCTTTCATGTGTTGCATCCTATTTGTTTCATTACCTACAATATGGCTCAATATCTGTTTGTCTTCGTATATATCCAAGTGCTTGTAATACGTATTGGTTAGAGAAGCATCTCTTTGAAGATCTAGTTAAGAAATGGTTTAAGCAAATTCACACCATTTCCAAAAATTTATTACTGATAGAACTTTTCTCAGAAACACCAATTTAGTTAATGTCGTATAACATCCTACTTTCAACTAAGTCCCAGTCCAGACTTGCAATTCTTGAATATGTGTGATAGTGTTGAAATAGAAATATATACTTTTTGTATTCCTGTCTCGCTCTTTTGCACTAAAAAGTAAAAAGTTGCTGCAACAAAAATTGCAAGTCTGGACCGGCACTAACTTTCAGTAACAACAATGGTCCTTAGTCGGACAAAAATATCTAAACTCAAAAATTTTATATTTAAAGAAATTACAAAACCTCAATGTTTATAGAAAAATTGTCAATAAATTATTGAGAATTACAAAACTAAAATTATAGTAGGCTAAGAAACATTTTCAATATACAACAAATAATATTATTCAACATGTGTTGCCTATTTGGTTTTCTACTACCATGAAAAAATAATTTTTTTAATTTCGTATTAAATTAAAATATAATATTGCAATTTTTAATTTAGCAAAAAATTCGCAAATTTTTTCAAAATAAAAATGATTTTATAATTTTTAAATTTTGAAAAAAAAATCTCAGAAATTTTAATAAAGTTTTTATACATGGCCAAAGACCATACTTTAAGCAAAAATTAAATGAATTCGTTTTTACATTTTGAACTTGCACCCTATATCTGGCAGTGGTCGAAAATTATTAATTCGCAAAAAAAAATTTCGAACAAAAAAAATTGGTTTTATAATTTTCAAATTTGTAAAAAAAATTTCTCAGAAATGTTAATGAAGTTTTTATAAATGGCGATAGAGCATACTTTAAGCATGCAATTAGTGATATTATTTTTGCATTTTGAAATTACACTCTACATCTGGCAGTGGTCGAAAATCATAAATTTTCAAAAAAAAACTTTTGTAGTTTATGGGTCTGTAAAAAATTTTGCACCGGTTGCCTCCAAAGCACTTGAAGGACATTATTAATTAACATGTAGAAACTAAAAAGGTTGCTGGGCCAAGACTTAAAAAAATTACATTTCAGATAGAAATGGAAAAATTTACTAAAATTTTTATTGTTTTGATTGTGAAGTTAGCTGTGTGTACACATTTAAAATTAATTACTTGACATTATTCATCTTATTTTGGTTTAATAAAAACTTATAAATTAAATTTTCACCTTATAGCAGGTAATATGTGCTTGACGTAGAAAAGTTGTTTAGGGTCTTCTTCAGCCGACTTCGAAAAAGGAGGAGCTTAGCAATTCGTCAATTTTTTGTTTGTTTTTTACTTTACAACTTCATAACCTTCAAGACCACTTTTAAAAATGCACTTATTCTTTAAGAGTGTATAGCTCTAGTAAAAAATGTGGGCGTGAATACACCCACTAATATTTCCCCCTTGATTTTATGAATTATTATTCGATAGCTACAAAACTAAGAAAAAACATTAGGCTGTGGTAACGTTACAATCTCAGAGTTGAAAAAATGGGCGGAGCCACGCCTATTAGAGCTTAGTATTATATTTTACGTGCTTCTATTTGACCGATATTTACAAAAGTTGACACACAACCTAAACTGTAAAACAACCTGAATCTGGCATTCAAAGAAGTACGCGTGGCCACGCCCATTTAATATAATAATTCACGTGCTTGTGCTTGACCGATTTTTACAAAACTAGACACACGCCTTTAATTTTTAAAAATACAAAATCTTGTATACCAAAAAGTAGCCAAGCCCATTAAAGTTTAATATTATATTTGAAGTGCTTCTACTTAACCTATTTTTAAGAAAGTTGGCACACACCTTGAGCTTTAAAAAATACTTCATTTTGTGTTGAAAAAAGTAGGCGAGGGCACGCCTATTAAAGTTTAATATTATATTTCACGTGCTTGTACACAACCAATTTTCACGGAACTTGGCATACACTTTGAGCTCCTTAAAAGACACAAGCTTGCATTAAAAAGTGGGCGGTCCACACCCCTTAAAATTTAATTTTATATTTCAGCTGCTTTAACCTTATAGATTTTTACGAAAGTTGGCACACAACTTGAGCTCTGAAAAATACTTGATATTGTGCTAAAAAAAAGTGGGCGGTGCCACGCTCATGAAAAGAAAGTACGGAATGATATGTAGTTCTACGAAACCTTGCAAAGAGTTTCGCCTCTTAGAATTACATGATTTTGTGCTTAAAGAAGTGCTGCTGCCTGACCATTTTTACGAAACAGATTTGTACGATTTTTATGAAACTTAAATTTTTTAAGTTTTTTTAGGCTAAATTTTAAACTCGTAAACGGTGTACTTTTTGTAAAAAAATTTATAAAAAAGGGTGTACGTATTTATGTATTCCAATGAATTGTCTGTTGCTATTTTTCTTCGATTTTTTTTTATTTGCTCTAGCTGTTTGTAACTGTAGCTTTTAAATCACATCATTTCTATCTGTATCTAGTCAGATGCGTTGATATTTTTTTGCAACATAGTAGATACATGTGTGCATATGGGTGTGTGTGCAACAGTATTATTTTGCAACAAAAATAAACCAAACGTACGCAATAAGTTCGATTGAATGAATGCTCAGTTGTATTTATATTCGAATGAACGTTCAGCCGTGTTTGTTTGTTTGTTTGTTATACAAGAGGTATCGGTTTAAGTTCTATTTCTTCTTTTTGCTATATTTCTCGGATTTGAATTGAAGAGCTTTTGTTGCACATGGCAAGAGCATTGTTGTTGCTATTGCAATAGCAGTTAGCAAGAGAAAAAAAACCTTATCGAGTGTGGAGACACTAGTTCAAAGATTTGCAGTTATAGATTGTAAATTGCAGTACCACGCATTGCAATATAACAAAAAAAACAGTACAGAACTGAAAAGGAAGATGGAAAAAACAACAAAGTACACAACACAACACTATGCAAATGAAGACAGTGGGGCAGAAGTAGTGTTATGCCTTTGAATATGACTATTTAACAATTACATTTTTTGAAATTATTGCCCGCTTCTTTTCGGCTTAAGTAATACGTATTATTAAAAATTATTTACGAAAAAAAAATTTTTTTTTTAATTTCTTTTTTTATTTTTAAACATTCAGATTAGCTTATAAGCTCACTGTGTCTGCTTGTTAGATGGGCAAAAACGTTTTCAGTTTTCCAAATAAACTTTAAGCAAACAAACGAAATATTTTCCAGAAAACTAGAACACAGCAGGCTGACAATTTTTACAATAACTGCAACCAAGGAAGATGAAAGAAAAAAAAATCACCAACAATATGCCTATAACAGTTCAAAGTCTATAAAAATGCAATATCGGTAGACTACAGTGGATATGACTATTGCAACACTATACAAGAAACAGCTTATATTAAGGCTAATAAAAACAGACAAAATAAACCAACTGCAACAACAAAAGTTTCGATGGAAAAAAGGAACTCTTTGCAGGAGAATCAGCAGTAAAGCTTCATATGTTTGTTATCCTTAGACAACTCGAAATGAATACAACAATTTATGAACACTACGAGTACTAGCAAAATTGTATAAAAAATTCTGTCTTTGGAATAAAGCAGGCAGAGAATGGCAGAAAAAAATACAGACCTACATATATCCAAATATACAATTTAAAAAAGGAAACCTAACAAATATATTAGGGGTCATATTTTGTATTTAGCACATTTTTCCATGAAAAAGAGATAAGCTCAGTATATGAAGGCATTGCAGCGTTTACCAATCTTAAATCACAACAACAACCTTAGCATCTCAATCATCTGATCCATTACCATTAAAACAATGTTATTGGCAGCGGCAAAAAAGAAAGAAGTACTTAAGTCGAGATAAGCTAATTTTAAGTTAATGGCACTTCTATATTTTTATTATTTTGTGTAATTTTTCACGAAGTTATAGTGGAATGACTTTCTCCTCAAGTTTTCTCGACTTATAATCTTATTTGGAATAATAGCTAAACTGGTGGAGCTAAACTTTTTTATTTTCTTGGGTGGTAAGGGAGGGGCATTAACACTGGTATTCTAGCAGTTATTGAAATTTTTTCATGTTTTTGTATCCTGGAAACCGTAAAAGTTAAACTCTTGAAATTTTCAAAAACGCTAAAACTGATAAATAGCGATATAAAGAATGCCGAAATTAAAAATCGCCAAAATAAAAAAAGCGCTTAAATAAAATATTTATAACCAAAAATTATATAAATCGCTAAAATTTAAAAACAAAAATAATATAATCTCTAAGGAAAATTGCTGAAACTTAAAAATCTCTGAAATTTTAAAAATCGCCAAAAAACAAAAAAAAATCATTAAAAATAAAATAAATCGCTAAAATGCAAAAAATTACCAACATTTCAAAAAATCTTAAAAACGCTAAAATTGATAAATATCGATATATGAAATACCGAAACCAAGAATCATCAAAATTAAAAAAAAAGCTTAAATGAAATATATCACCAAAAATAAAACAAATCGCTAAAATACAGAAAAATCAACATAAGTAAAATGGACGGCAAAAAAACTAAAAAATCGCAATATACCGAAAAAAAAACGCCACAACGAAAAAAACTGCAAAAACAAAAAAAAATTGCTTAAACTAAAAAAACGCTAAAACAGAAAAAATCGCCAAAATTAAAATAAATTGCTTAAATGCAAAAAAAAATCACCAAATTAAAAAAAAAATCTTAAAAACGCTAAAACTGAAAAATACCGAAATGACAAATCGCCAGAATAAAAAAAGCGCTTAAATGAAAAATATTACCACAAATAAAATGCATACACCTAGGGAAAAAACAGCTTAAAATCTATAAAAAAAAACCATATTGAATTAATAAAAAAACATTAACGAAAGTCTAGTCATGTTGAAATTTCTTATTTCAATATCGAAAAATATTAATTTACAGTATTAATTTATTAATTTTATTTATTTTTAAGTATCTCGCCATACATTTTCTATTATAGACCTAAAATGCAGAAAAATCAACAAAAATTAAAAACTCGGCAAAAAACTAAAAAATTGCCAGAAACCGAAAAAATCGCCACATCAAAAAAAAACTGCAGAAATTAAAAAAAATCGCTAAAACTAAACAAGCTGCCAAAAACAAATTAAATCGCTAAAATGCAAAACAAAATCACTAAAAGTAAAAAGTTCACCAAAGAACCAAAATAAATTGCCAAAAAACCGAAAAAAACGCCAAAACTAAAAAATGTGACAAAACTAAAAATATATGTATATTGTTAAAAAAACAAACAAAAGCCAAAAATGGAGGAAAATTCACCAAAACGAAATAAACGCCAAAATTGAAAAAACCGTCAATACAAAAGAAAATCGCCACCAACTGAAAAAATTGCTTAAAAACAACCAAAAAAATCGCCAAACAGAAACAAGCGCCGTACGGAATCCTTTCTGTGAGGGTCAAAGTTGCACTTTACTGAATTTATTCCTTAATGCCACAGAAATAATGTTGCTGAAGTATTTAAGCAATTTATTAATTCAATTAATTTTAATTTGTTTGAGACTATTCAAAATGTGTGGTTGAAGTCTAGTGATGATATACGCAAAGCACCAATGAAATGCATGCTGAAGTATGTTATAGCATAGAATATAAATACCTATTACGTTTTTTTTATGTTCACATGACTTAAGTCGAGATTGCCTTAACTAACTGAACTAACTAACATTTTAAAAATTTAATAGGAGAGCAGCTTTTATGGTTGTTTTATACATTCATTCTTATGGCTGCGTCAAAAATCTTTTTACTTATATAGGCACACAAGTAATGCATGCAGTCATGAAAATTGTAGACAATGTGTATTATGACTTATAAAGTCTAGTAAAGGACTTAACTCATTTCTCAAAAAAAAATGTCAGTTATGTCGGTTAGTTAAAACAGCGACAGCTGAAACCTTCTCCAATTGTTAATAGCTTCCACCAGTTAGCTAATTTCTTACAAACAAGTTCCTAAGCAAGGAAGGAGCAAGGACGAACACTGGCAAAGTTTTACATCTAATATTAAAAGCTCTTATTTTGTATAAATTTTTTTTTGTCATACAAAACCAAAGTTACTCGTAAAACTATTAATTAAGCAGAAATAGGAAAACATTTTTTTCCAATTTCCCTTCATTTTTTCAATCTTAAAAACTATTGTGCCAACTTTATAAAGATTTATATTTTTCCATCTTCTAAAGCATTTTACTAAATGCATTTTTTTCCAGTCTTATTACCATTTCATTTCACCAAATGACTTGATAGTATTTGTAGCCTTTAGTCTATTTTAAAACTTGTGCAAAAGATATTTTTATTTACTTTAATTTCGTTTTTTTTTTCTTAAACAGTCGGATTTCTTCAATTTATCTTTGATGTTGTTTTTTTCTATATTTCAAAAGACACATATAAAAAACTAAAACTTTAAAAGCAGAAAAGAAAATAGTCCTACACTCACTAGCAAATCATCAAATACACACATATTAAGTGATTTCCCAAAAGGAAAAAAATTAAATTAAGAAATATTGTAAGATAGTAAAAGCATCCCAGCTAGCATTTTGTATCATAATCGAATCTTTTCCGAATCAGCTTAACGGGAAAAATAACCGCATATGAGCTCATTTTTCGATCATAAATGTTACTCCCGTTGTGAGGAAATGGTACCCTACAGATGAATCATACTAAGGAATCATTTATGATACGATTTGCTGATAAATTTTTGAGTAATTTTCTAGTACTATTAAATCATCAAATCACCTTTTTGGGGTTTCTTTGCATTTTGTTCCTCTATTTTCAAGAAATATAAATTTGATCATATAGATGAAATCATAAGTGAATCCTTTTTCAATCACCCAAGTGATAAATCAGATTTTAATCATCAAAAGTGATCTGAGCAGAATCATATAAGAGATTTATGCAAAAAATGATCACCCAAATGCTAGCTGGGATGTGGCTTTTAATCCTTCACAAAATTACTTTTCCCCACACAAAATGCTCTCTGCTGTGTTTCTTTGTATAGTTTTATTTAAAATATACTTGTCATTTCTTATTTATACTTCGAAATTATTGTTTTTACAAGATTAGACTTTATAAAATGAACCAGCAAATGCAAAATTCTTCTCTCACTCTGCTTGCTTGTTAGGCAAGTATGCGGCGCATATGTCTGTATGCAGCAGGCAACACTTGCCACCAAGTAATTTAAATGTAATTGATACTGTTGTGTGTTGCATATTAATGATTTTAACTACTCCTTCAACATTCGGCTTAAACCAAAGGAAATTTATTTGCCATGT
The DNA here is from genome assembly GCA_944452675.1 of Tachina lurida. Lineage (NCBI taxonomy): Eukaryota > Metazoa > Arthropoda > Insecta > Diptera > Tachinidae > Tachina > Tachina lurida. The sequence goes on from OX101756.1 coordinate 10,407,494, forward strand.
TTAGTTTTTAGGTTTTTGTTTTTGCTCTGTTGCATTCGCAACAATGTTCAGCTACAATTAAAATTATGTTCAGTAAAGCAAAGGTTAAACATTTTGTTGAATGGCTTAAACACTCTTTACTGCACGTATTTTACTTTACATGCACAAGCTTGCGGTTCATTTTGTATTTTGACTGATATTTTTAACATAGATCTGGGGTCTAATCGCCGCTTTCGATAGCGAGCTGATTTGATCACGTTGTTGTCAGTTTGATATTATAGCTTTCGATATCGAAACTTATTATTACATTATTAGATAGTGAATGCCATAATTGCAAATAGAAAAAACGTGACCGAATCCGCTCGTTGTCGACAACGGAGACTAGACCCCTGCAGAAAATACCCGTCAGCAACCTTTCATATTCTTCTCAAATTTCCCGTGACTTAAAACCTTGAAGATATTTAATCTTCATTTTGAATTTTTGTTTTTGTTTTCAGAAAAGCTAAAAGTTATTGTTAAAGTTTTCACTTTAATTCTTAGCGGGAAAATCAGTAAATAGTTAAAGGCGGGAAAATAGCGCATTTAATTTAGACTCTGGCAACGCCAACAGCCGTCTTATACAGGAACTTACTACACACATCTTTGATATCAAAGGACAGACTCACAATTGCTGCAGGCTGAAGAGACCCAATGTATTTAAATAAATTAATGGGTGGCCTTAGATTTGGCGACACAATTTCTTTGACGTTTTTTTTTATTGTTTTGTTTTCTTAATCGTATGGTTTTTTTTTTTTTTTTTGATAAATTTACAAATAAACCGAGTTTTTATTAAGGAATGTGTGTGTCTGGCAAAAAAAAAACACACGCAGTTGAGAGTTTTTTTTAATATTTTCACATTTTGCATAAATAAAAATGTGCGCAGAATATTGATTTATGAGTCGCAAAATGTAAAGTTAGACTTTGGAGAACTATTTTTATGGAGCTTTTATAATGTTTGTTTTAAGATTTATTTAGCTATTGTAAATTTTTAATACAATGTTGGTAGAAGGAAATCATTTCTTTTTTTTTTATTAGTTCGTTTTTTTGTACGTATAGTCAAAGTAATCAACTTGCGAGTGAGTTTTAAGGAAAATAGTAAAAGCAGAGCTTAGCTCTCATTGTTATATTTGATTGATCTTATCTTCAGTTATAATGGCACTTATAAGTTACAGCGTAAAAATCAAAGATATTTGATCATTTGTGTTTAAAAAAGATCTTGCCTGATGATAGGTGAAATCATATTTTTAGAGCTATGCTCTTTATACCACGTCATAGCAGCTAGGATGTTATTTTCGTAATAAAAATAATTGATTTTATCACAGTTATAAATTTATTTTTGTAGTGATTTCTTTGTATATAAAAGTAGAGCGCGAGAATACGCGAAACGAAATATTTGATTTTGTTTTGTTTCCTTCTTAAAAAGAAAAAAAATTAAAACTACTAATTAATTTTTTTTGTATTGTGTTTGCACAGAAGCACAAACAATACATTGATTTAATAGTACGCAGCTAGAAAAGAAAAACTATAGAAATAAATTTGACATCATCATATGTGACCTTCTCCGAGAAAAGGGACCTAGTGTGTGAAAATGAAGTTTTGAGAAAAAACGCATTTAAAAAATAAAATTTTAATGTTTTTCTCATTTTTATCGATTTTGACACACTAGGGACCTCTTCAAGGAGAAGGTCATATATTATATAATTTTATTGCATTTTTATTTAATACATGAAATTTTTTTTATATAGCTAAGCAGCATAGCTCTAACCGGGTGTCCCAAGAGACACCTCTCTTCTTTTTTTTTATTATTTTTATACATTAATTTTTGATAGCAAGTAATAATATCTGAGCAATGCCAAATCAGAATTTATGGATACGAGGCCGAAATTAAAGGAAATGGTAAGTCCTTCAAATTACCTGGGTGTTGCAGTTTCATACTTTTCAAAAAAGTAGTCTGCTCCACCAGCAAACACATGAGAAAACATACTTAAAGCGAACTGATACCAGCTGATCTCGATTTGCAACTCTGCATATCCACCTTGTATATTTGTGAGTGTGAAATTTCTTGCTGTCAGCAAATTTCCGAACCTTTTGCTTTGATTTGACAAAAGAGAAATTAACAGCTGATCAACATATCGAGCCACAACCGCAAACAACACTTAACCGACACATTTTTTGGATTTCGTTTTTTTGACGAAAATCGATTACTTTACTTACGTACACGAATAATCGATTTTGTTCAAGAAATCAAATTCGAAAATTTTGTCGCTTAAGCTTTTTTTATGCTGAATCGAGATCACCTGGTATCAAGTAGCTTTGTTCTTAATGAAGAATTGTGAAAAAAAACTATTAACACATCCTTTCTTTTGAAAGACCAACTATTATGCCCTAATTCTGTGCCGACGATTGTGTCGTCTTGTCTATGGAGGGGAAAAAGTAGAAGTTGTGATTTTTTAACACAATTATTAGTTATTGTCTGTGCTAGAAGGTTTGTGTATATGCTTTACGCTTTGGTTCCAAACCATTATATCCAACACATATATTTTTCAAACTATTGTATAATAATTTAATGTAATTTTTATGTATTAAAAACATAGTAATAATATTTATTATTTTTCATTAGCAAAGACAACAACGGTTTTTGAAAAAAATGATTTATAGGGCACTTACACCTGCAAAAAATCTAGGAGATTTTAATTAAAATCTTTATGAAACCTATACCATTTACACCAAGTTTTTTTTTTTGACATTTATAAACACTTTTTTATCCAAAACAAAACCCATTAACTGAAATGCAATGTAGCCAATTCACACACCTTTTCAAGCAGACCGTAGCTAATTCAATCATCTTTTATATAAATTTTATGTACAGGGTAGTGAAAATAAAATAAAAATATTAGATTTTATTTAGATTTCCTATAAATCTACTCACAAATTAGATTTTGTTTTGTATGGGAAATCTAGTAAAAAGCAGCTAGATTTAGCTCGAAATCTCAAAACTATGTTCAAACAAAAACGTCCTAAGTCTTCTTACTGAATTAGGGCATAAGTAAGTTTAAAAAAATATTTAAAATCATTTCACAGCTAAATTTTCAGTTAACTGTATCTAAGTTTATCTAAACTTCTTCCACCTTAGGTTGACACACAATTTTATGTTAGAATAGTGGCTTAACAACATAGCTATAGATTTATTTATTAAGATAAGAAACTCAAATCAAGTCTACAAGTCCTTTGCTAATAAATCAGTCAAGTTTTCCTATACACTTGCATTTGCTGTAGTACGAGTAACAACAATTTTCTCACTTATTGTATTTAAGGTACTGGAAAATACATTGTTTAATAAATCTTAATGAAATTAAGCTTAAAGCGGAAATCTCTAATTCTCTTGTATTAAATTTCATTTTAACACCATAAATTTTAAAATGTTTCTTATCCAGGAAATAAAATTACTCCAATGGTTGAGTTTTAAATCCATATATTTTAAGACACTTTCAAGCGAACATATGTACATACTACGTATTTACATACTGGTACAAGCGTTTGTTTATTTGTTTAACTTGATGAACTTCTTTTAATCTTTTGGCTTGATATTTAAAATAAGTCAGTCGTCTATAAGGGAATATATTAAACATGCACATACAGACTAGATAAGATAAAATTTGTTGCATGTATTTGTCTTGCAATGTTTTATTAGGGAGCACCACATTTTAAATTTGAAGTACGCTAATATATGCAGCCCAATTCTGTACAACTGTTCCCTGAAATTTTTAAATTCTCTCTCAGTTTTGATTCCATTGCCATGTCTTTAAAATAGGAATATTTTACTCCCAGAAAAAATGGACACCCTAAGAACTATTATCCGAAGAATATTTTGAACTGGGCTGATGGATTAAAAAATGTCATAGAAGATGTACAAAATATGAAATGTTCATCCTCATATTCATAAAAAAAAACAAAATTAATTTTAAGAAAATTTTTTATGAAAAATTTTAAATAAACTATGTATATTTCAAACTTATGAATGTGGGGGTCAATTTATAATTCGTAAAGTTTTAATTAAATTTTTCTCTACCCTTCCTTTCTATTTTCTTTGTCTAAAATCCTGCCCATAATTATATTGAGGTGCCACTCTAAGCAACAGTACCCGCAGGCAGGGTTGACAAATATGGCGACTTCAAGCCTAAATTTTTGCTTTAGCATTAAGGCGATTTTTCTGGCGATAAATAAATTTTTTGTCGATTTTTATGACTATTTTTCTTAACAAAATTTAACAAAAAAATATTTGCAATTCAGAAAAATTAGTTTGTTGAAGAAAATAAATCCTACCAAAAATCGTCTGCAAAAAAAATTAAAACAATTTCTCTTATATTAGTTTGAATGACAAAAATTTACAAGAAATAATTTTTGAAAAACAGCGCTTGTACGTAAAATACTGCAGAGTTGCTTTTTGGATCATCTTACCGCTGCACTATGGGAAATTTCCCCTTTTTTGGACAAAACTAAAAAATATAAATTTGTTTAAAGTCCGCACTTATTTTTGCTCTAATATGTCTAAAACATAAAAAATTAAACGTCTCTGTTTACAGCAATAAGAGTTTATAAATTCTAAAATTTATTAAATAGAAGGCAATTGAGAAAGTGAGTAGTTCCTAGCACCGTTCTCTAGGAGACTCGATTATCTTCAGAACTTGAAAAATTTCAGAAGCACTCATTTGCAATTTAAAAAATAAAAGAAGAGAAGTGTCTTAGGACACCTGGTTAAAGCTATGCTGCTTAAGTATATAAGACAAACTTAATGTGTTAAATAACAATGTAATAAAATTATATTATATGATAGTGCTCATATGCTAAAACAATAAAAAAAAAAAATTAATCCATCCCTCTCATTATTTTTGTTCCACTCACTATAAAGAACGAAACAAAACCAAATCAAAAAATTTTTTTCCTTTATTTTCGTACTCAGGTTTTAAGTACAAAGAAATCAAAACAAAAATAAATGTATAACTGTAATAGTGTCATTTATTTTTGATACGCAAATCACGTCCTAGCTTCTATGTCGTGAAATAAATAGCATAGCTACAAATACATTGTTTCTATGTAACTATTTGTACGGAGAAAAAGCGAAAATCAATCTTTTTAAGATCCTGTTTAAAACAAAAGTTTTTAATGTATACTCAAACTAAATTGGTATGTTATGATTGTCACGCGTAAGAATAAGTGAGCGTGAGTGAAGAAAAAACTTTTTTTTCGCTTTAAAAAAAAAAAATAAAAAAAAAATAAAACAAGTTATTTTCTAACTTTTCAACAATTTTGATTTCCTATCAGTGTATCAAAAACAAGCACTCTAAAATATTTGCAAACAAAAACGTCCTTAATCTTTTTATTGAATTAGGGCATTATTAATATAAGTCCAAAAATAGTCCTGTCTCTTGAGCGTGAGTGATAAAAAATTTATTTCTGCGTGAAATTAAGTAATAAAAAATTTCATCGCGTTAAGGGAGAGACTTCCGAGGTTTGATAAAAAAAAAAATTCAATCGGTCCTGCCTTTTGGCTGTGATTAACTATGGCCACAAGACGGGTAAAATTTTCTATAGTGCACAGGAGTATCTTTAAAAAACCTATCACCGCAAAGAAATTATAAATTTTATCTTACAGCTGTCAGTTTTCTTTGTAAAGAAGCTTCTAATAAAATTAAAAAATTTAAATAAATTTTTTTTCAATTTGCTCTACAAGGATTTTCGTAACATTATCGTGAGCGTGAATAATAGTGATTGTGACTAATTTGTTTTTGCACTCCAGTATTTTTAAGTTAAAGTGAGGTCAGGAAGAAAATAGGTCATGCAAGAGCATGCATAAGCCATTTTTCCCCTCGTGAGTGTGCATAATCGTGAGGTTAAAAATTACACACTGTCTCCTCTCTAATGTGTAGTGCCCATATCGCATTACAGTGGTACACCTAATACGTCAAACTTAATTTCCCTTTAAAAATAATAGAAATAAAAATACTACACTAAGAAAAAAAAACTTTAAAGGTCTTACTTTTCCACAGCTTTTCGCCAACAACAAACTAAAAAACCAAACCGGCAGACCAACATCAGTATGCATATAAAAAAAAATTTCCACTGAATACTGACTGTATATTTATTCTGACTCTTCATAGCTTAAAACTAGTTTAAAAAAAAGAAAATATTTTCTACTAGGAAAATGAAACGGAAAAAAAAACATAAATTGTATATAGAAAAATTATACGTAACACATGGTTCAAGCCAAAGCATAGTTGATCAAAATGCCAAAACAATTTGCATATTTTAATTAAATTCACATACATTTTTATTACTCACCTATTCATCTTTTTTCTTTATTTTTTTAATTTATTTTTTTTTTTTTGCTGTTAGCCTCGAGGGGAAAATAAGCTAAAACTACCGGCTACACTGGGCTAAAAACGGTAGGTTGACATACATTAATGTCTTTTAAAAAGTAAATGAGAAAATGCCAAATATGGCATTGAAAATTAAATTTTGAATTAAAAGCAATGAAATTAATTAAAGAAACAAACAAACAAAATAAATTTTTTTGAATTTTTGAAATAAAATGGTGTAACATTGTCCATATTCTAGCAATAGATGACAAAGATAATTTTTAAATTTTTATAACCAAAATCCTGAGTAAGAAAACAAGAAAATAAAATGTTAAGCTTCAACCACAATTAAAAAAAAAAGCTAGAAGACCCCATAGTTTATAGACAAACTTTCAATCAAATGTAGTTTTGTAATTCTCAATAATTTATTGAGACTTTTGCCATAAACATTGCGGTTTTGTAAGTTTTTCTGAATTGTAATTGAAGTCGACTCAAGTGTTGCTTAAAAGCAACAAAATGCCTGAAGACATGCTAAGCTAACAAGGAAAAAATTTTGAATTCGTATGCACGTGTTAAATATGAATAAAATAATGAAATATTTATTAAAATACTTTAAATGAAATTTTTAGGACACTTTTTTTTATTTTTATTTTTTAACAAACACAACTCGTGAAGAGATTAGCTTATCTGCGGAAAATAACCAGGGTCTCTTGCGGGAATCGAACCTACGACCACTGGGCTGACAGGCTAGCAACGCTGCCAATCAGCCACAGGAGCACCGCAAAAAAATGCTATCCCTGGTAATATTACAACATTGGAATTTGTTGTGGTATAAATTGAAATGAATTAAAAATTTTAACTGCAAAACTAACCTTGTTGTGCGCAGTAATAGCCAACATTTACGTAGATGTCAATAGAGCTGCATGACAACAATTTCTGTATATGAATATCCTCATAAAATATTAGTATCGAAATAAATTACTTTAACACTCACATTTGCCGCCATCAGCCCATAAATCTTTATTTAATTTATATTCTCCACCAATTAGTAAACTGTTTTAATATCCTGCAGCAACAAGTTAAATTCAATTTAAAATTTATTAAACATATTCTCATCTCCTTTAGATAAATACAAAATAGTTCTTCAACACTAAACAATTTAAGTATACATTTCATATAAATATGTTGCAGATGTTGCACAGTAGAAAGGCAAGTAAATGTTAAATCTGCAGCAATTATCTGTTGAATACAGAGAAAGAGTAATTTTAGTTTAGCACACAGTGAACGGGTTATATGTTTATATATGATTGATTTCCAATCATGAAACCTGAAAGTGTTTTATAATTTGTGCAATTAACGCGCTTCAATGATAATCACAAAGTGCAGTAATAAAATAGTGACTGCGACAAAAATACGGGCACGTAAAGATATTATGGCATAGATAAGACTAAAGACAAATTACGATATAGTTAAACTATTTTTTTTTTATACGTTACCATAAAGTTTGATGAGATAGTTAAATTAAATGTTTAGTACAAGCAGAAAAAAGGAAAGAGAACTGGTAAAAATGACCAAACTAACCAATTCGTTTATCTATATACTCATCCATTCATTAATTTATACATCCATCTATTCAACATTCACTTGACGAAGTGCAGCTCTCTTTACATGTTAACAATCCAAAAACCTAACATGTCACTTATGTTTAAGAACACATTGTTCTTACACACACACACACACACACAACTCTTCACAAATTAGAATCGAGAAGCATTAAAAAATGCCAAAGACTCGCAAACCAGTAAGAAAAATTGCACTTGCTCTTGCTAAATATTCATAGTGTGCATATTCATGTATTTAGATACATACACACATACATATGTACATGAAAAACCCGTTGCTCCAATTCGTACCAACACATTTTACTACACACAGCAGCAGCAGCAGCAGCAGCAGCTTAAGTTGCAAGAAAAAAAACTGTAGAAAAGGAATCATACATAAAAATACAAAAAGACTTGTGTATTTCCGGTAGTGTTGAAGTACGCATCCGGTGTGTGGCAAACACTACATTTAATCATACTTATACGGTGCAACAGTGCTATAGTTTATGCAGACACTCTATGCCACACTACTCCACTAATACTCACTGTCGCCCAAACTTATGCTTTTATTGGAACGTGTGTGTGAAGTGAGCTGAACGGTGAAAATGAGTGACTCCCAACACACATAATAATATTTTTTTTTATATTTTCTCTTTGAAAGAAAAGACTCAAAAAAAAGAACAAAATTGAACCCAAAAAAAAAATATACGAAAATAAATTTTAAAATTAATGACACTTGCACAGTAACACGAAGCATAGTAAAAATTAATGATTTTGTACTCGTAGGTTTTTAATTAAATTTTTAAAGCGATAAAATATTTTCGACTCCTTGTCAAAAACGAATAAATTCAGTAAAGTGCAAATTTGACTCGCCCACGAAGGGTTTAGAGTACTAGAGATGGGCGCGTGTCGAATTTTTTCAACATGACACGACACGAACACGAGTCGCTTTTCATAATATGGCACCTAGTTGGCACTGCCAGCTGACACTATCTGCCACCACAGCTAATACTATCGGTTTACGTACAGAACCTTAAGCTTCAGACCCCCAAAAGTGTTTGACGGTACAAAATATTAAATTTTTTTTTCTACTGGAAATTTATTCATACACGTTTTGCATCTAAAATCATTTCGTGTTTTTCGTATAAATTTTGCTCAACACGAAACGACTCCAACACGCACGAAATCAGGGGTCGAATCGTCACATCCGTGAACGTACAACTCGTCACGTAAAAACACCATTTTCGGATTATGACATACGTGAGCGAACTAAAATCCCATTCAGCTTATACGATTAACGTATCACTTAATTTCTTTTCGTACGATTGTCGATACGATCACGGATGTGACGATTTCAGCCCAGATTTTTGTCACGGGCACTTCGTGCTAGGTTGTGCGTGTTCGTGTCACGAAAACAGCAAGACACACGCCCATCTCTATTTCGCACTGTCACCACATACGTAATATTATTCGAATAGCTTCGATGATGTAGAAATTTAAAAAAACATTTGTTTGCCGATTTCTTTAGTTTTAGCGATTTTTTTTTTGTTTTTGTGCCTTTTTCCTTATGGCGATTTTTTCTGTTTTTGGCGATTTTTTAGTTTTTTTTGTGGATTGTTTTGGCGATTTTTTAGTTTTGGCGTTTTTTATTCGTTTATTAGTTTTTTTGGTGACCCTTTCACTGTTGGTGATTTCTTTTGCATTTTATTTTATTTTTGGTGTTATTTTTCATTTAAGCGCTTTTTTTTCGTTTTTTGCGCTTTTTTTGAGTTTTTGCGGTTTTTAGTTCTGACGCTTTAATTTAATTTGCTATTTAGTTTTGACGTTTATTTTCGTTTTGGGTTTATTTTAGCTTAAGCGATTTTTTTTTGTTTTTCCAAATACATTTTTTTGGTTTAAGCGATTTTTTTTTTTGCTATTGGCACTTTTTTCGTTTTGACAATTTTTTTTTTGCATTTTGGCGATTTTTTTTAATTTTGGGATTTTTTTAGTGTTAACGTTTTTGAAAATTTCACGAGTTTGCCTCTCACGCTTTTCAACATACAGCAAGTTGCCAAAATTACATTAACTGATAAAATACCCTTTAATTTTGAATTATTAAAATTCAAATTTTTTTTGTAATTTTGAAAATATTGAATCTTTTTAATGTTTATTGCTAGTTTTTAGCGTTTCGTACACCAATGGTGAAAAGAAACCGTATTGTTTTCGCTACGCTGTCCGCCTGTCCGTCTGTCCGTCTGTCCATCTGTCCGTCTGTCCGTCCGTCTGTCACAGGGTATTTTCTCGAGAACCGTAAGAGCTACGGCCCTAAAATTTGGACACAGTGTATAGACTTTTGGCCGCTACAACAACAAATACATGAGAGTTAGAAATTAAAGGGTGTTCCAAAAACGAGCAATGAAAATTTTTAAAATCCCATGTAATATGTATACAATTGTAATTTTGTAAGGTTAGTGTATTTTTATACAGACTACAACAATTAACACTAAAATTAAAAAAAAATTTATTTAAAGGGTGTACCATCATTTAATGAAATTTTCACTATGTAATTTTGAGAACTTGCTGTATCTTGGAAACCGTAAGACCAAACTTCTTGAAATTTTTAAAAACGGTAAAACAAAAAAATCCCAAAAATTACAAGCCGAAAAAATTCGCCAAAACAAAAAAAATCGCCAAAACGAAAAAAAAGCACCAAATTAAAAAAAAATTCTAAGACTAAAATAAATCGCGAAAAACCGGAAAAATCTCTAAAATGAAAACAAAATCGCCAAAATTAAAGAAAATCGCCAAAACGAAAAAAAAACCCCAAAAAACAGAAAAAAATCGCCAAAATGAAAAAAACCCCATATTAGGAAAAAATCCCCAAAATGAAAAAAAGACCCAAAAACAGAAAAACTCGCCAAAATGAAAAAAATCTCCAAATTGAAAAAGAGCCCTGAAAACAGGAAAAAATCGCCAAAATGAAAAAAACCTCCAAAAACAGAAAAAAATCGCCAAAACGAGAAAAAAGCGGCAAAACTAAAAAATCGCTTAAACTTTAAAAGACTTCAAAAAAGCAAAAAAGCCACATTAAAAAATGCTCAAAACCGAATGTACGGAACCCTTCGTGCGCGAGTCAAAGTCACACTTTACTGATTTTTTTTAGTTTTTTACTCTTCACTCCTTCCAAAGCATAACAGCAAATATAATGTTATAGCTTCCGCTTATTAAGAAATATACAACCAAGCAAACACATAAGCCAATGCAGATACAAACAACAGCAACAACAAGAACTATAACGCATTTGCATGTTATATTGCAGTAAAAAGCATGACATAACACAAATGCGGTATATGCTCTTTCATTTACACAGAAAAAAATATTCGTAATAATTATTTTAAAAATATGGAAAAAGAATTACACAAAATTTTTTATCAAAATTTTTTTCAAAATACAAACAAGAAGTTGTTGAAAAACGTACCATTCATCCACACATACAATGACAACTATCACGACAACTTTTTTCTCTGATTTATTAAAGTTGTTTATTGACTGAAAAATAAATAAATTTTCAGCAAACGTGTATGCACGTTTTTATTTATCAAATAAGCAAAAATCGACATGACAGAAAATTCAATAATTTTTTTTTTACAGAATTGGTGATTTTCATATTCAAATATCAAAACAATTTTGTTCTGTGTAGTTGTCAATCAATAGAATGGCTACGCAACACAGTTTCGAAAATTTAATACGCCTAATTGACACCAGAGGCGCTGCAACACTGCCTTGTTAAATCAAAAACGTGCAAAAAGCAGAGTTGTAAAAGAATGAAGCTTTCCTCTATCTCTATCTATATCTTTATTCCTTTTCTAAAGAAGGTAACACCTACGAAAAGTAGTAGGCATTCATTGCCTAAGTGTTACTTCTCTTTAAAGAATAATTTATACGAAAATTATTATTTTTCCATAACACTGTTCTTGACAAACTCTATGCGTACTCTACCCAACTATTGATGTTGTTCAAAAGCAACTCTGTTGTTAATATATAACTTCTTTTTTTTTTGTTTCTTGGTGATGACGATGATTATGTTATTCTCGTTATTGTTCATGCTGTCGTCATCATCACTCTTGGAGTCATCAACGCCGTCAGTACAAGTATGGAACTTAAAACAAAAAATATTAAAATTGCTTTCATATTGTCATAGTTAAAGCCTTTAGATACCCAACAAACACATAATTTGCAATTCAAAATGAAAATTATCTTAAAGCCAAATTTTTTTTTTTTTTTTTTTAAGTAAGTGGTTAAAGTCTTGGTAATTTACTCTCTTAAAATTATTAATAACAAACTAAATTTTAGTCTAAAACTTAAACAAAATTTATAGAGATTTATTAATGCTTCTCAAATATTTTACTTTAAATAAACTTATTGAAGTTTTTAGAAATGTTTCAGTTTGTGTTTGCTGGGTTGTTTTGTTGGTGGCCTCTGCTTCGTCAACAGTGTCGCCAATGTTGCAGCAGTTGATGTTTTTGTTTTTTTTAAGCTGTTTTTTAAGCTAGTATCACCCGCAGCGTAAATCTTGTGCATTAATCCAATTTAACACTTTATATACCAGCCGACATGTTTGTCTTTTTTCCCAAGCAAACAAAATAACATCATTTATACCTACGATACTTTTTTAATCATAGTTGTAGTCTTGATGTTGTTTTATTAATTTTTTTATATAGGTATGTAAATTTAAAAAAAAAATCGAGATTGAAATAAATATTCATGGGCATTCTGGTGCGAATATGTTGATGCACATTGTTGTGTAAATGTTGTGTATTTATTTATTGCCTGCGATTGTATTGTTTGTTCTATTAAATAATTTATGATACGAAAAGTAGCGAAGAATAAAAAAAAACGTAGTGTTAAGGTGGTTTGTTTAACAACATTATATGGCACTTGTTTTTTATAGGCTTAATTTTTATTTTATTTATTTTGTATATAAACTTTTTTGCAGCATTTACATGAAATTAAGCATTAAAATTGAAAAAGTATTGAAAAAGTTGGTTTTCGTGGTTTCTCGCTTTTTTTAACAACAAAATTTCAACTTAAAAACGAAGAAAAAATTATACAAAAAAAAAATTTTAATTTAAGGTGACGTTATTGTTGAACTGATTTTAATAAAAGATTAAATTACATTGCAAAGGTCACTAGTTTACAGGGGAGCCGGTAAAGTTTCCTCCATTTGTCAATAACTCTGTGACTTTTTGAATTTTCTCCCTCTTAACAATTAAAAAAAATTACGAATCTCACGTGACTCATGCGTTTCAATTTCGAATGGTCACTTGGGTATGGGAACGCTTTCCGCGTTCGCTCACAATCGACCCCAAACGCAATCGTGAGACAAGTTCCAGGCAATATGAACGATTTATTGAGCCGTTTTTTAACCGTGTGCGAAAAGTGAATCCACCGCAATACACCAGAGATGAAGGAGCAGCCCAAAGAGTTTGTGAATTGGCTCCAAAAAGTGCCAGGATGGGCTTGTCAGCCAATAAAGTTATGGCAACCTTTTTTTTTTGGGATGAAGGAGCACAAAATTACTGGAGTTTGGTTAAAAAAATTTTGAAAAAAATGTAGGCCTAAAATATTTGCTCTACATATTTACAATTTTACAACGCAAATATTACTTAAAGTTCGTTTACATTTGCGCAAAATCTGATACTTACAAGATTTCGAGCACAATCGTGTAGACTTCCCTTACAAACAAAACAACGTCTACCTTGTCACTAGATTTTGTCAAAATCTACATAAAATAGAATAGAACTCAGTGATGCAACTGTGGGTTTTTTTGAAAATCTTATTAAAACATAAGCCGGTGCACTGAACAAGGTGTGTGAATTCGCTATATTGCAGTTGTTGTTTAGAGAAACTGGCAGTGAATGGTTTCTGTTTTGGATAAGAAATCTTGATAAATGTCAGAGAAAACCTAATGTAAATGATATAGATTTTGATAAAGATTTTAATTCAAACCTGCTAGATTTCGTGCAGATATATATATTCGAAATATTTATAACTTCACAAAGCAAATTTTACTTACAGACCGTTTATATTTGAGTGAAATCTAGTACTTACGAGATTTCAGGCTAAATCTAGTAGATTTCCCATACAGAACGAAACCTACTTCGTCAGTAGATTTTGTCGAAATCTACTTAAAGTCTAGTAGAACTTAGTGATGCAACCTTGGCTCTTTTTTCAAATTTGTACTAAAAAGTTATCCCGCGTACATAAAACGGTGTGTGAATTGGCTACACCGCAGTTGTTTGGTTGTAATTTAGGATTATTTTCAGTTAATGGGTTTTGTGTTGGATAAAAAATCTTGCTAAATATCAAAACAAAAAATTGGTGTAAACGATATATATTTTGATAAAGATGTAACTGAAATATGCTAGATTTTGTGCAGGTCTAAATGCCCCATAAAATTAAAAAAATTTAGTTATCATAATAAAATCTGATCACAATTGCAGCTTATTTTTTTAGTGTCCAATAAAGTTAATTTCTTTCTGTTCCTTAAAACCCTAAACAACAGCCCTCATTTTATTATTATTATTATTTTTGCACAATTTTTTGTGTAAATTGTTTTCATTTAAAATTCTTAACAATGCGTTGGTGTACTACAAAATTTATTACAACTTAATTGTTAATGTTATTTACGCCTTCTTAATGTGTGCCATGTGCTGCAGCAGCCGCTTTTATCGCTGTGCTTGGTCGCGGCATTCATATGACTTAATTTCACAGACATCTGAAATTATTGTCTTCCGTTTATGCAAGAAAGAACAGAAAGCCATGGCCATGAAAAGAACAAGCATTACATAGTAAAAGTTCTCATTTGCTTTTTTTTTTGTCATTTAAATGTTTTACCATGAACACAGAAAAATATAAGAACAAAAAGAAAAAAATAACGAATTTTATGTTTCTATAAATATACATTGTTTTAAATGCAAATAAAAAAAAGTTTTAAGAATAAATTTTAGAATGTGAGAAAAAAAGTGGAAACGCCTACACAAGTGAACCATTAAAAAAAATGTTTTGGCGACCATCAGGTTTAAGTGGTTTTTTTAAAACTAAATGATTTGTGGTTAATGCAATTAATTATTAATTGAAGCAATAAATTACAATAGACAAGATTTTTGTAGAATAAGTTAAGAAAAACCCAGCACTACCACGTACCAAATTGAAGCGTGTCATTTAAACTTTTATCAGAATTTAAATAGCACAGCTCGTCGAAAAATATTTTCGTTTTGCCCTTTTCAAAAATTTCATTCCAAGAAAAATGCATCGCTGAAGCAAAATAGTAACACTATAAAGACTTCATTTATTCTAAGCACTTAAAACTTATAATTCTCTTTTAACTGAACCATAAAATCAATTATGACCTTTAAAAGACTCTGGTACAGGCCCACAGTGCCTTGCTTCATGCCTATCGCAGGCGCCTCATATTAAAACTAAGTAAAATAGCATATAATATTTTTTTAGATCCTCAAATAAAAAAATAATGATTAAAACTGTAATTTTTATTGGAATTCAATGAAAGCTTATAACAATTTTTATCATAAAACAATTAAACTCTCCATTAAATTTCGTTTTGAAAGACGTAAAAATAAGACTATCTCCCATATGTCCTTTATTTTAAAATCCTAATTTTTTGCCACAACTATGCATTTATTGCATTGAAACCCTTTTATTTAAACTATTTGATGAATTTTCCAAAATCTGGTGCAGGAATATGCCATGCTCACACATATCCTTGAGCATAATTTCCGCTATAACTTTGCAAAAAAAATGCAGGAACTACCAGTAACAGAATACCCCTTTCTCACCTATATCCTTTCTTCTGCAAGACACATTACAGCTAACAATCAGAATACAATAAAAACAAATAAATATTTCTTAAAGTATTCATTTAATATCTTTAAAAATTTAAAGTCAGCTTGGTTCAAGGATATACATATGTACATCACATATCTCCTTAATTTTAAATGTTCATGACTAATCATGACTCAAATGCAGCAAAAACTTACAAATAGTCTTAACATCATACAGCTAACCTCTCTGACAATTTTCAACACAATAGGAGATAGTAAATACGTATTTCCATATATCCTTAATAGCTTTAAAACACAATTTTTGCTCACATTCCATAAGAATTTATGTAAAACCCACAAAATGTGTTCGATTATGAGTTTCAGGTATTTACATGCAAACGGCAAAAGGACATGTTTACCTTCCACACATCCTTGGCATTAAAAATTCAATTTCAGCTCCAATCCAAATTTGAATGCAGATTAAAACTTACTACTACTTGTAAGATTACTTAGTTAATTTCATTGGCAAATTTCCGCTTAATAGATACAAGGATGTAAGTACTTCCCATATATCCTTTATTTTTTAAGCAGAATTTGAGAACTTAATTGTGACCATGAACTCAGAAAACTCATGACATTTTCCCAAATTACAAGATATTTAAAATTTCTTGCAAATAAAAAGTAAATTGGTGCAAGGACTTGCCTACCACACACATGTCCTTTGTACGAAAAAATTAATTTCATCTAAAATTATAAACAAACTCCAGTTATTGTTTCTATTCTAATGTATCTGGGCTTTTTGTAAATTTTCACACTAATTGGTAAAAGGACATGCATACCTCCCATATATCCTTGATCTTAAAAAACTAATTTCAGCTACTATTATGATCATTATGTTAAAATAAATACATGTATATACATATCGTAAGTTATAGCCTTAAGCACTATCAATATTTTTAATAGAACATGCTTACTACTTTTCATATATCCTTGTTATTAAAAAGGGAATTTTACCTATAATTATGAACAGAATGCAGCAAAATTGTACTACTATTTCTACCATCAAACAACCAAAGTTTTTGGTGAATTTCACAATAATTAGTGCGAGGATGTGGCTACCTCCCATATATCCTTTATTTCAAAAACTGAATTTCAGCTAACATTATAATCAGACTGCAAAGATATTATGTCAATAGATTTTAAATTATAGATCAAGTTTTGTTAAAAAGTCAGCATAAACAAAGATGTTGCTTCGGCTCATATATCCTTAAATTCAAAAATTTAATTTCACTTACAATTATGATCCAAATAGCTTGAATACGTAGCCTGGTGGCTAGAAATAAGTCTTTAAATAGCCTAACAATGAAAACAACATATTGCTGCAAGCGTAGGCGTGGTGCCGATTTGACTGATATTCAATAATCGTTTGATGATTTCGCTGGAAAATAATGGCTTTATTATATATCAAAATGCAACCTCTTATTAGAAGATCCTTTACTATCTGAATTTTAATAATATGATTAATATTTCGCTGCAATCGGTGAAAAATACTTATTAGATTCCATATATCCTTTAGTATACAAATGTTTAATCAGCATTAGCTTATAAAGTGTTTAAAAAAAATGTTTTCATATAAAATTTGTATTGTAGAGTTTTTGTAGATTGAAAATATTTCTATGCTTTGGCTTTAAAATTCTTTAACATTTTCCCTGATATTGTTTGTGTACCTTTTGAAATCCTTTTCTTTTGCTAGATGTTCAAAAATTTTCTTTTGTTTCTCGACATACTTAGAAACATATTCTTTTTTAATTTGCACTAAATTTCCTTATAATTCTAGTTATAGCAGCGTTATGGAAACGCTGAATTGAAAGTTTATTTTAGATTGTACATACGGGTATTTTGCTTTGTTATAATTTTTCAATTGTTTGTTAAAGATTTCTTCGTATCATGATTTATGTTGACCAAGATCATAAGGCGAAAATATCGTTCGATCGTT
Organism: Tachina lurida; assembly: GCA_944452675.1. Classification (NCBI taxonomy): domain Eukaryota; kingdom Metazoa; phylum Arthropoda; class Insecta; order Diptera; family Tachinidae; genus Tachina; species Tachina lurida. The sequence continues at coordinate 10,425,288 of OX101756.1, forward strand.
TAGGATGATTAAAACAAATATTTTTTGCTTTTGCTCCTTTTGCTTAATACAGAAAAAGATTCCAAATAACAATGAACAATTGCATTTAAAGGTGTGAATTTTTTTTTTTTTTGCTTATTCTGAAACTGTGTTGTCCACAAGGAAAAAGCTAAAACATTTTAAATAAACTCAAACGCTATTGTATTCTTCATTGATTTTAAATGAAATTTAATAAGCGGCGACATAAACTTTGTCACGTGGTTGCTATAAATTTTCTCTTCAATGAAGAAAAAAAAAATTAAATATTTTTTAGCAACACATTTGCAAAACAAACTGCTGAAGCATAATATTCGCTTGCCATCATTTACTTTGCATTGGTATTCTACACAAATAAGGAGGTCCTTTCACTTATTTATATTTTTGTATTTATTTTCCACTAGAAAGAGCAATTCTTTAGGTGCTCTACATTGCAATTTTAAATCACCTAAATGGTATGAAGCTACATATATTCTCATATTCCTCTGGCAGTCTCTGTAGCAAAGGTTTATAGGTCGCAATTAAAATGTATTCCATAAGCTTAAAATGGAGCCGCATCTGTTACTAGATGGCAATTCATGTGTGAGTGACAAAGGCTCTCTCGTGCTCCCTCTCACTCTGTCTTGCTCGTTCACATTTCAGTTGTTTTCAAAGTGCTGCAGCCGACCTCTGCACTGTATTTCAAATTCGACTTGTCCTGCCAATAAAATAATCTTTTATTTAAACTAAAAATGATTTAATATAATGATGATACTTATAACATACAATTGCTCTTGAAGTTCAACAGTGTCAAAGAAAAAAAAAATATGAGAATGATAAAATTTAATGCAAAAGATGATGAAAATAATGCAGCAGAATTGGTTGCTAATAAATTTTGTTCGTTTTAACGAAAACTCAGCTCCAACAAAAAGACAACAACAACAACACAAAATAAAAATTCAAATTTATGCATAAATGCTCAAGAACAGAACAACCAAATGCATTTGACTTTATTTCGTGGCTTATTCTTAATATCAATGGCTGCCTCTATATACCAACATACATACGTACATCCGTCTGTCTATCTGTCTGTCTTTCTATATTCACCAAAGCCCGTCTTAAGCAGCCCAATAAACTGTGGCTGTATTTTTTTTCTGTTCTGCATGATTCTGGGACTTTATTTTATAAATTTTTTTTTGTTATTTATTTATTTTTGGTAGTGTTAAAAAAGGCAGTCAACCAGTAAGTGAAAAATTTATGGCAATTTAATTGGAAATGATATGTAAACAATGAGACACTATTTAAAAAATAACAATTGGAGTCAAAAAAAAAATATATATGTTACATATATGCATGCCTGTATATATTTTAATTCTTTGAAATAAAGTATAAAGAGGAAAGGCTGAAGAAAAAAATCAACATAAATATTATTTGAAGATGCTGCTTAAAATGCACATGTGTGGAATTTTGTAAGTTTTTATTTTTTGTGCACATTTCAAAAAAAAAAAACATTTTGACGTACCTATTTTTTTTTTAATCAGCTGAAAAGCAACGAATTCTGGCGCTCCCCTGAACTTGATTAAGCATTAATTCTAAATGCCAAATTATAATTTCAAATCAAAATTTAGGAAAATTTAATGCTAAAATACTAAGAGAAAATCATGTTCCATAAAAAATGTCCCAAAAACGTTGTCTCAAAAAGTTATTGGAATTAATTCCAAATCAAAACTTTCAAATCAAAACTTAAGAGAATTCATGCTTATACATCACAAAAAAAAACTGTTTGCCATAAAATAATAAAATGAAAATTGTGTCCCAACAAAATGTTGTCCTCAAAAGTTTTTAGAATAAATTCTATATAACAAATTATATTTTCAAATCAAAATTTAGGAAAATGTAGAGCTACTAACTAAAAGAAAATCACTTTCTATGAAAAATAAAAAACAAAATATATCGAGAAAAAACATTTTGTCAGTAAAAACATTTGTCCCAAAAAGTTATAGCCCCGGCGAGTATCAGTTAAAAAGTAAATTCTTCTAATCAAAGTCAAAACACTAAAATTTTTTCCATAAAAAATTTTAAGAAAAACTGTGTCCCAAAAAATTATGCAGGACCTATACATAAGCCTACTGTGTTTGGACTTTCGATTAAGTATCAATTCTATAGGGAAAACTATATTTCCAAATATAATGTATAATTATTCTATATAAAAAATTTTAAGAAAAATTTTGTTGCAAAATACTATTTCCCAAATAAATGTGTCCCAAAAAAATTAGGTCTTAGAAAAATATCGAATAAATGACTGTTTATATTTTCAAATCAAAGCAGGGGAAAATTTAGTGCTAATATATTGAAATGAAAAACTTTACATAAACAATTTTAAGATAAGATCGGTCAAAAAAAAAACTGTATCACGAAAATGCGTCCGAAAAAAATATCGATTAAAAGAATCATTCTTAACAGCAGATTATACTTTCTAATCAAAGTTGAAGAAAGTGTTATGAAAAAATAAAAATTTTTCCATATAAAATTAGAAAAAAAATGTGTCCTAAAAAATTATGAAGGACCTATATGTCTTCATTTGAACATATTTATATAACATTACTGTGGTGGGACCCTCGATTAAGTATCAATTCTACAGAGAAAATTATATTTTCAAATTTAAAATAAAATCATTATCTATACAAAATTTTAAGAAAGCAATAAAAAAGAAAATAAGGTCTTAAAAAATATCTATTAAATGACGGATTATATTTTCACATCAAAGCAGAGTAAAATTAAGTGATTATATACTAAAATATGAAAACTTTCCATGAAAATTTTTAAGAAAAAATTTGTCCCAAAAATTATGTCACAAAAAATGTGTCCGAATAAGCTGTCCCAAAAATATCGATTAGAAAATAATTATAAATGACATATTACGCTTTCAAATCAAAGTCGAAGATAATTTAATTATCATATTAAAAAAAAAAAGTTTTCCATAAAAAACTAGAAGAGAAAAATGTGCACCAAAAAATTATGCAGGGCCTAACATATAATCTTAATGTATTGAGGCCTTAGGCTAAGAATCAATTCTACAAGGAAATTTATATTTTCAAATCAAAAATTAAATTATTTTCCATAACAAATTACCAGAAAAAATGTTTCCCAAGAAAATGATGTTCCAAAAAATTTATCCCCAAAAGATCTCAAAAAATATCCATTATGAAGTTGTTTTAAATAGAGAAAATTTTATTGTTAATATACTAAAAGAAAATAAATTTCCACAAAAAAACTAGAAGAAAAAAATCTGTCCCAAAATATTATGAAGACCCTATATAACCCTTATGTTGGCGCCATTCAAATTTTAAATAAATGAATAAATATAAAACTATTTTCCATTAATATTTATTTGAAAAATTTTGTCCCAAACAATTATGTCTATGAAAAAATTAGTCCCAAAAAGTAAAAATAGTAAGAAAAACGTTGATTATTAAGTTATTCTTAATGACGGATTATAGTTTGAAATTAAAATAGAGAAAATTCTAATGCTTATACGTACATATATATGTACTTACATATTTATATTCAAATAAAATAAGTTTCCATAAAAAAATTAAAAGAAAAAATCTGTCCCAAAAAATTATGTAAGGCCTATATAACGTAACCGTGTTGAAGTCTTCCAAGGTCCAAATAAATTGTAAAAAAAATGTCCCAAAAAATTTGTGCCACAAAAAGCTATGTGCCAAAGTAACTTATATAAAGAATTAGTTATAATCACAAAATTATATCTTAACATATGAAAGAAAATTTTTTTTCAACAAAAATGTATTTAAAAAAAAAAATCTCACAAAAAGCTATGTATGTCCCAAATTTTTTTTTCTGAAAATACATAAGAAATAAAAATGTCCTTCTTTAGTAGAAGATACATGTGTATATTGCTTGTAATTTCTTTTTTATAGTCAAAGTCCTCAATAAATGTCCGAAAGTGTAAATACTTCTGTACACATAGATTTGAAAGAAAAAAATTCATGAGAAATATGTATTTTTACTGGCAAGCTTTTTATAAGAACAAAATTGTTAATTATAGACAAAAAAAATCCGTTTCCTAAACTTTTCTTTGGAAACGCTTTTAATTAAAAAATAGTTTGACCAAATTATGCTTAACTAGAACCAAATTAAGCAGATGCATATTAATGTCCTGCACAAGACCACTTATAAGAACTTTCAAGACATGAGAGATTTTTCAAATGCTTTACTACAGTGAAATATTCTAAAATAAACTCTAAGCAACACTGTTGGCAAGATAAACAGCTGAAACAAATGTCTTGCCAACAGTGTTGTTAAGCATTTGTTTTAGTAGTAAAGCATTTGAAAAATCTCTCATGTCTTGAAAGTTCTTATAAATGGTATTGTGCAGGACTTTAATGCATATACGACTATTCATTATGTTTGTATGTGTTAATTGAGAAGCACTTTCAAAAAAAAATTTAATATTTATTAAAAATTATTAGAAATTTTATTGTAGATACCATGTCAAGGATTCAACATTTTCGATTGATTTTTTTTTTCGTTGATAAGATATTAAGATAATCCTACCTACAAGGAGGTCTGTAGCAGTTCCGACTTTGTTTATTTAATTTTTTTTTTTTGTATGCTTAATAAATATCGTTCTTAAATTTAGTCGAGCTTTTATAAAAACTTTCATATAATCTTTGCAAAAGTCATGTTGTATTAAAATAATAAATTCTATTCTTATTTTATTTTCAAGCAGCCTGAGAAGGTTGTACCAAGCAAAGCTACATGTATGTATAAATAATCAAGTGCTTGAAATTTAAGCTAAAGGCAGCTCATCTATACACACAAGCACACACAAATACACTCACACACACATACTCCCAATTGCATATATGCACAGACTTTCACAAAAAGCTCCACTTGAAACATTCATTCACAATTGCAAACAGCTCATACACTCGGAGGAAAAATATTAAACATTTATTTACTCACAGAAAGAAGACAGCGAAGAATGGAAAGTGGAAAAACGATTTATAAGCCAATTGTGCTTTCAAATTTGTTGTTCTCTATCTGAATAAAGGATTTTTATTATTTTCCCTTTTCCAACTGAATCAGCAGTTCCCCGTGTAGTTGTAGAGTTAAAGAGAAGCGAACTCGTATATGGGGTTATGAATAAATATGAATGTGTGTTAAGTATTTCCTTTGACTCTTATGAATTTACTATGATTTGGTGTATTTTTGCATATTAAAGGTGAAAGAATAAGGTATGTATGTATGTATGTACATACATATGTATATACAAGCTAATCCAATGCTATAGGTGTCCTTTCTCTCTTTTTGTGTGCTTAAGCATAACTGAACATTTCAACACACATCATCTGCATAGTATGAAGGCAATGAGATCTACGGCAACCACGAACATCCAACTGTAGGCCAATAAAGCTTCTTTAAAAATTCATATACATATGCATATACACACATGTACATACATATGTATATGTATGTGCATAAGTCCTTATGCTAATGTGTGTGTGTGTTACAATTTGGCGCGCTTCATTTAGATCTTCTTTCGTATGTTTTTTGGCAGGGTCGTGCAAAATTGGCACAAAAAGGGCTTTTTTATTTTTTATTTAATAATTTTTAAATAAATTAATTATTGTAAATGACATTTTCTCTGATTTTGACAATTTTACTCGTCGCCATGGTTAAAGTTTGCTGTCGTGACTAACAGCTGCCTGTGAATACCCTTTTAGCTTTATTTGCAGTTTCTGTATTTATAATTGTTAGTTTTGAAAAAAAAAAATTTGCTTTGGTTTTTTGTTATTTTGTTGTTGCTGCTATTTAAACTTTAAACATTTTTGCCGCTGTTGTTGCAGCAAAGCTTGCACACACATCATCATCGATTATAATCGAAGTGGGATTGTAAATCAAATCAGTATTGAATGTTAGTGACTTTAAATTGGGGTTCATTATCGCACCAGTGAGTTCCTCTTCTGATTATTTTTTTTTTATATATTTGTTTGTTATCGAAACCAAATGTATGATTGCAGCAATACCGGTGTGTTTATCTTTAACCATAAGCCAGTCAGTCAGTCAGCCTGTGCACTATGGCTGCTTTTATTTAATTATTTTTTTGTTCTGCTTTACTCTTCAGTTTTATTTAAACACAGATGTATATTGTGTGGGCCGGTGGAAAATCGTCTTTGGAAAGGCTTTTAAATAAACCTTAAAGCTTTAAGGGAGAGATATTGACACCTTGTAAGGATTTCGTGCAATGAACCAACAAAAAACTTCACAAAAGCACTGAAGAGCTTTAACGTAAACTGAAAGATTGTGCAGAATTACTTATAAGTCCTTTCCACCGATCCTTGTATAGCTACAGATTTCATAAAAAGTATTTTATTTTGTTGTATATTTTGTGTTCGTACTATTTTTAGAGTTAAAGAAATTTTTAATTCCGGCAGTGTTTCCATTTTATTATAGTTTCACACATATTCGGGTTTATTTTTCCTTTTCCTCCTGGCTCAAGAACAATATTGTTATAAAATGGTTTTTAACCCTTTTATTTTCCTTTGTTCTTCTACTCCCTTCTATTATCCTTTAATATTTGCAAATCTCTTCTAACCTATTTTTGCTCTTCTCTTTTTTTGTCGTGCATTATCTTGTCTTGTCTTGTCTTGTCTTGTCTTGTCTTGTCTCGACTTGTCTTGTCTCGACTTGTCTTGTCTTGTTTTGTCTTGTCTTGTCTTGTCTTGTCTTGTCTTGTCTAGTCTTGTCTTGTCTTGTCTTGTCTTGTCTTGTCTTGTCTTGTCCTGTCTTGTCTTGTCTTGTCTTGTCTTGTCTTGTCTTGTCTTGTCTTGTCTTGTCTTGTCTTGTCTTGTCTTGTCTTGTCTTGTCTTGTCTTGTCTTGTCTTGTCTTGTCTTGTCCTGTCTTGTCTTGTCTTGTCTCGACTTGTCTTGTCTTGTCTTGTCTTGTCTTCTTGTCTTGTCTTGTCTTGTCTTGTCTCGTCTTGTCTTGTCTTGTCTTGTCTTGTCTTGTCTTGTCTCGTCTTGTCTTGCCTTGTCTTGTCTTGTCTTGTCTTGTCTTGCCTTGTCTTGTCTTGTCTTGTCTTGTCTTGTCTTGTCTTGTCTTGTCTTGTCTTGTCTTGTCTTGTCTTGTCTTGTCTTGTCTTGTCTTGTCTTGTCTTGTCTTCTCTTCTCTTGTCTTCTCTTCTCTTCTCTTTTTCTTCTCGTGCATTGTCTTGTCTTGTCTTGTCTTCTCTTTTTCTTCTCAAGTATTGTCTTGTCTTGTCTTGTCTTGTCTTGTCTTGTCTTGTCTTGTCTTGTCTTGTCTTGTCTTGTCTTGTGTTGTCTTGTCTTGTCTTGTCTTGTCTTGTCTTGTCTCTTCTCTTCTCGTCTCTTCTATTCCTTTCTCTCCTGCTTTCTCCTTTTCTTCTGTTTTTATGTAACTTCTACTTTTCTAACTTCTACTTTTCTAACTTCTACTTTTCTAACTAACACTACCGTTGAGTGCTTTAAGCTTCCTCTATTAGTACGAGTATGTATAAAGCATATTTGTTAATTTTGTTAAGCGCAGCAAAAGTTGAACATAATCATTGGCAACTTACTTCACAAAATAATTGACCGCCTTTATTGCGGTGCAGTATGTTTATCAGTTAGTCAATGTAAGTGTGCTCTTCCATTGAATTTGTATTGATATTTTCTGCTATAGATTCCCTCCAAATATTTACATTTATTTACCCACACATACAAGAGGATAAGAGAATCTACCTTTTGCAACAAAAAAAATACTAGAAATGAAATAAAGTATGGAACAATACTGGGCAAAGCCTAGTGTTAGGTTTATATAATATATAAAAAGCTTAGTAAGCTCTAAAGACGAGATAAGAAAATGTTTAATTTTTTATAATTAAAACAAGATCAAATCTAGGTTTCTCAAGGAAACAGCATAAAGTTTTAAGCTCCACTAGTGCCAGGTTTTTAAAATCATCGCCGACCTCATTCACATTTGCTCTCTACTGTACAAATACCAATTTGTAGCTATAACCGAACGAGGCGGGGTTTTTGTAATACTAAAAGAGTTGGTTCTGTGCAAATGACATTCAATGTTGGGCTACTCATAATTTATGAGTTTATCATTTTACGTGCTTAAAATAGTGCAAATCTTACTTGTACTATAATTCTGTTTTTGTTATTTTATATATATTTTGTCTGCTTGTTCTGTCTGTGTGCACAGCTTTTGTATCTGCCTGGATTTTGTATAAATATAAAACTTGCATCCTTTATAGAATAAAAAAAACGACAACATATAAAATCGATCTTATTTTTCCTTTATGGCTTTATGGTATTTGGGGTTTTATATGTTTTTTAATAATATATATATGTATACGTATTTGTGTGCGTTTGCAGCCAGCATGGAAGTCATTGTAGTTACTGTTTGCTCAGGGATTTTGATCAGTATTTAGATTTTTGTGCCAATGCAAATGCATTATTACTTAAATGCTTTACTGTCATGACTAACATGCGGTCATGTGCTGTGTGTCCGAAGGCCTAGGACGGTGTATATGAACCAGCATTCCCTTTTTTTATATATTTCTAACGATTTTTTTTTATTATTTTAGATGCTAAGCAATTAAAGGTGGACATAATTGATGTTGATATTTTGACAGGAAGCCATAATTAACTTTAACAAAATAAGAAATGTTCGATACAAATTTTTTTTATTTTTTGTAGTAATAACATTAATCTCTCTGACACAAGAGAATAGAATGCCAGGACTTTAAGACTTTTTAAATTGTGAGTTTGTGGTGTAGTTTTGAACTCGTGGATACTAATTAGTATTCTGAGGAAATTATATGGACGTTTATAACTCAAGACAAGAAGAGAGATAAACACTGATATTTATTATTCCTGATTATTAAGGCTTTAAATTTTTAACAGAACTTAAATCTATAATTTTAAATCTAATGATCGTAATGGTAGCTGAAATTCAGTTTTTTCAAATAAAGAATATATGGGAGTTAGACACATCCTTGCGCTAATTAATGTGAAATTCACCAAGGACTTTGGGTGCTTCATGGTAGAAATAGTTGTAAAATGGTGCTGCATTCTGATCATAATTGTAAGTGAAATTCCTTTTTCAATGTCAAGGATCTACGGAAAGTACTATGCATATTCTTTTAAAATGTTAACAGTTTTTAAGGCTATAACTTGCTATATGTATGTATGTCTCTTTTTTTTTAAATTCTGTGCATAGAAATAGCTAAAAATTCAGTTTATAAAATCAAGCATATATGCGAGGTATGTCCTTGCATTAGTTAGTGTGAAAATTTGGAAAAATTTTAGCTGTATCATTATATAAAAAATTGTAATAGTCAAATTTTATTCATATTTTTAGCTGAAATTCAGTTTTTCAAATCAAGGACATACATATGTGTGGCAGGCATGTCCTTGCACCAAATTTATTTTTTATCTGTAAGAAAGCTTAAATTTATTATAATTTGGCAAAATTTTATCAGTTTTCTTAGCATTATGATCACAATTTAAAGCTGAAATTCTGCTTTCAAAATAAAGGACATATAGGAAGTATTTACATCCTTGCACCAATTGTAGCGAAATTTTTTAAACAAAATTGTCTATGTAATATTACGAATTGTAGTAAGGTTTATAATGCATTTAAATTATAATTGAAACTGAAATGTATTTTTTTTTTAATGCTAAGGATATATAAAAGGTCCTTGCACCGATTGGCTGAGAAAAACTCAAACTTATAATCGAAGACATTTTATATGCGCAGAAATACGCACTTTTTTGCTGTGAAGGATAAATAGAAATACTTTTTTACTTTCGCCCATTGTGATAAAAATTTTCAGGTAGCTAAGCTGTATGATAGTAGATATATTTGCAAGTTTTCACGGCATCTTAGCAATACTTGGAGAAGAAATTCATTTTTTAAAATAAAGGACATTGTGTATGTTCATATGTATATCCTTGCACCGAGGTGACTTTAAATTTTAAATGAATAATTTAAGAAGCATTAAGTAGTTTTTATTGTATTCTTGTTATTATGGTTGCTGAAATTTGGCTTGCATCATCAAGGATATATAAAAGAAAGGCATATCCTGTCACTACTAGGCTTTTAATTTATAGTTGTTTTATTTTGTATTTTTTTTCATAGCTATAGCTGAATTTTAGCTTAAGGATATATGGGAGCGTGACATATCCTTGCACCAACTTTTATGAAATTCATCCAAGTGTTAGTTTAAAAGGTTTTCTGGGCGTTAAATGTATAGTTGTAGGAAAAATTAAAACTTCAAAATAAAGGATATATGAGCTGTGGTCACATTTTTGCATCATTTGATACGAAATTTGTTAGAGAGCCTAGCAGCTTCATTATAAAAATTGTTATAGGTTTTCTTGGAATTCCAATCAAAATTACAGCTATAATTAATTTTTTAAAATTAAAAACATATGCAAAATAAGCTGATTTTTCCAAAAGTTAACATTGAGCTTTATATTAATATCAAGGAGCACCCTGAAAAATTTCGTCTGTCTACGATATCTGTAGATCGTAACACTCTGGAGCAGTGGGGAGCTCTAAATTTATTTTGTTAACAAAAAGTTTCTTTTTTATTGATTCAATACAAATTCTCAAAACTAATAAATTTTTTTGTTTTATTTACAAGAACACGCTGTATAAAAAAATATTATAAGCAACTAAGCTCTACTCTCGATAATTTGTCACTTGTTGATTTTCATCTCTCTATAATTTAAATTCCAACCTCCTTAAGGTATGCATATCCTTCTTAGAAAAGTAAATTTTTTTAAGTTATTCATTTTACTTCAACTTTTTTGCACTACACAACCAACATTCCTTGTTAATGAGATCATCATTACTATAATTATATGCATCATTTGCCAGACAAGTGTCTTTGCCCACAATCAACACAAAGCAGTCAAAATCTCTGCTACAAACAAGCCCATACAAACTTACATACGCAGCCAACTATTTTGCTTATGCATGCGTAAGAACAGCATCTCATGCACAACAATCGAACTCATAAATAATCATACCGAAACATATAGAACATATAGAAGTAACAAAGCAAAAGAAAGAAATGCTCCAAATATAAGACACACTAAAATTTGCATACAAATCACAGAACGAATCACTTGAGGAAGGACAAAAAATTTTAAAAGAGAAATAAAAAAAAGAAATATTTTTTAAGCACACGAGTGCTGCACTCACTGCCTTCCAGACTGTGTTAGTCTCATGACGAACCAAAATTTAAATCATACACCAGAATTATCCACAAAATTATTATCTATGCAGCTGTGACTCAAATGGTTACTTGCAGCTTAATAGTTAACAAAACCAGGAGTACCTTCAAAAAGGAATGTTGCGTAGTCAAAATGAATGATGGAGGTAATAATAAATGTCTGTGATGAACGATACGCATGGGTACGATCACAACAGACGCCACCTTAAACATTCAAACAAAATTCAAGGTGCTTTTCTTTTGCTTTACTTAAAATTATAACACTAGGATAATGAAAGCTTTCACACAGGATGATGAATGAGTTAAAAGTTGGCAGGTAGTATGAACATTTTTTTTTCTTTATTACACAAAAATAAACTTGGTTAGTTTTTTAAGATGAAGAAGGATCATTCTTGTTGAAGATCGATAGATTATTTAATGGGTGTATTGTGGTGGAATTAATACAAACATAAATTTTTTTTAAATATGAGAGACTGCCGTATGCTTAGGCCTGCTTTTTGAGATAAAACAAAACCGTCCGTCAAACCAGAAATGATGGTTACAGTTTTATCAAATGTAAAAGTCATAAACACTAGTAACTATATTTCTTTATATGGGTGTTATAAATCTTGCGCTGTTTCAACACAAAGCAGACAACAAAAGTCTACAGTCCACATACTTGAGGCCTCAACTATTTTAGCTCAGACATTAGACGACATTTCTTTAGAGTGGAGTTTTCTGTTTGGCAACACACAACAGTCAGCAGCAGTCATAAGAGTAGACAGTTGAGTGTATCTAAAAATGTTTGCAAATGTATTTCGTTGCATCAATAACCATTTATTTGGAAGTGAACGAAAAAAAAATGCTTAATGCCCAGAAAGCCAATGGCACTTTGCATTGATTTTTCTTTTAGTCTTTCAAATAATTTTTTCCCTTCTTTCTACTTTACACTCGCCCTATTGATGTTGTTGATGGCAAACTGAAGTTATATGTTAAGCAAAATCTTTTAAATACCATTAAAATCTTACAAAAATATTATTTAGAATGCAAAAAAAAAAAAACAACTGAAGCAAGTTCAAGACCATAACGCTGGAAAAAAACGAATGTACTTCTTCTTTTTAGAAGACTAAGCAAAGACAACGAAAGCTTTATGAAGGCTTTTTGCCATTTTTGCATCACCAGCATCTGCTACTCAACGGAATTGTACTCTCACACTAAGATATTTGGACAATTGTCCATATATACAACATCTGTAACTATAAACGGTCAAACGAACTGTTGGCTGAAAAAACTTCAAGGAAAGCAAGGAAACCTCTAAAGACTGCTGTTGCTGTTGCTGTTACTGAAAATGCCGCAATAAAACCCAAAGTGTGGTGATAAATCAAATTGTCACTTTTGGTATTGCAGAAAATTGCGCCACATGATGGCATATGAATATTGCAATGCTAAGCTAAATTTAACTAAACTAAATCAGAAACATAAAATATAAAAAGCATAATACAAAAATTGAACGAATAAAATATCTTGCAGCAGGGACTCTTAAGCTGATTTTAAAATTAAGAAAACATTAAGGGATTTTTCAGTAACGAAACTTTTAAAAAAAAGTACATTTTCAAAAATGTATCTTTTGAAAAATCTATCTTTTTAAAACAGTGTTTCTTTTTTTCAATTTTCCCTTTCTAAAATAGTACTTTTAAAAAATTCCCTTTTCAAAAAGTACCTTTTTAAGGACATGCGCACGCTCCTATTCTAAAAAAAACTATTTGTATTTCAAGGAAACTTTACTTTGCCATTCACTTCAAAACCAAACTATTTATTTAGAATACAGTAGGAACTATTTTGTAAAAGTACTTTTTTTAAAGTGCCTTTTAAAAAGATATTCAGGGCAATTACGTAAAAAAATTCCGCAGGAAATTTCTCCCTTTTCCAATTAGAATTTTTTGTTTTCCCTATCATTTGCTATTAGTTGGAGTTGTTCCCTGGGAGAAATTTCCTGCGGAATTTTTTACATAATTGCCCTGATTTTGTTTACCTTAAATAAGTTTTAAGACAAGTGCGTTCTACGAAAAGTTTTTTTTTTCAAAAAAAGTACCTTTTTACAAAAGTACCTTTTTAAAAAAAGTACCTATTTAAAAAAGTACCTTTTTAAACAAGTAGCTTTTTAAAAAAGTACCTATTTAAAAAAGTACCTTTTTAAGAAAGTACCTATTTAAAAAGTACCTTTTTAAGGAAGTACCTATTTAAAAAAATACCTTTTAAAAACACATCTTTTAAAAATAATTTCCATTAAAAGTTTCTTTCCAATGAAGGAACTTTTAAGGTACATAAGTACCGTTAAAAAAATATTTTTAAAAAAATTCACCTTAAAAGGTATTTTTAGAAAATACTTATCTTATGCCGAGTATACACTGTGGCATTTTGTGTTATCGCAACAGTTTATACTAGTGGAAATGTATAAATAAATTTCCAAAATTACGCTCTAGAGTGGCTTTAAGACAAGTATTTTTTAAAGAGCTTTTTGTGGAACTTTTAAGCTTAGCAGCTTAGTACCTGCCATTTAACCATTTAAGACTCCCTGCTCGAGCAAGTTTCTTAGACACAATTACACACTGTCTTACGTTATTGCTTTTGTTTTGTTTTTAAAGAGCTTTTTGTGGAACTTTTAAGCTTAGCAGCTTAGTACCTGCCATTTAACCATTTAAGATTCGCTGCTCGAGCAAGTTTCTTGGACACAATTACACACTGTCTTACGTTATTGCTGAAATACAAATAAATTGGGTTTGATTTTTCATATGTTGGTCTGTTAGCATTTTGGTTTATTTCTTAGTCAGACAGTTTTTTTTTATTTAGATATTTTTTTTCGCTTGCCATCAGGAAACACACTTGCGAGGGTTTTTAGGTACGAGGTCGTGTGTGCAGGAAAGCCACAAACCTAAACTGAATGCTGTTTTCGATGAGGTCTTCTTAATACATTTAACGTATTACATTTAGTGAAGGTTAATATATGTCAAAAGGTATGCTTTCAGCTGTTTTCAAATAACATGTGTCAGTGTACATTCTTTTTTATATGTTTTTTCAAAAATAATTGTTGGAAAGTTTTTGTATGTGCAACCAATAAGAAGGCGAGATTAAGGCAACAAGTGGATTTTTTTATTGTGGTAGAAAAAGGGCCCAAATGTGCAAAATTAAATCAAAATTTTTTTTATTTACTTAAAAGGCCTCAAGTCGTAAAATATAATTAATTAATTTTAATAGCATTACATTATTATATATCGAAATACTCAAGTGTAATTTTTAAATTTAATCTTCTGTCACATGCTATGGATTTAATATAAAATTTATGGCAAAATAAAAAATACAATGAATCAATTTATTTAGTTTGCAAATCACAATACTTGTATTAAGTAAGTTCCCACTGAGCTTATAAAAGTTCTCTACGAATCGATAGAGCAGCACTATGGGTCATCCTTGAATAAGTCAAAAATGCTGAATTAGGGAAAGCTACTTAAATATATTAAATACGTTTATTAAAATAAATTTATAAGCAAACTATAACGTGGCCATCTAATTAATTAACGAAATAAAGTAAAAGAAGAATATTAAAAGAGAATCAAAGTGAACTTGCACCATGACAGTTGTCCGTTCAAATTATTGAAATCTCATTAAAAATGTGAAAACTGATAACAATTCTTATCTCTTATTTTGACATACCAATTTACGTTAGCACCTTCAGAAAATAAAATCGACAGAGAAAAAAAAATCAAAATCTTAATGCTTTTTTGTTAAAAAGACAAATAAATAAACAAAATAAAAGAAACAAGTTGTTTTATTTCGTTTAAAATTTTAAACGAAAATGCAATGAAATCAAGAAACTTTAAGGGGAAACAAAAACAACCTAAAGAATATTAAAATGAACAACAACATGTAATTTAAATCAATGTCAAAAAAGTTTTATTAAACAAAAACTACAATGCTCAGGAGTGTATGAAATATACGCTTGATGTCGGTGATGTAGAAAAATTTATACGCCGGACTCTCCTGCATGCACGTGCTTATCTGTGATAAAAATGAAAAAGAAATTTAAAAAAAAACACACACAATTTAGGCTTTATATAGGATGCCACTTGTGTTTTAAACCAAGATCAAAAAAAAATATATATATATATATATGTATTTATTAAAATAAAAACTCTTGAAAATACTCCATAATGATAAGAACACTTTAACGTTAAACGAAATGCAATGAAACGAAAGACTGAATGTCAAAAGGAGAGAAGAATGAAAGTTGCTAAAATTTCCAAGTAAAATAATGGCAACACGCACTGCATATCAAGCATGAAAGAAATTTGTATATTTATTTAAATGAAATATACATGATTTTCAATTCGTGCTGTGCCACATGAAATACTGAAGAGAACGATGGCAATAGCCAGATCTGTGTTGTGATATTGTTGACACCAGCAATCTGAAGACTGCTCGAAGGACCACAAGCAAACAGTGCTAAGCAACTGCAAGATGTATGTCAGTTTGACAATAACGAAAAATATTTTATCTTAGAAAAATTTACTTATCGAAAAGGGAAGGAAGGGCCTTCAAATAAACAAAGTTAAAAAAAAATTATATTTTCTTTTCGCACAAAAAACTGTTTCCAAATTGGTGTCAAAAAGTTTATTAATTTGAAAATATGAAATATTTCCCAATTGAAAATGTGTTGTCATAAGGAACTAGCATTCATTTTGGCAATTTGATTAACATTTTAGCCACAAAATTTCTAATTTTTATTTGATTTCAAGGACTTCACAATCGATAAAAAATTATTTACCTCCTGTTTTTCCAACCCAGGCGAGGCGTTTGACTTGAGTAAAATATTTATATGAAAAGCACTATTTGTTTGGAGTGATTTTCATAACAATTGTTTAGACGTAATATCTGCCTGAGTTCTGCAAGCTTAGCGAAAAGAAAAGTCTTAGACAAAAATGCGTTAAAAAAAATAAATATTTTCTTTTCGAAAACAAAAAACTGTTCCCAAAATTGTTGTCCAAAAGTTAAGCATCAATTTTGGAAAATTTTAACCGGCTTAAAAAACAAGGACGCTTGATACTTCACAACTCAATACCTTTTATATCGATTTAAAAAAAAAAATTTCTGAGATGCTAAATCGTCCAATTGGTTCCATTGTCAAAAAAGTAGACAGCAACACGCCCATTAATTTTGTTATGTTACGATTTTCTACCGATCCGATTGCTGCGAAACTAAGTACAAACCTTGGGTTATTGTAATGACACTAACCGATTTTCACAAAACTTGGCGCACACTGCTTGTAAAAACGTGGGCACATCCACGCCCTTTAAAATTTTATATTATATTTTGCATGCTTCTACTTAATCTGTTCTTACAAAAACTGTCACATTGAGCTTTCAAAGATACTCAATCTAACATTTAAAAAAGTGGTTGGGGCCACGCCCACTAAAATTTAATATTATACTTCGCATGCTTCTGTTTCACCGAGTTCTGCGAAACTTTCCAAACACTCTAAAAAAAACTAATTTTTAAATTTAAAAAATGGGCGGGAACACTCCCATTAAAATTTAATATTATATATCGCATGTTTCTTCTTAAACGAAACACTCTAAAATACAAAAGATAACATTTTTCAATTTTAAAAAGTGTGCGTGCCACGCCCATTACATTTTTAACATTATATTGCTTATGCTTCTGCTTAATCAATTTTTGCGAAGCTAGGCACACACTCTATGCTCTAAAAAAAATACCCAATATTGAATTATCAAAAGTGGGCGGGGCCATGCCCAGTAAAATTTAATATTATATTTCGCATGCATCTGCTTAACCGATTTTTAAGAAACTTGCCAAGCACTCTAAAAATTAAATGAAATTTTTTTAATTTTTAAATTGGGCGGGCCACGCCTATTACATTTCAATGTTATATTTAGCATTTTTCCACTTAAGAGATTTTTACTAAACCTGGTACACGTCTAGCGCTCTGAAAAATACTCAATCCAGCATTTCAAAAAGGCATAACTTTGTGATTAAGGAAGTGGGCGGGGCCATGACCATTCAAGATTTATATTGTATTTGTCACGCTTCTGTTTGATAGATTTGTACGAAACTTAGCACAGTTTGACCTCTAAAACTAGGCGATATTGCATTTAGAAAAGTGGGCTGAAATTAATATTTACACAAAAGTGGGCGTGAGCACTGAAAATATAATATTGGCTCAAAAAAATTAACTGAAACAAAATTATTTTAAACTTTTTTAGTGCTTATTTTGGAAGTCGGTTTAACTTTTTTTTTAATATTTGTGAACATCTTAACAACAAAATTTTTAAATTTTGTCTCATATGAAGGACTTCACAACCCAAAATTCTGCCACAAAACAAACAGTTAATAATCTTCACACCATTTCTTCACTTGAATGTATAAAACAAATTTAATTTTTAAATTACTTAAAATAAAACATGCTGACAACAGAAATTGGCCAGAAGAGAATTTTAACCATAAAAAAACTTCTACCAGAAAAAAATCCTCACACAAATTTAAACTTTGGCAGCAATTTAAATTTATTATTAATATGAACATACAAGTATTTATTATTAAGCATGTAAATATGGCTTTAAACATACAACACAAACCCTTGAGAACCTTGATAAGCAGAAGTTACAAAAATCGAAGCAAAAAGTTTTACTTCAAGAACTATATGCATACATGTAAACATCTTAAGGAGTTGTCTTGTGAAAGTGTTTGGTGTTCGAAACTAAAGCCCACACCTTTCTGCAATCAAATCTCACTTTGGCAAACAACACCCCTCCGCTGATGACGTTCTTTTTAAAGTTTTAATACGACAGACATATGAAATTTTCTTATATCAAAAAAAAATTAAACTCTGTGCTAAACGTATACCAACCGTGTGACTTTGAGATGTTGTTGTTTAAGGTTTTCTTGCAAACAACAATGTATGAACACTGACACAATGCGTTACATTTGGGATATGTTGCGTTTATTTTTTCTTTTTCTTTTTCTTTCTTGCCTTTGTGCTTTTGTTTGATGTGGGCTTGTGTCATAATTTCAACGCCTCACAACAACACCACATACGAGTATATTGTACGTACAAACCCATGCATGCACTCATGATCTGTCTTGGGCATGTCATATAAAACGTCATCATCAATGCTGATAAGTTGTTGCGTTTATTGGTGATGTTTTGTTGTTGTAATTGCCACAGTTATTATTATAATTTTTTTTGGAGTACAAGGAGTTGCTTTCTTAAGAATTCGAAAAAAATAAATTAAAAAGAAACACAAGTACAGGGTGTTTTTTTAGAGGTATAGAACTTCGAATTGAAATAAAACACAAGAAAATCGTTTTAATGTCCATCAATTTGGCTTTATTGGAAGGATAATTTTATGCCATTATTGTTTAAATATGATTTCGGGCATGTGACCGCCGCGGCTGGCTCGAATAAAGCCAATTCTACAGGTCCAATTTTCAACCACTTTTTCGAGCATATGGGGCCGTATGTTGGCAATAACGCCACGAATGTTGGCTTCCAAGTCCCCTAACGTTTCTGGTTTGTTGGCCTAGACGAGGGACTTCACATATCCCCAAAGAAAATAATCCAATGGTGTCAAATCACACGATCTTGGTGGCCAATTGGTCCATTCCGCGAAATTATGTGCTCATCGAATGTTTCCTTCAATAAATCGATTGTGACGTGCGCTGTGTGGCATGTAGCGCCGTCTTGTTGGAACCACAACTCATCCACATTCAAAATCTTCAAAATCTTCCATAAAGTTGATGGACAAAGCTCCAATTCCTGTGCACGGTGGCGAATCGATTCATTCGGGTCCTCTTCAACACTTTGCTCTACAGCGGCAATTGTTTCTTCGGTGCGCACTGTTCGACGTCTCTGCGGATGCGTATTATCACATAGAGTAAACGTAGTGCGAAAACGATCCATGGTTAACCGAATTAATTGTTCTGATGGACGATTATGTCGACCATAAAATGGACGGAGCTTGCGGTAAACTTCGCGAACTGAACCATTATTTTCGAAATAAATTTGAACGATTTGCAAGCGTTGTTCTTTTGTCAACCTGTTCATGATGAAATGGCAAACCAAACTAAATATTAATCACTTGACAGCTGACAAAATGGCCGCCAGTTAAAAAAGTGATGCCAGCTTAAAGTTCTATACCTCAATAAAAAACACCCATTATTTATTTAATATTCCAAGACGAAAATTAAGACCACACAGTGGATATTTAAAGGAAATTTAAATTTAAAAATTGCGTTTAAATGTTTCTGTTTACGATGAAGAAAATGGACTGCTTCTTAAGCTTTTGGCAAAGTTCTGATGCCTGTCAAGAGTTTTATATTCTTGGTAAAACAGTGACTAACAAGCATTACGAACATTAAAAAAAGTGATTTTTTCAGAGATTATTTCAATAAACTTTCCACAGATTTCTTAGCCAGTACTTTTAAGAAACTAACATTTTGTAAAAAACAAAAGCCTTTACACAGGCGAAATTCATTGTTTGTCCTTAAAAGTAAATTCTGCAGCCTCAAAATATTTTTTTAGTCATAAATTGCAATTATTTCACGTTGCAAATATATTGACCTAAAATAATCTATCCATCATTTTATCTCATAACCGCCAAAAAAAACCCAGCAAAAAATTTCAAAAAAGGTAAGCGGGTTTGGAATTAAGCATTTTTGGTGGAAGCTGTTCCTTACTGGATTACCAACTTAATGATTTTAACAAGGCGTGAGACTAAAATAATCGATTCTTAAGAAGTACTTACTTTTTTTATTTGACAACTTGTTCACATAATCTATTTAATATAAAAAAATTATTCTCCTAATTTAGCAACTTGTACATAATTTTTTTAAATTTTAGGTAATGTGATTTGTAAGCGAGTAATGAAATTTGGTAATCAGAAAAGTAAGTCATTATATGGCAAGTAGTTCTGATGGTAATGTGTAATTTTTTGCTGGGAAGCTTAACCGTAATAATTTTCGAAATTAATTTTTTTTACTAAAATCGTCGTTTTGCGATTGAAAATGATCGATTTTCATTAAAAAAAAAACGAAAATCAAAATATATGTCGCTTAAGCTTTTTTGTCGGTTATGGCTCGATTTATCCTTGCTTCTTTCTACTTAAAGCTGTCAATAAAACGGTACTGCAAATATTCTAAAAAAAAATTTTAATATTATAAAAGTTATTAGCTTAGCAGAGCAAAAGTTAAAACCATTTTGTATGTGTTGTCGTCAACTTTAGTTTCATTTTAAAGTTATTTGTGCTTTTCTTTTTCTTCTAATGCCTGATTTTTTTCTCTGCTACTACTAAAACACTCCTTCTTTTCTTAAGTTTTTGACATATTTATGGCAATTTTATCAAATACCATATAACTTGTCTCTTGCTTTGCCAACAAACAACTTAAACAGACTGATTGACTTAACCAACACACAGATGAGCGCTGCATAAATCCATACTGCACACACACACACATGCACCCATTCACACACACACACACACACACACACACACACATTTTTCTTTATACATGCATCTGGCTTGAACATTTTCATACAGTGTTACATGTCATTTGATGGTTACAATATTTTGATATATTGATTTAAAATTGATGTACGATGCTTTTACGCACTTTAAACATAATACAAGGCACTCAAAAAGCTTCAACCAAAGGCAGCAGGAAAAAAATGCGTAAAAGTTAGACTTGGTGAAAAAAAATGTGTATAAAGAATTTCTTAAAAGCTGAGAATAACTGCAGGAAAGGAAGACGTTACATATAAAACAAACAAGTTGTCGTCGTGTTTGCCTTCTTGTTTGTTTTTTATTATTATTTTTTTTTTTGCTACTAAGATGC
Source organism: Tachina lurida (assembly GCA_944452675.1). Lineage (NCBI taxonomy): Eukaryota > Metazoa > Arthropoda > Insecta > Diptera > Tachinidae > Tachina > Tachina lurida. The sequence goes on from OX101756.1 coordinate 10,446,443, forward strand.
ATATGAAAAGTAGTTTTGAAAGGTTTAAAAATTTGCCAAGAAGGAAAGTCAGAGTTATCAGAGTAGAACTTTGAATACCTTGCTTTATAGGTTCGATTTAATTTAAAAATTTTTTTTGTTTTTTACAAAGAATTCTACAGCCATTCTTACTCAATAAAATATGGCTGCGTATAAACAATTCGAAAGCTCAATATTTTTTTTTTCAAACCACTAGGACTACTTCGGTTATGCAAAAAACTAAAATACGCTACAACTGAAAATACAAAGACATAAGCACCTATCAAACGCATTGACTCTCGCTGCAAAAATTACTTCTTCGCAGAAGCGTTTTTGTAAGGGAGACAATGTTAGAGAATCACTTGCTGCTGCGCGTGAATAAGCCATGGTTTTGTACGAGATGAGCCAGCTGGAAGCAATACATTCCGTTTCCAAAAAGCCACGAATTGTTTGCCTTACCAAAGTGCTTCGCAGAAGTAAAAATATATAGGCGGTATTCGGTGTTTGATGCAAATGGTCTTACATAAGTGTAAATGCAAAATATCGCAGCTTTTCTTTAAGATCCAATAACAAACTACGCACACAGTCCAAAGAAAAGCTACGATATTTTGCATTTATACTTACGCAAGACCATTTGCATCAAACACCGAATACCGCCATAATTTTTGTGTACTCAGATGCAAAAGATACTGGTTTGCATTTTTTTACTTTTTGTACTTTGTTAGAGAGCCTTACCTTAGAGCTTTTCAGAAGTATTTTTCGAAGCTTCTGTTATCAAGTAAGCAATACATTCCCTCAGTGGCTAGTGGTTCCAAATCAGTCTCTCTGAGTATGCTCCTACTGACACTATGGATATTTAGTCGGGCAAAAAAATATACGCATAATACTCGGGATATTTATTCATCATTCGCCATCCTATACATACATTTGTGTATATAAAATACAATGGAAAAAGAGAGGGGGGTGTGTGTGGCTCTTTGAAAACCTGTTTTATGCCTGTGTGTGTAAATAAAATAGTCCTGTATATACGCTTAATACTTAGAGTATTTTTATACTTATACACGTCATTGTATCTCACACAGTCTATACATTTTAGTTATAGTTTATTTGTGCTGCTTAATTTAAAAATATGTGTATAAAAATAATTGTTGGATAATTATAGTTATAAGTATTCGATTTCAAATTAATGAGCGTGTTTAGTACTAATATATATAAAAATATAAACTGAACTAAAGCTCAAAAAAATAGTTTAATTTCACATATAAAAAAAGGTCGAAAAATTAGATAAAAATATTTGGTATAGTATATGTTTGTCTAGAAGTTTGCGTCTCGTGTCGTTGCTGGATTTGAACCCAACAGAATTTTAATGGGATGCCGACCATTGAATTCATGTCACGACTGTGATAACGAGCTACGGATCAGGCTAGTTCAAGTCGGAAGGCATTTTATACATCAAATTGGATGTTGTATAGACAGCCGATGGAGACTTGATCGCAACTTTGCTTTTAGTACAAATTCGGATATACATATTCGTTATATATATATTCTGTAGTACCTCTCCCATCTACATAGATATTTCAAATATTTCACCCTGTAGCTTAAATCCTATTATCTGTTGCAAAAAGGGAACAAAGACGTCTCCGCCCAAAACATAAGTTTGACGTGGTCCATCTATATCAGAGAACAGCAATGACTAGTGAAAAAGTGAGTTGGGCTAAATCATGACTTATAATTCCTTGTACATATACACACTCATACTTATTGCAATGTTGTCTATGAATCATATTCACTTGAAATTTTGAAGTGCTCATCGAACTCATACTTAGTAACATTTATGATGTTGTTGATTTCGAGTCTCCTTAACTCAATGCCTATGGACGATGCAAAATAAGTATGATTCACAATGCGAACCTCGCAACGAACATTAAAGTTCTCATTATGAGGTTAAATGTTTCACACTGCCTGTATCTCTATATCTTTAACTCTCTATCAGTTTATTTCTCTGTCTGGCTGTATTCATGCCAAATATTTCAAGTATCCGTGTAGGGTAACATAGAACCCCAATAGCTTCGTTGTGTAAGAAATATTTTTATCTATTAATATACACTTAGATGACAAGTTTTAGAAACTTCTAACTTTGTGGAAAATTTATTGTAGAATTTGTAGGCTTAGCATAAAGTTGGCGTATAAGCAACATCAAAAAACCAAAATATTTATGGCAATAATGAAAAAGTGATTCAGTCATATTTTACTGGTTTTTAGGAGAACACTTTTAAGCTTTCAAGTCGATTTTCAGAAATTGATTTATTTTACAACTAAATTGGGAAATTTCTTATTCAATTTCTTTTCTTTTTGAAAACCATAATTTTAAACTTTATAAGAAATACATACAATTTGTAATAGTGCATTTGTGTTGGAGCAAAATCTAGTACTTACGAGATTTCGGGCAAAATCTAGCAGATTTCCCATGCAAAACAAAATCTAACTCATCACTAGATTTTGTCGAAATCTATTTTAAATCTAGCAGCGCTTAGTGATGCAACCTGCGGATTTGTTCAAACTTGTACTAAAAAGTCAGCGTGCGTACATAAAAAGGTGTGTGAATTGGCTAAAATCCCGTTGTTTATTTGTAGTTTTTGGGAATTTTTCAGTTAATGGGTTTTGTTTTGGATTAAAAAGGTGTGTGAATTGGCTACAATTCTGTTGTTTATTTGTAGTTTTTGGGAATTTTTCAGTTAATAGGTTTTTGTTTTGGATAAAAAATCTTGATAAGTCTAAACAAAAAGTTGGTGCAAACGGTATAGACTATCATAAAGATTTTAAGTGAAATCTACTACATTTTCTGTAGGTGTAAATGCATTTTTAAAAGTCATAGCGCTATAAAAGTCATAGCTATAAGGCTGCCATTAACTTGAGTTAAGCCGTTTTTCCTTTTTAACACATTTATTATGAAAGTATATATCGCAAACTAAACTATAAGCAGTTATAAATCAAAATTAACAAATAATTCTTTTGTATTTTTGTAAGCAAATATTTCATTAACGAATTCCTAACTGCCACAAAAATTTCTTTTCTAACACAGTCTTCATGAACAATATAAAATACCATTATGGTTGTAACCAGTAACCAACCGACGATTTGTCCACTCCTCAACTTCTAGTTTGTGAGTTAGTGTGCGATATTTATTTTATTTGTAAAAATGATAAAAAAAATCCAGCAGTAAATTTAAAATTCGATTATTTGTAAATTTAAATACTGAAACGGAAACCGTTTAATAAGACTGCTGATAATCATTTTCAAATAAAGTTCTCACAAATTACAAATAATAAATCTTTTAATATGACAAAATATTTAAGTGACATTTTGACAGATGCAAAATATTCTTAAGCAGTAGCCAACACCTTGCCTTGAGTCACCGCTAAAGCCCGCTCGCAAATTCTCTTTAACTTTAAGACATTTCACTCTAAGAAAAAATACAGAATTTCTTAAGAAATTAAGTATTAAAAAGACATTCTTCCCATCAGCATCATCAGCATTTGTTATCATATCCATCTAAAAGGAAATCAATAATGACAAAAAATATTTCTACTTAATCTTGGCTTTAGCTTACACAAATGCAACCAGGACGAACAACAACAACAACATTAAAAAAAGTCCACAATAATAAAATCAATTTGAAAAAATCAGTTTATTGGCAACTGTATGGCCGAAAGCTATTTGTAAAAGCATTGTCAACTCAGCAGCAGCAGCAGCAGCAGTAAAACTAAAGCAACCTTACAAATAAACTGAAAAAAGAAATGGCAACTGATAAAATTCATATCGTACAAATACAACAGCAAACAATATTGTATTGGCTTCTAGTAGTTGTTGCTCTTAAACATCCATCCAGTAAGTATTTTATTTTGGCTTATCATGATTTTTGACTTCTGCTCTTCTTACAACATTTAAACACGTTTTTGATGGGATGAAACCAAAATTCAATAAATTGTCTTTATTTTTATTATTTTTTTGGGTTAAGAGGAGTTTTTTTTTGCCGGTGTTAAGCTTTTAATGATTTCAGTTTGAAGAAGTTTTTGTTTATGGCATTTGATTATTGAAACGTGGTTAATATATTGTGGTACATACTTTTGCTGTCTGTTGATAAGTTAAGGCTGAGGAAGCATGGAGTAATAAAGTGTTGCTTTATTTTTCTTTCTTATTTTCTTTTCAATTGTGCCACTTTGTACTTAATTTCCCTTCTACTTTAATAATTTTAAATTTTAATTGGTTTTTCCAATTAATTGCTTAAACGTTTTCCACGTGCTACTTTTCGCATCAAGTTTTATTTTTTTTTCTTCTTTCCTTAATAGTTTTGCTCTGAAATGCAAACAATAAAGTTTTACTTTTCATTTTATTAGAAGACAAAAAAAAAAATAAACTAGAACTGGGGGAGTAAGATATAAGCAGTAAAACTTCAAAACGTGACTTCAAACTTTTGAGACTTTGAGACTGTATTAAAAGTTTGTTGGTAATTATTTGCCATTTTGCTATTTCATTGTAAAATGGCCTTAAAGATGTTGTAAAATAATATTTTGCTTAGGAATTTAATAAGTAATTATTCATAATATTTAAAAAGCAATTAGGAATGATACGAGTACACAGCCATTACAAAATTAAGCTGCATATTTAAAAAGATTTTGTTAATGTTATTTTTGTAATTTTTTTAAAAAATCTTGAGAAAATGTAACTTGACTTATAAACTTCTCTTCTCTAGTTTGGTTTTAAAGCTTCTCAAGGAAACAACACATGTTGGTAGCTTTAAAGTTTTGTTGTTATCACATTATAATCCCTTTTTAACTTATCTAACCTTTAGGGGCTACTGTTAAGCAAAGTATTAAATCTGCTTTGTTAATTTTATAGCATTATCATTAAAGATTTTATTTATTGAGTTTTTTTATAAATTTTTTTTTTAATTTTTTACTTGATTACATTTTGTTTTTGTTCTCTTTTGCCAATAAAACCCCTTAAACTAATCTTTTGCTTATAATCTTTAAAAAGGTTTACAAAAAAATTTAATAAAACCATGCAGCTATAAAACAAATACCAAGCAGTCGTTCAACTGATCTTTTGGTGATCATCACATTAAACTCTTTTTGCCTGAGTGGCTTTCAAGAAACCAAAAAGAAGTTGTTACTTATTTAACCACCTTTGCTGGTAGATAAGAAAAGAAAATAAACCCTTGGATAAACAGCGTATCTGCGAGGAAGCTACTTTTTTTTGTGAAAAAATTTTGGCCATTGTTATATACAAGTACAAGTAGCCTTGATCGGTGATTTAAATTTTTTTTGTACCATAAGAGAGTTTGGCAGGCAAATATAAATTAAGAGAAAGAGTTTAAGGTTCCTTTTTTTCAAATGATGTTATCATTATCTTAACTTAAAGGTTATTTATGAACTGAGAATATTTTTCTTAGCTTTTAAATGACGCTGTTTGTAAACTTAAAATTTACTTGAGTGTTATTATTATAAGATTTGTATACAAAATGTTTCAATTGTTGTTTTTATTACAGTAATCTTCCAAGAAAATGTTTCCTTTCTAAATAACTTTTTTTCATGTTGATTTAACATGAAATCGAAATCAAAATGAAAAATCATGTGAAATCAAAGCTATTTCAAGTTGAAACAACGTAAACTCGATATTGGAACACCATGAAGAAACATTTTGCATCAAAGTTATTTCAAGCTGAAACAACATGAATTTAATTAAATGTTTTCATTAAATTTTACTAACTAACGTTATTGTGTATATTGCAACAGGCATAACAACCTTAAATATTCTTTAGACACACACTACACAACCTTATTTAATTGATCATTTAACATAAAAATTAGTTGCAAAAGATGACTTGTCTACAGGATTCGAGCCTGAGACCCTCCGACTAACAGTCAGCAGCAGGATATTTTCGCTGGTAATGCGAAGTTTGTCGGGTATTAACGAACATCAAAATAAACAACAACAAAATAAATACAAGTCACACAACTAAGCACAAGAGTGCATTGCAGCTACGAAATAACTTAATTAACCTTATTATTTGCTGTAAATTTTATAACAATTGCAATCAACATTTTTAGCATGGTGATTTTACATTGGTATTTAGTTTCTGTATGTTTATGCAAATGCATGTTTTTTTAGAAAGGTATTAACTAGTTAGCTTTCCGTATCATACAATTTTAAATAATTTGGCATCGATTTGTAGTTGCATATTTTTGCATATATTGGTGATAAGTGCATATTTTTGCTTATCTTAGCCATAAATTGCATATTTTAGCATTTTTAAGCATTTTTTCAGGAATATTTAAAAAATTTTAAAAAATTATACATAATCAAATTCTATAATGAATGAATTGTTCAAATCTTAAGCCTTGTTGTATCGTTAAGAACATAGTTAGCTCTTCATTTAGCAAAAGATAGAAATGAATCGAACAGCATAGCTCTAAATAACAAGCTTAATTACTTAATTACTTGCTGGCGTAACGGTACAATAAGGATATGTGGCTGTGAAAATTCCCACATACGAGTACATACGTATTTTTACAGCAAGTTTAACAGGCAACATGTTGTTATAGTTGCTCCTTAACATATTGCTAAATATAATATGACTGCCGTGACCATGTTTGTTTCATAATTTCTATTGCAAGTAACCCAAAGTCTTTCACTTTATTAATAAAATATTTTCATATTTTTCATTTCGTTTTTCATTAACCAACGGTAAATGAACTCTGTATATGCACAAGTTTATGTCAAACATATTTTTTTTTCTTTCATTAAGTTTAAACAATGAAAAAAAAATGTGATTAAGCAAGTCTCTTTGTTTATTAATACAAACAAAAAAATGTTTTCAGTTTTTGTCGCCACTTTTTGACTCTCATGGCTGGAGCGCAAGCAGAACTACGAGTACTACTACACCCATAAAACAGTCATATGCTATAAAATTAAACATTTATCCTACAGAAAAAGAACCCTCGTAGCGAACAACTCCACATACTAACATTTGTTTTATTTTATTTTGTTGTATATTTAGTTATTGTGATGCTGCCGTTTGTGGCGCAACTGGTATGTTAGCGGCAAAGCTTTTTTGTGTCAATTAAATGTTGGCCATGTACAATGTTTTCCTTTTTTTTAGCAGGCAGAAAAAAAAATACATTACATAAACTTAATCATCGTGGTAGAGGTAGTGGTACATATACATATATACACTCTCCCCAATGCTATTTACAAACGAAAAAGTGTACTAGTTCTCTGGTGGCAAAATATTGTTGTGCTTAATGGCATAAAGGTAAAAGAAATATGTAGAAAAAGGGTTCCTTATATTTAACAGGAGCACAAAGTCAATGGCTTCTTTTTTAAACTCGTAACTCTTTGGCAAAGCAAAAAACAAACAAACAAGAAAAGAATTACAAAATACTGTTACTGACTTTGTACGAGTAGCTTTTAGATTTATATAAGTATAATAAATAAATAAATAAAAAAATAATACGAATATGTTGGTTTGGCTCTAAACGCCATCATCGTCGTCGTTGTTGGCGTAGCTACAGATTGTGATGAGCTGATGCTGAAATATACAAACAGCCAGCCGCTCAACAACTTAACATCAACAACGAAACTTGGCTTATATTAACAATTTTATCTGTTTGCCACATCTGAACCAAATAAAATAATTGAAAGTAGCGATAAGAATCACCGCTAGTGCAGTTTTTATATCAACTCCGCGTTATCCCTCTCTCTTTCTCTCCCTCTCCCTCTCTTCAAGCTCTATTGACTTCAGCAAAACGCCAATATACATATGTATATATGTACTATGAGAAGTTTGGCAAAGCCTTGTGCATACGACAGGCCAAAAAGATGTTGTAAGAATTTATAGTTAATGTAACTTAAAGAGAAGACGCGCAAAGCATTAGCAGCAAGATCAGCTTTATGCCAAGCACAACCATTTATGCTGGCTGCCAGTAGAATTAACTGTTGCCTCATTTTGGGTAGCTGTCAATATTCCATTGTTTGTTAAGAGTAGAGAGGCCAGAACTTAAATTACCTCGGCAACAAGAAATGTCATGTTGCAAGTCAAAACCCGAAATGAAAAAGACACAAATAAAATTGGCGAAAAAACAAACTATATTATGCAGGATTTTTTTTGTGAGAAATAGAAAAATTGGCCGATAATTTAAAAGCAATATAAACTAATATAGAATATTCATCCTTATTCCAGTTTGTCAATAGCGACGTGACGTCAATACAATACCAAGATATCAAGACATGTCTTTGTTAAAAAACATTGTATAACCTGAGGATTTTATAAAAAGTACCTTTTATAAAAAGTACTTTTAATAAAATAGTACATTTTATTGAAAGTATCTTTTTTGAAAATCACCTTTTAAAAAATTACCTTTTATAAAAAGTACCTTTTACAAAAAGTACCTCTTATAAACACTTTCTTTTATAAAAAGTGCCTTTTATAATCAGTACATTTTATAAACAGTACTTTTTATGAAAAGTACTTTTAATAAAAAGTACCTTTTATATTAGGTACCTTTTATAAAAAGTACCTTTTACAAAAAGTACTTCTTATAAACACTTTCTTCTATAAAAAGTACCTTTTATAATCAGTACATTTTATAAACAGTACTTTTCATAAAAAGTACCTTTTATATTAGGTACCTTTATAGTAAGAATTACCTTTTATAAAAAGTACCTCTTATAAACAGCACCTTTTATAAACAGTGGCTTTCATAAAAAGTACTTTTATAAGATGTACTTTTAATATTAAATATCTTTTAGAAGAAGTACCTTTTATTAAAAGTATCTTTTATAAAACGTACCTGTTATAAAAAATAAGTTTTTAAAAGAGTACATTTTATAGAAAATCGTTTTTAAAAAGCACTTTTACTAAACTTAACTTTTATAAAAACAAGCTTTAAAAAAAATCCCTCTGTGAAAAGCACCTTTATAGAAAATTATCTCTTATAAGTAGTAACTTTTATAAAAAATAACTTTTTTAAATAAAAAGTACCTTATGCAAAAGAGAATCTATTACAAAGAGTGCCTTTTATAAAACAAGTACCTTATATAAAAACTACCTTTTCTAAAATGTATATAAAAAAAATTCTTTGTATAAAAAGTACCTTTTATAAGAAGAATATTTTATAAAAATTTGATTTATAAGAAGTACGTTTTATAAAAAGTACTTTTTATAAGCAGTATATTTCAAAAAAAAATATCTTTTATAAAAATTCCTTTTATAAAAGCACCTTTTATAAAAATTAATTTTAAAAGATATATTTTAGTAAAAGTACACTTTTGTTAAAATAATAAGTACCATTTATAAAAAGTACATTTTATAGAAAGTACACTTAAAAAAAGTACCTTATATAAAAAGTACTTTTACAAAAATAAATTATATTGCAAAAAGTACCTTTGGAAAAAGTATCTGTTATAAAAAGTACACTTCTTAAAAATTATCTTTTATAAAAATTACATTATACTTCATACAGAGTTTAAAATTGAACACATACCTTTAGTTTGTATAAGAAATATCCTACTTCTAGTCCTTAATATAATACATACCTGCAAAGAAAATAGAAGTTACAAGTACATAAATACTTTTGTTAAAAGTTTTTGTTGTATAGATTATGAAAAATAGTTATTTACGTTAATAATAAAAACTAATCCTCCTAATTCCGTAATTAACTGTCGACGTCACGTCACGTCAATACAAAAATTTGACACTTGTCTACTCGCTTTTGAAAACAATTTTTTTTATTGACAGTCTATTCCAATTTCCTGAGTTATATAAAATAACATGAGGCACTCATGTTTTCAACAACGGGTAATAAAGCCCCAATTTTTTTTTGTATTGCATTGACGTGACGTCGATGTTGACTACTGGAATAAGGCTGATTATTTCTAATATAAGAGTGCACTTTGAGAGATTCATTGATTAAAAATATATGAAAATGACCACTTACAACAGAAAGGATATTCATTTCTGGTTATAAATTATATTCTTTCTTTCATTTTTGTATTTTTCCAATAACTAATATTTATTGCCCTTGAATTTTCTTAAAATCACAGCAACAAATATTTATCGAAAAAGAGCTTTTACTTTTAATTAATTTTCCATTTAGAAATGTTATTGGCTATTGCCTCCAGGGGAAATACGAAAAGAAAAAACCATGTAAAGAGAAAAATAGTTTTTTTGAAGTCTCTTATATATCAATCAACCAAACTTCTTACTTCTAAAACACATACAAGCAAATAATAAAAGAAATGTTTTCAAAGCTTTGGAAAACATTAATTTTTTTTTTTGCTGCAATAAAACTACGAAGTTTTATTAAAGTTATTTGAAAAGCTTAAAAGAAACTAAAGACAACATTTGCAAATTTGAATGATTACAAAGTTAACCACATTTGGCGGTTAATCAAATATATTGGAAAACAAAAAAAAACATCTTTGAAAGTTTTAAGGCAACAAAATGAATGAACTTTACGAAACGAAATGTAATTTAAAAAATATACATACATATATGTATATGTATATACCAATAATAAATTAAATAATTTAAAATGGCTTGTACATGCTACATATCAGAGAAGCGCAATGAATCATGTTTTCGCTCATAAAATTTTAAATGTAAGTGAGTAGACATCAGTTGAAATCAACTACTCTGATCTACTCGTACTCACCATGAGATTAATTTATAAGTATAGGTTGAATAAATATGAATACGACTTCAACATCAAAGGCATCCACACTCACACACATAAATCACCTCAGTTTGATTTATAATTTCAGGAAAATACTTATACTACTCATGTTGATTCAGCTCACTCAACTCATGCATGTATGTATGTTTATTTAAAAGATTTAGTCATTAAAGAGTTTGCAAGTAGTATACTATAGTAGTAAATAGGGTTGGTTTTCAATTCATGCAAAACAAAAAAAAAAACAAAAAAAGCAAGAGAGAAACACATACTAATAATGAAAACTTTAATGTTCGCATGCGAAGTTAGCATTGTGAATCATACTTATTTTACATCGTACACAGACATTGAGTTAAGGAGAGTCCAAATCAACAACGTCATAAATATTGCTAAGTATGAGTTCGATGCGCACTTCAAACTTTCGAGTGAGTATGATTCATAGACAACATTGCAATAAGTATGTGTGCGCATAAGTACAAGAAATTACAAATCATGATTCAACTCTACTCACTTTTTCATGACTCATTACTGTTCTCTGCTACATATGCATTTAAAAAACAAATGCAAGACTAGAAATTCTTAGCATATAAGATACTCAAAATGAATGTTTTAATACTACCCTGGTATGATAAAATCTAAAAAAAATTTTAAAAGACAATAACAATTCATCAGATCAGGGTTGTTTTTTTTAGTAAATCGTGCGTTTGTGTAGGATAGTAAGTCATGGAATTTAAACATACAAACTGTAAAATAAATACGTCTATACTAATGCAAAATTAAAAAGAAATCAAAACTAAAGGGTATACTATCAGTTAAAGTAATTTTGATTATGTAATTTTGACAACTTGCTGTATATTGGGAACCTTAAGAGGCAAACTGTTGAAATTTCCAAATGAAAAAATCGCTCAAATATCACAAAAAAATAAAATAAATCGCTAAGATGCAAAAAAAAAATCATCAAAAGTAAAAAGGTGGCCAAAAACCAATAAAAGCAACAAAACGAAAAAAAAAAACGCCAAAAATAAAAACAACCGTCAATACTAAAGAAAAATCGTCAAAACAAAGGAAAAAAATCGTCAAAAAACAAAAACTCCGCTAAAACGAAAAGAGCGCCGAAAATTAAAAAAAATTGCATAAGCTAAAATAAATCGCCAAAAACCGAGAAAATCGCCAAAACGAAAAAAACGCCAAAAAAAACAAAAAATTTAAAAAAACAAAAAAGAAAGCTCCAAAACTAAGAAAATCGCCAAAAATCCAACAACATCGGCAAAACAAAATAAGCGCTAAAGTGTCCCATCCATTATACAATATTATTGAATGTGTTGTTGTATATATTATTATTGGTATGACCTATACTACACAATAAATGGCACAATATTTTCAAAGAAATTATTGCCCAATTTTCCTGATAGTGAAAAGTTAAGCAACATTGAACAATATTGCCACCACATTATACAAATGTCTTGATTGTACAATAAAAATAAAAAGTGTTTTGCTATTTGTCAAGATATTGTGCCACCTTCGAAAATGACATACGCTTTGGCGATATTATTGTACAATACGAAAAATTGCAAAATTATATTAATTACGAGTAATAATTAGCACTTAGCACAATATATGTAGTGGTCGTACGGAACCCTTCGTGCGCGCTACAAGTTGTCGATCGAACAATTTCTGGTGACATCGTGGGACAGGCCGTTATTCTTTTTCTCGCTGGGTTAAACTAGCACATAATTTTAGTAATAATTTATAGTATACTTTTGGGAGAACAAGCAATTGCTTGCATACATACTAGTAATATAAATATTATTAGATATCTCGCAGCAAAACACTTTACTTAAAATTACATTATGGTAATAATGTTCAATTATTGATTTTATATACATAAATCAAATAACATAATAATAATAATGATAATAATGCAAAATTCTTACATTTATAGACAGTCTTACACACTAGCCAGCCAGCTTCACAATCCGGTAATATTTAATGCCAAATTGCAAATTAAAAAAGTAAATAGAACTGGGAAATTCTCTCATTACCCAAAAGTGTAAGCAAATATGCATGCATTCTTGAAAGCAACGTAAATATCCTATCGGCCTGCTGTGCTCTACGAATTCTCTGTGAAATTTATATTTGTGGCTTTTTAACTTTAAATAGATGAATACACACACACACACACACACATACATGCATTAACCAAATGCCACAACCCAGCTAGCATTTGGGTGATAATTTTTGGCAGAAATATCTTATATGATTAACTACAGATCGCTTTTGATGATTAAAAAGTGATTTATCACTTGGGCGATTGAAAGAGGATTCACTTATGATTCATCTATATGATCAAATAATGATTTCTTGAAAATAGAGGAACATCATGCAAACCGCAAAAAGGTGATTTAAATGATTTAATATGAAAATTGCTCAAAAATAATCAGCAAATCGTATCATAACTGATTCTTTGGTATGATTCATCTGTAGGGTACCATTTTCTCACAACGGGGGTATCATTTATGATCGAAAAATGAGCTCATATACGGTTATTTTTCCCGTCAAGCTGATTCGGAAACGATTGGATTATGATACAAAATGCTACCTGGGAATAACAACATTTGCAAGTGATACACATACGTTCAACTTGCCACTACTACATTTACCAGCTTCAGTACATTGGATTTGGTTAAAAGTATGTACGTATAGAAAATAAATAGCATAAAATGTTAAAACCACTGACATAAGCAATTCCCAAATGCTAAATACACAAAGAATTGGGAAGTATTTTAAGTTGGCCGCCTGCAATGATAGCTTTTGCTGCACTTTTCTTTTTTTTCCTCTTTTTTCTCTTCTTACAATTTTTTTTTATAGCATTTATATTTTGTAATTGTATTTGCTAATTCTCAGTTATGTGTACAGGCCTATAATATAAGGAAATGCAATTCAAGTGAACGCATTTTGCAATAACACAGAAATAAAAAAAATTAAATGGCAACTGCAACAAAAAATTTACTAAAATTTATAGAATGTTGTTGGGCATTACAATGGCTTGAAAATTCTTATGATGATTGGTGGGAAAAAGAAAATATTACTTTCCAACAAAAAAAGCTTGCGAGATTTTGCAGTGGAAGTAGTGCTCTTTAAATGTCTTACAAAGTAATCAATGGTACTTATTTAGCTAATTATTTTATATGTTTAATAATGACTTGCCCGTAATGCATAAAATAAGCTTTTATTTATATCATTATGTGAAAGTACTTACTTAAGTACTTATCAGTTATTAATGAAATATGCATAGACAAAATTCTATGGAGCCTGGAAATAAACTAAGAAAACAAAGAATATTTGAACTTTTATTTTCAATAAAATAACTTTGATTTTACCTTCAGTTTTTACTAAAAATTTAATAATTCTAATGCAAAAAGCAATTCGAGAAATAAGCCTATTAATTGAGCTTTTACGCTTTATAGGATGGACTCTTTCTCTTAGCCATAAATAAAAAACTTAATATTTATTTGCAATTCTTTTATTTCAGAAAGAGAAGTAACACTCAGGCAATAAATGCCTGCTACTTTTACAAGGTGTTACCCTCTGTAGGAAAGGAATAGTGGAGACAGCTGGTGAATGAAGAGTTAGATGGAAGCTTCATTCTTTTACAACTCTGCTTTTTGAACGTTTTTTTTTATAATGCAGTCTTGCAGTGCCTCCGCACAATAAAAAATTTATGGTTTTAAAAATTTTAAAAACAAATCAATATGATTTCGAAGGTGAGAATGTATTATTAATATTTACAAAAATTTTCACACGTGAGAGCACGCGGGCCTGAGTGATCACAATTTTTTTCTTCGTGGGACTAAGTTATAAACACTTTAAAAGACGAAAAAATTTAATATATTGTCATTAATTATATAATTGAACAGTTGTCACGCGTGAGAGAAAGTGAAAGTGAGTGATAGAAAAAATGTTTTTCTTCATCAGATAAAGTGATAAAAAAAAACTATAAAAACGTGAAGAGAGAGGCTTCCGAAGTATGGTTCCAAAAAATCATTTCAATCGGTCCTGTCTTTTGGCTGTAGTGTGAGCGTGAGTGACCAAACATTTTTTTTCTTCGTGAGATTAAGTTATAAACACTTTAAAGACGAAAAGTTGAATATAATGTTAATGTTGATTTAATGAATATGATTGAAAAGTTGTCACGCGTGAGAGAAAGTGAAAGTGAGTGATAGAAAAAATGTTTTTCTTCATCAGATAAAGTGATAAAAAAAAACTATAAAAACGTTAAGAGTAAAGGCTTCCGAAGTTTGGTTCCAAAAAATCATTTTAATCGGTCCTGTTGTTTGGCTGTAGTGTGAGAGTGAGTGATCAAAAATGTTGTTTCTACGTGAGATTAAGTTATAAGCACTTTCAAGACGAAAATTTTAATATAATGTCAATGATGAGTGATTAATGAATATGATTGTAAAGTTGTCACATGTGAGAAGAAGTGAACGTGAGTGATATTTTTTTTCTTCATCAGATAAAGTGATAAAAAAAAACTATAAAAAACTTAAGAAGGAGTCTTCCGAAGTTTGGTTCCAAAAATTCATTTCAATCGGTCCTGTCGTTTGGCTGTAGTGTGAGCGTGAGTGATCAAACATTTTTTTTCTTCGTGACATTAAGTTATAAGCACTTTAAATACGAAAAAAATTAATATAATTTTAAAGGTTATTAATATGACTGAAAAGTTGTGAGAGGAAGTGAGCGTGAGTGATAAAAATTATATTTCTTCGTGGGATTAAGTGATAAAAAAAACTATAAGAACGTTAAGAGGAAGGCTTCCGAAGTTTGATTTCCAAAAATCATTTCAATCGGTCTTGTCACTTGTTTGTAGTGTGAGCGTGAGTGATCAAAATTATTTCTTCGTGATATTAAGTTATAAACACTTTAAATACGGAAAAATGTAATAAAAGGTCAAAAGTGAGTGCATTTTTAATATGACTGAAATGGTGTCACGTGTGAGAGGAAGTGAGCATAAGTTATAAAAAAAATTGTTTTCTTCGTGAGATTAAGTAATAAGAAAAAACTATAAAAACGTTAAGAAGAAAAAGCTTCCGAAGTTTGATTCCCAAAATAAATTTTTTAACAGGTCCTGTCGTTTGGCTGTAATTAATTATGGCCATAAAATGAGTAGAATTTCCTATAGTGAAACCTCGTGCGATTTGGCAGCTCTTCTTATTTCTTATGGGATCACGTGGAATCACTGATAAGTCAGCAGCAAACAATAAACGCATTGTAAATCAACATTGTTCATGTTATTCGTGGCATACGGTCAGCAATGCTAGAAAATGTGGCCCAAAATTTCATATCCTGAAGGCGCTTCCCCAAGAACAAACATGTTGGCCGTCCGTACCAAATAATTTTCAAATGTTAATGTCATGTATTGATCTTTCGAATAATATTTTTTTTAATTCCAGCGGGCTTAAAAAATTATTTTAATATTTTGTTTTATTTTTAAGCTACTTAGTGGGAAAAAAATAAATTTTGAAAATTAGTTCTTAATGTTGTGTTATTTTCAGTTATTGCAGTTTTCTAGCCCACTGTACAAATGGCAGGCATTTAAGCAAATAACTAAGTATCATCACCATATGAAGCTGTATAAAACTGACATATCTTTTCGATATTGTTGCTAGTTGTACTGGTGGTTCTTGTTATTGTTGGGTAACAGTTGTATTGGTAAAAGTACTAGTATTATTTCTAATAATGCAACAACAACAACAACAATAACAACAATAGTTCTTAAGCTTTATTTATACATGTTTCTTTTTCATGCCGTTTACTTCGATTCATTTGTTTTTTGTTACAATAGCAAACAACATTTATAACCATATCTGAGTGCATAATTGTGTTTGTGTGTGTGTGTGTGTGTGTGTGTGAGTGTGTATGGCAAACTGCAACTCCCAGTCTCATAGATACTTATGTATGTAGTGCATATTTATATAAACAAGAGTATGAACATGCTTATGCGATATACAATACGATACATTTGCGATACACCATAGACATTGTCTTATGCCAATTTATGTAACACTGGCATATGTGATTACAATCAAATTAGATACCGAAACTTCATCAATTATTAAAAAGACAGCAAATACTATTATGTTTTGAGGTTGAGAGCAAAAAATAAATAAACAAAAATATATATTGTGCATATACACACATACATAAAGCTGCAACAAAAAATCAAAAGAAATGGAAAAGTCGCATATATGTATGTGTGTATGTAAGAGGGAACAAAGAACTACTTACTACTATTTGTACTAAATAGAAAGAAAAAAAATAAACTGCATATTTAGATATGCAGTGTCAAAGAGTTTTATGTTTATGGCAAAACAGATGCTAATGTTACTTGCATAAAGTACTCGTACGTTCGTTGGCAACCAGCATCTACATATGTACATATGTATGTATGTATGAATTCCTAAACAACATTCTATACATTTATGCTGGCTTCAAGTCGATAATATGCTTTCATTTGTTTAAACGAAAGAGAAGGCAAAAAGATTTTATTTCATTTTTGTTTTTGTTCATTTCATTTATATAATCTGTGACAGTTAAAGACAATAAGGAAGTATTTTATAAGCTTGTTTTTCTCCTTCAAAATTAAGTGAAATGCAAAAAATAACGAACAAAAAAAAAACAATAATACATACATACATAATTAATTATGGAGATTTTTTTCTATTTTGCCTAGAAGAGATTAAAAATTGATAGTCAAAGATTGATTGGCTTTGTAATGGTATCAGTGTATTATGTGTTGGTGATAGCAAAAAAAAATGGCATGTAAAACTGACATTTAATTAGCAAATTTCCCATTTCATTTAAATAATATTTTTCTCTTTCATGTGGAATTTTTTTTTGATGGATCAAATGTACAACAAGCAATGAATGAGCAGTTTGTAATTAAAATAAGCCAGTAAAATTTTTTTTAGAATTTCGCCCGGAGTATAAAGAATCCACAAACATGCATACTCGTAATATGTCACAAAGTTAAAGTCCGTATGAAAACATGATTGGGCCGGCCATTTTGGCCTCTATAAAATAGAATTTTATTACCAAAAACTACATATTAACCAATTAAGTGGGGTTTCATCAGCCTGATAGAACTTTAAAATGTAAAACAAAAAAAAATTAAGCCAAAAAAAATTTATTCGAAATATCAATTCATGGCACTAACATTTGAAAATTATTGTGCAATGGCACACAATCTGGTCGTTAAATTTTGGCCCAACTTTTAAACTGCTATATTATCAAATATACATCTGAAGTTCAAATTTTCAAAAAAAATAATAAAAAATATGATATATGGGAGATAAGCAAGTCTTTGCACCGATCGCAGTCAAATTTCTTACACAAGTCAAGAAAATGGTTTAAGGAATAGTAATCTAGTTTTCATTGTATTTTGATAGTAGTTGTATCAAGAATTTTCTTTTTTTTTAATTAAGCACATCCTCCCACCGATGGAAATAAAATTAAGTAGAGATAATAAACGCACATTTATAGAAATATTTGTAAGTCCCTTACTAGTATTCTAAACATAATTAGCGAAAAATACATATTTTTTAAGTCAAGGATATATGAGATATACAACGGCAACCCTAAAAAATTTTATAATTTTAGAAGTCATTACATGTTTAAACTGCTTTCTTATCAAAATTATAGAAATGGTATATTAAAATAAATTTTTGAAAAATAAAGATATATTGCAGATAATCATATCCTTGCACAGATTAAAGTCAAATTTGTCACACCAGCTAAGTGAATGGTTATACGAATAGTTATTAGATTTTCATGCTATTATGAAAGCAATTCTAACCAGAATTAACTTTTTTTTAAATTAAGGACGTACAGGAGCTGTCATGTCCTGGCACCGATTGCTTATAGAAATATATGCTCATAAGTCATTGCTAGCATTCTAGTCGTAATTAAAGACAAAATTTATTAAATTCTTATGAATTGAATTAGGCTACTGTTCGTAACGCTTTTTAAGTCAAATTACATGTGATAATTATTAATGAACAACTAACTTGATGTTATTTGTTCATTAATAATTATCACATGTAATTTGGCTTAAAAAGCGTTACGAACAGTAGCCTAATTCAATTCATAAGAATTTAAGAAACAAATACAGTTCGAAAAATAATAATTAACTAGACAAAATTTATTTTTTTCTAGGTCTAGGATATATTAGAGCTAGGAATATTTTTTATTCGATTGCAATCAAAATTTGTCATAGCCTTTAACTGTGTAAATTAGTAATTAGCTACAGAGCTCCCTTGCTGTCTTATCATAATTTTATCGTGAAAGTGAGTTTTTAAAAATAAGGATATATGGGAAGTAGGCATATCCTTGCATAGATTTTGTTGAACATTTCTGCATATATTTAATATTTCATTATGCTGAGAACAGAAAATAAGCTTATTTTTGCATACAAAAAAAAAGGCAATTGCCCTTATATTAAAATCATTATTTAATTAGTAGAACCAGGTCATTAGCTTTATTAAAATTTCACACAAAAATTATTTCATTTATTATTTACATTTTTTACAGGCTTTAAAATATTTATACGAGACTTTTCCAAAAAATTAATCCAACTAATGGATGTGTATTTGTATCTCTCGTTTTTTTTTTCAATGAGGAAGAAATTGTTTTACTCATTTTACAAAAAATACACTGCGTTTCAAAATGAAAGAAGGAACTTATTTAAAAAAGAAAAGCCCAAAAGTATGCAACCAAAAATGTTGTGCATCATTTTATTCAAATTGATGTTTTCTTGTATATAATACTAACTACACACGCACGTGATCAGCTAGCTACACATTGACAAACGTGTTGTAAATAAAAATAACATAATTATATCAGACACATTTACCCAACAAACACAACAACAAAGGTTTGATGATATTTAATATTTAAACTTTACTTTTAAACTTTCATCGCTTTTAACTGCTCTCAAATTATAAAAAATAACAAATATATCGGCTCCTCAAACCTTTCAAGATTAAATATATTTAGTTGCCAAAATTTTCTAACGAAGGACTCTTTAGAATGTTTCCAAGGGAAAAATAAAAAATTAAGGTACTTTAGCCTTATTTCTAACAAGTTATTAAGGCTTAAAGGGTTTTTAAAACAAATTTTCATACAAAATTTTTCTTATTAACTGCTTTATTCATAAAAAATATTTCTGTTTAATCAGAGGTTTATGAAACAAATTTTCTATGGAAATTTCATTAATAAACCTTTTATAAAATCAAAACATTTTTATTGAATTAGGCGCTAAGCATTTACAAAGCCTGAATAATTTTTATAAATAAGGCTGTAAATTTATATGTATTACATACATTTTGTTCTTCTCTATATTGACTAAGTTTTTGAGATCATATGGAAGCGTTTGCTGGGTATATTTGCTAAACATTTGCTCTTAAGCACTAGACTCATAAACACATACTTATATATGTACATATGTATGTATGTATCATATGTATGTAAGCGTGCGTAATTAAACTGGTATTCATCCATGACGTTATCTTTATTATTGTTGTTTTTGGTTGTCTGACAATATATTTAGTTGTTACCAAGTGTTAAATGCAGTTGCCACTATTTTAAATGCACAGTTTGTTTCTTTTTTTTTGTGCAACAACATGCTTGTTTTAACTAAAGGAACATACAAAGTTGTTAATGACTTGTTGTGTGTGTGTGTGTATATCACTTCATTTTAGCAATAGACAGACAAGAAGCAGTTTGAACTTAATACTGTTATAATGACAGTCAACTTAAGACATTCTAAAATGAGCAAAACTCTGTATAATGAGAAGTCTAAATGCAAACAACGCATTTTTATCGTTGTCAACAACAACATTAAAAATATGTATATTGTTCCTATTAGCTGAAAAGTGCAGTAGAAAAGAAAGTATGCCAGCTTTATTTATTGTAGTTTTGTGCTGCATACTTTAAGGCTTAGAAATTTATATTGTACTTTACTCTACAGTGGCATATTTTTAGTTCAGAATGTTTAGAATTTTTTTTAGAAAATTAATATAATTATTAAAGCATTAAGTTAAGTTTTTTTTAAATAATAACTTAAAATTTTCATGTGCTCATTTAGTGCATTTTCATCATTGCCTTGGCTAATTGGCAAATATTTAACTAAATCACTGCCTACTTTTAAGCATAAGTAAGTAAGTAAACCATTTCTTTTCCTTAGCTAAACTTCTCTCTTTTTTTTTAACAATATCCTTAGTAGTTTATTTAAACTACCACAAGGTTGACATTAAAATTTTTTTTCTTTTTATGTTTCCTCTTTTAAATTTTGCAAACTTTTTAGTGTTTCAACAACTACTTAACAAATATACCAACAACCAGCAACCAACCACAAAATAAACTTTTATATTTATGGCTTAACAACAAACACTAATTGAGATCAAGCAGTAATTAGCGTTTAAACTTACAAAACAAACTTCTTTTTAGCGTAAAGTTAAAAACATAAACAATGTACAAAGCAATTACAAGAAAAAAAAGGACTTAAAAATATTTGCAGCCATTAAAAAATTTAAGCAAAACTTAAAAGACATTTTATGCACATCTTCGCACAATGTAAGTAGAAATATTAAGGTCATCCATTAGACCATTAAATTGACAGTTAAGGCCAAAAATCGTAAGTTTATTTATGCTAACATTTCGCAATTTTTTTTTCATTCCAACGCCATGAACGAGGGATATTTAAGAAAAAGTTGGTCGAACATGAACCCCCATATTCATAAAAAAATAAAATGAATTTGAAACTCATTTTAGGAAAATTTTTTATGAAAAATTTGAAATAAAATACTTTTCAAATTCATTTGAAATTTTATGAATATGGGTGGAAGTATTTATAAAAAAAAGTTATGAATGTATTTTTTTGAAAAGCTCAAAAGAAAGATTAACACTATTACTCAGAAGATATGAAAAATTATATGACATGTCCTTGCGGCGTCTAACGTCAACTTTTATAGACAATTTAAGTTAATTTTTCCAAAAATAGTTATTCGGTTTTCATTGTATTCAGAATTCTCTTTAGTTTTCATTAAGGACATGTGGGGGCAGGCCTATTCTCTCGCAGACAGTGAACTGAAATAAATTAGGCATAAAAACCGTACACTAACAGAAATAGTTAAAAGTCCTTGCTAGCATTCTACTCATAAATAAGGACTAAATTATATTATTTGTAAGTCATGAATATATGAGATATGTGAGATATACAATGGCAAGCCTTATAAATTGTATGATTTTGAAAGTAATTACATGTTTAAAATGCCTTCCCATCAAAATTATAAAAGTTATATTTGGATATCAAATTTTCAAAAAAAAGGATATATGGGAGATAACTGTGTCCTCGCAGCGATTAAACTGAAACTTTGCAGACAGGCTAAGTAAACGGTTATACGAATAGTTATAAGGTTTTCATGATAAATTTGGCTTAAAATATGAATTTTCTTTGAGAAATCCGGTTTAATGAATGCCTTAACCTTAACAATTGTTTATGAATGCCGGAGTAAAAGCTAGCTATATAGCTACCCTCGTATATTTTTTAGCATAGCACTTTAAACACATAGTCTGCTTTCACACACCATTGACTGCAGCTTGTGCAACAAAGTAGAATAAGAAAATTTCTTAGCAATTTGAACTACAATTAGAAAATATTTCTTGCCTATTGTTTTATTTCTCCCTATCTCGCTTTCCTGCTCTCCTCTTTTTTAAGCACTAAGCTAAGAAAGCATTTTTTTCTTCCTTCTTTACTACTGACATGGCAAAATATGTCTGAAAAAATATATTCCAATACAAACAACCCGATATAAAGGAAAAGCCAGCTATAAAGGAAATTTCAAAAAGAAAAATTCATTTATTTTTGTCTCTCAAATAAAAGAGAACGTTAAGAAAAAGAAAAACACCATATGAACTTTAAATGAAAGACACCCATTGCAATGGCAACAAAGGCTGAAATAAAGAAAAAAAATTAAACTTAAACGGAAACGTCATTGGTGAATTTATTACTGTGAAAATTGGCTAAAAGCTGTGTAGTTCTATAGAAAATGTTGCAAATATTTATGCATAACACTATGTGTTGCCACATTGTTTGTAATAAATGCCAAAAAAAAAAACAGAAACACAATACATGCAAATACCAACCAACAACTACGATATGCATATTATATGCACTTGAAGAAATTAATGGTTAAAAATGTTTTTTTTTATATTTCATATAATATGCAGAACTTGAAGAGACAAGCTCTTGATATTTAAAAAAAAGCGATAAAAATAAAAAACTCCCAAAATAGAAAAACGCTAAAACAAAAAAATCGCTAAAACAAAAAAATCGCTAAACATGGAAAAAACCGCCAAAACGAAAAAGTGCGAGAATTAAAAAAAATAGCTTAAACTAAAATAAATCGCCTAAACCAAAAAAAATCGCCAAACTAAAAAAAAACGACACAAACAAAAAAAATTTCAAAAAGAAAAAAGTGTCCGAACTAAGAAAAAGTGCCAAACTAAACAAATCCTTGAATCCCGAAAATAAGTTTACCGGGTGCTTAATTCTTTATATTGCCAAATTGTTTAAAATGTTTATTTTTGCAACAGAGGTCTCTACACCAAGTTTTATGATTCTTGCTCATTTGGAAATAGTTTTTGCCGCAAATTCGCATTTTGGACCCACAGTGCATTCATTGTTCGAATTCAGCCTAATTTATATGGCAAAGTCAAGGAAAATTGACAATTGCGCGTCACCCAGCGAAGCCGCGATGAATACACGCACCATATTACATTCAATGTCCAATGACATCGATACACCTTTCAAACGAATTTAAAAAATTTTATAATATTTCACAAACACTTTGTTTTCTTTAAATGTAGAGCAGCTTTGTCCAAACACACATACACTGATATTTGAATGTGAGATAAACAGCTTTGAAAGCTCTTAAATTTGTTCTTGTTTCTTTGCGAAGTAAGAGCAAGCATTGTTGTATACTGTGAAAGCACAAAAGCTCTTCTGTAAAAGTTTGCACATTGTGCATATGGCTTGGAGGTAGCTGATTTAGAGATAAAATCGAAAATAAAGAATTACTTAATGAAACATTGCTTAAAAGCAAGGAACAAAATTTAACAATAATCACAAATAAAAGCTTTTCAAACAGAAAAGGTTACAAGATACAAAAGTTTTATTGAAATTTTAAGATTCTTAGCAAAAACAAAATTAAATTCCAAAAACAAACAAAAAATAAGAATTGTTGCACAAAAAAGAAACAAGAAAAAATTAATTTGGAATGTCTGTTAAACGAGTTGATGTTTCTGAGCTCATATGGAATTCTCTGATATGACTAAAGAAAATTATTTGAAAAAAAATTTTCTTTTAAACTTTTTTTTTGTTAAAACAAAGAATACTTTTTAACAATAGTCACAATTGATAAGACTGTTTGTCTAAATATTTCAAACAGATTTGCTTGCTCTATTTAAAATGAAAATTTCTCCTTTTTGTCTGCTTTAAGGAAATAACAACAAAATTTTTTTATACAAATTACTGAAAATACCCACCCCCCTGTAGTGAAAATCACGGTGATTTCAAATCATGTGATTTCAAAAGTAAACAATTAATAGCTGACTTGATAATGGGATTTTATTGCGTTTTAAGTATTTTTCATTTATAATAGCATATTTTCTTCCAACTTCCAAAGCTATAAAGCGTAAAATATACAAAAGCAATGATTTAGCTTTTATTGATTTTTACAAATCACCGTGATTTGGCATGTCGTGATTTGCAGAACAGGCCCGATAGTTATGAAATATGAAGAGAAGGAATATACAGTGACAAACTGATTTTTTGCAATAGTATATTAAGTAATATTAAAGAGAGTTTAAAACAAAAGAAAAAGGGCAAAATTCAAGCAACATTCTGACAATGTCGATGGCAGAACAAAGGAATTGTTAAGGAACATTGAAAATAGATAACAATGAACTATTAAGTAGTTGATGTATTTTGCTTAAAAAGAAGTTAGGCGAATTTTGTAATGCACTACAGGTACCCTAAAAATATAACTTTTCATTTTCTTACGAGGTGATTTTTTTGCAGACAAGTTTCCAAAAGTACTTCCTTTCCTATAGGAGGGACTTTACCAGTTAATCAGTTTCAGTTAGTCAAGGCTTTAAAATTTTTTAATTCTATATATAAAACTAATTCTTACTTTTTCTCATTTAAAAACTTTTATCAAAAATCCATTTCAACAAAAAAAAAGGTACATTTTCGACATATCCCTTTTCTGAAGTCCTGCGATGGTTCCTTTATATGAGATACCTTATTTTTGCTATAAATTCTTCCGCAAAATAGTTTTTAATTTCTTTTATGTCTTTTTCTTGTCGCCTAAATATTTGCTTAATATACACCCAACGTAATGCCTTTACGGTATATCTCTAACTCCGACGCTCCATAAAAAAAGGGAAAATCCCCAAAAGGAATTCTGCTGTTTATATTTTCTGCTTTTCACTTTATCGTGGCAGCTTAAACATTTGGTTAATATTGTGCCATAATCATTAAATGACTGCTGTATTCTGCAGTTCAAATCGAAAAAAAATTGACATTTCGCTGAAGATATAAAAATAGAAACAGCAAAGACGAAAACTTGCATTTTTTTTTCGTTCTTTAGCTATTGTCAGCCATTGACTATTATAAATAAGGATATTAAAGATATCAATAGTGATGTGCACATACATACATATACGTACACATACATATATACATACATACTCCTACATACACATGTGCGATAGAATGAAAAGTAAAACAAAAATGTTTAAAAGCTGATACTTCTTCACCGAATACACAGCAGTAGCTCAAAGGTATGCAATCGTTTATATGAATTTTTTTTTTTTTATTTAAAGCCTTATACATATATAAAAAAATATTTTGTTTTACAAAGCGTTTAACAAGCAAATTTCTATATAAACTTTGTTTTGTAAGCCAAAATTATTTTTTTATAAATACACCAGTTAAGGTACTTTTCCAACAGGTGCGAGTACTTAGGAAGTACTTTTTTAACTGTAATTTTTTAAACACACTTTTTTTAATAAATTTTCATTTTAAAAGTTACTTTTTAGAACATATTTTTAGGTACCATTTTCATAGACACTTTCCAAAGCATAAGTAAGGTACTTTAGTTAAAAGGTACTCTTTTCAACAATTATAACAATTTCTAAATATAGCTTTTACAGAAGGTACTTTTTTGAAACGTACTTTTCCAACGGGTTTAATTTTAAATGTATTCTTTAAAAATTTAGCTAAACTTTTCGTATTAGGTACTTGTTTTAAGGGTATTATTTTGTAAGTACTTATTTAGAAGTTAAAAATATACTTTATTATATATAGTACTTTTTAAAGGTACTTTTTCACAGTGAAGGTTTTTTAAAACATACTTTTATAAAAAATGCTCATTTGAAAAGGTTACATTTTCAGAACGTAACCTTTTTAACAGGTACTTTTTTATTGGATAGTTTTCTTAAAAGGTACTTTGTTAAAGTACTTTTTTGTAAATTATTCCTCTTAAACAGTACTTTTTATACCCTTTACCAACAAAAATGGTAAAAGGGTATATATAGGTTTGTCATTCCGTTTGTAATTTCTATAATATCAATAAGCGACCCATAAAATATATATATTCTGGATCCTTATGCATAGGGAAGACGAATAAGCGATGTCCGTCTGTCCGTCTGTCCGTCTGTCCGTCTGTCCGTCTGTCCGTCTGTCTGTACGTGAAATCGGTTTTCCGAAGCTCCCAGAAGAGCTAGAGACTTCGTTCTTGGACTGGTGTGTCAGAAATTTTCCAAAATAGATTGGTATTGAAATTCAGCAAAATCGAGCAGACGATTGCAGAGCTGGAAAACTTAAACTTTATTTTGCCGTATAAAAGTAACTACCGAAAACAAATTTTTATTTTTTTTAATAAATAAACTTATTTTACACTTCAGTACGACTAAAATTGGAATTTTAAATTAAAAAAATATAAAAAAATTAAAAAGACGTTTCCAGGGTTGGAAAACTTTAACTTTTTGTGTTAAGTAAAATTAACTATGTCTAAAACTATATTAGTATTTTCTCGAGAACCGTAAGAGCTACAGACATGAAATTTGGACACAGTGTGTAGACCTTTGGCCGCTACAACAACAAATACATGAGAATTGGAAATTAAAGGGTGTTCCAAAACGAGCAACGAAAAATGTTAAAATCCCATGTAATATACATACAATTGTATGTATGTGTGTATATACACTTGAAATTTGTAAGGCTAGTGTATTTTTATACAGACTACAAAAATTAACACTAAAATTTCAAAAAATTTAAATTAAAGGGTGTTCCATCAGTTAATGCAATTTTGACTATGCAATTTTGACGACTTGCTGTATCTTGGAAACCGTAAGAGCAAAACTCTTGACATTTTCAAAAACGGTAAAACTAAAAAATCAAAAAATTATAAAATCGCCAAATTGAAAAAAATCGCCAAAAACAAAAAAAAAATCGCCAAAATGAAAAAAAGCACCAAATTACAAAAAAAATGTCTAAGACTAAAATAAATCGCATAAAACGGAAGAATTGCTAAAATGAAAAAAAAAAAATCGCCAAAATGAAAGAAAATCGCTAAAATGAAAAAAATTGCCAAAATGAAAAAAAATCGCCAAAACGAAAAAAACCCAAAAAAAAACAGAAAAAAGTCGCCAAAATGAAAAAAAATCCAAAACAGGAAAAAATCGCCTAAAAAAAAATTGCCAAAACGAAAAAAAAATCGCCAATATGAAAGAAAATCGCCAAAAGGAAAAAAAATCGCCAAAATGAAAAAAATCGCCAAAACGAAAAAAATCGCCAAAATGAAAAAAAAACAAAAAAAAGAAAAAAATCGCCTATTTAAGCGATAAACCCAAAAACAAAAAAAACCGCCAAAATGAAAAAAATCGTCAAAATGGGAAAAATCTCCAAAATGGAGAAAAGCCCAAAAACAGAAAAATATCGCCAAAATGAAAAAAACCTCCAAAAACAGAAAAAAATCGCCAAAACGAGAAAAAAGCGACAAAACTGAAAAAATCGTTTAAGCTGAAAAAAACTTCAAAAAAGCAAAAAAGCCTACCTTTAAAAGCACTTTACTGAATTTTTTAATATTAAAGGAATTAAATGAAACTAGGTTCTTTCTTATTTCGTTTTTGCTTCGTTCACTTAACATATTTTATGTATTTTTTAAAGAACTAGATTGGTATCAATAATCAGAAAAATCCAAAATTATGACTCCAGGGTTGGAAAACTTACACTTTTTGTGTTATGTAAAATTAAATAGGTCTAAAAATTTTTTTCTTTCTCTTTATAAATTGAATATATTTTATGCTTCTGAAAGAAAAGTTTGGCGTATGAAATTTGAAAAATGAAAATTATAGCTCCAAAGATGGAAACTTTAAAAAAATTTTAAATTTTTTTACAAAACAAATATGTATGTATGTGTCTGTATACTATATATATGTACGACGTTGGTAAAGGGTATATAAGATTCGGCACAGCCGAATATAGCACTCTTACTTGTTTATAAATAAACTTTTCCTATAAAGTACTTCTTTAAAATCTACTTTTTTTATTTTAAGATTTACTTTTTTGAAAGTACTTTTTTATAAGGTGGATTTTTAAAGGAAATTTTCCAAAACTATTTTTAATGATATACACATTTTTTCAAAAGCACTTTTCTTAAAAGGTACTTTTTAAAGGTGCTTGCTATTTTTAAATAATTTTCTTATACATATTATGATTTTTTTGAACTGGCAACATCTGGATTTGCCATTTCATGAAGAACAAAACCATATAAAATCAAGAAGAAATCTTTTTATTCACAACTTTTTTTAATCAATTTCCGTTATTTTAGGCACCAAAAAAAAACAATAGATAGAGAAAAACTTTTTGATTCTATTAGGTTTTCTTATAAACTATAGGGATTTCTTATTGTTTTTATTAGGTTGCCTTATTGGTTTTTTTAAAAAGTTTTTCTTATTGATTTTATTAATTAATTTTTTCAATAAGTTTTTCTTCTTGATCTTAGTAGTTTCTTATATGATTGTGTGTAAGGCATCTTATTGATTTTTTTAATAAGGAAATCTTCTTGATTTTATGAGTTATCTTGTTATTTCATATCTATAAATAGACATAGAGAAAATTTTTTTCATGATCTTTTTCATTTTTGTATAAGAATGTTTGCACAATAATTTCAATGGTTATTCAGGCTGCTTGTTAGAGTTGGTTAGAGTGCTTGTCTATCGTGTAGAAGTTTGCTGGTTCAATACTTAGTGAGTAAGTTAGTTAAGAATATAACATAATGTGTATGTATGTATGTATAAATAAATAACATCTACAATATACTACCTACATATGTACATACACATGTATATGGTATAGAATTTAGATGAAAATATGTGCATAAGTACAGAGAATAAAGACGCAATTTTATTTTTATTTTTTATGAGGTCGCCTAATAAAAGCAAGACGAAAACCTTATTGAAAAAAATCAATAAGATAACCTAATAAAAACTAGAAGATTTCTGCTTGATTTTTTCAAAAAGGATTTCCCTATGAAATTAATAAGATTTCCTTATTGAAAAAAAAACCATAGATATTTCTTATTAATTTTGTTCTATTTTATGAGGTATTTAGTAGGCACTGTTTGCTCTGTGTAGTCCATTTTTTATGGAAAGTTTTTTCGAATAATTCCTTAATAGGGCTAAAAGTTCAGTGTTTTCTTATAGCTATGCTATTTACTCCACGACACAGGAGCTGGGACGTGATTTTCGTAACATAAATAATCGACACTATTGCAGTTATAAATTTATTTTTGTTTTGAGATTTTCGTACTTAAAACCAGAGTACGAGAATAAGCAAAACACATTAACACATTATTAAGTATATTTTATATAGCTAAGCAGTATAGCTATAACTGAGTGTCCAAAGACACCTCTTCTCTTTTTTTTTAATTTTTTAACCAAAATTGTTGGAAGATTTATATTTTTTTTGCAGAAAATTTAACTGGAATAATATTCACATAGGCGTAAAAAAGCCATTCGGTGGGTGCATTCACCCCCCCCCCAAAAAAAATTGCTGTTGTCCCCCTTAAATTACTAAAAATTATATGTAATTATTTAATTTAATATTGCTCTTGAAAATCACCAGTCGTAATGTCATACAAATTTCTACCTACGCCAATGTATATTAATTCATATGAATAACAATTAAGGCAATTGAGTGCCTTGTGAATTGAATTGGGGCTCCCAGAACAATTCCAAAAAAAATTTAAATGAGCAAAAAAATCATCTTTTCCTCTGCGGCTCCTCAATTACAGTAAATAAAAAAAAAGGCGGACAACGGCTTCTCGCCTTTCTAGAGTTATTTGCTTGATAAATTGCGAAGCTATATATTTGAAATTTTTCAAATATTTTTATTAATATTACAAATATCTTTGCTTACCACGAAAATCTACAATTTTCACTACGGACTCAAAAACTGCCAAGGTACACAGCCTTGGCAGTTTTCAAGTTCGTAAGTCTACAATATGTTATGCGTTTTTAATGCAAGAACAAGTTGCAACAACATAGTGATGTAACTAATTATTTAAAATTTCTGCAAAATTATATTACGAAACCTACTAGAGTTCTGCATCTCCGTTCATTTGCTATAATTTGTTTAAGTATTTGTGTACAGCTTGTTTTATGCTGACAACTTATCAGGCAACAAACAAATATTGCACACTTTTCCTTCTGTTCTTCTGGTTTTTTTTCTCTCTAAGTTAATGCTTCATACAAAGTTAAATGGTAACAGTGTATGTACGGTATGGCAAAAGTCCTAGACATACCAAACCAGAGTGTATTCCAAAGTACTTGCTTTTATTTATTTCTTGTCTTCTCTTCTCTTCTGGCAAATTTTTCCTTTTAGCCATTGTCTTAACTTGCATTAGCTACTACACACAATATTGTATTGTCTGCAAAGCATACATACTTACAAATACATACATAGGAGTATTGCTACTGATGCTACTTGTAGTTTGTTTTATAAATTTGGTTTGCATTGTTGCTGCTGCTGTACACATTTAACTTTAACTATGGTGGCATTGGCTGTTGTTGACTAATAACGGAAAGCAATTAGTCAACTCAACTTTGTCTAAATGGCATGAATGCCAGTTAATGTCAATTGTTCTACAACGTGATATGGTGGCATGAACACGTGATAAAATATTTACCACACGTGCAGCCGTAACTCAGTCATATAGTAGTCAAACTAGCATTTTACTATTCTTTTTGGAAAAAAAAACTATTCTTTAGCAATTTGGTGGAGTTCATTTAAGTTATGCTTGTGTTAGTTTAGTTCAATTGAGTTCACTTCAACAACATCACACAAAGAAAATTAAAAGCAACATCGATTAATGTGGCTGTAGTTACTCGTAGTAACAAGAATGGTGTTCTAAATTGTTAAATAATGGACAAAATTTTAAAGTGAAATGTGACAAAGAACTATAAAATCACTAGCTGACCCCGGTCCGCGTTGCTGGCCCTAAGCAAACATTAGTGTTGTATATGGCATTGGTGGTACAATATGAAAATTGAATTTTGCCCACGAATAAACTAAATATTGCGCCATCTGCCGGACGAACTTCAAACTACACAGAAACGCTCCTCACGCCCCATAGAGCATGTATATAAAGTTTGGTCTAAATCGGTGCAGTAGTTCTTGAGTTACGGTGCAAAAACACAAAAAAAAACTAAAAATTGCGCCATCTGTCGGACGAATCACTATTTCTGAAAGGGGCGTAGCATTTACCGGGGTAGAATATATATAAAAACACGCGCCGGTCTTTACAAATATTTTGTGGGGTGGAAGGCGAAAATCTGTTGGGGCATTGAAGAGTTCACCCCTAAAAAATAAACGTGTTTTTGATTTTTATATATATTAAGATTTAAAAAATTAAGCAGCAAACAAAAGTTGATATTAAAAATGGATTACACTACTGACAAGGCTAAAGAGCACTCAAGAATTCCTCAAAATTAATTCATTCTTTACAATTTTTTTAAAACATTGACTTGACTGAATCTATAAGTAAAGAGAGAGAGAGAGAGAGCATTGTTCATATAAAACGATTTTAAAAAGTATAAAGTGCGCAGAAGTTTTTACTTTAAATTTTCTGCAATTTGCTATGATTTGATTCGAAAAATTGCACAAA
Organism: Tachina lurida; assembly: GCA_944452675.1. Classification (NCBI taxonomy): domain Eukaryota; kingdom Metazoa; phylum Arthropoda; class Insecta; order Diptera; family Tachinidae; genus Tachina; species Tachina lurida. Next base: position 10,478,463 of record OX101756.1, read on the forward strand.
AAGCCAGTCGTTTAAAACAAAAACTGATACTTTGGGTCTGTTCGTAAATGCATCGCTGCAGTGCAAATGGAACTGGTTCACTGAAGTAGATAACGCACAAATAAATGTCAAATATGGTGTACAAACATAATTACTACTAAAACAGATTATCAGCGAATTTATATTGCATTTTAAATAAAAGTTTGCACATATGATGCAGAGCAGCGATGCATTTTCGTACACACCCTATCTTTCGTTTTTAATTAGTCAAAATTTTATATATTCGATCTTGAGCAGACTAACAGCCTTATTTATAAAAATTATTAAGGCTTTTAAGAAAAAAAAATTTGTTTGAAAATTTGTTTTAAACCCCCTTTATAAAACCTTAATAAGTTTCATAAATAAGAGTCTAAACACAATGTTTGCGGTGCGGTGCGATTTCTCGTTGCGGGAGAGAAAAATAAACACAATACAACGGAAGACAGCTACGGCGATACTTGTCATTGTTTGTTTAAATTTTTATTAATTTTTTTTGTACATACATTTTTATAAAAAAAATTACTCTTTGTGTTAAATATTTTGTAATGGCAGTAACTAAAAACAAAAAATTATTAAAATTTTATAGATTTCCAGATATATTTGATATATTTTTTCAACTTTTACATTTTATGACAAAAAAAAAATCATGTTTTTGTTACAACAATGTTGTGAACACCGCCAATTATTCAAAAACTATGGCAACATCAGAAGGAGAAAGAGTGTCAAAAATTGAGAGAATAAGAAAGTCCGCAGAGAAAATAAAATAGATTTTAAATTTATAACGTCCCGCACTGCGGTTTTTTCCTTCAAAATCGTATGAAAAACCGCACCGCAATAAATTATCGTTGCATTGTGTTCAGACTCTAAGGCTGTAAATTGTTAAAGAATTTTTATTGTTTAAAAATTTAGTCTGCTCATATTCGTATATACAAAATTTTTGCTAATTAAAACGAAGAAAATTTAATTTTTTTGGAAATGATTTCACTACAAGAAAGCTTTCATTAAATTGTTATATGATGAAACTAAGTAATTCACGTATTTGATTGGCATTGAAAAAATTTTGTGAAAGAGTGAAATTTGCCACACAAAGTGATTAAAAGACATGAAAGCTGTTGGCCTTAGACAACAATGTTGGTATTCAGTGTTTGATGCAAATGGTCTTGCATAATTATAGATAAAAAATAACGTAACTTTTTCTTGAAACGCGTTTGTTGTTGTATTTTTACACCTACGCAAGACCATTTGCATCAAACACCGACCACCACTATTTTTTTTTTTTTTTTTTTTTGAAAGGGCGACAACGTTCATTTAAATATATTTTAATTTTTCAATGAAAACAGAATACGTTAATTATTTCGCTTCATTATATAACAATTAATTGAAAGGTTTTTTTGTAACGAAAGCTTGAATCTCCATCACTAATTTAAAATATGGAAAATTTCGACTTGCAATCGAGTACCTTACATGTACATTAGGGTGGCGCTTATTTTGAAAAATGTAGAGTATTGAGAACTGCGCCCCCTATATTTTTACAATTTGTCTGAAATATATATGTTAAAAATTTTAGCTAAATCGGACAATTTGAGGACTTAGCGATAAGAAAATTATTTTCCATATATTATTACAAAATCTGTAAAAATAAAAACCATATAATTTTTCGTTGGTCAGCGCTCCTAACAAATTTGATACTTTCCCACTTCTTTTCTTCTTCTACTGATTAATTGCTTAAGCGGCAACGAAATGCATTTAGACATGATTAATCAACAACAAACATACTCTAAGAAAAATAATAATAATCGCACAAATAAAAAAGATATAAGCAATTTAAACCATACATCGTTACCTTAATATAGAAAGGACCTAACTCATTATTTTTTTTCATATAGATTTTTGCATTTTTCGATACACTTCGATTTTAAAAAAATATGAGTTAGAGCCTTTATGCAGCTTATTTTCTAAAATTAAAAATTTTTGTGAATAAGATTTTTTAAAAAATGCTACTCTAAGCATGGAAGAAGTAATTAAAAATTTTTTTATGATTAGAGTTTTTCAACCTGTAAGTCCTGGTCCAGACTTGCAATTTTTGTGCAGCAGCTCTTCGAATATGTGTGACAGTGTTGAAATAGAAATATATAATTTTTTTATACCTCTCTCGCTCTTTTGCACTAATAAATAAAAAGTTTCTGCAACAAGAATTGCAAGTTTGGTCCGGGGACTAAGTGATGGAGAATTCTGGTAAAAAAAAGAGTGTTTGTTTGCGTAGCCTGGCTGGTTAGGTTAGGTTAGGTTAGGTTAGGTTAGGTTAGGTTAGGTTAGGTTAGGTTAGGTTAGGTTAGGTTAGGTTAGGTTAGGTTAGGTTAGGTTAGGTTAGGTTAGGTTAGGTTAGGTTAGGTTAGGTTAGGTTAGGTTAGGTTAGGTTAGGTTGGGTTAGGTTAGGTTATGTTATGTTCGGTTAGGTTAGGTTAGGTTAGATTAGGTTAGGTTAGGTTAGGTTAGGTTAGGTTAGGTTAGGTTAGGTTAGGTTAGGTTAGGTTAGGTTAGGTTAGGTTAGGTTAGGTTAGGTTAGGTTGGGTTGGGTTAGGTTATGTTATGTTCGGTTAGGTTAGGTTAGGTTAGGTTAGGTTAGGTTAGGTTAGGTTAGGTTAGGTTAGGTTAGGTTAGGTTAGGTTACGTTAGGCTAGGTTAGGTTAGGTTAGGTTAGGTTAGGTTAGGTTAGGTTAGGTTAGGTTAGGTTAGGTTAGGTTAGGTTAGGTTAGGTTAGGTTAGGTTAGGTTAGGTTGGGTTAGGTTAGGTTATGTTATGTTCGGTTAGGTTAGGTTAGGTTAGGTTAGGTTAGGTTAGGTTAGGTTAGGTTAGGTTAGGTTAGGTTAGGTTAGGTTAGGTTAGGTTAGGTTAGGTTAGGTTAGGTTAGGTTAGGTTAGGTTAGGTTAGGTTAGGTTAGGTTAGGTTGGGTTAGGTTAGGTTATGTTATGTTCGGTTAGGTTAGGTTAGGCTAGCAGGTAAGGAAGGGTGAAATTTAGAGTCCAGCTCACTTGGCTGCAATACAATAATCCCTTTGTGGTACCTGTGTGGTGAAGAGAAGATAGTGAGACAGGGTGATACTGACGCAGGGATAGTGATAGAGAAGACAGATGGTGAAGGAAAGCTTCATTCTTTTACAACTCTGTTTTTTTGCATCCTTATTTGCAGTGTTGCAGCGCCTCTGGTGGTGAATAAGGCATATTAAATTTTGAAGCTGTGCTTAGTAGCCATTTTATTATAATGTACATCAGAAAAATGCTTAGCCTGGCTAATAACTTGCAATTTCAATGTAAGTTTATATATGTCTATAAAGTGTTATTTCTATAAAATTTTCCTGCTTAACTTTCATTATTTTCATAATTCTCCGCAGAAATTTATTGCTTAACTAACAAAGTAATAGATATATCCTTTACCTTTTGACCTCAAATTGCATCCATTGATGATTTCAATTCAATACTAATAAAGAATGATTTTTAAAATATTATAATACCACAATGTGTATTGCCACGCAAATTATATACCACTCAAACAAATGCAACTCCTCAAGCAAAAGCCAATATTTGATAACCAAAAAAAAAGCTCAGGAAATTTTTATAAGTTCCATATTATTTTTTTTTTTTTGAGCCAAAAGGAAATCATTACTTTACTTGAAAATAAAATAAAAATATGAAAGAAAAGGAATAAATACGAGAGAGCCATAAATCAACATTTAATTTGGTTAATGTTCCTTTCAAAATGATGAGAAAGATTGCGTTTTAATATGTTTGCATGTATATATGGAAATGGTAATTTACTTAACTCAGTGTAAACAGAAAAAAGCTTAAAAGATATTTAAACTGAAAACAAAGAAAAAAAATGAAAGCTGCCACGAGCGTATTTTAAGTATAATTTAATAATTCATAACGAGCCAAATGCGTCAAAATGGTAAAATAGTGTCGTCATCACGTCGCAAACGGAAAGAAAACAACGCAACAAATTATTTTTGTCTCTTAAATGATGGGAAAAAGCAATAGAAAACAAAGTTTCAAAAGAAAAAAATTACTGCTACTTATTTGTAAATACACCACAAGATGTCTTTCATTTAATATGTTAGAAGAAAAATATGAATGGGAAAAAGTGTAAAAAAAACTAATTGCTGTTTACAGATTAAAGAAAGACATCGTCAGCAGCGAAAAATGTCATATGTAAAATCACTGACGGGCATTTGTGACTTTTAAGAGCTAACGAGCAATCTAAATCTGCTGAGACTTTTAGGACAATGCTAACATTCTTGTAAAAGCTTTATGTCAAATCGTCGGTTGGTTTCTGGTTTGCTGCAGACTTAGTGTATTTTGAATATACTGTGCCGCAAAACAGAAACCAACAAACGAAATGTTACAAGTGCCATGTATCAGCTGTACAGTCAGCTTTGTGCTAAGAGCAGTTTTGTTGAATGTTCTGAGACTTTTTTTAAGTATAAAAAGGGCGATCAATTAAGTGGGTAGTCCTATGTAAAGAATAGCAAACTTAACATCATGGTGTTCTAGCAGTGAATAATTTAACATTGCATGTTTTAAAAGTTCTTAATATTGGTATGCAGAAAATCTAACGTTCTTATTAACGACGAATTCGTCGACGTGGACAAAATTAGTCGCTCGTCCTAGTTGTGTTCCTAACATGGCTCGACTCGCAGCAGAAGAAGAGAGCCGCACAATAAATAGCCTCTCAATTCATTTTGTTGGTTTGTGTGTATGTGCATTGACTATTTATTATTGCCAATTTAGCATATTTTATTTGTTCAAAAAGAATTCAAGTTTTAAAAAAAAAAACTGCATTTTTATTTTCCTTCTGTGGAGCACTTTACCTGAAATATTGGACAGATTTAGCTCTCTCCCATCATCATTTTCTTGCAATACTGGTGTTAATAAAAGAACATGATTGTAGTAGAATTATAGTTGCTATTGTTTGTGTATTTCGTCTGCATCGGCTTATGGATTTGTGTTGCTGTATATTTCATAAGAATCAGAATGTACGACTTCACTTCAACATCGTTCTACAATGTAGAATCTACATCAAGGCTGGCCACTGAGAGAACACCGAGAGTAATATATTGGCGTATATGTATAAGAAGCCGATTGATGTTCGGCACTCTCACGCCAGTGTGAACAGCCTGGTTCTACATACTTGTGTGCTTGTATATTTAAATTCTTTAGCGGATAATGTCTGGATTCCTCTTCTTGTCTGCAAATGGTTTTATGGAAAATGTTTTTATGGAATTGTTTTTTATGGAAAACTTTTGTATTAGGTTTGTTCATGCATATTTTCGTAACGATATATGTATGTAAGTGTATATGTGTTAATTTGTCACGAATTAGTCAGGCTGGTTAGCCTTGAAGAATCTTTTATTCAAACGGTCATGGAATATTTTTCATTTCCAAAGGCCCTATAAGTGATAAGTTTTTCCAATTCTTAACCGCAAACTTTTGCAATTACTTATGAAATAACAAACTCTCTACCTGTGGTGAAGCATATTAGAACTAAATCCAAAAAGCTGGAAAAAACAAATTCTATACATTAGTAGACAAGTGCTGGTGTTTCTAATGGCAGAGTAAAATCGACGAAATTGAATAACAATTAAATTAATTTGCTTCATTGGCTGGTTTATGCATTTCATTTTATATTATTTTTCTCTTTATTTTATCTTTTTGCGAGGATTTTTCTCTAACAGGAAATATTACACTAAAGCAATAATACTATTAGCAGATAAGCTAAGAAAGAAAAATCCAAAGGGATTAAAGCAAGGACTAGCTGTGCTTGCATGTAAATAGTCGAGGTTAGTAAGAAGCCAGAAGGGATTGTACAATTCAATAATAAGAATTTGCATCATCACTTGCATGCGCTTTTTTTTTTTTTTTTTTTGCTTCCTTCTTAATAATAAATTTCATATTTTTCTTTAGTCTAGCTGTGAGTTTTATTAGATAAAAGCCCTCTTGCAAGCTGACAATTATATTGTTAGAATGAGTGTGCGAGTGAGAAAGAAAGAAATAAAGGGGGGCAGAAATGTAATAAATTAGCATTTATTATATAAATATTTTTTAGCGGTAGTAAATAAATAAATTAAAGTGAATTTGTCTTCATTGCTGCTTTCAGCGATTGTCAAAAAGTTGTTGAGTTGAATGATTTGTTTACTGTTTTGCTGTTTGTCGTAGAAGTGACAGGGATCTTAAAAGGAAGTGAAAGATGTTTTTATATATTATGCGTACATAACAAATACGAATATATGCATGAAGTGTTTAAAGTAAAATATGTAGTTTGGCAAAGTGTTTACTTAATGGTATCAAATTTTGGAATGAGAAAATAATCTTTTAATCACTTTGTCTAGGATATGAATTTGGAAGAGAATGGAAAAAGTGAGTTTCGTGTGCTTATGAAGTATAATTTTTTGAGGATAAAAATATCACTTACGCCAAGGCTAAGCTTGATAAATACTCTTCTCTCATCGATTTTAAATGGTAAAGAATTGCTTTACTGAATTTCTTTGTGGCCGTACGAGCACGGCTGATGCTGAACGTTCTGGACAAGCTGGTTGAAGTCTCTACACCCAAAACAATTGAAAAAAAAATCGGTGATTTAAAGTGTGAAAGATTGCGAAAGCCATGGGCATCTCACATTAATTTTAAAGTTTAAATTTTAAATGATCAGTTGTATATGCGATAAATTTCAGAATTGTATCGAATTCTTTCAGTAGCTCGTTTTTGACACAAACCTACGATTAAACCTATTTAAATTGCATTAGAGCTGGGTCCAACTCGTTCAGTCGTTCATTTTAGACACAAGCCTATGATCAAACCCATGTAATTTAAATGGGTTTGATAGTTCGTTTGTGTCAAAAACGAACTACTGAATGAGTTCGATGCAAGTCCAATATATTTCTGCATTTGCTCACAATCGACCAAAAACGCACAAACGTTGTTAAAGAGCGATATGGATGAGTGGACGAAACTTGGATCCCCTCAACACACCAAAGGCCAAACAGAGCAAAGAAAGCCAAGTTCAGTTTGTCAGCCAATAAGATTATTGCGACCTTTTTTTATGCTTTCAAAAGGGTAAAACAATCATTAGCCCTTAATGAGGATTTGAAACAAACAACTAGTGCATTTGCCCAAGAAAATGTTTTCCTCCACCAAGACAATTCAAGGGTGCACATGTGTGCTGTTCTTCTGACAAAATATACACCTTATTTAACCCTGACTGACTATTTTTAACCGACTTCAAAAAAAAAAAGGATGTACATTTTTTATTCCATTTGGTCCCATTAAAAAAAAAGTGGGTGGAGATACGCCCACAAAATTTTTTGTTTGATTTTACGTTATTATACTTATTCGATTGATACGAAGCTTACGCAAGACATCGAATTCTCATGACGACACAATCCCGAAGTTTGGAAAAAAAACGGGTGGAGCCACGCCCAATAAAACTCAACATTATATTTCACATGCTTATACTTAACTGATTTTTGTGAAACTTGGCACACAGCCTGATATCAAAAAAAAAAAAAAAAAACAAAATATTGTACTAAATAAGTGGGTGCGGCCACGCCTATAAAATTTTAATATTATATTTCAAGTGCTTGTACTTAACTAACTTTTATAAAACTTGGCACACTTTTTGGGCTGTTAAAAAGACATAATCTTTCTTTAAAAAAACTGGGCGGGCCAGGTCCATTACAGTTTAATATCATATTACTAGTACTTCTACCAGACCCATTTCTACGAAACTTGGCGCACACAAATTTAGAAAAGTGAGTGGACTCTAATATTTACAAAATTGGGCGTGATCACGCCCCTAAATATATAAATTTGGCACTAAAAATTCAAAAATAAAACTTAAAATCATTTAAACCGAATTCAAAAATGAGCAGTAAAAAGTTTAAAATAATTTAGATTCTGTTGTATAAAATATGTTTATATATGTTCCCTAAAATGATATTAAAGTATATATATAGAATTTGGTAACCTGATTGGCACCAACTTCGAATAGTATTCAAATGAGACTTCGTTCAAAAATTAAATGATTTTTTAAACAAAAACCTGTGTTTCATGAAAAAGTCATAGACTTAGTAACGCGTAAATATGGATTCCTTTTTTTTAACTATTTTATATTTGTTATATTTTTATAACAATTTATTTTGATTTTCTTAAAAAAACGTATAAATTCTCTCATTTGCTCCATTTTTAAAATGCAGCACAAAAAAGGAAATTTTCGTTAGGGAATTTTTTGTCAGCATAAAGCCCATTGTGTTGAATACAGATTGCTATCCTTATATTTTTTTATATTTGTTATATTTTTATAATAAATTATTTTGATTTTCTTAAAAAAACGTATAAATTCTTGCATTTGCTCGATTTTTATAATGCATGACAAAAAAAAAAAGAAATTTTTGTTAAAGCATTTTTTCAGAATAAAGCACCATTGTGTTAAGTACAGACTGATATCATTACTTAAACTATATTCTGCTCTCTTTCTAACCTTCCCTGTACTTAAACATTTACTTTAACTTCATCAATCTCTGACAACTGTCACCATTTTATGGGACATGGGATAAGTGTGTAATTGAATTAAAGAAAAGAAATATTTTCTAAGCAAATAATAAAAAAAGGTCAGATAATATAAAGAAAGCATAAAAGTTTTTATATTAAAAGTTTTATAAAAAATTTAATGTAACATAATTTATATCTAATTTTAAAATTATAGTTTTAACTCGAAAACAGCAGGTGTTTATTAATAATAAATTATTTGCCCAAAAATTATTTGTGCAAAAATATGCTAAAACCATGTTGAAGCATGCACTGAATAGCTAATGTTTGTTTAACAGCCTAAATGTATGCACATATATCAATGATATGAATATTTAAACGAATGCCTGGAGCTGAAATATTAATAACACAAAATTTCTATAAAAAAAGTATTCAAACAATATGTTAAGCCTTGAGAGAAAATATATGCATCATTTATATGAAATGGCGAAAACAAGTTTTAAAATTAATTTTAATATAATTTACTTAAAAATGAATACATTAATTTAGCAAAGAGATGAATTGCAGCAAAAGAAATACAACTTTTGTGGTCCTTAATTTAAAAATCTTTAATCGCTTAAGCTGATATGACATGAATATAACAAACTTAAAACTTAAGTTTTTCATCTCTTCAAATAAAAAATTTAGCTCATTCTCTCCTGAAAATATGCTTTAGTTTTTTATAGCAAATTTTTACATGATCCCTTACTTTAATACGAATTCACTAATCCAATTTTATGTATCAACTCAAAATTCAAAGTTAGCAACTTTCAATGCTCCCCTTGGCATCTATCTGGTGGTTCTTGGTTTATTTTCTCCCCTTTTTGGTAGAAAATTAAAAGAATAATATTTTATTTGACAGATTTGCAATAGATTGTTATTCTTTTTTTTTTCTTATATCCAGCTAAATATGCAAAGAAATGAATACGAAAAATGTTTATTACTTATTCATAGATGAATGTATCAACACTTTGTCATTGAAATGTATATACAAAAGTTGTAGAGTTATATAAGTTTGTAACCAAATTCTGACAAGAGTGCTAACATTCCACGAATATTCAAACAAGCGAAATACTTCAAATGTTATTTTAAAACAGCAGGGGATTGTCAGAGTCTTATAGTTGCAGCAGTTCTATGCAAAGTATTTCAACGATAGCAGACAAATATTGTCGTTCATCTTTTTTATTTGTTTTTTTCTTCTCTTTTCTGACAATATCAACAACTGTCAACAGCTATTTAAAAATGCTAAAAATGATTTGTCTGACAAAAAAAAATGGTGTAAATGTGGCAATGATGCTAGAAAAATAATAAATGAGATTTGAATTGCCATAAGGAAGGGAGGAGTGAGTGAGTGTGTGTTATTTACAAGGTCAAATTTAAATTGTGGCTATCGAAGAGAAAGTTTTTCTAACTGCTTTTGCAAAAGAGATTTTGATAGTTAGAAATTTCATTTACCGATTATAATCTTAAAAAAAAAAAATTCCTTAAAAAAAATTATATTAACCAAAATTTTTAAATTAATCAAAATAATACTATGTATCACAATACCGTATTATTACGCAAATATACGCGAAGTGACCTAATACAGAAGTTTTCCATAAAAACATTTCCATACATACAATAAGAACAATCCAGAAATTATTGCCTAACGAACATAATACATACACAAGTACACAAACATACAAGACCATGTTGAAGTAAATATTCAAAAAATAACAACAACTATAATATTATATGTTCAGCTTATTAAGAAATATACAACCACACAAACACATAAGGTCAATGCAGATGCCAGACAATACCAACTACAAGCTATAATGTTTCTAAAATGTTTATATTTGTCACACACACACAAAGCAACAGTACCAATTGTATTACGAATTAATAACGTGATAGAAAGCTAACATTTGAGAAGCTGTTGAATGTGCTGTAAATTTCTGGATGTTGCTAACATAGCTTATAATGTTATGTTAAAAGGCGATAAATTCGCTTAACAGTCCTTTACTTTGAGTCAGTCGAGTTTTGTATAAATAACAGCAAAGTCTGTCGAGTCTTATGTAAAGAACAGCAAAGTTAACATCGTGGTATTTGAGCAGTGAATTATTTAACATTGTCTGTTTTAAAAGCTAGTAATATCATATTTAATTTATTGAGCTTAAAATCCACTTATCTTATATAAAAACTAGCTTAAACCAGTGTGCTTTACTAAACACCCCACCCCCCCCCCAACCATCCAATTTAAAAAAAACAATTCTTACGAAGCTTTGCTTCCCCCTTCCCCCCCCCCCACCCTCCCCACACTTAAAACAAGCAAAAATAGTGGACCTTTTCCATATGCAAAAATAATTTTGAAAATTGGTTCACAAACTACAAAGTAATTTGATAATCCATTTTTTGGCGGCACATTTCACCCCTTTTAAAAAAGTGGGCGGTAAAGTAAGTGTGGTAAAAAAGTAGCTCCTAATTCATTCCACATTCCCTAGTTAAATGTTTTGGAATTTTCAGTCAAATCGGTCCAGAGGTCTGGTTTCCCTTTTATATTTACCTACATATATAGATATTTATACATAAAAAATATAAGTTCAAAAGAAACTAAAAATTTTAAAATAAAAATAAATTAATTATATTTGAAATGGAATAGAAATAAAAATAATAATAAAATAGGTTATAGGAAAAATAAAAGAAATTGACTGAAAATCAATTAAAATTGTTTGTTGGGAGCTTAAGATTTTTGTTCGAAGCTTTTCAGCAGCCATTAAGCTTATGTACGTAATTCTCAATGATATTATAAAAGTTTTTCTATAAACAAATCAAGTTTTTTTGAGCTTTTTATAAGAATGTTTTGCCAACGAAATGCATATAGACCAACAATAAATAAAATATCTTTATAAAAATTTTCATCAAGTATTGCATATATTTAAAAAAAAATATGAATAATATTTATATTTAAAAACAAGTGACCTCAAGCTCAATCAATTTAAAAATTTTACGTATTTTAATAATTTTTTTTAACTCGCAAACTTGCACATTTTGCTAAATAATTTAATTACAACTAGAGCTATTGTTAGTTTCTCTGCTTTCTAAAGAAATAAAAAAAACCAAATCTATAAAATAAATGAAACTCAATTCACTTTTATATTCCTTCTATCTATTTTTATTTTCTCTTTCACAACTTGTACTATTGAGGTTGAATTTGGTCTGTGGTCTGTGTATTGTTCGAAATCAAAGCAGCAAAATGAGTTTTAGCTTAACAGAAAACGTAGACATAGTTTCAGATGTTGGATTAACTTTGTTCACCAATAGTTTTACATTCCTCCCAGCTGGCATAGACTGACCAATAAAATGTCAAAAAATCACAAATAGCAAGGAAAGAAAAGCAAGCAAAATTGAATGCATTTTAGGTTATAGAAAGAACATAAACTTTTTTTTTTTGCACAAAAACCTCAAGAAAAAGTTTCGTAATTAAAACTGTCATGCGAGTTTGTAACCATAATAGTTCAACATCCATGTTAAGTTAAATATTGTAAATGAACTGAAGATGTAAGTTACATGCCAAAAAATGAAAAGAAAGAAAACAACGAACAACAAAATCATAGTATATGTATAACAAAAAGCAATTGGAAAAGTTTTTGCAAGGCAAAAGTATGAAGTATGGCATAGATGTTGTGTTCATTGACCAAAACATTTTGGCTTTAATTGTCACTTCTTTTAAGCCTGCTACACAATCAATTACATTGGGAAAACTTTAAGATGCATAGCAAGGCAAATTGTACAATAGCAAAAATTAAAGCAAAATAATTTTTCTAAATGTTTTAAAGATTTAAAACAAGGAGGCGACAGGCAGAGAAGCCACCAGTGTTGCTTGTAAATAAAAAAACCCAAAAGATAAGCTGAGATCTATATTTCTTCTACCATCTTCAACCATGAACTAGTATCACAAGAAATATGTCCAACAGAGTATAATAAGACCTTCATATCATATTCTAATACCTTTAGAGACTGGAAGCGAGTCCCGGCAATCGATATCGATGGAAATTTCCAAAAAAAAAAAAAAAAAAACTTATACCAAATTGTATGACAATTCGTGCGATAACGAATGCCGTAATTTGCCGCCAGGTTTAATAAAACCAAATTAAACTTCAATTTTTAAAATTTATTTTCTAAACAACAATATTACACAAATGTCTGTGGCAGGATGAATATTTTCCCTAGTTCTATGAAATCAGTGTCTGTGTTTTATAAAACGAAATTCTAGTTCAAAACAACAATGAATTACAAAAGTTTTTATTGATCTCAATATAATTTGCTGGTTGTTTTATCTAAAAAAAAATATTGTATATATTAAAGCCTTATTTATTTAAACATTTGACAAATGTATTTAATTTATTTTTTGAACACAGCCATACTCATATTAAAAGCAATTTATTTGGCTCTCTTCTACCACAATTTCATTATTACTTTATAATTTAATATTGCTCTAATGTTTTATGGATTAACTGTATGCAAATATGTATAAAACTGAAAATTATTGTTTATTTGTGCACCTAGATGTGTTTAAAATTTATATTATTATAAATATTTCACTTTTCAGCCTCAATATGTCGGCCTATGAATTTTTATTTATCTCATTATGATCAACAACAACAAAAGTGTAAAATGGTTTAATACCTACAAATGGCAATTAAACTTAGAAGTAATAAATTTTGAATTATAAAATTTTGCAAAAATGGTATTAAATGCTGTGAAAATAAACCACTAAATTTGCTACATATAAAAAGGCAGAAAGGGGGCGAGAGAAATGAAATATATGCATATATGTAGATACATTTTTTAATAATTATATGTATACCCAGTAGTGTTGTGAGTGATTGTATAATAATAATTTTTTTAGTATCAATAATTTATAAAACTATGCCACTCACCTTATATGTACATATATAACAATTTACATGTCTCGATGAACTTAAAGTTTAAGGTAGATTGTGACGTTGACTCGTGTAATTTATAATAAAGTTTGGAGTTGAATTGTTTTGTTTTATGTATGTATGTAAGTAAACCTTGATAAAAAAAAAATTTAATCATACTTAAGTCAAGGCTTTGAACTTTTTCGTTTTGTTTTTGATATAATAACTATAAATAACTAAAACTGTCCGTTACTAAAATTATTATTTAACTTATTTATGCGCTTCACTATTTAAGTTAAACAAAATACCTGACAACCTGTTTCAATTACAATTAAACAAAATGGCATAGCACTTTAAAACTTCTAATATCTTCCTTTTTATTTTTACTAACTTTAAAAACCCTAAATTTTTCCTAACTAGCAAGACTCATCATTAGGGATAGGATTTTCATGCATTTAAAATCTAGTACATGAATAGTAAAAGATACATTAAAAAAATTAAAATAAATTAAAATAACACTAACATCTCTTAGCTTAAGTTTTTAATTTTCTAGTAAATATTATCATTTATATTTTAGTGACTTATGAAATTGAAATACTTTTATATGTACCAATATATTACAATAACACCATACTCCAATTCACAAACTTGTGCAAATGGTCTTGCATCATAGCATTTGCAAAATAGCTAATATATTGATACTCACCACTTAACAATTCTTAGTGGTGAGTATCAATATACTCCCATGCACATGTTACGATGCAAGACCATTTGCACAAGATTGTGAATTGGCCTCATATAAAATTCTGAATTCATTCCACCACTTTCAGCTTTTACTAAAACATACGATTCCCCCTTTACATTTACTTGGCTAATTGAATATCATCCACAGTGTTATCAAAACACAGGCATACATATTAAGTGGGCACAACAGTCCAGCTAACTATTTTGCGCGCTTGAAATAGTTTGAATTTTTGACATTCCGAACACAAATATTTCAAAGCGAATTGAAGAGAGTCTACTTTAAATAAATTTTGGCTTGGCTGTTATCATTAAAATTCACCTCATGAATTTAGTGAGGGCGAGAACCATTACTCAAATAATAAGAGCACTACACTAACAACAATAACAATAACAAGCAGGTGCAATCTGACCACTGTGTGGTTAATTTATTGTTGATGCGTTCAGGGTTACCGTTCACCCGACTAAAGTCGCAATTTGACCCTTTTTTAGCGGTCTGCGACTTTTTGTGAGACTTTTTTTGTCACCGACTTTTCCGACTTTTTTAATTTTGTTGCGACTTTTCACCCTTTTTTGTGAAACTTCTCAAAAAACAGTTCATTTGCAGTAAATTAAAAGTTTTTTGATTATTTTTATCAAAAAAAAAAATCGGCAAAATTTAAAAGCAATTCACAGATTATTGGTCATTTGGAAACACTTTTATCACTTTTTGCAACATGCAAGTCATGTATAAAATGTATTCAAGAAATGTTTCATAAATTTTCAGTAGAAGTTGCAAAGAATAGTTTTAACTAAAATCTTCAGGGTACATGAAAACATGTACATACCCAGCAAAAAATGTCAGAAAAGGTAATCGGGTTTGGAATGAAGCATTTTTGGTGGAAGCTTTTCCTTACTGGATTACCAAGTTAATGATTTTATCAAGGCATGAGACTAAAATAATCGATTCTTGAGAAGTACTTACTTTTTTTATTTGGAAACTTGTTCACGTAATCTATTTAATCTAAAAAAATTATTCTCATCATTTAGCAACTTGTATATAATTTTTTCAAATTTTAGGTAATGTGATTTGTAAGCGAGTAATGAAATTTGGTAATCAGAAAAGTAAGTCATTATATGGTAATGTGTAATTTTTTGCTGGGTACATATATAAGCATGTATATTGCAACTACATGTGTTGTGAAATATGATAAAAATGGATTCTGCAATAAGCTTTTTGTTTTGTTTCAATTGTTTTTTTGTTTTGTTATGCTTTTTATTAATAAAAAACGTTAAAAAAAGAGGTGCAACTTTTATTTTCTCAAACGACTTTTTTATGCGACTTTATTTTCACAAAACGACCTTTTGTGCGACTTTTCTAAAATTCCCAGCGGTTACCCTGGATGCGTTTGCTTTGGCTTTTACATACATATATACATACTTATTTGACAAGAAATTTTTCTTAGATATTTCGGCACTTTTCCTGTATTATTTTTAATACTTTTCAATAATATTTTTACACACTTGTGAACTTTGAACACTTCTTAACAATATAATGCACTTTTTATTACTGAAACTTTACTTTATTTATAATTAATTTTAATTTTAATATGAGCGTGTCACTTAATGCGTGCGTTCGGTGCGAATATGGTAATTAAACTGATAAAAGAAAGGAGAGCAAAAAATAGAGTTACCAGAGGATGGGAAACCATTGATGAGGCTAGAAACTGTTATAATTAATTGGGGAAAGCCGGGTAACAAGAGAAATTAGAAATTAAACTACTAAAAAGTGTAATGAAAATTAAGTGGCAATATAGATATGTGTTTCTGTATGTATGTATGTATATATCGTTGGTCACAAGTAGTAAGGCCCTAAATCAAATAATTGTAACTTTACAGGAGAAGGTAAAAACGTTATTTTTACACTATTGCAATAAATTTTTGTGACGAGATGTATTTGTGTGAAATGTATTGGAATCAATGAACAACTCAATTTTGTGAAAATACGATTTAGGGCCTTTCTACTTGTTACCATCGATCGATATGTACCTACCTATATCTTAATTGTTTTAAATCAATGAAGGAGTAATATATTTAGGAAAAAATTTTGGGCGATATCAATAATATAGTAAAAAAATATATGTATAAGCGAATGTCAGCGAGAAACGGACGAGACAAAAATGGAAGTTATTTCTTGGCTCTTATAGCAACATACATAAATTCAGCGAAATTTTATGAAAAATTTTTTTCTTTTGTGAATGTGGAAATGAAGGAAGGTGAAAGAAGACCGTTTATATGTAGATTTTTAAGAAATAGGTATAAAAATTTTGTTTTATTTTTTTTTAATGGGTAAACTATAAATAGCGACGCGAATAACGAATGCGACAATTTTTTTCGAAGAGAATTAAAGGCAGTAACTTTGCTGATATTGATTGAACTTTAATTCAAAAGCAATGAAACAATAACAAATTCTTATTTATTGCTGATTGATATATTGATTTTATAGGACGGACGGGACATTAAGGTATAAGTAAAAGCCAATTCAAAAAAATTCTGTTTTTACAACAACAAAAAATAAATAAATTAAATAATCGCTTTGTTTAAAATAAAAAATAAATATAATAATAAAACAAAATTGTTTTTTTACAGTCGCATATTTCGGTGTAAAAATATCGAAAATTAAAAACGCTTTTACATTTATAAAGTATAGACCTTTCAGATTTATTATTTAACACAAAGTTTTAAAAGAGAATTGAAGAGAAAAGCTTCAAGAAAAAGTGATGTCTTCAAAATATGACTTAATAACACAACGTCATAACTCATAATCATCACATTGTTATTAATTAAACTCTTGAGAGAAAATTTAAGTTTTCTTTTTCCATTAAGTTTTGTGTATATTTAAAACTTTAAACTCGTTTTCTGACAAACTATGTGATTGTTTTGAGTTATGACATTGTTTTAGCATCTCAATGAGCGATATGTTCTAAAAAACTACACACGGCAGATTCATTCATAGCCAAGCTTACCGGGTTAGTAATTTTTTATTCATTTAATTACTACTGCTGCATTTTGTTCAAAAATAGAAGAAGAAATATGGTAGTGAAGTTATAACTTCAAACTTGGTTCTTTTTCTAGCCACTATTACTATCGGATATCTACAACATGCACAATTGCCACACAATCCATTGCCATCAACTTATGTTAAAAAAAAAGAAGAAACTGTGTGCATGAATTATAATGCGACAAATTGTCATAATTTGAATTGGCAAATAAATGGCCTGTAAATAGTATAAATTTTGTTGTGATAATATTTGTTATTTTTGCTTAGTGCTTTATATGGTATAATGAATTTTATCTGTCAAACATTTATGGGTTAGTGAATAGAATTTTAATATGAAATTTATTTCAACACATTTCAAAATATTCAGAAAGTAAATAGAGTGTTTTCAATGTTACATGTTTGTTAGGGAAATGTTTTTGTGCTATTTCAGATTAAAAATTTTCCTAGAAAAAATTCCTTAAGTACTCTTTAAGTTGAAAATACCTTTTGATTAATTAATTTAGCAAATTTGTTACGCAAATAATTGATATGCTCCCCCATCTGGTTGGTAGCCTTTGAGAGAAACTTTATTTTGTTTTTTTTTTTAGCCTAAGGAAATTACATTTTGAAAAGCGTACTTGCTTTGTGGTTTGCTCCACCGCCCTTCCCTCTCCACATAACGTTCGAGTGAATTTTTATTGTTATATTTAATCAAACAAGTTTTGCCCCAATTTTTCTTTTGCATATGGGAAAATAAAGTTTATCAAATATTAATTTTTAGGGAAAATAAAACTGCTGCGTTAAGAAAGATTAACTGAAACAGAAGCAGAAATTGCAAACATTTTAACCAGAATAATGAGGAAAATGTAAATGACATGAAAGTAAAAAATAACTCTTAACTCTCTTAATATCCGCTTAATGTTTCCGTCACTTGTTAAATGTGCTCGGAAATTCTAACCAAGACAACACATACGCACAAATTCGTGTTGTGGAAGTCTGTATGTATGTGTGTTTGTGTATGTTTACAAGTGTGTATGCGTGCATATACGTGTATATGTATGTGCGTGTCTGTGCAAGATTATAACTAACACACACAAAAATACAATTACGCAGTGATTTATTCGTGCAGGCTTGTGTATTACACCAGTTTAAAGGATTTCCAACAACAAAAACTGCATTTGTGTTACCAAATAAGATACAGTGGAACTAAAAATTAATTAAAAGGTTGTTCAATAATAGAGCTCAGAAGTTTAAAGTCCATAATAGTGCGTTTACATTTGAGCAAAATCTAGTACAAAGCAAAATTTACTTCGCCACTAGATTTTGTTAAAATTTGCTTAAAATCTCGTAGAATTTCTGATTCAACTATGACTTTTATAAAATTCGTACTAAAAAGTCAGCATGTGTACATAAAAAGGTGTATGAATTGGCTACATCGCAGTTATTTGGTTGTAGTTTTGGAAAATTTTGCGTCAATATGTCTTGTTGTTGGTGTAAACGGTATAGATTTTCACAAAGATTTTAACTGAAATCTGTTAGATTTTGTGCAGGTGTAAATGCCCTATAACATTATTCTTGTACTGTTTATATGCGTCAGTAGATTTGTAAGAAATTTACTAAAAATCTTATAGTTTTATTTTTGTTTTACTATCCTTTACAACATATCTATAAAAAAAGATGAGTTAATTCGCTACGGTCTGGTTAAAAAGGTTTGTGAATTGGCTACATTTCAGTTGTTTGGTTGTAGTTTTGGAAATTTTTCAGTTAATGGGTTTTTTTTTGGATGAAAACATCTTGATAAATTTCAAAAAAAGAAAAGTTCGTGTAAACGGTATAGATTTCCATAAAGATTTTAATTAAAATCTGTTCGATTTTGTGCAGGTGTAAATGTTATATAACAAAAAAATTTTCATAAATTTTTTTTTTGTAAATCAGAACTAGATTTTATGAATGTGGCAGATAGAGTTTTGATACATCATTATTTTGCAAGTAGACTATAATCTAGACTTAATTTAATTCTACCTTTAGGCTTCTTTTATTTAAGAAAAATTCTATCTTTCATTTGAGTCACCTAAGGCCTGATTATAATACCAATCTCCCCTTTTTAGGGTTCCGTACAACAAGGGTGAAAAGGAAGCCTATTGTTTTCGCTACGCTGTCTGTCTACCCGTCTGTCACAGTCTGTTTTCTCGAGATCTGTAAGAGCTACGGACCTGAAATGTTTACAAAATATTTAAGACTTTGGCCGCTAAAACAACAAATGTATGAAAGTTAAAAATTATAGGGTGCTCTAAAGCCAGCAACGTGACATGTTGAAATCATGTGTAATATATAGAAAAACAGCAAAAATCGCCAAAAATCCGAAAAAAATCACAAAAATAGGAAATAAGTGGCAAAATAAAAAAATGTCTAAAAATAAAATAAATCGACTAAAATGAAAAAAAACGCCTAATGAAAAAAAAACGCTTAAATGTAAAAAAACGCCAAAACAAAAAAAAAACCAAAACGAAAAAAACGCTGAAACTAAAAAACACCAAAACCGAAAAAAATCTTAAAAAACGAAAAAAGCGCTAAAACTGAAAACACCGCCAAAATCCGCAAAAACATCTAACGGGTACTTAAAAATTTAAAAAAAAATTCTACATCAGGTAATATACTCGATTATGTAAATTAAAGTACGCATAGTACTTCATATGGAACCATTCGAGTACGAGTCAAAGTCGCACTTTACTGAATTTATTTTACTGGTGATGTAAGACGGCTTTTCACATGCAAGGTCTTGAGTTTGTGGGAGAGAAGAGCAAAGAAAATGGGAGCTCATTTTCCCCTTTTACTTACAAACTCAAAATTTTGCAAAGTAAACTTTGCATACGGAAAAACCATCCATACAATTAATTTTTCTAAATTAAAAAATATTTCTTTCACTAATAAAATTTTTTTTCTTCCACCCCACTGTGCCTGATTAGAAATTAAAAACTGTAATCAAACTGGCGTAATGATGTTGATAATAGAATACTTAAAACAAACGTGTGTTTTAACTTTATAACAAAGCATCCTTATGGTTATTTGTTAAAGGAAAGAGTGAAAGAGGTATAAAAAGAGAGGGAGAGGGGGATGAAGAGGGAACAAAATAAAAACATGTGTAAGTAAATTTAAACTCTGTAGATAATAATGAGTTCTAGATGAAATTTGCCATGAGCAAATAGCAATTATATGGCATATTTAAAGATGAGTTAAATGTTTGTTGCACTCCCCGTGCCTCTTTAGCCAAACACTAGAGTAGATGAGATTCGCTGTTAAATATCTGACGCGCAAAATAGAAAGGGACCTAAGGGTAAAAACCGGTTTTGTTCAGGAGAGCCATTTTAAAGATTTAAATACGTGTATCTTTGGTGTACCATCAATTTCATGAAACGCGCATATCTCTGGGAGGGAACACTCTTGGGGCATGGGATCGGTCTCATTCGATGCTCAGATGTCGTCCACATAAAAAAAAATGAAAATTGATTTTTTTTACCTTAGGTCCCTAGGTCTCTATGCGCTGTCACATATGTATGTAAAAGTATATTGCAAGCAGTGCAAATGATAGCGAAGCAACAAGCAGCTGTGGGACTGAATAAAAGGCTTGTTGTTGTTATAGTTGTTGTTGTACACACATAATTATGTGGCATATAATTCTATTTGTTGCAAACAACTTATTTGCTAAAATGTTGTTAGTTAAAGCAAATGCTTTTTCAAAAGAATTGTGATAATAAGAAGACGTAAAACGAGATTTCAAATGAAATGGTAAAATCTAGTTTCATACAATTTTGATTTTCATTCATAATTATATTTAGTTTAACACATGAGTGAAGTAATGAAACATAATTTGTTTGTGTTAATGCAAAAATGGTTTACTGCCTTCTTTTCTTCAAAAGAAAACAAGAAAAGCGTTAAGCGTTTGTTTGAAGGGTTACTTTTAATTAGCAGCAAAGAACATTTCATTAGAAAAATCAACAATATGCATATGATGAGAGTTTTTTGTTTGATTATATACATACATACATACATACATACATACATACATACATACATACATACATACATACATACAAACGTAGATATATGGATATAAAGTTTCAAGTATATAAATATATAATTTGAACTTTGTGGAAACGAAAAAATCGTAGACGAAAATTGGTCAAGGACTCAAAACGATTTAAGTTATGAGATATTAAATTGGCTGCATATGCTTAAAATCGGCTGTTATGATTTTGAGCTTAGCTTTAAAGGTTTTTAAACGGATCTCTGTTATCCCTTCGCGGATACAGAGTGAATTGAAAATTTCCGAAGTAATTGAGCTTAAGTTTTTATAAGATTCTTTGGTAAGTGTGTAGACAAAGTTTTATAACAAGTTGTGCGATTCACTAACTTTTTTTTAACGATAATCACATCTTTAAAATAATGTTAACTAAAATTTATCGAATTCGCTATTCAGTAACAATTTAAACGATATTCAATGTAGATTAATATCAGTAGTGCGATTCACTAACTTTTTTTAACGTTAATCGCATCGTTAAAATAATTATAACGATAAATTATAGAATTTGCTATTCAGTAACATTTTTAACGATATTCACTGCAGGTTAATGTTAGCTGTGTGGTTATTTAAGCGACAATAATTTATGTGCTGTTAATTTTATGAACAAAAATCAACAAAAAAGTATCAGCTGCGTACTATCGTTAAAATGAAATTACAGAATCACACAATCGTTATTGCAAGCGACAAAATGTATAGACAAAAATTACGATTGTGGGATCGTTAAAAGTTACTGAATTGCACTATTAGGAAAGGCATTATTATGTTTTTACATTTTCAGGGGCGTGGTGCTGCCCACTTTACCAACATCTCGATGACATTGGCTTATTGAAATTAAATAAAATTTCCACACTTAATTGTAAATAAAATCAAAAGTTTCTCATTGATTTTAGTGAAAAATATATTTAATCATGTGGTAAACTAAAAAAGAGAAATTTTTCTTGTCTGCTTTTTTGTATAAATTAAAACTAAATATATATTTTAATATTACAACATGTTAATAATTCTCTGCCCCATTTAACAATATTTACATTATCTTCTAAAACCATTTGGCAAAATTTATTGAAATTCATTTTACTTTCGTTCCCAAAAAAAAATATATATATATATTAATTGAAACGGTTACAAATTAATGTATGTATTTTATAATATTACACAGTTTAATTTACGACCACATGCCGAACAATATAAATTACTTTCAAATACATTAAATACAATTAGAAAAATTTTAAATTGTATGCTATCAATATAATTATATTTAACATTTAATCTTAAACAAATAGTACAAACTATAATTTATAGAATGCTGAATTTCAATATATTTGCCCAAGACCTTAAGTGTTAGAATAATAGAAGAAAACTATATGATATGTATAAAATTTCTGGCGTAAAATTAAATGTATTAGACAAGCGTATTAAATATTAAATTCCTTATTTTAAGAATTTAAGACATTGCTGAAATATTTGCCAATACTTATTTATGTTATTGTTATATTTTTTTAATTCTAGAGATTTTATTTGCTTGAATTTAAAATGTTAGTAAAATATTTTATACAGTCAATAGCTGCCTGTAGCAGCATTTACAAACTTACAAACAAGTTAAGCAATAAATACTAAATATTTGAAGTCAGGCTTTCTATGATGCCGGTGCGAAAAGTACTTTCAAAATATAATTTTATATATTCAATGAGATATTCAAAAAGTTTATTTAAGCTTTAAAGAACGTTAAACAATATTTTCTATTAATTTAAAAAATTTGTTTGTGGTTGGCTCAGCATATCTAGATGCATTTCTTTGTACACACAATTCAAAAAACCTTACAGAACCCTAATGTTTATAGACAAACTTTCAACAACTTATTGAGAATTACAAAACAATAATAGCAGTAGGCTAGGAAACCATTTCAAACAGCAAATAATCCCCCTTATTGTGAGTGGCGTCGTCGACGTCATATCAAGAGGACAGTAAATAGTGTCACCTGTCTAATCTTTATTAGCAACAATTGAATCTTAGTGACAACCTCTTACTAAGCTCTAAGGCTTTGTAAATTAATGTAACATGTTAATAGTAGTCAATTCTTGTCGACAAAGAGTAAACAAGTGACAATTTTTACAGTCGTCTTGATGTGACGTCGACGACGCCAGTCGCAATAAGGGCGAATATTATTTAATTATTATTATTATACTTTTAATTTTTTTTAATAAAATATTGAAGCAAATTATTTTATACATCTTTTTAGTTTAGTTTTTCCAATTTTAAAACACTCTTCCGATTGCTTCTTGTTAGTAATAAGTATGTACATATATTTTATTTGAGTATGTACTCGTATCAGCAGCAATGATAAAATATTAGTTTATTTATGGCAAATGCCATAAAACAAATGTAAATAAAATATTTCAAGCAATAAATGGAATATTTGCTTAAACTCTAAATGCTTTAAAATACACACACACACACACTCACACACATACATATACACACATAAATGAACACTATCATACCAACACATTCAACATGCCAAAATAAAATATTTGTATATTATGAAAGTATTTTGTGTAACAGCAAATGAATGCCATCATATTTTAAATTCAAGCATTTCTTGTCTAGCCCAAATGTACTGTGTCCTTTAGACTTGTTACAACAAATACTCTGAAATATGTTTTAGAAAATAGGACATTGGACTCTTAAAATGAAAATTTCACACAGTCTTGTTTACACAACGTTTGTATATCGTGCCATAACCGCCAAAAGAGCTTAAGTGTCATAATTATCGAAATTAATTTTTTAACCAAAATCGATTATTTGCCATTATAAATAATAGATTTTCGTTAAAAAAACGAGGCCCAAAAAATCGGTTAAGATTGTTTGGGGGTGATGGCTTTATATGTACATATCGTTAGCTAAAATTCAAAAAGGGGTAACTAACAAAAATATAATTTTACAGGAGAAGCAAAAAACTAAAAAAAAAAACTAAACAAATAATTTTTGCTGGCTCAAAATATTTTAGCTAGAAATCAAGACAAGGCCTGTCTTTAGCTCCTCCTTACTATAAGGATCCTTAGAGCCTGTTTCAGATTTTTTGTTGAGAGTTTGTTTTGTCAGCAAGACCATCGATCGCATTTTCGTCTAATTTTTGCGAAACTTTCTTTATATTTGAACTATTTAAATTTTTAATAATTTATTTAAAACATTATATCTATTTTTATACTGTAAGTATATTTAAATTAAGCTTTATCCTACACAGATGAAATATTCCCAAAAAATAAATGTTTGTATGGGCACTGCTACACGTTCAATACATATTGTGATATTTGGATCGCGATTCATTTTAATGGATTGATGGATCACGAGCGTATGCTTCATGTTCAATATTTATCGCGTCAGTCAGTCTTTCGAAATAATTTTTTCGGTCGTTAATTCCGATTCCACCGGCAGAACCCACTCGCTTTCACTATCTTCTGCCATTACCCTTTATTAAGACAAACTTTACACAAATGTAATAAACTTTTTTACTTTTTATTTGTTAAATTTGTTTATTTTATTTGTTTTATTTTAGTCTTTTCTAACGTATCGCCATCTAATATCATGAAAATGCTACACGTCCAATATTTATCACGCGATCCACGATGCGCGATCTGGATTCCGTAATTTAGGCCTTTCTGCGATATGAATCGCAATCCATCAATACTGCATGCCACACGTTCAATAAATATCACGATACTGGATCGCGTTCAATATATATTGAACGTGTAGCAGTGCCCTTTGGAATTAAGTTTAGTTTCAGTAAATATTTTTCAATGTTCTAGTAAATGGTTTGTTCCAAAAAAAACTGTACAAAGCAGAAACAGGGCACAACTTCTGTCGGCATTTACATGTATATAACACGATCAATCAAAATAAATAACAACCAGAGCACAACAGCACACTGTGTCAATCAACAAGCAAGATAAGCACCAACACATTTAAATAACAATTTCTCTCAGCTGAACTCTGCTGGATTTAAATTTTTACAAAATTCTTGGCAGAATTTACAAAATTATTTGTAGGACAGCATTCATGCGAAATATTTTGTGGTTTAATGAATTTGATTACTGAAAATGAAATTTTGTTTTTAAACAAGATCTCTTAACGTTCCTACTACTGCTACTTAATATTTATTTTAACTTTTTCCATCTATTTTCCTTTCCTTTACTGTTCATCCATGTAAAAGCATAAATTCAGCAAACTAAAATCTGCCAAAGGGTAAACAAGAATTGCATTGTACTCCGTAATATTTCATTTTATCACACAATTTTTGCATGTCAATTTACTTTTTATGTTATTATTTTTCTATATTTTATTTTGTCCTTAAATGCTTTTTTAACCAGAAAATTTTTCAAAATTACTATGCTGACCTTAGAATAATAGAAATGTTGTTTGTAAATGTTAAGAGTCGTAGTTGATGGGAAAACGTTTTTAACCCTTTAAATGCTAGAAGTTTTATGAAAAAGATAAATGAAAACATTCATTCTTATACTCTGCGCGATAAACAAAATAGTGGGTCAGTGAAAGTGTTCTTATCTCCCTAATTTTGCCAGTACAACTATGCTGCTTCAATTAATAAAGTGACTCATACTTAAAAAACAATCGGCCTGTTCCAGGATGGCACCAGAAATCGTTCGATCAATAACTTGTATTGCAAACAACAATATCATTAGAAAATTTGTTGTTGTTTTCAATATAAGTATTCGATCGAACGAATTCTGGTGACTTATAATTGCTGGTGGCGACGGTAGCTGACGAGGAAAATATCAGTGGCAACATGTACACACAGCAGACAATACTAATGTAAAATCAACATGCAAAAACGTTAATTGAAAATCATATTAAATTTATTAGAAATAATATGTCGTGTTGTTGTTTATTTGTCTTGTTCATATCTGCAATGCAGTACTGTGCTCAGTTGTGCTTCTAGTTCTTGTTTGTTGTTGCTGTTTGCTTTGATGTTCGTGTTGTGAAAAATTGCCGAAAATCTTCGCATTTCAAGCGAAAACTTCCTGCTGCTGGCTATTAAGCAGTGTAGTAGTCGTAGGGTCTCAGGTTTGTTTCCTGCTGGAGACTCTGAGTATTTTTGTACACAAATCACGTTGTTGCAACTTAAAATAACTTTGGTTCAATATCATTCTGCATTTTGATTCAACAGTAGTAGAATATTAAATTAACATAAAATAAAATATTTTTAAAATAAAATTTTTTTGAAGGTTACTGTAAATCATGTTGAATTGACATGCAACACATATGAAGCAAAATGAATACCGAAGAAAGTTAAAATTGTTTTTGCAGATTTTAGTATGAAATTTTTCTGTTCTTACCCTATAGGAACTCAAACCCATTTAAAAGTAACTTCAAACTGGTTTTTTAATAACCACATCTAGTTGATTAAATTACTTTTTTCCTTGTCACCGACTCACTATTTTAACATAGGCATGACCTTTAAATTGACTACTAACTACTTATATTTCAACCACTTTGAAGTCAATTAATATTAAAGTTAAATAAATATATACATATATGTATATATATGTACATATAAATTTGTATATCATATACATATATATTATATATAATGTATATATATTTATATATAGAAATAATTAGTATTTTTATATTTAAAACAAAAATACATACATACATACAAAAATACATAGATTCATACAAAAGTTTATCCTGCTCATAGAAATATTATATATATTAGTTTTACTTTTCAACACAAACATTTGACATCTGACTTCATGCTTCTTTGTTTTTTTATATACTTTTCATTTACTTATTTTGCTTTTATTTATTTCTTACGTGTGCTTCTATGCAATATGTTTGGTTGATATCTGCATGTGATTTAAACCAATTTGTAGTCACTTGCAAACTAATTAATTTATAGCTAGTGTGTTTTGTCAACCGATTATTTTATTTACTACAGGGTAGTGCTCCTATACCGATTACACACTATGTCATTTTGTGACATCGCAATAGTGTGTCCTAGTGGCAATATTTGTCATTTACAATATTTTTTTTTTTAACTTAAATTTTAGCAATTCCCATAAAAACACTAACAATATTTTTCGTAATGCGGCTTTGCTTTCCATATAAAAAACATAATGTGCTTCTTATAATTTAGAAATGGATCGGAATTTATATGAAAATATATACAGCACTTGATAATTTAAATCCTTGAAAATAAATTAAACTTTCTTAGAGGGTTAATATTTCTCTTTTGTTATCTTTTGCCATTTATTTATGCACGAACAAAAATATTAGTGTACAAGCTTAAATGTAATTGTACTAGAAGCTTTAGCTATTTACTTGATTATATGCCAATATGTATTTTAAAATGCCAAAAATAATATTTTATAAATAAAAGAATCTAATACACATTAAAAAAAAGAAATAAAAAATTCAATGGTACAAGAAATCTTAGTAAGCTGCAATGTATGTATAAGAAAGTTTTCGGAGAAAAGAACTATAAAAATTTTAAGGATAAATAATATATACAGTAATATCCTCTCTTCTTATGATTTCTTAGTATGAAAGCATTTTTGATATCCTAATAGTGATAATAATGGTTAACCAACTGTTGGGCTAGCAAAAGAATACCACTAATGCTATTATTATACTTTAATGTTTCTATTACTAGAAGGCTTGTGGGATTAGACTAACAAGAAATTTGTTTATATTCTTTAATTTTTTGTTCTTATATTAGTTTCATTTCGGTCTACTATGCATCTCTTCATACGAGTATTAGTGAAAGAAGCATTATAAAAAAATTTGTATAAACTATAATTATAATTCATTCTATCGTAGAGTCTATAAATAATTAATTTTATGTTTTTGTATATGTATAGTATACTATATAAAGTATTTATTAATAGAGATACCAATTTATATTAAAATCTAATAATATTTGATAACATAAATACATATTGCTCATTTACACAAAGAACGTCATAACTTAAAAAAAAAATAGTTTGCCAGAAATAGACTTTTAAAGTTTTCAATTTACTTACAACTTAATGGAAAAAGAAAATTCTCTAGAGTTAAATAAACAAGATATTTGTAAGAAATTTTTTCACAATATGAAGGACAATATGATGATTAATTTGGTATCATTAGATCAAAAAATTTGAGTAAATTACCGATATATTATTGAGTTAAAATACAAATTGTCTATGAATGTTTGTATATCTATGTATGTATGTATTGATAATTAAAATCAAATGTCTTTGATACGTATGATTAATATGAAAGAAATATTAATCATACTGAATTGCACAGTGGGTTACATAAATATAAATTATTAAATGTGCTTATTGAAATAAAATTGTCTTATTAAAGGCATTAATAGTACTAATTATTACTAAAATGTTTTGTTTGTTCGTTGGCTAAGCAACATCTTTTATTTTGTAGGCAGACTACACCGATTAAACCGGAAATTTAAAAAATCAAAATTAAAGGGTATTATATCAGTTAATGTAATTTTTACTACTATGTAATTTTGACGACCTGCTGCATCTTGGAGGCAAGCCCTTGAAATTTTCAAAAGCGAAAAAAAATCGCCAAAAATTAAAAATAGCGCTAAAACTAAAAAAAAATCGCTACAACTAAAAAAATCGCTAAAACCAAAAAAATTGCTTAAAACGAAAAAAAAGAGGCAAGACTAAGAAAAAGCGTCAAAACTATAAAAATTCGCCAAAAACCTAAAAAAAGTTAACCGGTAAACTTGAAATTTTTTTCAAAAGTGTCTATATCAGGTAAGATGTTTCATTATATAGAATTACACATGTCGAGTCCGCACGGAACCCTTCGTGTGCGAGTCAAAATCATACTTTCTGAATTGATTATATTTTCGCAACATTTTTTACAATTAATTGGCACATAATAACAAACGTATTTAAGAGGCAAAAATAAAAACAAAATATTCACTTTCATTTAAGAATTTTCGAAGTTTATTTATTTCACATTTCCTTTGAACTAAAAACTAATTTGAATGTTTAGATTTTTTTTAAAGTTGACTCTTTTAAATACTTAAAATTACGAAAACAATTAAATGTAGTAGTTCCTTAAGGAAAGCACTATATATTTTTAATTCAGAAAGTTCGTACTGCTTTTTTTTTTAATTAAAAATGAAATTGAATGAGCCTTTTTTTCAAGTCATTCCGATTTACGATTGATTAATGCAGTTATTCATTTAGTTAAATTAAGAAAAAATTCACTATAAAATATAATTATAAGACAAGAGCAATTAAGATCAAGAATGGAAATGCCCATATGTTTTCATATTAATATTTGTTGGTGTGAAACACTTGGTGGTTTTTAAGAACTACACTGCTGATAGAAAATTTAGGAAGCTAGTAATATTTTACTCAGTACGATTTTCGGAGAAAATTTTTCCCAGAAATTTTTTTTCATTAAGGGAAATATTGAATTTCAGTAAGGGAAATATTAAATTAAACCATTAGCTAATTAAACTTTAATATTAGCCCGGAATTTTCTGTTCTTCTCTGTAAGATGCTGTAATTTTTTAAAGTTAACAAATGTAAAGGAAAATCTTTTATTAAAGAAAAATCTTAATGAATAGAGCATGTGTAGAAATGTTCGTTTGTCTGTATCAATAACATTAAATTGTGATTTGCCACAGTTGCAAGAATATTATTTACTTCTACATATTTGTTTATTTAATTGTGTTGCCTTTTTGCAAAAAGCAAAATAATATAACTTATTATATTGAAACACATGCTAGTTTTTTTTTTGCAAATACTCTAATTAATGTTTTCTGTATTGCCATTTATGAGTAAAAACATGTTAAGAATAGTAAATACAATTTTTATTGAAATTATTATTGAAGTATGAAGAGAGGAAAGAAATCAAAAAGTATATAAAACTAAGAAAACAAAACAAATAAATATACTTCGGTATTTTTTACTAAGAAACAAAATTTTTTAAATTAATTACATTAAAAGTTTTTAGGAGCTTAATTGAAAACGAAAATGTTTCAAAATGTTTTTAAATAAAATTTAAGATGATAAATTTTCAATAACACAATATTTTTGTTAAAAAATACATAAAATAAATATTTAAATTTAAATTTAATTTTGTATTCTAATAGAAAAATATATTTACAATTTTACTAAAGCCAGTTAAGGTAATATGGCTAAAAGAATAACAATGAATTTGAAGCATTTTATTAAACTTTAAAAACAATAAGCCTGTATACTCGAACTTTAAACCATTTAAAGCCTTCTTTAAAAAATTTCTATGTATATATATATATTTGTTCCTTTTATTTCCTTTTATTTTTATTACAAGGAGCACATGGCCATAAAACTGTGCTTGCACAAAAATTGCTGCATGCCATTACTATAATTTCAATGAAAATCTAAGATTTGTTTGACTGCTTGATAATCAACATTTCATTTACATTCTAATGAAATTAAAATTCCTAGAATTTCTTTTTTAATAACTGATTATGCATTTCATAGCTTATAGATGATATACATATATATATAAAACATTTCACTTAATTAATTTCTAGTTTAAATTTTTTTTTTGTGCTGTAATAAAATAAAAAAGTTTTTATTGTCAATGTGAAGTTTAATTAAATTAAAACATTTACTCTCGATAAAACACTCTAAAAAGAACAGTTACGCTTACATACACACACACACACACACACATACACAAATAAACACACTCACACCCGCACATTTATGCATGCATAGACAAGCATTTCTATTGTTATATGTAGATAGTTATCTCTAATTTGTCCTTAAAAAAATATAAACATATATTTTAGCAACATTACATGTATGTATTTCCTTCAAAAGCTACAACAACAACGCGAAAATATATTTCACTTTAGCCAAGTTTAGAATGTCACAACTTTAACCTAGAAGTCCTCCAAAACAAACGCTTTTGTGCTCTAGATACTATTCTGTTGTTGTTTTTGTTGCAAACTGCACAACCACAACAGATGTTTGTGAATGTTTTTGCAGCAACCCAGCAAACACAATATTAAGTGTTTGATCATGGAATGCTGCTACAGAGAAGAAGCTTCTAGCAATAGCATCGTAAAACCTATTTACATTGAATAATTAGAAAAAAAAATTAACTTTATTTTGATGATTTATATTAGTGGAAGGTGTAAACGAAGGTTATTCAGCAAGTTCTCTCTTGTGTAATATTGCGGAGTAGTGGCCGCGTAAGAACTCGTTGTTGCTACTTCGCTTCTATCGATCTTTTACATGTTCGTCGTTGTCTCCCTTGACGATTGCATAGTAAGCTTGACTTTGATATATTGGAGGTGTCTTTGCGCAGTGTGTGGCATAATTGAATAAAGGTAAGCTTTTGTGACTCGATTTTATTTATCTTGTGCATGTATTTCCTTACAAACACTTGTAGTTTTCATGTTATGGACTCAGTGACTTTCTACGTTTCACATTTGTGCCCTTAGTTATTAAAGTGCTCTACGTCATATATATATCTTTGGTGTAGATATTTAGTAGATAACATTTGAACAAATATTTAAAAATATTTTTATATTATGCAACAATTTAATTTAGAGTTGTACTAGTCCCGATTGACTGCAGTAGCTAGCACGTTGATTACAAAACCGAAGGTCCTGGGCTCAAGCCCGGTCTCCGACAGTCATTAAATAACAACACCAAGCATTTTTCTGCTGTGCATTAATGTCTTTTTGTAGCAATTGTTGCAGGAAAGTTCAAGGGACGAAGGCATAGTCACTGGTCACTGAACTACACCGACTGCAGCAGATGTTAATCCTAATGTAACATCATCATAATCATCCTTCTTCGGTAATGTGTATCAGAATCTTCGGCGAAGTAAAATAACCAAAAAAAAATGGCTACTAAAGACAACTTCAAAAATTTAATACTCCTCATTGACACCAGAGGCGCTGCAACACTGCATTATTTTAAAAAAAACGTGCAAAAAGCAGAGTTGTGAAAGAATAAAGCTTTTCGCTATCTCTTCCTTCACCACCTGTCTTCTCTATCATTATCCCTTTCCTTAAAAAGGTAACAGCTACTAACTACTACTATTACAGTAGGCATTCATTGCCTGGGTGTTACTTCTCTTTAAAAAAAAAATAGCAATAATATCAAGCCGTAACCGCCAAAAAAGCTTAGGCGACACATTTTTTGGGCCTCGTTTTTTTGACGAAAGTCGATTATTTAGCAACTGATCGATTTTGGTGAAAAAATTAAGTTCAACAATTATGTCGCTTAAGCTTTTTTGGCTGTTATGGCACCATATGTGGAAGCAATCATGCAAATAGCTTAGATCACTTTCATAATTAAGGGCAAATTTGAAAAGTAGACTTTGTGCTGCTTAGAAATTTAGAAAGAATTTTAGAATTTACTCAGCACCCTGCAATGATACATAAATTTATTTACATATCCTACTTGGCGCCGCTAAACAGAACTTGCTTTGTGTGTCCTTACTTTTCTACTTTAATAAAATAATTTTCTTTTCCTCTCATTTACTGATATCTAAGAAACAGTTCCATGACCTCTGTGTTTGCTGGGTAATATTTCTATACGTTTTCCAGTGTATGTGCATATTTTTTTATATAACTTTGCAGCTTTAAAAAAAAATTCGACTAGTGCAAACAGGCGATAGCTAAATTGTCACAATTTTAGAAATTCCCATTTCGTGCTAAAATTTTAACAAGCATAAAACTGTAAAATTTTGCTTTTATTCTCAAATGAAAAAAACTGTATGACAAGATTTATACAGCAAATAGAAAGAGCCAAGCAAGTTTATTATTTTCGTCTAACAAGTGTGTGTGTGTGTGTGTGTGTTAGTGTGCATGAAAGCGAAGATTTGTTGTTTGCTTGCAAATTTAGTTTTCTTTTTAAATATTTTAAAAGTTAGATTTCCTTTTTATTTCAGAGAACAAGCACTTTGCATGCAAGACTTAAGCTAAGCAAAGTAAATTTTTTAAAAGCTTTTTTTTTG
Organism: Tachina lurida; assembly: GCA_944452675.1. Lineage (NCBI taxonomy): Eukaryota > Metazoa > Arthropoda > Insecta > Diptera > Tachinidae > Tachina > Tachina lurida. The sequence continues at coordinate 10,511,808 of OX101756.1, forward strand.
GGGGGGGCAAACCTCAACATGTTTTAAATGTTATTTTGCTGTTTTTTATTGCAAAAATTTAAATTTTAACGAAACAAAAGATTTTAACAACATATTGGATGGTAAACGAGAACAATGTCTTGTCAATTTTAGTCAAATTGGTTTTATTTATAAAGACTTTGCATGTACATGTAGAAATATGTAGATAAAACATTTTCATGAAGGTCTTAGCCAATACACATACATATGTGCATAAATATTTTTAACATACAAGGAAACTTAAAGGGAATTAGTTCAATGGGCTCTTTAAGCAGCTTTAAGGCAATATTATAACTCCTTATATAGACCAAATAATTTTCATAATTCGTTTCTCAAAAAACAAAAATTATTTAATGCCCTTATTCTGTTCGACGAATGGAAGAAAAAAAGAAGCAGTTTTGATTCTTTAAAACGATTATTATTTATTGTCTATGCTAGAAGGTTGGTGTATTTGCTTTATGATTTTGTTCTAAACATTTTATATCCAACACATATTTTTTCATGTATTTTTCAAACTATTGTATAATACTTTAATTGAATTTTTATGTTTCCAAAACATGGCAATAATATTTATATTTTTCATTATCAAACACAACAACCATTTTTGAAGAAAATAATTTAGAGACTTCAACGACTTCAAACTCAGAAGCATTTTCAAACAAAAACGTCCTAAATCTTCTTACTGAATTAGAGCATAAGTTAATTTTAATTACTATTGTTCGAACTTCATTTGTTTCTATATTTATAATTTGATCAGGCTAAAGTTCGTATCACTTTGTAAACCAAATTAAATGTGATAATTATTAATGAAAAAATAACACCAAAGTTAATTGTAAATATTTCGACAAACACGTAGTAGAACGGAACAACTAGCTGTTTTCCAAGGCCCCCACATCTTCATCACCAGCGTTCTTTTATTTAATCCCAGCGGCTTAAAATTATTTCAGATCAATAAATAATATAATTTTTTTTGGATTTTACTTTACTAAAATGTGTTCATTTCAAATACCAAATAAAATCTCTTAATTAAAACACCTCATTCATATATTATTTAAAACCACCGCAATACCAACTAAACTTAACACTTTATTGTTATAAAAAATTTTAAAAATTAAAAAAGATAAAAAAAGACTTAAAACTAATCACCTGCAAATAAACTTTTACCACTTGTTTTAACTAAAAGAGCGAATATAAACTATAAAATTTTAGAGTTCAACCTTGTTAAAAGTTTAGAAAAAAACATTTTTTGCCTTTGTACTGATGGAAAAAAATAAAAATATAGTAAAATCTTTATTCTAAACAAATTGTTAACATATCAGGCGTTAGATAGTTATTCTGCTCACTTTATTGCAAAACTGAATTTTCTAAATTCAATATGAAATGTAAGAAATTGCATATGCAATAGAAAGGGGAAAAATGAATTTAGTTTAGCACCAAAAATAAATAAAAAAGTTAAATAATACTAGAAAGAGAATTTTAATTGTGTTGCACAATTTTAAGTGTTTTCTCTATTTTCTATTGAGAGACCGCAAACACAATTCCGGTTCAGTCATATCCGCAGGATTAACTAAGTGTTAAGTGCAGAGTGCTGTTGGCTGCAGTAATTTGTGCATTGACTAAAAATTTAAATAACACTCTTCGAAAGACTGAGTTTAATCTTTGGCTAGACGCAGTCATATCGGCATTATACAATTACCTGATATGCATTAGCGTATATGCTGATGCATATTAGAACGTCCTCTTTCTACGATATTTGCAGCAATTAATCGTCAGCGAAGTAAAATAACTAATAGAATGGCTACATAGCTTAAAAAATAATGTATCTAATAGAAGTGAGCGCAAGCCCTGAAAAACTGCACAGTATTGTATTTTTTTTCAATAGCGAATATTGCTTGTAGTGGTGATCGTAATTGAGTGTAAAGCAAAAATAGAGTACAAGGATACAAAAACAAAAACACATAACCATTGTACTACAGTTGAATAGACAGTTGTGTCAAGTTTGCAATATTTTTATTGTACACTTCATAGTGTACCATACTTCATTTCACAAATTCAAAATTTCCTAAAATATTAAGTGATAATAAAACTACTTACAATTATATCCATTGTGAAAGATATTACTTTATATAGTATTTTATATAAATAATCTACGTTGTTTGTTTCTTCTTTTACACATCCACATATTTTTACACTTCTGTGCTCATTTTACAATTGTCATTCGGTGTGCACTAGTGAAATATCCCAGCAAAAAAGTTTGATTACTAGAATGCAAAAAAGTGTATGTATTCTTTTTTTTGTACATACAATTTGACTGAATAACCCATTATTTTTGTTTGAGAAGTTCAAAAAGTATGCGGTACCCTATACTTTTTGCCTACAAATATCCAAAAGTTAATAGATTACTTATTACCTAAACGTATTCAAAATTTAATGGGTTATTTTGTGGATTATTTTACCTAAAATTGTTGTAAAATAATTTATTTGCTAATAAAAATATATAGAATTTTGTAAAAATCATAATTTTGCAAAGAAAATATATGAATATGTATATTGAATAATATGCAAAAATACTTAAATTTTGTAATAAAATTTTCTCTATATAAACTTCATTATTATTTGGAAAGTACTACAATAAGTACTTTCACGTAATGATATAAATAAGTTCCACTCATTACTTTGTAAGCCATTAAAAGAGTACTACCCATTACAAAATCTTGAAAATTTTTTGCTGGGATGCTACAATAACTAATGCCCTCGCTTGGCAGATAACAAAAGCTGTTACATACTTTTGATAAAATTTAATACAAGTTTTAGTGTTCTCATTAAATCAAAAGCACAAAAAAGAGACAACAATTCAATAATATATATCATGAAGATTAAGTAAGCAACAGTTCTAGTATCTACTTAGCACCAGAGGCACTGCAACAATGATGCTATAATAATCAATAAAACGCACAATAGCAGAGTTGTGAGAATGAAAATGTTAAATAAGCTGATCTTGTCTTTATCTATCTATCACTCCATCATCTCTACTGGGGACCTGTTATTTGGACCTAAACAACCTGAGTGTTAAAATGAACAAAAACTAAAATGTACTGCCCGTTTACAGAGACCATGTAAAAATTCTCGTCTGCCTATTTATATTGAAAGCAAAAACAAAGCACTCAAAATTTGTTTTTGTTTTCAATACAAATAGACAGCCGAGAATTTTTAAATGGCTTCTATAAATTGGCAGTAAATATTTAATTTTTGTTATGATTTTTATTAAAATTACCATCCTAATCACATAAACAAGTGAAAATTATATGCAAAACAAAAACAAAAACAAAATTTCAAATACAGTAAAAACTTAATAGACCGGACCTCGCTTCTCCATACAGTTCGGTAATAAGGACATCATATTTCATTACCTAAACCGGATTGTATAAAAACTGTTGTGTAATGTTAATGTGTATTAATTTTTACTCCAAAAACATATTTATTTTTCTCTTTTTTTTATGATGCAAAAACAAACTACTCTGCTACAAAATTTTATGTTTTTTTTTTCTAAAACAGAAAATAACCGTCCAAAAAATATTTTTTTAGCTTTTATTATTTTATTTCTTGGTTTGTATTTGTGCAAGATGCCTTCAGTAAAAAATATTTCGAGGCAAATATGCATTTGACTTAGACTACTTTCATAATAAAGGGCATCTATTACATATATGAAAATAGATATATTAATTGTATTGATATTAAGGATATTTTTTTATATTTATGTATGTACTCATACTTGGTTTGCCCTTATATTAGGGTTTGGGAAACGGGAATTCCCGGGCGGGGAATCCCGGGAAATGTCTGTCTAATATTCCCGGGAAATTTTTGAGATTTTCCCGGGAAAACGGGAAACTAAAAGTGCATGTTATTTCATAAGTATATAGAATTTATAATCCAATTTTACTTTAATATAAAAACTTATTATTTTTTTATATATTACAAAAGTTCGTTTGAATGATTGTATGATTAAATTTATACGAACGTTGACACGTTTTTCATTGTCTGTTTAAACACTTACATATATGTACCTTGTTCGAAGGAAATTTTTAAATCTTAAAATTTAAATTGAGTTTTTGTTTTAAATGTATTTGTAAGAAAGAAAGAATTCTTTCGACTCCGATAAACAAGAAGTAAAATGTCCATGTTTTTTTAATATAAAATAAAAATGTGAGCTATTCAAATCTAGTCTGAAATTTCATAAAAATTCCATTAAATTGAGGTCATGCCATATCTCTTAAAAAAAGTGGAATAAATTGTATAAGTATCAATGATTGCAATGATATAATCGTTTGCTAAAGTAAATAATTCGATGCTAAGCGAACTTGAAGTGATTTTTCGCCGAATTATTGAACAAATTTTGAAAAGTGTAGTGAAAATTTTAAGCTGTAAGAACTCTGAGTTGACGAAACTTAAATTGATTACAAGTAGACGCTATTATGGAAACATGGCAGAAAATATTTTAGGAGAAATAAAATGAAAGACACTTAGACATACTGTGGCTCAGGGTATTCAAAATTCGGCGCAGTGCAGTATGGTACTGTAACCTGCTTGTACTTAACGACAAGAAACCGCCTGGAACTTTTTCAAAAATAATGAGAAACAAGCAAGGCAAATTCTTATTAAAATGAAGGTAGGTCTTATTAGAAAATTGTCTACTAATTGTGGTAACAGTCCTCAATACGTTTTTATATGATCTTTTGCTTTGTAATAACTTTATTCCATTTGCTTAAATTCAATTAAAAATTCTTAAAAATTTGTCTTAGAACTGCTTTTGTATTAACTTTTATTTCAAAAGAATGCTTACATTAATAAAACAATCGAAATTTCACCAACTTTCATTTAATAAATGTATTTAATTTAGAAAATTAGCTCTTCCCGGGAATCCCGGGAATTCCCGGGAACTTGATTTTTTAATTCCCGTTTCCCGGGAAGTGCAAAAGTCCGGGAAATCCCAAACCCTTATATCGATTCTGTGCTTACTATACGAGTATCTTTCCCATTTTCTCAAATACTAATATAGTTTTATGAGTGCTGTTTTTTTATAAAAAAAAATATGCTTGCATGTACTCGTATGTTATGTATCTATCTACCTCTATACGTTTTATGTTGTTTAGTTGCTTTACCTTTAATGGTGTTGTTGTTGTAATTGAATCACGTTTTGTATTAAATAAACTTTTCAAATTATCGACAAAAAAACAACTATACTAACATGAGAGTATAACAATTATTACTACTACTACAACTAAGTTCGATACGAGGGCTGGCTTATAAGCTTAAAGTCCTTAAAAGCTGCCTTAAACTGAACTTTTTTGTTATAATAAAATTTAATACCAACAATATACTAATAAAAGTAAATTTACTTTTAGTCTAGATTGTTAAAAATAGCTTGCAGCAATACTTGTTTGTTTGCTTAAAACATATTTTAGTTTTTGTAGTAATTTTACAAATGAATTAACAATACGACCAAGTATTTGCTGTTGTTACAAATTTAATGTTGTGCAAGGAAAACTAAATTTGTTGAATGTAATGATTTTTAATTAAATTTTGTAATTCGATAGAAATATTTTTGCTTTATTTTGTATGAAAATTTGCTTTAATAACATGTTGTAAATTGAAAATATTTTTATTTATAAAAGCTTTGCGTATGATTGATATTTAATTCATTATGAATCCAAGTATGTGTACACCAAACAAGGGCATTCATGGCACAATTGTGCTGAGAATATTCACACGTATTCCTAACCTCTTTCATTTAAAATTGATGATATGCGAAAAATATTTTATTGTAAATAATGCATTTGTTAATATACAATGGCTTTTATGTTATAAAAGCTGCCATTAAAAGGCATTATAATGCTTTGCATAGAAATATGCATACATTTATTTATTTTATTCTTTTCTAAATTAAAAACAGAAAAAAGTATTGCCCTGTTTTTTTTCAATTGACTGTTTACTTACAAAACTTATGTATAAATAAATGATACAGTATTATAATTCAATTGCTTGGCTTTGTGTTTGGTGGGTAGCTTTGCAACCTCAATACAATCACAGTGCATCAATACAATCTTAGTGCCAACCACTGGTGTACACTAAAGTCGTGCACAGTTCGTCTTGAGTACAAAAGTTTTGGTTCTTGTACCTGTGTATTAGTGAGTACCTCAGTACTTTACTCACAAGTTGGTGGTGTTACTTTAAGTAACGACAAGAGAATGAGAGTAACGAGTAACATAGTATACAAATACTTTATTTTTCTTACAGTGTACCATGAGTACTTATTGTATCGCCTTATACTTTCATACGTAAATACATCGTTCACACACGCATAAAAACATTCTTGCTTATTGGAATAAAAAAATCAAGAAAAAAAACTTCTTTCATAATTGTTTCTACCACAAGTAGTTTTTAGTCATACAGTGTGGCGCAAAACGAGCCATTCCATGTTTCTGTAATATTTTTTTTTTATAAATAAAAATCAGTATGCGTCACTGCTCCATCCTGTTGGAGCTACATGTTCTCACTGGTTTAGTTAGAAATTTTTTTCCACGGCAGGCATTATGACTGGTGATTTTCATTAGTAATTTTAAGATAACTAATTACAGGCGATTTTTTTTCAACGAGAAGTAACACTCAGGCCATGAATGCCTACTACTATTACACTAGGTGTTACCTTTTTTAGGAAAGCTATAGTGAAAGAGCAGACAGGTGGTAAGGGAAGAGCTAGAGGAAAGCTTTATTCTTTTGCTATTCTAATTTTTTCACGTTTTTTTTTAATATTGCAGTGTTGCAGCGCCTCTGGTGTCAATGAGGCGCATTAAATTTTTGAAGCTGTTTTAGTAGCCATTTTATTGGTTACTTTACTTCGCCGATGATTTTGCCACACAATACCGATGAAGGAAGGCGCTCTGATGTTACATTGGGATTAGTATCCGCTGCAGCCGGTTTAGTTCAGTGACCACTGTCTATATCTTCATCACTTGAACTTTCCTAAAACAACTGATACAAGTGGACACTAATGAACATGAGCGGGGAAGAGGCAACAGCAATTCTAGGGTGATGATACTCCCCCTCAGAGAATAGTCTTTCTACGCCGCTGCATGACCTCGAGTCTCGATTCGTCCAAATGAGAAACAAGAAAGTCGTTGAGCGTGGCTCGATAGCGCTCGCCACTCGTTTTATCATATATCCTATTGGAAAAAGAATAATGCCAATCATGCCATACAATAACACTGAGAGGGTATAATGGCTATTCAAATATTATACGTGGATTTTGAAGGCCACAGAAGTGATAATTCTGATAATCACGCATCCACAGAAGTAAAACTGGTGCTCGCCGCTCATGATGAAGAGTTGTAGCAAAAAAAATCGAAACAATTATTTCGTGCTTTTGAGCAGTATAGCGATTTATGTCTTATTGGCGTTTATTTTGTACCTGTCAAAGCGGAACTGACATTTACTTCGATGTTAAAATATTTGGGTGCCCTGTGGTAGCGATGCTAGCCTCTCAGTCCAGAGGTCATGGGTTCGATTCCTGCCATGGACCCTGGGTACTTTCTGCAGACAAGCTAATCGCTTCGTGAAAACATATTTTAGTTTTCACCAGTAAACAACTTAATAATATCAATTAAATTTCTCTACTTAAAATAATTACAGCAACTAGAAATTTAATTGATTCAATTAAATTCTAAATTGAAAATATTAATTGGCGAATATTTTTTCTTTGGAGAATATTCTTTAATATTTTCAATTATATATACAAATATATATATATTTGTGTGACTTTAATAATTTTTTATTTTGGTCAAAAAATCTATACCTTATATCGGCTTATAAAAACTTTCACCATATTAACCCTTAAGAGCTATGGCTATGACTTTAAGAAATTAGAACCAGTATTTTGTATGGTAATACTAGTTTTAACTTCTTAAAGTGTACTTTGTTTTGACTATGACTACGCGCCTATGTTTTCAGCTATTTTAATATAAAACAAGAAATCATCATAAAAATAAACAAATATCACTTACATAAAGCCATTAAAACCCACTAACCAAAAGTACGTCTGTATTAAGTTTCTACAATAATCATGAAAGGCATATACTACATGCATATTTACCACACATTTGCTTCAAAAAAAATCTTTTTCTACTTAATTGTATTTAAAACAACATTTACCACTATTATTTATCCAGTTTTGTTATCGCTTTATTTTTTTACTTTTTTTTAATTTTCCTTAACAGCAAACATGAAATATGCTTAAGAAGAAAGAGAAATGAAAGGAAAATATTAACAGCAGTAAAAAAAGGAAGAAATTACCCCAAAATGCACTTTGCCATGTTAAAAGGAAACGGAAACAAAAAGACATTTGCATTCATTGTACACATTATGGCAACTTTTTTCTAGGTTTTACTTGTTTATTTGTGGCTGTTTGTTTATTTGTACTTGTTATACTCCTTATGTTGTCTTTGAAAAGTTTCGTTGAATGTAATTATTTTTAATTTTTTTTTTAATTTAATTTTACACAAAAAAAATTAAAGTTTTTGCAAATAAATACAACCATTGTCTTCGGTTGCAAAGAAGAAAAAAATAACACGTACATATTTGTTATGACCACTTTTTTATAGCAACATTAAGAACTTTTTAGCATAAAACTTGGCCAAAGCAAAAAAAAAAATGAAACACCACACAATCTCATCATTGAAAAGGGAAAAAGGCGAAAGGGAAATGTGCACTAAATTACAACATAGAAAAGAAACAAGTAACTGGTTTAAAATATTTTTTCTTATAATATAAAAAAAATTCATTTGAATTATTAAATTATATATTGTGCCTTATTGTAGTTAGCGTATTTCGACTTCGACTATGACATTTTGCTCCTAGATTAAAGGGAAAATGTTGTAGTGTTCTTTACTCTATTACAAAAAATGTTGTAGTCAAGGTCAAAATACGCCAATCTCGATAAAGTGGATTATTTAATATTCAGTATTTCATAAACTTAAAATGCATAATTAAATTTTTTTCTCTAAAGTGAAGGTTATTTGCAAGGTTTCAATTAGAAATCATTGTCTTCCTACTGTTGGCAAATAGTTTAAATAGCTATTTCCGGTTATTGTTGCGAAACAGTAGCAGGAAAAAACTGTAGCTAAAGAAAATATCATAAATTTAATTTGAGCGGAAATTGCAAACACTTTAAACGCTATAAATATCCCTTGTAAATGTGTGATAAATAATAAGTCTATTAAAGTCTGAACTGGTAAGGGAAAGAAATATTGCTGCACGTACTAGAAAAAAATAGTTAGAGATACCTGTTGCGTTAAGACTTCGATTAAAAGGTGTATATATATCTACGTTGGGCCTATGCCAATGGTATGTCTAACTCATATCTAGGTTATGTGTAGTCTATGTCCAGCCTATGAGTAGTCTGTGTCTAGCTTAAGTTTAGTCTATGTCTAGTCTTTATCTAGAATATGTCTAGTCTATGTCCAGTGCATATGTAGTCCTTGTCTATGCTATGTTAAGTCTGTGCCTAATCTATGTTTAGTGTACTTCTATGCTTTGTCTAGTTCATGTCTAGTTTAGGTCTAGTATGTGTGTAGTCTGTGTCTAGTTTGTGTCTAGTCTATGTCTAGTCTATGTCTAGTCTATGTCTAGTCTATGTCTAGTCTATGTCTAGTCTATGTCTAGTCTATGTCTAGTCTATGTCTAGTCTATGTCTAGTCTATGTCTAGTCTATGTCTAGTCTATGTCTAGTCTATGTCAAGTCTATGTCTGGTCTTTGTCTAGTCTATGTCTAGTCTATATCTAGTCTATCTCAAGGATATGTCTAGTCTATATGCAGTCAATGTCTAGCTTATGTGTAGTCTATGTCTAGTCTATGTCGAGTCTATGTCTGGTATTTGTCTAGTCTATGTCTAGTCCATGCCGAGTCTATGTCTGGTCTATGTCTAGTCTATGACTAGTCTATGTCTAGCGTATTTCTAGTCTATGTCTAGTCTATTTCTAGTCTATGTCTAGTCTATGTCTAGTCTATATCTAGTCTATGTCTAGTCTATGTCTAGTATATGTCTAACCTATGTCTAGTTTATGTCTAGTCTATGTCTAGTCTATGTCTAGTCTATATCTAGTCTATTTCTAGTCTATGTCTAGTATATCTCAAGGCTATGTCTAGTCTATATGCAGTTAATGTCTAGCTTATGTGTAGTCTATGTCAAGTCTATGTCGAGTCTATGTCTGATCTTTGTCTAGTCTATGTCTAGTTTATACCGAGTCTATGTCTAGTCTATGTCTAGTATATGTCTAACCTATGTCTAGTTTATGTCTAGTCTATGTCTAGTCTATGTCTAGTCTATTTCTAGTCTATGTCTAGTATATCTCAAGGCTATGTTTAGTCTATATGCAGTTAATGTCTAGCTTATGTGTAGTCTATGCCAAGTCTATGTCAAGTCTATGTCAAGTCTATTTCTGGTCTTTGTGTAGTCTATGTCTAGTCCATGCCGAGTCTATGTCTGGTCTATGTCTAGTCTATGACTAGTCTATTTCTAGCGTATTTTTAGTCTATGTCTAGTCTATGTCTAGTCTATATCTAGTCTATGTCTAGTCTATGTCTAGTGTATGTCTAACCTATGTCTAGTTTATGTCTAGTCTATGTCTAGTCTATGACTAGTCTATGTCTAGCGTATTTCTAGTCTATGTTTAGTCTATTTCTAGTCTATGTCTAGTCTATGTCTAGTCTATATCTAGTCTATGTCTAGTCTATGTCTAGTATATGTCTAACCTATGTCTAGTTTATGTCTAGTCTATGTCTAGTCTATGTCTAGTCTATTTCTAGTATATGTTTAGTCTATCTCGAGGCTATGTCTAGTCTATATGCAGTTAATGTCTAGCTTATGTGTAGTCTATGTCAAGTCTATGTCGAGTCTATGTCTGGTCTTTGTCTAGTCTATGTCTAGTCCATGCCGAGTCTATGTCTGGTCTATGTCTAGTCTATGACTAGTCTATGTCTAGCGTATTTCTAGTCTATATCTAGTCTATTTCTAGTATATGTTTAGTCTATCTCAAGGCTATGTCTAGTCTATATGCAGTTAATGTCTAGCTTATGTGTAGTCTATGTCTAGTCTATGTCGAGTCTATGTCTGGTCTTTGTCTAGTCTATGTCTAGTACATGCCGAGTCTATGTCTGGTCTATGTCTAGTCTATGATTATTCTATGTCTAGTCTATGTCTAGTGTATTTCTAGTCTATGTCTAGTCTGTGTTTAGTCCATGAGAAGTCAATGTCTTGTCTATGTCTATTCTATGCCTAGTCTGTGTTTAGTACATGTGTAGTCAATGTCTGATCTATGTCTATTCTATGTCTATTCTATGTCTAGTCTATGTCCAGTCTATGTCTAGTCTATGTATAGTCTATGTCCAGTCTATATCTTTGTCTAGTCCATGTTTAGTATGTGCCTAGTCTATGTAAAGTCTATATCAATGCTTAGCCCTTGTCTAGTCTTCATTTATTTTATATCTGGCCTATATATTCTTTGCTGTAATTTTAAATATCAATAAACTTAATCAACCATAAAATCTGTTCTTATTTCATGCAAACTTGCCATTTCTTTAAACAAATTGTGTTAGTGCTTTTTTCTCGCATAATTTGTGACATTTTTAAACAGTCTACTAAACTAATTTTTGCAGAACAATAAACTAATTGGAGCAACATAAAGCCATGTAACACAACAACAAAAAAACAAAAGAAAAACTTTTCTGATTTTAAATTGTTAAATTGAAACTTTTAATTGATTTAGTTCGATGTTTATGAGTTTGTTAAGTAATTTAATAAATATAAAAGGAATTTTTTCCGGACAAATGGCTTCCAATATATAGGATAAGATTTACTAAGCAACGATTTATCAAATGAAAACAAGCACAGAGACAGGGAAAGTAATTAAAAAATAGCAACCCTTTAAATGATATAGTATGAATACTATATATCTACAGACATATGATTATGCGGATACACATATATATTTATGTGCGTCGATGTTATGACATCGACGATTATAGTCGTGTTCACCACATAGCAGCAAATACTCGTATTGAAAAAGGGTAAGTAATGTGTAGGTAAGTAAGTATGCGTGTATGTTTATACATATGTACATATGTATGTTATAGCAACAACAAAGGCTTAAAATTAAAACCATGTGACACGAGTTGGAAATTTCTTCTCGCACGTGATTGCTTGCTTGCTGCCAGAAAAGTTGCACTCAGTTACTGCTTTAAGACCTGCAGCACATTGAAATAAAATAAAATGTGCATTTTTTAATGATTTGATGTCTGTAGCCGCCCTCTCCAAAAGCAAAAAAAAAAATATGTTGGTAACAGAAAATAATCGACTGCCATGATGATGGTGTTGATGATGCGGTTGATATTCTTGTTGCTGTTAACAACCCCCCGCTTTTATTGATTGTTTGTCATCTCATTGACATTCAATTATTCGGAAAATATGAATGAGATAATATTCAATGCTGCGGAAAATGCTAAAGGAAAAAAATTTTCAAATTATTGGTTAGCGAAAGGGAAAACCAGTGAAGAGTTTTTGCTTCATTTTCCATTTTCATTTTTTTTTCATTTTCCACAAAGTTAGAAACGTAGGGTTACATCTGCTATCTTTGTTTTATGGATTGAAAATAGATTTTGTGGACCGCAGACAAGTAGCAGAATGAAATGCATTTTTTCTGCTTCAGCACACCTCATTAGAAATTTTTATGTTATAGTCAATTGATAGGGAAAGTTTTGTTTAAATTTAAATAGAGTAGAAAATCTTTTTAAACTCTATAAACTTGAGGTTGCAGTTGGAGCAAATAATGGCCTTCGAGAGCCCAGACTTTGTCAAGTCAACGTCATAGATTTTCTGATATACCTACATATCTACATTAGTGTCTATGCTAATGCATTTTACAACACCCTGCTTCGTGGTTATTTGTAGCAATGAATCGTCGCCGTAGTAAAGTATTAAATAAAATGTGTACATGGCGTAAAGTAATTTGCCTACTTAAGGCCAGAGGCACTGCAAAGAAAAAAGTCTACAAAACGCGCAATAGCAGTTTCAAAATAATAATAATATTTTAATAATGCACCATGATTACTAACAAATATTTAAGGATATACATAACAAGTTACCATTTTTAAGCGTAGTAATTTAATAAAATTTCTTATTCCAAAGTGCTGTTCAATTAATCGAAGATAATAGATACTTTATTTAAGCATAAAACTTTATTTAAATATTTTATTTTTTAATTTAAATATTTGCATCAATACTCGAATATTCAACATTGAATACCTGAGTTATATTAAAAACTGCTTATCATTTATTCGAATAAAAATTGCTTTTAATATTTCGACAAGGCAACTAAAAATTGTTTAATGAGATAATAAGCTAACAATTTTAAGTGTAGTAATCGAATAAAATTTTTATTCGAATGTTTTTATACAGATAATCGAATGAAATTATTGATTAGTGCATAAAATTTAGATCTTTAATTTTTCAGTTCAAGTAAGTACTTCCTTAATACTAGAATTCTTGAATACTCGAGATCTAATAAATATTGTCTTTCACTTATTCTCATAAAAATTGTTTTAAATTTATCTAACTGAAAATTGTATTCCATTGCAAAAACTAAGACTTATACATATTTGATTTATCGAATAAAAATGTTATTCGATTGTTCGTATATTACAAAAATATTTCTGACCATATTAGATTACATAAACTAGAATCGCTTCGAATGTATTTCTTTTTTAACTGATGAGTAAATTGTTTGTTTTAGAAAGTTGAACAAAAAATTTATAAAAATTGAAATAAAAAACTTGAATCGATTATTCCAATAAAAATTTTGGTAAACAACTCGAGGAAATAATTTATTTTGCTTAAAATTTTTTTCGATTCTTGGAGTATATTAAACATTTTATTCGATCTTGTTACCAAACCAAAATAAAGTACGAGTGTTCGAAACAAAAAAATTTTTGTCGAAAACTCTAATAAATAATTTTATTCGCTTAAAATTTTTGTTACAGGTTTTCTCAAGTATTAAAGTTTTTATTCGATTTTGCCCATAAAATATTTTTTATGAATAATTCTTTTAAACTAATATTTACTATTTAATTTTAATGATATAATAGTTCCATTATATTTAATTTTTTTACGAAATAAAGTTTTCGTTATTATGTAGATGACTTTTTTTAGTAACTTGTTACATTCTAAAAAGCGCAAAAATTTATTCGAATACTTGAATTAAAAATACTAAAAAAATTATAGTATTTTTGCTTTGGTTTTTTTTAATTATCGGTTAAAAATAGTGCGAAATTTCTACTAAAACAATTGAATAAGAATTTTTATTCGCTTAAAACATTTTATTTGATTGAAAAATATTTTCGAATCAAAATAGTGGGAAATTTTTGCTCTAACAATCCAATAAAAAATTTTACTAGCATAAAAGCTTTATCTGTTTAAAAAAATTTTCAATTCAAAATAATATGAAAATTTTACTCCAGTAATCGACTAAAATATTATATTATATAAAAATAGTGCAAAGTTCTTACACCAATAATCGATTAAATTTTTTATTCGATTATTTATTTATTTTGATTAAAATTTTTATTCGATTGAAAAATGTTATTTAAACAACCGAATTAAAATTTGATTTTTAATTAAATTGTTTTCAAGTTTTATTTGAGTAAGTTGGCAAATTATTTTCTTTATATATATATGATCATTTAAGCAAAGAATGTCATAACTCAAAAAATGGAATTTTTGATTTAATGATGCATAATTTCTTTTCATTTCGTTCCTTATTTTGTGTAAAAATTGCATACAAAATAACTCGTTTACTCAACTGTTGAAAGAAAAAGAAAATTTTATCTTTCCATTAAATTGTCTGTAAATTGGAAACTTCAAAGTCGTTTTCTGGCAAACTGTTTTTTTTACTTACGACGTTGTTTGAGTGAACAAGCGATTTGTGTTGGTAGGCTTTTTAATCGCCTGAGCGTTACTTCTCTTAAAAAAAAGAGAAGAGAGGTGCCTTAGGATACCGGGTTATAGCTATGCTGCTTAGCTATATAAAACAAACTTAATGTGTTAAATAAAAATGCAATAAAATTATATTATACGAGTATGATGATGTCAAATTCGCCGCAAATATTTCAAAACGTTTCCACTTATTTCCCATTATTTTCTTTTCTAGCGGCGTACGATTAAATTAATCTATTGTTTGTAGCCGGCGGTGGCTGTCAGCCGGCTTACAACCCATCGGCTATGTTCTCTGGCTTGTACTCATGTGCAAAAAGAATAGAGTAACAAAGTGAGCAATCCTTATCATTGTTTTTGTTTCGTTGTTGTTTCACTCATTTGAAAAAACGAAACAAAATAAAATCAAACAATTTGTTTCGTTTATTTTCGTACTCTGGATTTAAGTACAAAGAAATCAAAACAAAAGTAAATGTATAACTGCAATAGTGTCGATTATTTTTTTACGAAAATCACGTCCTGGCTTATGTGTCGTGAAATAAATAGCATAGCTATAAAAGTATTCAAATTGTAGCAAAAAAAAAAATTAAATGTCAACAACTATTTTATTGGAAAAATAAGAACATTTTGCCTCGCTAAACTATTTTCTTTTAAATTAAAATTGCGATGACCATCATGCTGCACATTTCGGCTGTTACTAGAAAGTTTAATTTTATCCAGATGCTGTAGACATTTTCAGTCTCATATAAAACTTTTTTTATTTTTTGTCCTTATTAAAAATTTTCCTGCAATTTCGTACATTTCGCTTTCCACTTTTCGATTTCTATGAATGGCTCATGTTCGTGTTCGTTAATTTGCTTGGCTCTTGTCAAGCAAATTGCTTGCAGCTTTAATCGTTACTCCATACAAGGTTGTGCGCGTTTTGGAAACATGGAGAGAAAAAAAAGGCAATGTGTCCCTGTGTTTTAACATCCTTGCCGCCAGAATCACAAACATTTTAATTAAAATGGACACCTGCGTTAAGTGCGAAAAACACTTTAAATACTTTTTCGTTTTAAATGGGCATACGCATACAGTAACAGGAGAATACGAATAGAGACCAAGAGATATTCAGCTAAAGGGTTCTTAAGGGATCAGCTTTATACACATAATTAAAAATTAAAATATTAACAAATGGACACACACACACAGCCACTCATAGACAGAAATGAAGGAGAACTAAATAGCATTAACAGGAATAACCTTTTTGAAGTTTTAAACAAAAAGTTTTGTCTGGAAAATAGTGAAATTTGTTTAATTGAATTGCAATTGCAAATTAATGATATTCATACAATTTAAGCATTTAAATTAACACAAATATTTTTTGGAGTTATTTATAAATTTAAAAGAAATATTTGATATATCAACTTTAATTTAATTTTTTTATTTAGCACAAAGAAAGAATTATTAATAAATTCAACCTTCACTTGCATATTCAACAGAAATTGGCAAACTAAACGGAAACGGAACTTCAATCAACCATATTCCTATCACACAAACACAAACAAGGAACTGTAAACTGCATATGAAAAGTTAAGAATGACATGTAGGCAAATCTGCAAATTCACAAAATAATTTAATTCCGCTTTAACATACTCGTATTTTCTTTACTTTGCTTTAAGCAAATGCTTAAAAAATCATTTTGAAATTGGAATTCGCAAAAAGCGTAAAAAGGCACGTTTTATAAACTGCAATAAGAATTGTTTCATTAAAAATTCTGTCTCTTTTGCCCACAAATTCAGCAGTCTGTGGAAACGGTGAGAAAATTACAAAATCGTGCTATTTTTATAAATATTGTTGGACTCATTTCTTTTTTTTTAGTAAAATTGGCAAACTATAAAAAACAGAGTCATAAAAGTAAAGGCCAGTAAAGTAATTTTACTCTAGCAAAACTTTAATTAAGAGTTAAAAAATAAATAAAAGTGAGAAAATACAACCTTGGTATAATGGAGGCTATAAACATTTTCAAAAGACAATTCTTCAGATCAGGGTTGTATTTTTTCGTATGTCGTGCGATTGTGTAGGATAGTAAGTCAAGACCTTTAAATTTAAAAGAAGTCTGAGTAATTCTAGTTGATCATAATTTGATTGAAAATTATCATATTATAATCTCAACAACATCCTAACTCTAGAAAAAAGTTTGCCAGAAAATGAGTTTGAAGTTTATAATTTACACACAACTTAATGAAAGAAGAAAATTTAATTTGTTACTCAAGAGTTGAGTAAACAAGATATTTGTATGAAATTTTTACACAATATGAAGAACAATATGAATGGCTTACAAAGCGATACGAACTTTAGCATGTTAAAATCCTAAATATGAATATGCATCACTAAGTCAAAAATTTTGTTTTTTGAGTTATGTCGTTCTTTGAGTAAATGAGCGTACATAAAAAGAAATTTATTTTCCTACTTAATCGAATAAAACTTGAAAAAAAAACTTTATTAAAAAATCTAATTTTTAATTCGATTATTTGAATACAATTTTTGCAATGGAATAACATTTTTAATCGAATAAAAAAATTTTTATCAATTATTGAAGTGACAATTTTGCTTTATTTTTATTTAATCGCATAAAATGCTTCAACCGAATAAAAAATGAAATCGTATAAAAAGTAATTGAAAAATTTTTGTAATCGAATAAAACTTTTTATGTCAATAGGTTTTTAATTCGGTTCTCTCACTATTTTGATCCCAAACTTTTTTTCAAGCAAATAAAATCTTTAAATCGGATAAAAATTTTTACTCAATAATTTTAACAGAGATTTCGCGCTATTTTTATCCGGAAATTTAAAAAAAATCCAAGGAAAAAAAATAAAGTTGTTTCCATTAATTTTAATTCAATTATTCGAATAAATTTTTGCGATTATTCCGACATAACAAGTTAATAAAAAAATCATCTTTATTAATAACAATAATTTTATATAAAGTGAGTGATTCGCTTGCATGTTTTTTTTTTGCAATCATATTAATAAAACTGTTTTAGTGATATACGAATAAAATAAGTATTTAATCAAACAATCGAATAAAATTTTTAAATGCACATGTTTTTTTCAAAGGAATAAAACTTTCAACAACTAAATGCAATTTTTATTATAACAAGTGATAAAAAAAAATTTATTTGAGCTCGAGTATTAGAACTCGAGTATTCGAGTATTAAAGTACATACAACTTATGTATGTATGTCATACATATGTATGTATTTTAACTGAAAAATCAAAGATCTAAATAAAATTTTGTACACGAATCAAGAATATTTTCATTCGATTATGCTAACCACAAATTTTTAATAAAAATTTTATTCGATTACTCCACTTAAAATTGTTAACTTATTATGTATATCATTAAATATTTTTAGTCGACCTATCAAAAAATTAAAGGCAATTTTATTCGAATAAATTAAAAAAAAAATTGTAATATAACTCGAGTACATATTCGAAGTTCAGTATTTGAGTATTAAAATCCATATTTAAATTACAAAATTAAAAATCTAAATAAAGTTTTATACGTGAATGAAGTATCTATTATATTCGATTAATTGCACAGCTCTTTCGAATAAGAAAAATAATGTATCTCATTAAACATTTTTTAGTCGACTTTTCGAAAAAAAAAGTTATAAAATTTTTGCTTTGAAATAGTTTATTCCATTACTCAAAAAATTTATTCGATTATTTGCATAAAAATTTTTATTCCCTGTCTAAGACCGGGATTAATGAAACCAAATCATATTTTTAATTCGTCCCATTAAGCTTCATCTCATAGTTGTTTTGAAAAAGACACAAGGTATTATTTGTTGGACAGATATTATTAAAATATACAATAATTGAAATTTATTAAAATACTAGCTGACCGCCCCGGCCTTGCTCGGAAGTTTTTTACTAATGATTGTCCCCTTTATTAGTTTGTGCGTAGAAAAAATGAGAAGTGAATAGTAGGCATTTTCTTAATTTTTTTTCTTTACAAACCATGTCCTGAAAATTTCTAATCGAATAAAAAAAAATCAGCCAAATCGCTCCAGCCGTTCTCATGTTATGCGATTTCATACATGGACCGTTTCATTTTTATATATACTATATATTCCAAATTAATTTTATTTTTCTGATAAAAAGTTGTTGTTTGGAAAGTTTCAAAGCCTCAAAAATAAACCAAGAAAATAAAATTTGTTACATGTGCACAGTAAATGGGACTAGTGCGTGAACATTTCATGCTAAGAAATGGTTCGTTTCTTAAGAAAAAATATATTGAAATAATAATGAATAAATAATTACCTTACCTTAACTATATACATACATACATATGTATATATGTACATATATCCAGGCATTTAAATTTGAAGCTGAAGTATAGCGTTGACTCGTATAATTTCCTTTATTGTTTGAACTTGATAAATTCTTTTCCTTCAAACTTATGTTAAAGCTTTATGTCGTATATTGCTAAGCCACCTCATAAGTATGAGTCATAACACTCTTAATTCCACCATTTTCGCCTTCAAATAAAACATACCATTCCACCACTATATTTACTAGACTTATTGAACATCATCGACACTGCTATGATAAAATCCACCTTATGCGTTTAGTCAGGGCAAGAACCATTACTCAAATAACAAAAAGAGCACTGCACTAACAACAATAATAATAAGCAAGTGCAGCCATCTTAACACATGACTGATTAATTTTGCTTTTGCTTTTACTTACATACATATGTATATATGTATGTATTTGCCAAGCAATTTTTCATAGATGTTTCGGCACTTTTTCTATGTTGTTTTTAACACTTTTCAATAATATTTTTACACATTTATGAACTTTAAACACTACTTAACAATATAATTAACTTTATTTTACATAAACTTCACTTTAAACATAATTAATTTTAATTTTAATATGCGCGTGTCACTTAATGCGTGCGTTCGTTGCGAATACGGTAATTAAACTAATAAAAGAAAGGAGAACAAAAATAGAGTTACCAGAGGGTAGGAAACTGTTATAATTAATTGGGAAAAGCCGGGTAACAAGAGAAATGAGGTAAGTTACTAAAAATGGAATGGGGAATAATGCCGAGTACACGCTATGGCATTTTGTGACATCGCAATGTAGTGTACTAGTGACAACGTTTGTCATTTCCGATGTTTTTCGTTGTGTGGCATTGCTTTGCATATAAAAAAAACATAATAATAAAAAATGGCGCTATACTCATTTTGAAAATTAAACCACAAAATCTCAACACAAGAAATACCAGATGTGTACTCGGCATAATTATGTATATATGTCCATATGTGCATAAATATGTACATACATATGTACATAAATACATAGAGCAAAAATTTTGATGGCAAAATAATGAAATAAATTGCTAATAAACATATGAATAAAATACTTTGCATTAATTTTACTTTGGCTTTTTGACTCATTACTTGAATATGGCGATATCATGGAGGCCAACATAGTAACTCGGAAATTTTAATACCTTACAAAAAATTATATAAAAATCCAACGCTAACTAGGGTTTATTGAAACTCATGTTTCCTGTGATAGGAGCCAAATGGTCTACCAACTACTCCATCACACACTTGCTTTATCATGCGCTCAAAACTTGTTTTGGCAAACATATATAATTAAAAAAACCTCATGTTTCTGATTGTACGAGTATCTGAGCACAGAATTATCAGCATGATAAACATACGCTCTACTACTGCGCCACGCAGAGAATAATTTATTTTGTTTATTTACTTTGCAGTCGTTACACAAATACAATAAGTAATACAGGCGGTATGTAGTTTGTGTGGAGTAAGTAAGTTATTATTAATAAGTCATTACCAAATTTTGTGCTGATTAGTTACAACAAAAACGTATGGTTACTACTTTTTAAAGAAACTTTGGTGAATAGAAACTTTTTAACATTGTTTTCAATTCAATTCTTTATTTGCATATAACATATGTGGTTATGAAATTACAACAGTTTTCTTAAAGAGTTTAGGAAGATATATCCTTTTCTACTTAGATATTAAATAACAATTATTTTATAATCAGGTGGATGTAAATTATATCAAACGGAAGGAGAAAACTTTCAAAAAACCTTTATGAACATTTTTTAGGGGGTTTTAGTTAAAATTCTTAATACTAAGGATAAAATTACGATGAGATGATCTCATTGATGTGACATTAAAATTGTTTTAAATTTTTAAATTCTAACAAATTTTATTCGACTTTTTTATTTTTATAGTTGATATTAATTTACAAATTTAATGTTTTTGAGGTTAACATTATTATTTTTTTTTATATTTATACACATATCTTTTATATAGATAATTTAATATAATTTTTTCATTATATTAGCAACAGCTTGCAAGTTTATTTTTTATAACAAATTAACTTGCTCATCAGCAATACGGTTTAAAAAAAAACATTCTCTGTATATATGTATACTAAAAAATCAAATTAACTAAATAAACCTATTTATTTTCTCTAAAACTTCTCTAAACAACATGTTTAATTTTATATAATAAAAAACTTACAAATGGTCAAATTAAAATAACTTAATAAAAATATTCTACTTTTGTACACCCAAAGCTAAGAATTATAAACAAGCCTGACGAAAAAAGAAAACCGTAATAATAATTTCATTAAATAATTTTCATTTCCTTTGTGCCAACAATTGACAACAGGTGTTACCTGCAGGAATTTTTCAACAAAGCACTCAACACAAAACTTTCTTCAAACCAAATAAACGTTGCAAGGCATCCAACCAGCCAAACCAACAAAACCATTCAACCCAGTCAGACAACAAAAAGGAATAATATATGTGTATGTATGTATATTAAAAAGGAAAAACTTTCGTAAGTATGTAAGTGGGGTCAAATGTAGAATGTAATGCCTTTGGCTATTTTACACAACAAGAGAAAAAGTGCACTCACATACATACATATGTATGTATGTACGTATGTATATCACACACAAGCACTCACACACACACACAATACCATCCATAATAAGTGGAGTAAGAGAAAAATAATATTGAAAAAGGATACAATGGGTGGGGGATTCTAGTGAGCGAAGCATAAAGATAAAAATTGAAAACATAAACTTTCTCGTATTTTAGAGGAAAATGGAAATAGTGCAAAAAGAAAATTGAAGCCACGAGCAGAAGGCGAACTTAAAGAAAATGTGCAACACTTGTTTTAGCAATTTCCATAATTTTTCAGCTGTAACTTTATGCACGAGTAGACACTAAACACCCTCCAGCCAGTCAAAATTGCTAAGAGAAAAAAACTTTGTTCATTTGTTCTAGTTTTTTTTTTTTGTTTAGCAAGATTTTTTCTATTAAATATTTTAATATTTTACAATTTGTTCTCTTTTGTGTTCGCTTAGTTATAATTTTTTTCTTGTCTTTTTTTTTCTTTCTTACTATAAATAACTGGTTCTGTGGTTAATGCCACAATTGAGTTAGGATATTTTTGCGGTAATGACTTTAAGTGTTGCACAGTGGCTAAAGAAATAGAAAAAGGTTAATTACATTTAGGAGTGATGCTGAGTTACAATAGCGGTATTCAGTGCCTAGTGCGTTTGGTATTGCAATGGCTGGCAAATGAAATGGTTTCAAAAATAGTAATCCTATGAAAAAGTCTCATCATAAATTAAATGAAAAACGTCAAGAAATAAAATAACAGAGTAAGTTATCGAATAATGAATATTGCTAGAAATAATTATAAAAATGCTTACAAAATGCAACAATCTTGAATTTGATTTTCAGTTCTGACAATATAAATAATTAGCTGCTATTTGCTTATTTTGGAGCTTAGAAAATTAATTCTGATATATATTTATTTTAAAGATCTAAGTTGCATACATATCAGCTGATGGTAAGTTTATATCAGCTGTTTTATGGAAATGCAATACAAGTAGCGTAAAGGCGACAATATTTTGTTGCTTACCTGTTGCAATATCAAAGCAAGTGCAAATGTATATATATTTATAGGACTGCAAAAAAAAAACTTATCTTGTATCTTGTTTTTTGCACTTTTGCAAGACTTTTTTGCATCAAATACTGAACTATATACGTTAATGATTTTGTTAGTGTCTGTTGAACATATAGCTAAAATCTTGTACACTTAGAGTACTTTAAAATACTAAGAGTACATGAATTCTTTTGGAAGAGTCTATATTTTATTTTGTGCACTTTTGCAAGACGTTTTTTGCACCAAACACTGAACTCCGTTATTGATTTTATTGGTGTATGCGGAATATATAGCTGAAATATTTTACTCCAAGCTCATTTTAAAATGCTAAGGGAGTAAATTAATTCTTTTAAATTCATCGATTTTTTTATTTTTGCACTTTTGCAATACCGTTTGTATCAAACGCCAAGCTCCGTTAATGATTTCTTAGTGTCTGTTGAAAATAAAGTAAAATATTTTAACACAGCCAATGAGTTTATTTAACAATAAAAAATATCTATGATATTAAAAAACATACTATTGTGTTCGTAATACATGGATTTTTTTAAACAACAAGATATCTCTGTTAAATTTGAAGAGGTTATGAACTTAGGGATAACAAATAAAAGTTCGTTACTAAGTCACAAGAAAAAACTAAACCTTTTTTAAATGAATATGTACCAATAAAATTCTTTAATTAATCATTTATATTTATGCATTAAATAATTTAAAATATTTAGCTTTTCGCCCACTCTTAAGCCACTGTCCCCATTGCAGCGTGTCAAGATAGAAGAAACTTTTAATTGAATTCTTACATTATTCTCCTAATAACCCTGACTCGCAGTTTTTACTATTTTATTATCAACTTACAAGTTTAAAATTTATTAATATCTAAGCAAAATAAAGAAAATGAAATAATAAAGAAACTCCTCAGCTAAACTAATTTAAAACAGTCATGAATTTTTATGCAAATTCTTTAACAGCCAAAATGAAATAAACAAACAAAACTTTGTCTACGGTCGCATACAAAAGCCAGAGCATAAGAAACATTTACACGAACAGATATTTAGATGATGCTGATGATGATGTAAGAAGTAAAAAATATGGTCATAAATCTTAAGAGCAAATAAACATACAAACTCATATTTAATAGTTTAAGAAAATATTTATACAAAAATGGTCCTTTGTTAGTGCAGCCGCGCAAACAATGTCTCACATATGCAGCACAAGCATTTTAGTTATAAAAACAACGAACAAACACAGTATGCTTTCAATAAATTGAAAGCCAACTAAATACATAGAAGTATGTAGAGGCCTGTGTGTTCATGTGTGCACTTTCGAGCACACACATGTTTTTTAAGAATTTTTAAGGAAGCTGCTACTTGGTTTGTATTACTTCCTGTTTCCGTTTCCTTTCCATTTTGCTCACTCCAGCCCTCTTGCCTTTCATAACAACAATAGACCCAGCAACTTTTGTTAATGTTTTTATTTCTCGCATTTGAAATTATATTTTCTAGTTTTTACTGCTGCCATCGGCTCTGTCTTGTTACATTTTCAGCAATCACTGCGTAAATTTACATAATTTGTCAATTGTTTTTCGTATTGCAATAACAAAAGTTTAGTTTTAATTGTATTTAATTAATTTTTTTTTTTCAAAGTTGAGACTTTATGGGACTTGTTTGTAATAAGATTTTAAATTAATCTTTTTTTTATTTCTTACAGTTTTTTCAGTTTGCCTCTTCTGGTTACAACTATTTAAGTTCTGTCGTTTTTTTCTGTTTCTTAAGTAAAGTTTTTATTACTTGAAAACAAGTTTCTTATACACTTGGGAGCACATTTTATTGAGGAAAGAAAACAAGAATAACAATTAGAAACTCATTGTGCATTTTTTTAACAATTAAAAAAGATTTATAAGTTTCTATTTAATAGAGGTGGTGGCTTAGCAATAGTAATATAATTGTTTTACTTTTCGAAAGTTTCGAGTATTGGCAATTATTTAAAAAGAGTCCGTTTGAACCATAAATATGAGACTCTCTATATTTTAGACCTTTATTATCACGCCTCCTTTTATACTATTTTTTAAACAATTAATAAAATATAATAAAAAATAATATATGATAGTAAAGTTTTTAATACTTGGGAAAAACTAGTAACAAAATTTTTATTTGAGTTTTGGACAAAAAAATTTTTTATTCGAACAATCGATTAAAGTTTTAAATATTGTTTTGGTCACTAAATCGCTTCAAATTTTGAATATATATGCATACATACATATGTATATATTCGAAACATCTAACAAAATTTTTAAGCAAATGAAATTCTTTACTCGAGTTGTGGACGAAAGTTCTTATTTTAACAATCGATTCGTTTGTTATTTTCATTTTTAATTAATTTTTTATTAAATTTTTCACACCAAAAAATTTACTTGTCAATGAAAACAGAAATTCATTCGAAGTGAATTACTTCTATTTTGTTTTTGCGCAATATAATATGATTAAAAGTATTTTTGTAATATACTATTTAACCGAACAATAGTATAACATTTATTTTTATTTTAAGTCATTCGAATAAATGATAAAAAAAAATGTTATATACATATGTAACTCGAGTATTCGAGCATTAAAGTACATACCCAGCAAAAAACTTTGCCTACTAGAATGCAAAAAAGTGTATCTACTCCTCAGTCGTAAGTGCTTACAATTTGACTGAATAACCCATTATTTTTGTTTGAGAAGTTCAAAAAGTATGCGGTACCCTATACTTTTTGCCTACAAACATGCAAAAGTTAATACATTACTGATTGCCTAAGAGTACTCAAAATTTAATGGGTTATTTTTTGCTTACAAATATGCAAAATTTTATAGATTAATTTTTGCTTAAACTTATTCTTAATTAATTTGCTAGTTTTTATAATTAAAATAATTTTCACGATCAATAAATTTTTCTCTAGATATATTTCCTTATTAACTGGAAAGCACTACAATAAGTACTTTCACGTAATGATATAAATAAGTTCTTATTTTATTCATTACAGGGCAGTCATTACTACGCACATAAAATAATTACATAAATAAGTATCAGTCATTACTTTGTAAGCCATTAAAAGAGTACTACCCATTACAAAATTTCGAAAATTTTTTTCTGGGTACTTACATATGTACTTAAATTAAAAAATCAAAAATCTAAATAAAGTTTTAGAAATCAATAAAGTATTTTTTTATTGTTATTTAAACAGAATTTTCGATTAAAGTTTTTTTATTAGCTTACTCCGCTTAAAAATAATAATTTACTATCTTTTTAAATATTTTTTAGTCGACTTTTCGAAAAAAAATCATAAAATTTTTGTCTTTAAATAGTTTATTCGATTATTTGAATAACAATTTTTATTTCCACTCTAAGCCCACATGATTAATGAAACTAAATTTAATTAATGTACGCCTAATAATTTTTATTAGTCACACCTCAAATTCATCCCACTAAACTTCATTTCAAAGTTGTTTTGAAAATTTGCTGAAAGGAAATTATTTCAATATTATCCAAATTAATTTTATTTTTCTGCTGAAAAGCTGTTGTTTGGAAAGATTCAAAGCTTCATAACAAATCCTCAAAAACAAACCAAAAAAAATTTATTTTTTTAAATGTGCACAGTAAAATCTGAGTGTGTGAACAGTTCGTGCTAAGGAATGGTTCGTTTGTTAAGAGAAAATATATTGAAATAATAATTAATAAATAATTCACTTACCTTTTATATGCATATGTATGTATGTACTTATCTACAGGCGTTTAAATTTGATTGCCTCGTGTAAATTCCTTTATAGTTTGGATTTGATAAATTCTTTTCCATCAAACTTATGTTAAAGCTTTGAAAGTTTTAATTTCTTTTTTGAATTGTAATAATAAGTAACTAAAACTGTCCGTCCGTTACTAAAATTATTATTTAGCACATTACTATTTAAGTTAATTAAATGCAGGATAACTTGTTTCAATTACAATGGAAAGAATGATATAACACTTTAGAACTTCTACTATCTTCCTTTTTATGATTCCTAGCTGCAAAAAACCTATATTATATTACTGCACCTACTTTTATGCTATTAATTATTGGAAGTATTTACTACCAACATCTCACTTATATCTTAAATTTTTACTTTGGCATTTTCTTCCATTATAATTTATATTTTACAGACTTGTGAAATTGAACAACTTTTATACAATTACGTCCCTTTTCACAATCTATTATTAAGAGTTAACGTGAACCTTAACTGAGAGTTCTTCTTACAAAACTTGCCGTTAAAGTCTGTTAGCTTTTAATTCTATATTGTGAAAAAGGCCGTTAGGTATATTTGCTAATACCACCTCATAACACTCTTAATTCCACCATTTTCGCCATCCAATAAAACATACCATTCCACCACTATATTTACTAGAATAAAATTGAACATCATCGACACTGCTGATAAAATCCACCTTATGCGTTTAGTCAGGTTAAGAACCATTACTCAAATAACAAAAAGAGCACTGCACTAACAACAATAATAATAAGCAAGTGCAGCCATCTTAACACACGATTGATTAATTTTGCTTTTGCTTTTACATACATACATATGTATTTGCCAAGCAATTTTTCTTAGATATTTTCTCTGTTGTTTTTAACACTTTTCAATAATATTTTTACATATTTATGAACTTTAAACACTTCTTAACAATATAATGCACTTTAATTTACATAAACTTCACGTTAAACACAATTAATTTCTATTTTAATATGCGCGTGTCACTTGGCACGTGCGTTCTGTGCGAATACTGGAATTAAACTAATAAAAGGAAGATGAGCAAAGAATAGGGTTACCAGATCGTGGGAAATCATTGATAAGGCTAGAAAGTGTTATAAATAATTGGGAAAAGCCGGCTAAAGATATAAATTAGGTGAATTACTAAAAATTAAATGGAACCTAAGTGTGAACATATTTACAGACCTGCATACATACCGAGCAAAGATACTAATTATAAAGTAAGTCATATCTAAATTACTACCAAACATATTTTTTTGAGAATTTTTTAGGGAAACTGCTACTTGGTTTGTATTACTTACGGTTTCCGTTTCCTCTTTATTTTTCCCACTCCCTCTTGCCTTTTATAACAACAGTAGAATTAGAAAGTGCTGTAAAGGTTTTTCTTTCTGGCATTTGAAATTATATTTTCTAGGTTTTACTGCTGCCATTGGCTCTGTCTTATTACATTGTTAGCAATCAGTGCGTAAGGTTTTATAATTTGTTAATTGTTTTTCGTACTGGATTTAAAAAAACTATAGTTTTAATTGTATTTAATTATTTTTTTTTCAAAGTTACGACTTTATGAGACTTGTTTGCAATAAGATTTTAAATTAATTTCTTTAATTTTTTAACTTTTTTATTTGTGCTTCTTCTGGTTACAACTTTTAAAGTTCTGTCGTTTTTCTTAAGTAAAGTTTTTATTACTTGAAAACAAGATTTTTATGCACTTGGGAGCACATTTTATTGAGAAAGAAAATAAGAATAACAATTAGAAATTCATTGTGCATTTTTTAACAATTAAAAAAGATTTTATAAGTTTCTGTTTAATAGAGTTGGTGGAATAGGAATATTACTATAATTGTTTTATTTGCCCAAAGTTTCTAGTATTGGTAATTATCTAAAAGAGCCCGTTTGAATAATGAGACACTCTTTATTTTAGTCATGTTGTTTGCGAATATACAATATTATAAGTATATCCTATTTTCATTTATGCCACTGAACTTATGTTTGGTTAAACGTTTTTTTTTTTGTATACATATTTTGATGATGTTATAGTTTCTTTAAGCAATACAGAAATTCAAATTCACATAACACTTTAACCAATGAAGACGTTCTAGTATGAAGAGATTCTAGTGAAGTTTCTTGTTCAAAGAATGCACATTCAATAGACATTATGATTTAATTTTTAAAATTATTTTATTATAAATTTATTTCCAGACTAATTCAGTAACACACATTAATTCCGATGTAAGGGCATATTTTCGCTTTCTGAGTAGTACAGACTTGTATTTTTAAGAAAGGAAAATAAAGCTACAAAGCCAAGCATAAGAGTCCACTATGTTTAATAAAAATATTGAAATTTTTTATATTGTATCAATATGCACACACATGCATAATGAGTATATAATGCATGTACATATGTACTATGACATTATGATATAATTTTTAAAATTATTTTATTATAAATTTATTTCCAGACTAATTCAGTAACACACAAATGTAGATCGCTATGTATGTATCATTATTATTTTAAGGTCATTTAAGTTTTAGTTCTTTTTTTTACATACATATTTTATACACTAAATAATAGTGTATGGTAAGAATTTTTTGAATGGAATTAACGGAAAAACAAAAATTTATATTGTACCATTTACCGAGTTTTGAGTATTTCAACACAATTCAAACACACTTACGTATAAATTAAAATTTACTGGCAATGCTTTCAATGTGAGCTTTTGAACTCAACACTGCTAAGCGACTTTTTTTTATTTCACCATGACTTGAATACATAGTTATTTATCGTGGACAATCACTTTTTATTTGCAACACAGACAACAACCTTATGACTGCAGTAAATCGCGGTAGGATAACACAGTGTGTTTAAGACTTTTTCACCATGGCACGTTATTTTTAAAATGCCTCTTGTATAGTATAGTGTCTTCCATTTTTTAACTTTTTAATACCGCTCAGCAATGCTTGTTATCTTAAACTTTAGATTTTAAAAAACATCAGAACCGGACGCTGATATGGTCACTTAGTAAAGCCAAAGTGTTAACGTGCGTTATTAAGCCATCTGGTTTTGGGTTAATAAATCGATTTTAATTTACAAACTATTTATGCAAATATTGTAGTGATATTAATTATAAAAGCGTTGCCGCTTTTTACCACAATAGTTGCAAATTTTGTATTTTTTAAATATCTCTTATTTTTCATTTAATTTAAGTAAAAGTCTTACATTAATATTACTAAAAAAAATTCAAGCTTGTTTCTTTGTTACAATATTAATTAAAATTAAAACTACAATTATTTATTACAAGCTAAGAGTATTAAAAACTAAGAATTTGACTGATTTCTTCAATATTTCATTTGGACTTTTGACAACTATATAAAAAAAAAACAAAAAAGAAAGCTTTATTCCAAGGCACATTCATTTCCAGGTAATATTATAAGATTACAAAAATAGAGTTTGTTTAACAAAATTAAAATTAAAATTATTCACATAAAGTTGAAAAACAATTCTCCACGGCAACAAAATTCGCAACGCTAAGAACTTTTCACAGTTTTTAATATTTTTTTTTTCATATTTTTACATTTGTTTACAAAGAATTTTTTTAATAGAATATTTTTCATGTCTAAATTTGTTTAATATTTTTGCTTCCGAGCAACTTTAATTTGAAAAAAAAATAGATCAATTGAGTCTTTGCTACTACCTAGTGAATGTGCCTTGCTTTATTTCATTTCCTGAACGAAATACTATTTTTTTATAATTAACTGAAAAATAAAAAAAAAAATCCCAAAGCAATAATTAAAAAAAAAAATTATAATTTTTAGGCATACAATTAAAAAAAATCTAATCACATGTAACATAATTATAGAAAAAAAAAATACAATAAATATAAAGTAAATTAAGAGTTACGGAGAGCATCATTAGTTCGAAAGTATAAACTTAATAGTTAAGCAATAAAATAATTAATTGAAGTTAAGAAAAATAGTTTAAGAGACATAAATGTGATTTTAAGCAGCTGGCTTAAGAAACGACAACTGCTTAAATAATGTAAAGAAGATTTAAGGGACTTTATGTACACTTTGTGAGTTAAACTAAATTTTCTTAAGCTAAAAATCGGGATCATAATCACGTTGATAACGTGACGATCTGCCGTTCGTTTGATTATTGTACGTATACATTTGATGGGAATCCGCAAAGGCATCTGGATATTGATGTCCACCATACAGTGACTGTTGGTGCTGGGAGTGATTCGAGTACTGGGAATGTGGATGGTGCTTAAGCGATCTCTGTAGCGAGTCACCCTTTTGGGAGGAAAAATTATTTTGTGAGTCATAATAGTAGTCACCATGACGTGTAGAACGCCAACTGTCGTATATATTGGAACCAGCGCCGCCGCCGTCATGTATGGAGTTAGTAAAACGCTGTAGAATGTTAAAAGGAAAAATTATCAGTGATGCTGATTTTAAAAGGCTACTAGTTTTAAAAAATTTCCACACTTTCTTGTTGTCTCCCCCATTCTTTTTCTCCCTCTCTTCATCAGCATGAGAGTGAACTTTTGAGTTATGGTTTTTGAATCGAAAGTTAAGTCTTTTCAATCCTACCTTTGGCTTAATGGGCTGCTTTGTATCATTCCAGGCATCATCTATGTTGTAGAAATCATCCACACCATAATTCTCCGCCCCGCCCATGTGATTAATTTTAAGCTCATTTAGCATATCATTGGTCAATGGTACGGGTGTCTTCTTAGCACGATTCTGGCGATTGAGTAACTGAAAAAGTACATTTAAAATGTAAAATCAACAAATTTTCTTCTCTTTATAGAGAAAACAGTTTCATTGCGACTCTCTTTGGCATCAATTTTGAATTTGTTGTGGTGAAACTGTTTTCACTTATATCCTCAAAAACAATAACATACCACTGTTATACCAAATATAACCACAAACACCAGGGAACCCACACCTATGACTATGACCACTATGGCCCATTGTGGTATTAATAAATCCTCTTCGGCAAACTCCACATTAGGCGTCAGTGACTTTGGTATAACTTTTTTGTGAATAAATAATTGAATTGAATTTTATAGTAAAATGTTATCTACCATTTTAGTTTTTCTGGCTATTTACCTGAAAAGTCTGTCGCTACTGGATCTATAGCATATTTACCCATTAAGAAAGTTTCTTTGACTAGCTTTTCCTCTTTGATTTCTTGATAACTGCTGTGCTCGCCCTCATCACCATCCGTTTCGTTTTCTGTTTCCGGTTTGTGAGGCAGTATTGGCTGAGGCTTCAAGGCTTGATGAAATAGTTTCTTTATTTCCAACGTATTAATATCTTTCGTTATATTGGCCAATTCCACATAATAGTCTACTAAAACACTGCCCTTGCTGAAGCTGTCAATGCGTATTTTCTTGTACCATTTACTCAATTGTGGGGCGGAGGAGTAGACTTCATTTAGCTTTATAAAGTAAAGAAAATAGTTAACAAAAATTTGCTGATATTTATAGGATAATAGTTTTACTTACTTGTGCCTCTACTTCTCTGGCCAAATTTTTCCATTCCACTGTATTATGGTCTAGTAACTCCGGTTTCCAGGATACACCATTTACAATCTTAATGGTGGCAGCCAGATCACAGTCGGCTGTGCAGAAGCCTGGTTTAGTTGGCTTGGGCGTAGTGGTGGTGGTGGTGGTTGTAGTGGTAGTGGTGGTGGTAGTGGAGCTGGAGGAAGGCAAAAGCAAATCTTCAAAGTTAATTGTAGCTGCCTTGGCCTGTTCTAATAGTTTCTCTATGGAAATGGGTGTGGTAGAAGGTGTAGGCCAGCCAGTGAATTCGATGGTAGCTCTGGTAGGTGGACCTTTTCTAACAACTACTGGTGGTGAACCGGCAATATTCTCTTCTGACTCCATAGTTCGTGGTGTAGTTAAACGGTGGGCTCCTAAGCGCTTGTGTATACCTTTGGGGAATACTACACCTTTAACGACTGAACCTGAACTGGCAGAGGAATTGCTGTTGGCTTCTTCGTTAGGAGTTGGGGTTGTGGTAGTTGTGGTAGACGTAGAGCTGGTAGAAGCCGGATGTACGGGATGCTGTGGTCCCGAGTCATCGGTGCTGTTTAGTTTAAAGCCAGGAGGCAGCAAGGAAGCCACTTCCTTAAATTCAATTTTCTTAAAAATATCCTCGGGCTTCTTAAACGTATCCTCCGTAGGCTTATAACCCTTAGGCAATAGTTGTGCAATATCAATAGTTTCTGGTTCATTCTTTGGCAAGGGCTTTCTAGTAGTTCTCAATTTATAACCTGGTGGCAAAAACTTGGTAATATCGTCGGCTTCAGCCACTGTAACGCCCGCCAAAGTTTGTTTTTCAACTTCTTTTTTCTGTTGCTTTTCAGGAGGCGTTGCTGTTGTGCTGGTTAATTTGTAACCTGGTGGTAAAAATTTGGATATATCGTCTACCAAAGTCACCGCAGGTTTGGCCGTAGTGGCCTTATCTTTATAATCTTTGGGCAGCAATTTATCTAGGTTATCATCAAACTTGATTTTGCTTAAAATGTCGTGTAAATCGTTCTTGGGATTTTCGCTTGTCGTAGAGAGTTTGTAGCCCTTGGGCAGTAAGCCAGCTTGAGACACATCTTGCACTAGGGGGTTATTTTTAAAGGAGCGACCTATAGTGGAATTTCTCAGGGGCTTTTTAAATTCAAATTCATAATGATGGGGCCTCTTGGTTGTTGTGGTGCTGGTGGTGGAAGTAGTGGTGGTTATCTTGCGATTTTTGAAGGCAGGCCTTTTGAAACCTTCAGGCAAGAAGCTGGCCAATTCATCCATTTCTGTTTCTTCTATGTGATGAACCTTAACTTTGGCCGGTGAGGGTTCATCAAAATTATGCCCTTTCACCCTGGGAGCCGCAGTAGATTTTGGTTGGAACTTGCGTATATTAGGAGCGAATCTATTGCCTGAAGTGGAGGTAGTGGAGGGTGTTGATAAGCCCATTTGGCTGATAAGAGGATATTTGCCTGCCAATAAACCACTGGATAACTCCGATTGTACTCTATCCAATTTGTCTATAATGCTTTCAGTAGATGAAGAAGATTGAGAGGAGGTGGTATTTTCTGAAGATGGTTCTGTTGCAACTGTGGTAGTAGATTCCACTTCACTACTTTCATTACTTTTTTCCGCTGGAGAAAATTGCTGACTTCTGTTGGCTTTGGCCTTTGCATGGCTTTCTAGTTCCGATAAGTACTTCTTAGATTCTTCTTGTTGTATGGCAGGAAATGGTAAAAACCGGGCACCGTTAGTACTTCTACTGGTTTGTATGGAAGCTACGACCAAATATCCCTCGGTGGTATTGTGAGTGATCTCTTCACTTGCAGATTTCGGAGAGGGAGTAGTAGCCACCTCAATTTCTTCTGACGCATCATCAGCAGCAGGTGATACTTTGGCTGCGTTAAATATCGCCTCTTCTTCCAATGATGAGGTGGTAGAACGTGGCGTTACTGGAGAGGGAAAGGCGGTAGAGCCATTAACCACACTCTTGGTGGTAACAACCGATATGACCTCACGATCCAAAATCAGAGAAGTAGGCTCTAAAGTAGTTGTTGTAGTTAAGGAGGCAATAGTGGAGAGATTATCATCAATATTTTTCAAATCTTGAGCTGAGCCTTCATGTTCCTGTTCGTGGTCTTCTTCATCCACTTCCCCATCTTCCTCTTCCGCATCCTCATCTTCTTCCACATCTTCCTCATTTTCCCCATCATCGCCGCTCTCCTCATCACCACTTTCCTCCTCATAGTCTTCTTCATCGTAATCCGCACTGGACTCCTCTTCATTATGATGATTTTCTTTGTCGCCTGATGCTTCAGTGGCTGTTATTAAAGCCGTGGCGTCTGCTACTGCAGGTTGGGATTCAGTGGTGCTTATTATTTGTGGCTCATCCTGTTTCGTAGTAGTTTCTGCTACTGGTGCAGCAGTGTTCATTTCATTTTCCGCTAAATGCTGCCTTTCGGTGCTGTGTACGGTTTCTGCTGTTGTACTTTCCAAACTAACTTCCTTGCTAACGTTTCCTGAATCTTGATTTTCCTCTTGAGAATACTCATCGGAGTAATTTTCCCCTCCCTCGGTATCACTATCATCTAGTTTCTGTATTTCTGCACTCTGCGAACCATGAGCGCCACTGGTTTCAGTTGCTAAATTGTTGGGTGTTATTTTCGTTGATGCAGCTGTACTATCTAAAGGTGATGGTCTTACTTCTGCCTCTTGCAATTGAAGTTTTTCCAAAGGCAGTTCCTTCACTATGTTTGTATTTAATTTGTTATCTTCTGTTTCTTCTGTTTCGTCGTACTCATCACTTAAACTGTCACTTTCTTTTGGTGTAACAAAAGGCGGCGAAAGCCTGAAGGGACCAGAAGAGGCAGATGTTTGTTGCCTTAATAATTTTTCCTTAAGAGGCACCTTTACTCTGCCTTGTTTCAATTGGTAATTCTTTTGTGCTCTAGTCGCTTGTGGCGGCACATTTACCTCACGGCTTATAAAAGTTGGCCTGCGCTGGCTTGTTTTGGCTTGCGTTCTACTGGATTCGGGATTATTGGCCTGAGTGCTGGTGTGAGTCGAGGCTCTAAAAGCACTTGATAAATTTTGGGTTCGGCCACCATATCGGTTGTACCTACGACTGCTGGTGGAGGGCGAGTCCGTAGTTGTGGTTGAAGTTGTGCTGGTGGTGGCAG
Source organism: Tachina lurida (assembly GCA_944452675.1). Taxonomy (NCBI): domain Eukaryota; kingdom Metazoa; phylum Arthropoda; class Insecta; order Diptera; family Tachinidae; genus Tachina; species Tachina lurida. The sequence continues at coordinate 10,547,331 of OX101756.1, forward strand.
AACTGGGCTGAAAACGATTTCTGGTATTACGAAAAGGAACTTGTTGGGATATTTGCGGTCCAACGGGAGCATCCGAATTGTAGTTATTTGCTGGCGGGCGATTGCGATTTGAATTGGGCGAGAAGCCACCATTGCCAAAAGGTCTAGCTGCTGTATTTCCAAATCCTGTTGAAGCCGACAAGCGGTTTGACGAGGAAGATTTGTCCACCTAGAAGTAGAAAAAAATATACATACATAGTTATGTATATAATAAAAATATGAAATAATTTAAATAACTCATAAATAAATTTAATTACTCTTCAATTGCAACAACAACAAGAACTTTGTTCGTTTTGTTTATGGTAGTTCTGCTGTTACATGTAATTTGACATTTAAACTACAATCAGCTGTTGATCAGCTGCTTTATTTTATTCATTTATTTATTGGTACATACTCTACAAAGTAAATTTGCAGATTATGGTTATACAAAAATAGACATGGTGACTAAGACTACCACGATATTATTGACAGTATTCTTAAAAATTTTTTTGTGATTGACTATACCAGACCTATGCCTTCACATAGGAAGCATCAGCGTGGTTTTCAACGAAATTCCATAAAAGAACCGCAAGACTATATGGTTGTCCGTGGCAAATCAGTCAACCAGTGCGAACGAGTCTAGGACTAGACCGCACTTAGTCCTAGTTTGTGTTCCCCACGTCTCTCTCTCTCCCTCAAACTAATCAGCTTAGCAATAAGGCTTCCATAGTGTAAACTAGGACTTAAAAAATAATTACGATGACGCGAGAGCTGTTCTTTAGCCTAGTGCTGCTTAACGACTGACAGCTGCTTTAGTTGACTTACAAAGATTATATAATCTGTCAAGGCGAATTGACACCAGCTGATCTCGATTCGGCATATGATGAGCAGCTGTTACTTTCTCTTGTGTCAAATCAAAACAAAATGTTCGGAAATTTTAAACTAACAAATATACAGGCGAAATTGCAAATCGAGACCAGCTGGTATAAATTCGCCTTGAGAAAATGTATTCGATGTGGTCTTAACCCCAGTTAAATTATCAAATAAATAAAATTTTTCATTCTAAATTTATGTTCCCCTTTTTTGGCAAATTACGGCAATTCCTAAAGCAAAAAATACAAACAAAAAATTAAAAGCACGTATTTTTTACGTCTGCCACTGCAGACACCTGCCTTCGGCCGAACCACCAAACTTTTGCTACAGAAATTATCTATGTATCCAAAAAGGCAAAAATCAATATAAGAAAAATTAAAAAAAAATGTTTTCCATTACTTCTTTAAATTGTCTGCAAGACAATAAAAACTATATCAAACGAAATGAAAATTTGGAAAATGAAAGTAAAATACTCTAAAGCGCAAGCGAAGCTTTGACCAAAGGAAGTAGAAGAAAAATAATAAATAAAACTACTTTTAAGCATCATAAAACTATCAAAATTGCATAACAGCAGCTTTAAAGCATCGTGATATAAAAAGATTAAAGAAAAGTAAGTAAAAAACAACAACCAGAAATATAACGGCCAACATAAATTAAAAACTTAACCGAACAAGATATGTAAGTCTTTTTTTTACTTTTGCCTTTGATACATTTAAAAAAGTAAACCAAGCCATACTCGTACAGCACAGACCACAGACGAGTCTCATTTAAAGCGCTCTTTTTTCTGCATTAAATTTAGAGCATAATGTATGTATATATGTATGAGATTCCCATAGTGCAACAATATAAACATGTAATTAAATAAATATGCTGAACTTAATTTTGTTAACAACAACTTAATTTGCTATCTCTACTCATACTCGATCAAAACCGAAAATGAAGGCATTCAAAAACATTTTAGTGGGATCAAAACTATACAATTTGATAAATAATTTAAAACTTTAAAACCTACAAATTATATTATCAACATAATTGTTAACATTAAGTTTACACGACTAAATAATTTGTTATATACTACATACATATACTTTAATAAATTATTTTTGCTTTTTTAAAAGCTGCTCAGAATTATTCGAATAATTTCAGTGCGAATGATATTTATAAAATATGTTTAAATAATAACTGAGAAATAATTTTTATTGAAAATATTTTTATTTCAATAGGTTTTAATAAAAAATTTACATTCGAATAATTTTTATTTTATTCAAATGTTTTTTTTTCGAATGATGTTTATTCGAATAACTTTTTTTATTAACATTTTTATTCGAATAGTTTTTATTTGCATGATTTTGTTTGAATAATTTTTATGCGAATAGTTTTTGGTCTAACAAGTTTTATTCGAATAATTTTTATACACATATAAAATTTATCGAATAGTTTTCTCTTGAATAATTTTATTTGAATTTTTTTATACTAATAGTTTTTAATCTATGTAATTCAAGTCAAATATTTTAACTCGAGAAATTTTTATTCGAATAATTTTTATAAAAATATAACAATTATTTTTCAAATCAATATTTATTTGTAATTGATTGCTCAAAGTTCAAACCAGATATTTTTTGTTTCAATGATAAAGAACATTTGGTTGTGACCGGTTTAGCAACGTCTATATGCATTCCGTTTTTTTTTTGTTTTTTGTTTAGTTCTTTTTGGATTCCTAATTTCTTGTAGCTCCTATTCGAATTATTTTATTTCGATGTTTTCCTGCCAATTATTATGGTTCTAAATAATTTTAGTTGAATATTCGTATAATATTTATTCATTTTAATTATTTTTTTTATAACTTTTGCTGTTGTAACAATAATAAATAATTTTCGCATAAATATTTTTTTGTGTAATTTATGAAATAATCACCCTTATCGGAAATAAAATTTTTTCTAAAATGTTTGCGTTGTTGTTGTGTCATTATAATATTTTCTAATTTTGTTCACCATTTTCTGTCCACGGGAAATATTTCACGTGAACAAAATGTTCGTCTTTTATTCCCGATAAGGGTGAATATTTAACACGATTCCGGAAACATTTATCAAATAATACGTCCACGACAAAATAGCAGACATACAGTAGTTATTGGGCTTCCTAGTAATTCATATAATTTTCAATAAAATAATCTTTATTCGAATAACTTTTATCTAAACGATTTTGTTCCAATAAAAATTATTCGATTAATTATAGTAATAATTTTAATTAATATAATATCTATTCGAATAATTTTAATCCAAATTTTTTGTTTTCAAAAAAATGTATTCGAATAATTTTTATTCGAATAATTTTTATTGCAACAACTTTAATTTTAATAACTGTTAAGTAAACATTTTAAGTCGTGTAATTTTCCTTAAAATAATATTTATTCGAATAATATTCTTAATTCCAATACACAGTTTTTATTCGAAAAACTTTTATTCGAATAATTTTTATTTACCAAACGTTAATTTAGTAATATATATGTATATTCGAAAAACTTTTATTTGAGAATTCAAAAAATTTTGGTTAATATTTATTTGAATGATATGTATTTGAACAAATTTTATATTATAATGTCTTGTCTTAAAAGCTTTAACTAAAAAAAATTATTCGAACTAAAATGAGATAAAATATAATAAAATAATATCTATTCGAATAATTTTTATTTAATGCCATTGTCTAATGCCATTTTTTTCGAATAACTTTTATTAGAATGTTTGGTATTCAAAAAGATTTTTATTATGACATCTCTGTGGTTTTAATAATTTTTGCTCAAACATTTTTATTCGAAAAATTTTGACCCGAATACATTTTATTGTAATGGATGGTTCTTATTTTAATAATTCTTTAATTTCTTTCTATTAGATTTTGTTCTATTAGAACAATGTTTTTATTAATTTTATTCCGGTATTCTTAATTTCTTCTTTATTCCAATGGTATTTATTCGAATAATTTTTATTTAAAATTTTTTAATTAGGTAATATTTATTTAAATATTTTTTATTTTAACAATTAATAAATTGCTCGTTAAAATTATATTTATTCGAATAATTTTTAATCGAATAATTTGTATTCGAATAAATTTTATTTTAATATCTCTTATTTCAATAACTATTAGGTAAACATTTTTATTCGAGCACTTGTTATTCGAATAATATTGACCCGAGTGAATTTTGTCCGAATAATTTTTACTTAAATAAAAATGATTGCATTCGATTAAATTTTATTTTAACATCTCTTATTTCAATTACTTTTACTTAAAATATTTTTATTCGAACAATTTTGACCGAGTATTTTTTATTCGAATAATTTTCATCCGAGTATAATTTATTCGAATAATGTTAATTTAACTAATTTTTTATTTCTATAAGTTTCATTCAAACTATGTTTATATTCACATACATATGTACATATGTAAGCATTCGCCTTGTGATAGCCAATGGCGTCCACTGTGCAGTTCCTTTGTTGTTGTACAATATTGATGTCTTTTTATTTTTTTTATTTTGTATGCATAAATTAATTTATTATTCCTTAGATCAAGATTTTTAAGATAACATAAAAAATACTTATAAATAAATAAATTAATATGTGTTTTTGGTGTTTTTAGAGGAAACTTGAATGGATATACAATAAAATTTTACCATTAATTTTGTAATAAATCTAATGCTTTATACACTTTGCTTAAAAAAAACATTACAAACTTCTTAAAACTGAAACCAATTTTTTATTTACAAATAATTAAGCACAAGTAACAACAACAACAATCCGCAAGTACAATGATATAAAACAATTGTTGCAATATTATGAAATAAAACATTCCCACGTAAAGTACCTTAATAATGTTGGTACTTTTTTTTATATACCACGAATACTAATTTTTTTTTGTTTCTTTATCTCTTAGAGCAGAGTAGCGGTCGGTGGTGGTGTTGGAATCATTAAAATTTTACTCTATATATTTGTATTCGCATTTATTGTGTTTTACCAGAAAAAAGGTTCACTTCACTTGAATTTTTGTTTTTTTTTTTGCTTTTTTCATTGGTTTTGTTGATGTGGCTTTTGTTCAACTTTGGCTTGGTTTTTGGTACATTTAATTAGTGGTTTCAATACATTTTTTTATTGTTTTCGTTTTGCTTTTTGTAAAAAATGTATTTTTCTAGAGCAGTTTACTTCATTTGTAATTCATATAAATTTCATGGATTTCTAATACTTCACACAATTATGTATATTAGATATGAATAGCTGTAGTTAGATATACATACATTAATCTAAATTATGTTGTAATTTTTAAGATAGATAAAATATTATTTTAAGCTTTTCATAGAAAAACTTCAGTTATCCCCCCCCCCCGATATCTTTAATAGTTAATTTCAAACTCTTTTGCCTTCCACTAAGAAAAGATAATAAGAAAAGCTTACGAGGACTTTAGCCTATGAATATCAAAAAACAAATATATATGGCATATATAATAAATTAAAAATCAATGATATACTGCAATTTAGTAACGCTAGGATATCTCTTATCGCGTTACTCTAGGGTTATGTGTAGCCATGAATACTTCGCCTGTGCTGGGAGTGACATTGTGAAACAAAACTTGCAAATTCCATAGTTCATAAAATATTACAGCAACTGTCATGTATTGTAACACTCAAACAACAAATTGATGACTTTCTGTCTCTTATATTTTTCATTATCTTATTTTTATATTGTAACAGCATTTGCAAACAAAAAAAATTAAGTTCAACTAACACACTCGTAAGTAGGAAAGCAAAAATATATGAGCGTTATTTTGCTGAAAGTTTTACATGCTGGTGCATTTCCTTCGTTAACTATTATTGTAAGATTATGTCTTTGCATTATAAATTCCTGGCAAGGTTAGTCAGCACTTAATTTAGTTAGGTTAGTTTTGTATGACTTACCGTTGTTGTTGGTTCATTGAAATGTTGTATAAATTGTGTTTGTTGGTGTGGCACATTGGTGCGCTGTGGCGCAAAGCCGCTGTTTGCTGTAAAACTGCTGCTGGGCTTAAACGATTTGGAACGTGTGTAAGTGTTGACAGATGCCGAGCCTGTACCTGTACCAGCCACGCCAAAAGGCCGTGGTGAAATGTCATAGTAGTCATTGTTGCGTGTATTCTGGAAATGAAAATTTATAATTAGAATAAGCGCCATTATTACAACTTAAAGTTAGTTAAAAGTAGGATTTTGTGGGATGTATAAAAAGTGTTTCATTATTACATCATATATTACAACTATTGATTGACCAGTTCTTCACTATATAAAACAATATTTTAATCTCCAATTATTTTGCCTGCAATAAAATATCGCGACCACAAAAAAATTTCTATTACTTTAGTAAACTAGAATCCGACGGAAAGTCAAAAAAATGTTATATTATTGACTTATTATTATTATTGCAATTTTTATTGGGCACTTCAATTCATATTAAAAGTCGTTTTTTATTGAAAAAAAAAAATAAATAAATGTATGAAAAACAACTTTTGAACACAGTAAGGCCTCGATTATCCGTGATTCGATCAGCTGGCAACGTCTATTATCCGGAAAAGAAATATTGTAATTGTTTTCTTTTTGTACATCCGTTTAATATTTTTTTTTTGGCATCGATCATTATCCGGGTTTGCAAGTACGCAAGCGTTTTCAGCCAAAATATTTTTTCCCTTATGTTACATATTTATGCATGAATTTTTGTTTAAATAGAATTGGTTAAATTGGGCCTTAATCTATTTCTTTATTTATATTTTTCTCTATTGTAAAATATCGTATTAGCATTTTGCTATCAACATAAAACACAAAATTCTCTGTCAGCAAACACCTGATTGATAGCAACAAAACTAACAGACCTGCGCAATACACAATCTTAATTATTTGATTCATGACTTTGCATGCTTCAATTTTTTTATATACATACATGTGTATGTACATATCGAGCCTTATTTTCGATTTGTATGTATGTATGTATGTATATTTTCAAATAGCAAGTTGTTATTGAAATGTCTAGCTTTACAATGTTTTGCTTTACAATATTCATCCACCATTAATATAATAGTTATTTACATTTATTAATGTTATAATAATTTATAAAACCCTTTAAATAATTATTATTAATTTACAAACTTTCTGAAACATGACACCGCTAAAAAAAACTTTTAATTGTATCAAGGTCAATTCAATATACAAAAAATTCCAACAACAAAACTTTTAATCGATTATTGAATAACTGCTCTCTCTCTCCCTCAGTCTATCTCTTGAAACTGTTAATGGTTTCTTTGAACTCATATACAAATTTATAAACACACATACATACATATACATACATACATGTGAGAGTAATATAAGAAAATAACATTTGACACAATCATTGTTGCCATTTTAGCATTTTCACTGCTAGATTTAACCAGGGACCGTAACTATTATGAATTTTGTAATAAAATTCAAAAGATAACAGTTATGTTTTGATTTTTATATTTTTGAACAGAAATAAATTCTTGTGATTTTTATTTTTTTTTTATTATTTTTGCTCAAAAATATAAAAATAAAAATTATTTCTGCTTAAAAAAATTAAATTAAAATTTTTAAAATCATTCGAGTTTCGAAAAATTTAGTTGAAAACAACTAAAATGGTGTGATTAGTTAGCAACATTGTAGAATATTTTCTTATGTACTTAATTTATTTTTCTTTAAAAATGGATTTAGCATATTCTTACGTAAAAAAGCAGTCAAGTTTAAAAAAAAATCTGCTAAAGAAAAACTATGGAAATTTTTAAATCTAGCATTTTATTTTTTGCTTGTGTAGAATATTCTAGCAGAAACTTTGAACCGATTTAGCATTCTCCCATCATAATTTTCTGGCAACACTGGACACTATCTATTGTGACCTTGTTAAACATCCATGTTTATTTGATTTTTTTTTTTTTGTTTGTTTTTGCTTCAAATAATTTAAATTTTCTTTATATTTTTATACCCTTTACCAACAAAAATGGTAAAAGGGTATATATAGGTTTGTCATTCCGTTTGTAATTTCTATAATATCAATAAGCGACCCATATAATATATATATTCTGGATCCTTATGCATAGGGAAGACGAATAAGCGATGTCCGTCTGTCCGTCTGTCCGTCTGTCCGTCTGTCCGTCTGTCCGTCTGTCCGTCTGTCCGTCTGTCCGTCTGTCTGTACGTGAAATCGGTTTTCCGAAGCTCACAGAAAAGCTAGAGACTTCGTTCTTGGACTGGTGTGTCAGAAATTTTCCAAAATAGATTGGTATTGAAATTCAGCAAAATCGACCAGACGATTGCAGAGCTGGAAAACGTAAACTTCATTTTGCCATATAACTACCGACAACAAATTTTTATTTTTTTTTAATAAATGAACTTATTTTACACTTCAGTACGACTAAAATTGGAATTTTAAATTAAAAAAATATAAAAAAATTAAAAAGACGTTTCCAGGGTTGGAAAACTTTAACTTTTTGTGTTATGTAAAATTAACTATGTCTAAAACTATATTAGTATTTTCTCGAGAACCGTAAGAGCTACAGGCCTGAAATTTGGACACAGTGTGTAGACCTTCGGCCGCTACAACAACAAATACATGAGAGTTGGAAATTAAAGGGTGTTCCAAAACGAGCAACGAAAAATGTTAAAATCCCATGTAATATACATACAATTGTATGTATGTATGGTATATACACTTGAAATATGTAAGGTTAGTGTATTTTTATACAGACTACAAAAATTAACACTAAAATTTCAAAAAATTTAATTAAAGGGTGTACCATCAGTTAATGTAATTTTGACTATGCAATTTTGACAACTTGCTGTATCTTGGAAACCGTGAGAGCAAACCTCTTGAAATTTTCAAAAACGGTAAAACTAAAAAAACAAAAAATTATAAAATCGCCAAACCGAAAAAAATCGCCAAAAACAAAAAAAAATCGCCAAAACGAAAAAAAGCACCAAATTACAAAAAAATTTTCTAAGACTAAAATAAATCGCGAATAACCGGAAAAATAGCTAAAATAAAAAAAAATCGCTAAAATGAAATAAAATCACCAAAATGAAAAAAAACCCCAAAAACAGAAAAAAATCGCCAAAAATTAAAAAAAACCCAAAACAGTAAAAAAATCGCCAAAATTAAAAAAATGGCCAAAACGAAAAAAACCCAAAAAACAGAAAAAAATCGCCAAAATAAAAAAACCCAAAAACAGGAAAAAATCGCCAAAATGAAAAAAGTCGCCAAGATGAAAAAAATCGCCAAAATGAAAAAAACCCAAAAACAGGAAAAAATCGCCAAAATAAAAAAAAATCTTCAAAATTAAAAAAATCTCCAAAATTAAAAAAAGCCCCAAAAACAGAAAAAAATCGCCAAAATTAAAAAAAAAACCCCAAAACAGTAAAAAAAATCGCCAAAATGCAAAAAATTTTCAAAATGAAAAAAACCCCAAAATAAAAAATAAATCGCAAAAATTAAAAAAAAATCGCCAAAAGGAAAAAAATTTCCAAAATGAAAATAAGCCCCCAAAAAGAGAAAAAAATGAAAAAAAATTGCCAAAATGGAAAAAAAATCGCCAAAACAGAAAAAAATCGCCAAAATGAAAAAAAACCCCAAAAACAGGAAAAAATCGCAAAATGAAAAAAAAATCGCTAATATGAAAAAAATCTCCAAAATAAAAAAAATCCCCATAAACAGAAAAAAAATCTCCAAATGAAAAAAAAATCGCCAAAATGAAAAAAACTCCCAAAATAGGAAAAAATCGCCAAAATGGAAAAAGAATCGCCAAAAAATCGCAAAAATGAAAAAACATCGCCAAAATATAAAAAAAGGCCAAAACGAAAAAAAACCCCAAAAAACAGAAAAAAATCGCCAAAATAAAAAAACTCAAAAACAGGAAAAAATCGCCAAAATGGGAAAAAGTCGCCAAGATGAAAAAATTCGCCAAAATGAAAAAAAACCCAAAAACAGGAAAAAATCGCCAAAATAAAAAAAAATCGCCAAAATTAAAAAAATCTCCAAAATGAAAAAAACCCCAAAAAACAGAAAAAAAATCGTCAAAATGAAAAAAACGCCAAAATGAAAAAACATCGCCAAAATGAAAAAAACCCCAAAATAAAAAAAAATCGCAAAAATTAAAAAAAATCGCCAGAAGGAAAAAAATCTCCAAAATGAAAATAAACCCCCAAAAAGAGAAAAAAATCGCCAAAATTAAAAAAATTGCCAAAATGAAAAAAAAAATCGCCAAAAGGAAAAAAACCCCAAAAAACAGAAAAAATAGCCAAAATTAAAAAAAACCCCAAAAACAGGAAAAAATCGCCAAAATGAAAAAAAAATTGCTAATATGAAAAAAATCTCCAAAATAAAACAAGCCCCATAAACAGAAAAAAATCTCCAAAATGAAAAAAAAAATCGCCAAAAATGAAAAAAACTCCCAAAATAGGAAAAACTCGCCAAAATGGAAAAAGAATCGCCAAAAAAATCGCAAAAATGAAAAAACATCGCCAAAATGAAAAAAACCCCAAAATAAAAAAAAAATCGCAAAAATTAAAAAAAAATCGCCATAAGGAAAAAAATCTCCAAAATGAAAATAAACCCCCAAAAACAGAAAACAAAATCGCCAAAATGAGAAAAAAGCGACAAAACTGAAAAAAACTGCGCGAGTCAAAGTCGCACTTTACTGAATTTTTTAATATTAAATTAAATGAAACTAAGTTTTTTCTTATTTCGTTTTTGTTTCGTTCACTTAACAAATTTTATGTATTTTTTAAAAAACTAGATTGGTATCAATAATCAGACAAATTATGACTCCAGGTTTGGAAAACTTACACTTTTTGTGTTATGTAAAATAAATAGGTCTAAATTTTTTTTCTTTTTCTTTATAAATTGAATATATTTTATGCTTCTGAAAGAAAAGTTTGGCGTATGAAATTTGAAAAATGAAAATTACAGCGCCAAAGATGGAAACTTTAAAAAAATTATAAATTTTTTCACAAAACAAATATGTATGTATGTGTCTGTATACTATATATATGTACGTATGTTGGTAAAGGGTATATAAAATTCGGCACAGACGAATATAGCACTCTTACTTGTCATATCTTTTTTAGCCTTATCTTTTCTTGTTGTTTATATAAATTTTCACTTTTACTTGCACTTTGCAAAGCAAAAAAGCAAAACCTCAACGTCTGTGACTCAGACAATAATAGAGCCATTAAAACTGAAAAGCTGGTAATAAAATTTTATTAAATAAAACAAAACACAATAATAAATGTAATAATAGAAAAAACGGAGATAATAATATTTAATGAAAGTGACATGAGCATTGAACTTTTGTGGTGAAAAATAGAAATCCAAAGTAATAAATTGTTATAACAAGCAATTTAAATGAAGGTCATAAGATATAAAGATATTCATAAAATATGAGAAAATTACTGAGCTTCTCGATTTAAGCATCTGTTAAATTTTCTTAGTACAAGTACATACAATGTTTCAGCTATAGCGATTTTATTATTAGCACTTGACCCAGGAATTGTTTAATTCTACCAATAATTGTTATTTAAATATAGCAACGATATTTTATTTTAAAAAGGGAGAAATTTTATAATTGCCGAATATGAGCAAACGTTTTCTTTTGCTAAAAACAAAAGACTTAAGCAACGAACTTTCTTATAAAAATTAAATTTTTCGCCTTAATAAAATTTAATTTTTGAAACTCTCTTGTGAACTAATTCCGATTACACACTATGTCATTTTGTGACATCGCAATAGTGTGTACTAGCGGCAACGTTTATCATTTACGATATTTTTTGTTGTGTGGCTTTGCTTTTCATATAAAAAATACAATGCAAACGGCGTTGCACACATTTTGAAAATGACGCAACAAAATAATAACACAAGAAATGCACCATGACATTTCAATTCAACTCAATATTTTCTTGAGATATTTTTTCTTAACTTCGCTACTCTTATAAAGTCTTTATTTGTTACACTTTTAGACACGCAAAGTTTACTTTGCCATTTCTTGAGTTTGTTGGAGAGAAGGGAAAGTAGCTCCCATTCTCTTTTCCCTTCTCTCCTACAAACACAAAACTTTGCAAAGTAAGATTTGCGTGTGCAAAAGCCTTCTAAATTTAGCAATCACATTCTATTTTTAAAAGCGCGACAAATTTTATAAGTTTACAAAATGTTCTTGGACAAAAAAGACTTAAGCAATAAACTTTTTCTTTCGCTAAAAACAAAAGACTTAAGCAACGAACTTTCTATTATACAACAAGCATTCAGCTATGACATTTCAATTATACAATTTAATATTTTCTTCAAATATTTTTTGTTTAACTTCCCTGCTGTCATCATATATAAAGTCTTTGTTTGTTGTTATGCATTTTCGCTTAAAATATTTGTGTACACTTATCGGTAATCGTATATAATTAATAGGGCTGGCTGGCTGGATATGTATGGCATAAAATAAATACACTTAAGTCACGCTCAAAAATATTCAATCAAAATGGTAGATTGCCTGAATTAACAATTTCTTAAATTTTACTATTTCAGTTGAGTTTAACCATGTAGAGTTTTTTTTAGAAATTAATTTTTACATGAATGTATGACTTAATAATTGCTATTTAACTTTCACTTGACCAAATGCAGTTTAATTTTTTTGTTTTCATTTCTTTTCTTGCTGTTAGTCTTGTGCTACCTGACTGGGTTCAATTATGTTTCATTTTTCGTTTTTGATTTTTATATTAAAAGATGAGTAGATATTCATATAAGTTTTATTAAACTTACTGTATATTGTTGTTGTCCAAATGGCGTATATGCAGCCGATGTTAAGGCCTGACTTTGTGGCTGCTTACTTTCATTGCCTATAAATAAAATCTGTTCTTGATACGAGCCTGGACTGCCTGGCCCTGTTGGTAAGCTGCCGCGGCCAAAAGTTCGTGTATTTTGAAATTGGGAGGAGGATGGCACAAAACGATTTTGGGTATTTGGATTAGAGAAATAATAATCTGTAAATAAAATGAGAAAGCAATAAAATATTTTATTAAAGCATCATTTTATATTTTCTCACACATTTTTAAAGTAATTATATACATTTTGTTATCATAATTTGTTTAAAGTACTTTTCACATTCAATCGAATAATACACATGTAGTTTTTAACAGCTTAAGTCACTAAAGATCAAGTTTATATAATAAACCATAATATCAAGGGCCATGTATAACTTTTTGTTTTTTTGTTAAGTCATTATAAAAAAAAGCGAAAGTCAAACTTTCTTAACAAATAGCCTATTGAAATTTCATGATAAATTTGAACTAAAGTGAAATCTAATCTTTGAAATCAATATATAATTAAAGATGTGAGGGATTTTATAGCGTCATGTCTCATGTGTGTTGCAAGACTTTTACCTTGAAAAGTAAATAGCAGGTTAAAACCTCATATTAGCTTAAGTTTTTTTAGCATCAAAATACATTAATAGAATAAATAATAAAAATTTAGCTACTGACTCTAACCATTGCTTTATTTCATAAACATAAACAGTTGTTGACGAAGAACAATTTTGAGTGCAAAATTTTTCTTGAAAACAAAATACTAATCTTGGTGCCACTAACAAGCCTTTATTTGTTCTTTTAATGTCATTGGAAAAAATTTTTTCAATTAAAACCAAACAGCTGTACAAATGCCATTCAAAAGTCAGCCTGGTCATTGTATACTAAACCTTTTGTTTGGCAATTTGCTAAGACATGTCGTTATATCCTGTATAAGATATGCATAAATATATTTCCCTATTGCAATTAAACAATTTGTTTTCAACCTGATATAATTTACAGACATTATTTTTCTTTTTCTTGTAAAATATAAAAACAAAATTATTACCTTGTAACAAACTCGCACACGTGCTTGAAAGCATTTGTAATTTCTGCCGCACAGACGTAAAGCAATTCAATAAGCTTAAACAAACCATAAATAAATATAAGAAACATATTTTTACAAGCATTTATAGGCAATAGAGATATGGCTTATAAAATACTTTGTTAAATGTCATAGGAATTATGTTGTATATACACAATGAAATGAATCATATTTAACATACACTTATGCATTTTTTCCAAATTACTTACTACTACCACTTTATAGTTAAAAAAAAAATATTTTCAAACAATCAATGAAATTCTTGAAATCATTTGCACAAGCAAATACTTTCAAAAATATAAAATTATTTTTTTTTATTTGTTTTTGTGCTCAAAATACAAACGAAAACCGCTGAAATTCTTTTACATGAATCAATATTCGTAAAGTGTTTCAAGTAGAATTGACCTAAATTTTTTTTTTTTATTTTACTTTTACAAAGTAAAGTATTATACATATGTATATAGAATGCAAAAAATGTGTAGAATTAATTAAGGTGCGGTAAAAGTCATGTGGGCTGTGTAGAAACTTCTGAAGTGAACTGGCAATTTTTTTTTAATGAAATTTTCTCCTTTTAAGCTTAAAAGGTAAAACAACAACAACAATGTTTCTAGATTAATTTAATTTGGAAACATGCATATATGTACATATACATATAATTGTATATAAAATAAAATTTTTTGTGCAGGACTTCTCATGCGAAGCTTTTAAAATTTTAAATGAAATTCTATAAAATTTTGGCTCTAAGCTATTTTGTTGGATTAAAAACCAGATTTACTAAGAGAAAAAAATATATAAAATATGTGACCTATAAAACGAAAGACTTAAGACACAAACCTTATGGAAAATAAAATTAATATCGTAATATCGAGCCATAACCGTCGAAAAAGCTTAAACGAAATATTTTTTAACTTGATTTTTTGACGAAAATCGATTATTTACGAACGCAAAAAATCGATTTATGTCGAAAGATTTATTTCGAAAATCATGCCATGTCGCTTAAGCTTTTTTTTTTGCAGTTACGGGACAATATTGTCTTTCCAATATGGCGGATATTTAAATATAATAAAAATAGTGGGCCTTAAGTATTTAGTTTGCTTAAGAACTTAAGCCTTAATCCTAAAATACATTAGGAAATGGTCTTGCATCGTACCATTTTGCACATTCTACAATGCAAGGCCATTTACACGAGACTGTGAATTGGGCTATATTATAAAAAGTTTTATTAAATAAAATGCTAAAAAAAAATTTTTCTTTTAGTTGTCAAAGGAAAATTGTACGTTTGTGATAAAAAAAAATTAAAACTTAAAACGCAAACTTTATAGCGTAAGCATATTTTATTCAACGACTTGCGACACAAGCTTTTTATGGGAATATAACTGTAATTGTAGTAAGAAATCGTATTAAGTAAAGTGCTGCCAACTTTTTCTTTTTATAGTTGACTATTGAAGGAAAACTGTAAATTTGTGGAAAGAAACGAAAGACTTAGAACACAAACTTTATGGGGTAAACATATTTCAAATTCATATGCAATTAACAACTTGGCTAAAATATATTGTGCAACAACTTAAAATTGGCAAAATTAAACTACACCAAATTTAGCCTTTTGACGCCTTTTAATTTCATTTCGAAGGAAAAAAAATTTAAATTCGTTATAAAATAAATTATGTAATTTACCTTCTTTTATAATAAGGCCTCAGGTTAATTTGAAAATGTATGGCAATTAAATATAATCTGTCAAATTAATTTCACTAGCAATAAATATTTCTTGCTTGCTATAATTCTTACAAAAACAAATAACAAAGAATTGCCAAACATAAACTAAATTTTCGATTTTAACTATTCTTTTTGTTTTTTATTTCTTCTTTTAGATAATTTCAAATATCATAAGCTTCTCTAGTGAACCAGGTTTGTTGTTTGAAGATTTTTTTGTATTATATTTATAGTAAGATCTCTTTAATGTGAACTTGTTGGCATTTCCACTTGTTTTTGATATTTTGCTTGATTTTCTTGGTTTAAGTTAGTAATTTTCTTTGTTTTTGTTTTGTTTTTTTTTAACTCTCGAAACATGTTCTGCGACTTAAGCAGCAGCTAGTAACAAAATATTTTTTTTTTTTTTGGATTATTCCCTTGTTACAAATTTACAATGCTAATTATCGAATCAAGTAGTAGTTCTTTTTGAATTAACGATGCAAATGTAATTTAATTTATTTGTAATTTTTTGCAAATTCATATCAAACTGTCATTAATTTTATTACGTAATACTATGCGTTGCTATTTATTTTTTTACTACTCTCATTGAGTAGCAGTTTCTTTAGACACATTGTTTTTATCAAAATGTCATAATCATTTTTTTAATTATCAAGTTTAAAAATAGCATATTTTCTAAGGAAAAAAATATTTACTTGTAAAGCGAATGAAGGTTAGGCACTCAGTTGTAAGAGATAATGTTTGATTATAAAATAATCTTAAATTTTTGTAGTTTTTTTTTTTTTTTGGAAAATATTGCTCAAGAATTTGTTATGGAAGATTTATTTTTTTTTCATAAGCAAGTACATGCTTAATCTTAAATTCTTGTAAGTGCATTTTGATTCAAAGTCATGCCTCAAAAGCTGTCATGTTGATTATATATTTTTGAAGTTAGTTTTAATGGTACAAACTACAGTTTGTCAAATAAGAATATAATGGTGTGCAGGGTATTTATTTACCTGGGTCGACCACAATAATTTTTTTAATTTTAATAAGAAAAAAAGTAATACTTCTGATGACTAATTAAGCACTGGTCTGTTAAAACAGAACTGGCAGAGAGTGAATAATTTTAAAATACAGAAGCCCACACAAAGCATATGTAAATTATTTTTACATCTTTCATCCAACATATGCATCTATCAACTTGAAAAAAAAATATTTCATAATGACGTTACATGTCTGCAATTAATAAATAAAAAAAAATATTACAATGCAATTGTTTTCTTGTAAAATTTCGATAGTAAAATTAACGAAAATATTAACAGCTCTTACAAAACCAAACAAAATTTGTGATGAACAACCGTAATAAATAAATAATGATAAAGCATAAATTTTAAAACTCGAGAGTACATATTCATTTACATATGTAATATATCAGTATATATGTATAGGTATGTTAATGTTCATAATTTTTTATTAAAAAAATATTCAACAATATTTTAAAGATTTATGAGCCACTTGATTTGAATAAAGTACTAAGGCTTAAAATGAAGTGGAGTGCTTAAAGTAAAATATTTTCCTAGACAGATAAGCATTTAGTTATGTGTTTTTGGCGAATCTTCATCTTTGTACTCGTAACTCTTTCATTTAAGCATTTAGTGGATTAATATTAATCATACATATTTTTTCTCACACAATTTGCCTCAACAAAACTCTTTTCATCATATTGATTACATACTCGTATGCTTGCTTAATATTTTGTTTTATTATTATGTATTTCTATTTGTTAGCTTAATAGCTGCAATTTATTATAGTCTAATTTATCCCAATAAATAGCCTCAAGGTGTTGTTACACTAGTACCACCAAAACATTATTGTTTAAGCTAAATCGTGGCTAAGCTTGACTTGGCAAGAACTTAACAAAGCAAGATTATAAAATATAGTTTAAGCTGTCTTTTAACCATCAACAACAACAATAACAAAAATACAATAAATATGAAATACCAAAACAAAAACTTGTTATGCACAAAAGTTTAAAGTTTATATATTAATATGTATTAGAAAAGCCAAATAAACTAAGAAAAATGGGAGTGGTATAGCAAAAATACGAGTAACTATAAGATAACAATTCTTAAAAAAGAATTAAAAAAGTAAAATCTTATATTTGAATTTTTATTAAAAAAAAATATTATATCTTTTGTTTTTATTTCTCAGCGCTTGTAAAGTACAATTTTTATTACCAAAATCACCTCAACATACATTTATATAAACAACTAATAATAAAGAAGTTCATTACACTCTAAAGACACTACTGACCCAAAGAATTATGGGTACAAAATATGCACGTATACATACATACTTCTGATAAATCATCACCATTTGCTGTTTTTCTTTCCAACTTTGCTTTAACGTTAATTAAGGTATTTCCTTTTCATTTTATATCGTAAAACTCTAAAACCGCAAAATTTTATGAATTAACGAAAATTGTTCATAACCATTTTTTATTACTTTAATCATGATACCATGCTTAAATTTTTAAGAATTTTTATCAATTCTTATAGAGCAGGAAGGAAAAGTAACATTAAAACAAAAGACTTAAGATGCATACATGGTTACAAGAAAAGGAAAATATTGTGTGTGATTGGTATTGCCAGATTTATGACAAATTGTTGTCATTTATGATTAGTAAACTACTGCTCAAGCAGCAAGCCCTTACAAACTTCACCTGAGAAATCAGTGTTGCCAGGTTAGAGAGTTTCCTTATATATTTTTTTAGGTTTATTTCACTTTATGGGAGTGAGAAAAATTTATATTATCTGACTTCCTTACATTTGAGCAATTTGAAAATTGTATATCAATAAATAATTCATCTTAGATATATGTATATATATATATATATATATATGTATATATATGTACATATACATGTCTATATACGAGTATATACATATTTATGTATATACATACATATATAAAATCTTTGTGTGTACTTATTATTAACTCATGATCTTTGGAACTATAGGAGCTGTCGAGCTGAAGCTTTTAACAGATTCGGATCAATACAAGACAGGTTTTTGTTTTGTTTTTGACCCAACAAGTGATCATTGTGTAGACTAATTGATAGTTAAAAGAAATTAATTGAGGATAATTTGTTTGCTGGGCCCAGCTGGTATAAAATAAAATTGTTATCAAACTTTTCCGCAAAAAACCAATATTACAAGTTTAGCCAATTTATGTCCATAGTTACTTGGATTTGTTCCCTTAGGGGGCAAATTCTTGCAGTAAACTCTTTTAGATGAAACTTTAAAGAACGAAAATTTATATTTCATGTTTATCCTGCTGGATTTTATTTTTTTTTAAGAAAAAACTTCCTAGACAACGCTGGTCAAAACTAAATTAAGTACTCAAGGCATAATAGTTGATTAGCAATTTGAGGACGAAATGCCAGAAATCTACTGACTTTGCATCAGCAACTAAACTGGAGCTTAGACGAATGCATTCTGGACAGGGCCTAGCGAGGAAGAAATATACCTCATAAAGCTAAATTATCAAAGCAACACAAATAACGCAACACTCTGCTGAGATATCGGACACGTCGGAATGGAATAAAATAAAAATACGAACAAACTGGTCATGAGAAGTCTAACACACTCATGATCGAACCAGAACCTTCTAGTGGATAAGCATCGAATATAATCCCAGAAGATGTATCGATGGAGATCAAGAATATATTTGGATTAAGTCACACAAAGCTAATCTTGGGGCCTTTAACCAAAATCTTCTTGAAACTCTCATGTCCTATTGTCTTTTTCGCAGGTCCTTGCACGTTGAAAAAACAACTCCATAAGCTTTACATTGAGAGTAGCAAACGGTGGCCGATGTGTGATTATGATGATGAAACTCTAGAGAAAATTCTGAAGGACTCTGGAGCTATATAACACAATAAATACATCCGATTTTGCAAGCATTTGTTGGAAGATTAGGAATTAGAATCAATGGCAATCTTGAGATTTCTTATGAGAATAGGTCTACATAAGATGCTCTAGATAAGATGCTGGCAAGGGATACAGTAGATCTTATCTGTAGCAGTATCCTGTGTTTTCCATGAGACAATCCCTTTACCTCAAATATGCCCATAAGAAGATTACATTTCTGCCTGCCTGTTTGCTTTTCTACTTTAACAAAGGAAAACAAAGCTTTACGAAAACTAAATCAAGCGCAAAATCAACGCTTTAAGCACGATATTGAATGCTTACAAGGAGCATACGAGGGAAATGCGAGGATCCGAGGGGATTTTGTACCTTGAATTTTTTATAATTTGCTAACTCTAAAGGGAATAATATAAAACTCGGGAGAAACACAATCATTTCAAAATTCAATAAGAGGAAACTTAATATCAAATCAGCACCTGAAAATGTTGACTTCAGTTTAAATTTTAAATTTCCAGAAAACTTCTGCCTTATTAAATCAATACAGATTTCCATGCCAAGTTACACTTAAAATACAGTTTAATTATTATGTTTTTACAACGAAGTTAAATCTTTAAATAAATAGCTGCTAATGAGATGCATTTGCGACTCAAAAAGTGAATAGTTTGCCACATGATTTATTTTTAGATTCAAGTCACTAACTTAAAATATTAAAAAAAAAAATTAACAAGCAAACTTGGGTATAAAACTAAAATTATTATTTCCATACTAAATATTTCTGAAAAAAAACTTATAAAGATTCCTAAAACGTTTAACTTACTAGTGAGGAATAGTTTAAAAAACTTTAGCCTTACTTGTAAAACACGTTTTAACCTTTACCAAAAAAAAAACAAACCCCACCTTTAAAATAATAATTTAAATTCTAACACAATTTTCTTTTCATAACGTGTTACTTATTAATAAAAGAAATATACAAAAAACACCAGCTTTATTTACAATTATAAAATAATAATCAATCATATTTTGCAAGAAACAAAACTATAAATAATTTATTATTTCAAGGACTATTACCGCAAAATGTTTTGTGATTTCTAAACAAATGAAACAGGTTTTTATTCTTAATTTTTAAAAATAATAATGAGAAAGAAAAAGTTGAAAAGTGTTAAAAAAGAAATCAAACAAAATGTACGTACCACCCCCACGCAAAACAACAACTGTGTTAAACAAAAGCATTCCTTCCACTTAACTTTCAGCATTAAAATGAGTTTTGAGATTTATTGGCAAGCTTTTGATTAGCAATTATCGATTATATAGATTGTAAAATTTAAATAGTTGTTGCACGTTCTCTATTACCAGCAAACTAGAACCTGCTAAACGAGTTCAATAACAAAGAAACTTTAAACGTTTCAAGCCAAATTTATGGAAAAACACTAGCCGATCACATAAAATAACCCAGTAAAAAAAGACACTCCAAAAAAGTCATGAAAATGTAGAGTTTGCGATCTGGAAGTAGTGCAAATTTCGATCCGATCTAATGATTTTGACATAGGGTTGTCATTGCAAGAAGTTCTCTTTTTCGCTGCCTGGTCACCGAATTGGAAGCGATTTTAAGAAAAATTTCCTTTTATTGTGTTCTATGATAATATTTTCATCTAGGAAAAATTGCTAATAGTTACCTATTTTAACAATTAGTTTCTTTTTAAAGGAATTTAAACGCGAAACAGTAATTTAATGTAAATTTAAGCAAATAACTTTAAAATTTTAGACCAATTCTAGTTCATAAGTTTCTTCAAAAAAAATAATTTTTTTAAAAATTCTGGTGAGTAATCTCTAAAACTAGAGAGGAATTACAAGGTTTTGTATGACTAAAATAAACTTCTACTTGGTTTTCTGCTAACTATCGGTAAATTAAAAATATCGATTTTTTGGAAGCAATGAAAATGTACTTCCTTTAGAATGACTTCCAATTTTTTTACTGGGAATAAATAATTGTTAAATACAAGCAAATAAGCAATTATTAGTTAGCATAATTGTTAAGAACAAGAAATATTGCAGTAAATAATTAATTATACTCGTATATAAACAATATCATGGCCAAGCTTGAGATCAGAGTAAGCAAATGTAAAGCGGACACATGTACATATATGTTTGTTGTTGGGCTTAAACTTGACCAAAAGCTTGCAAAATTCCAAAAAAAAAATGTTACAGTGTGAAGCACATAAGTCTGTTGACAAGAAATAAAGCATTTGCTTTTCACATATTTTTTTAATAATCAAGGTATCATTTTTTTTTTTATTTTTAACCTTGACCTCGCAGCACATAAATTGCCATTAACCTAGCCATTGCTTGAAGCAGACTCAGTCATATATTCACGTCCAAAATCTTCAAAATCGTTATCAGTCTGACTCCTCGCATTTAATATTGGCTTTTTTATATCATCCTAATATTAGATTACAAGAATAATCGAATACATTTTAAAATTGATTCGGGTAGTCGAATAATTTTTATCAATAGTAAATCAATCGGTTAAAAGTTATTCGAATGAGAACTAAAATTTATTCGATTCCTTTAATCGTAAAATTTTTTGTCAATGGTAAATCAATCTCATATTTGTTTTTTTTAAATATTTCGATTAAAAGTTATTCGAATAAAAATTAAAATTTATACGATTAATTTATCCAAATATTTTTTGTTCATATTATTTATGATGTTTTTTTTTTTGCTTACTTCTAATAAAAAATAATTTTTAGTTTTTATATCATTTTAATATGTATTCGATTTATCGAATAATCGGATATATCTTAAAATGTATTCGAGTAGTCGAATAATTTTTTTTATAAAATTTTTAATCAATCTTTATTTGTTTAATTTGGATTTTTATGTTTCTTTGTATTTCGATTAAAAGTTATTCGAATAAAACTAATTCGTATACTTTAATCATATATTTTTTTTTTATATTTTATATAATAAAAAACTAAGCTATTACTATTTTTGATTTTTATATCATTTTAATATTCGATTTCTCGAATAATCGGATATATGTATCTTAAAATTTAGTTTTTGTCAATGGTAAATCAATCTAATATTTGTTGCTTTATTTGTATGCATTTTAGATTTTTCCTTGTACGTATTTCGATTAAAAGTTATTCGAATAAAAATTAAAATGTATTCGATTGCTCGCATCAAGTATTCTTTTTGTTTCATATTATTTATGATTTTTCTTTAGAGATTGCTGCTAATAAAAAATTAAGCTAATATTCGTTTTTTATTTTTATATTATTTTAATATTATTTTAATATTCGATTTCTCGAATAATCGAATAAACTTTAAAATTTATTCGAGTAGTTGTAAAATTTTTTTGTCAATGTTAAATCAATCTCATATTTGTTGCTTTATTTGTATGCATTTTAGATTTTTCCTTATACATATTTCGATTAAAAGTTATTCGAATAAAAATTAAAATGTATTCGATTGCTCCAATCAAGTATTGTTTATGATTTTTCTTTTGAGTTTACTGCTAATAAAAAATTAGCAAATATTAATTTTTTATTTTTATATAATTTTAATATTCGAGATCTCGAATAATCGGATGTATCATAAAAACTTATTAGAGTAGACGAATCATTTTTTTTTTGTCAATGGTGAATCAATCTAACATTCGTTGCTTTATTTGTAGTGTATATTTTTCTTGATAGATATTTCGACCAAAAGTTATTCGAATAAAAATTTGAATGTATTCGATTACTCGAATCAAGTATTGTTTTTGTTTCATATTATTTATGATTTTTCTTTTGAGATTGCTGCTAATTAAAAATTAAGTTAATATTAGATTTTTTTTAATATGTATCTTTTTTATCCGATTTCTCGAATAATCGTATGTATCATAAAAATTTATTAGATTAGTCGAATAATTTTTTTTATCAGTTGTAAATCAATCTAACATTAGTTGCTTTATTTGTAGTGTATATTTTTCTTGATAGATATTTCGACTAAAGGTTATTCGAATAAAAACTAAAATTTATTACTTTTCTTTTGAGCTTACTGCTAATAAAAAAAACTAAGCTTATATTAATTTTTTATTTTTATATCGTTTTATTAATCGATTTCTCAAATAATCGGATATATTTTAAAGTTTATTCGAGTAGTCGAACAATTTTTATCAATACAATCAATCTTAATTTGTTACTTTATTTGTATTTTTTATTTTTCTTTATATTTCCATTACAAGTTATTCGAATAAAAATTAAAATTTATTCGATTACTCGAATCAAATATTTTTTTCATATAAGAAATGTGAAAATAATAAATAAGTTTCACGCTTAATCGACTAAAAAAGAAAATTCCTTTAACCGAATAGATATGAAATTTATTCGATTAATAAATTGAATTTGTTATGAAAAATTATTTAATTTCTTTTGATTACTCGTAAAATTAATTAAAATAAATTTTGTGAAATTTTAAAAGTAAGAAAAGCGCTTAAATAAAATATGTCACCAAAACTAAATTGAATCGCTCAAATGCAAAAAAAAAAATTACAGAGTAAAAACGTCGCCGAAAAAACTAAAAAAATCGCCAAGAACCAAAAAATCGCCAAAAAACAGAAAAGAAAGCACCAAACTAAAAAAAATCGCTTAAACTAAAAAACAACCAAAAAATCCAAACCAAACAGTGAAAAAACTGCCAAAACAAAAAAGCGCATAGACTAAAAAAAATCGCTAAAAATAAAATTACCAAGAACCGAAAAAATCGCCAAAAAACTAAAAAAGCGGTAAAACCAAAAAAAAAAAACGCTAAAACAAACATTTTTTAAACAAAAATTGTGTACATCGGGTAAGATATTCGATATATACTTTATCATGTAAGATATTCGATTATATAGGCTAAAGTTCTTATAGTTTTGCATATGTAGTGTAATACATTTATTTTTAATTTCGGATAAATAAATTTTCGAAATATGTATAGTATAATTAATTCTGTTCGTGTATTCTTGAAAATTCTATAGCATTCTTAAATTCATTTGTTAATAAGCTAATGGTCTTACTATGTTAAAACTTATCTTTTTTCAAGCAATTAGCTGCAGAGCAGGGGAGTTGCTAAAAATTTGTAAAAAAAAATAAATTATACTTTACACTATTTAAGCGCATATTTTAGACGCTCTAATTGCTGATTTATTTCAGCAATTACATGCAGTGAAATAGCGATTGCAAATCTGCATAAATTAACAACTCAGACAGAAGAAAAAACCAGCTCAGCTCAAAAACGAACTAACGAATATTAAGAAAAAGTCAGGCACACACAAAAACTAACTACATACAAGCAAACAAGGCGTTAGATGGATGTACAAACATTACATACACATGTATCTTAAATAAATAACTAGTTGTTATAGCTATTAAACAAAAGTAAATTAAATGCAAGTAAATAAATACAAAATTTGTTATACATCGTAAAAAACGCAACTAGAAAACGAAAGACTTAAGCTACAAACTTGTTTATTATTAATAAAATGCAAGTATTTTTCAAAACTTTTATAAAAGGAAATCTTTCAAATTAGTTTTTAAGAAACATTCTTTTGAATAGCAGTTATTTAATTGAAACAACAAACATGTTTGATTAAAAGTTGTTTTCTTTTGCTTTTTTTTTCAATGAAACATTCAAGTCTTTGTCTTGTTCATTTGTAAAATAAAACAATTCAAGGTCTTTTTTGCGTGTCTTTCTGAATATGATAAGTGACTACTGGTAAAGTGTCCTTCTTGAGTGGTTACAAAAAATAAACATTAATACAATAACAACAACAACAACAGCAACAACAACAAAAGCTTTTGCTCTCATTAATAAAACTAGACAAGGATTGTCTAGATTTATCAACATCAACTGTGTTTGGCATGACTTGCCTTAAAGAAGTACGCACTTAGTTTTAAACTTTTAAAAGTTCCAAGTTTTCAAGTTCCTGTTACTCAAGTCTGTCAGTGTCTGTTACTGCAACTTTTTTTTCCATAAGCACATAAAATTCCCGTTGCATTTGTCAGCGGTGTTGTGCTGTTTTTTTTTCGAAACATTATCATTAATTTTGTATCTCTTTTTATTTTATTTTTATTTTTATATCTTTTGCCTTTATGTTTAATATGTACGTAGCTGTAAAGTGAGTTTTTATCAGTTACTACACATTTGGTATTCAACAAGGGACATGGTTACCAAGTTGTTACTGCTTATTGTTTGAGGAATAAAGAATGATTGCAGTTGGCATATTGTTTTAAGCTGCTTTTGCTTTTTGGCAACAAATGAAACTTTAAAAAATTGTTATGGCTTGAGCTTGATTTTTTTCCTCAGATGCACTGTTAACTTTCAAGGATAACCAGAAAAGGTTAAGGAATATTTATTAAATAATGAGAAAATAATAGCTTTGTTTCAAGTTTGTGAAGGCAGGCTTGTTTTAATAAATTAATTAAGATAAATACTCGTATATAAGGAAGGGCCATGTTAATAAAAATAATAGCGGAAATCACTCTTGGTTGCAAAATGCTGGTGCAAATATTGCAGTTGTATTAAATATACAATACATTATAGCATATCATATGAAATTAAAATTTCCTACACAAAAAATTATTGCAGGCTGGAAAGTGCAACGCTGAAACAGCTGTGCTTTTTGTATCGTTTACAAGCTCCCTTGCTGGCAAAGTTTCAAGGCGGAAGCGCCGCCACGAAAACTGCCGCCGCACACTAAAATTATGTTAATCTGAGAATGTTCAATGAAAACTACTAAAATGTATAAAAAAAAGGTTAAAGTTTAAACTGCAGGTGTACATATGAGTAATAAAATGAGTGAAAAGCTTAGCGACGGCGTTGACATTCAAATATCAGTGGCGGCCTAGCTTATGTCGGCTTTATTTGTTTATTGTTTATTTCCAATTTCAAGTCAAGTTTGTCTGTGTTCAGACAATGCAAGAAGTCTTACTGACAAAATTGCTACTTTACAAAGGGAGAGGGATGAGGGGAAAATAAACTAGTACTCAGCTTCAAGTACACTATCAATCAGGGCTGTCAGATATGTCGATTTTTCACGTGGCAATTTTTCAACTTGTTTGGCGTCCAAATTTTTGATTTGGCGACATGGCGATTTTTCTGGTGATAAATAAATATGTTGAGTATTTTTTTCAAAAATGAACTTCAAAATTTTTATAATTAAGGGAAGTACTTTGTTGAAAGAGTATTAAAAAAAAAATAAGCAAACAAGAAATTAAAAAAATACGAATTTGTTGGTTTTTCTTTTAGGGCATTTACAACTGCACGAAATCTAGCAGATTTTAACTAAAATCTTTTTGACATTTATCAAGATTTTTTATCCATAACAAAGCCCATTAACTGAAAAACTTCCAAGACTACAACCAAACAACTGCAATGTAGCCAATTCACACACCTTTTTAAGCAGACCGTAGCTAATTCAATCATCTTTTATATAAATCTATTGTACAGAGTAGTAAAAATAAAATAAAAATATTAAAAATATTATTTTGATTAGATTTCTCACAAATCTACTGACAAATTAGATTTTGCTTTGTATGGGAAATTTAGTAAAAAGCAGCTAGATTTAGCTCGAAATCTCGTAAGTATTAGATTTCGAGAGCATGTTAATGCCCTATTATATTTATCATTGTCATTAAAATTGTTCGCATTTGGACAAGAAAAACTTACAAGAAATAATTTTTTGGCAATTTAGTTTGTATTTAAACTATTTTACTATTAATTTATAGGCCATTTACATTGTTTCGAAATCTAGTACTTACGTGACTTCGAGCTAGATTTACTGGATTCCTCATAAAAAATGAAATATAATTTGTCCTGTACAACATTTTTATATAAAAGGTGAGTGAACTAGCTTCAAAATGGTCTATTGAAGGTGTGTGAATTAGCTAAGTCGGTAATTTTGGGTTTCAGTTTAAGACAAAATTTTATCCGAAGGATTTTGTCCTGGATACGAAATCTTGAAAAATGTCCAGAAAAGCTTAAGTGTAAACGATATAGATTTCGATAAAGATTTCAAATCAAATCTACTAAATTTCGAGGCAATGTTAATGCAGTATTAGTATAAACATTTATATTAAAAAAAGTATTATTTATTATCAAACATACATATATTAAGAAAACTACATCAAATTGATTTTGGCGAAATAAGTCGGAAGAAATCTGACAACCCTACTGTCAATATGTTGTCCTCTCAACAACATCCGACCAAGCCATACTTGAAACTGCACACAGCGAACTCAAGATAACAACGTTTATTAACGATTTTATTTATACGAATTTATTTACACGCTTGATGGTGTATTTGATCGTCTGCAGGTCCCATAAGATCTGTAGTTTCTGAACGCCAAAAGTAGTTCAAAGAAGAATAATATAGAATAGCGTGGTATAGAAAATTATCTTTTAACTCTGTATGATATTTTTTAATGTACTTGAACTGTTGCTTATTTTATACTAATAGGAAGATTTTGTAAAAACGTTTCGTTTCAAACGTTTCAAATTTGTATGAAAAACAACGAGAATACGATTAAAAAAATATGTTTTCTATACAAATTTCAAAATGAAGAAAGCGTTAGTATTTATACAAGTTACCCTTAAGATTCCATTCAGTTTTTTTTAACAACTTGCCTCTAATAATAAAAAAAAAATTATTATTGATATTGCACACAAAGAATTCAAGAAACAAGAACTACGAAAAAACATAAATTTAACGATACTAATATACATAAGCACGCTTGATGGTTTATTTGATCGTTTGCAGGGCCCATAAGACCTGTTTTGTTTAAAGGCCGAATGTAGTTCAAAGAAGTTTAAAAAAGAACACAGATTTTGTTAAACGTTTAGCAACAACAATCACGCTTGGTAGCATAAAATAATTGCATACACCCTAAGGTTGGCTGATATGTAACGAGAAGTGATTTCCGCTAATAGCTATATTTGATTTATAAAAGGTTTATTAAATGAATTTAGGGTCGCAACAATTGTTTTCCATTGTATTATATCATTAGACAACAATTTCATCTCACTCCAGAAAACACCATGCTCATGCAACTCGTTCTCAATTTAACGTCTCCTAGTATTGGCAGATCTGCCAGGTTTCCTAGAACCTTGGGGGTTATATTCGACGGATTGTCTAGTTAAATCGTTATCTGGCTTTCTCATTGTGTGTCCCAGCCAACCAAACTTACGCGATCGTATGCTTAAACCCAAAAGAACCTGATTTGTTATATCCCACAAATCTTTATTTGATATCGTGGCTGCCCAGGATATTCTAAGTATACGACTGAGGCAACGGTTTACAAAAGCTTGTGGCCTCGATATATTCCATGTTTCACAATAAATAGTACATTTTAAAAAGTTTTTTAATGAGGAAATGATATATTATACTGATATTTTGATAAGAATATTTTTAATTTTTCTAGCTTTCCCCATCAATATATTTCAATTAAATTTTTTTGTGTCTTTCTCCCCATCAAATTCGAGTAAGGTGATGAAAATAAACGTTTAAGAAAACTTTTTTTTGGAGTTTAGTACAAGAACCAAAAACCTTGTTAACGACCTTAAATGAAACCATAACACAACACTACAGGAAAATGTTTATTAAAATAATTCTTTTTAGCAAAGCGAAAATGTACAACAACAAAAACCAATAAACATTAAACCTGACCCTCTTTTTTGGCCAAGAAAAACATCAATGCATAGAATTTATTTATAAACTTCAAAACACACAATGCACTTGATGTTTTTTTTTCTTTTTTTTTTTTTTTTTTTTGGTGCAAATACCAAATATTTACGTTCATATATAACCCTGTTATTTTTATGTTTTCTATGCTTTTGCCACAATTTCAATACAAAATCTTAACCTTTTAACAATTTCCGTTCTAAACTCAGCACTTTGCAACCGGTCAAAAATTACGTGAATAAGCAACGAAAAAAAATACTCGCAACATACTCGTACAACAACATGTATTAAAAACGGAGTTTCTTTTTTATATTGTATTTCGTTGATTTCAATTTGTATGGCTTTTATAACAAAGTGTTGATAATTTTTATGTTTAATCCTACATCCACATAATTATAGCAAATAATCAAATTGAAAATGAAACGAAATCCAATTGGCCACAAAATTGCAAACATCCGGTTTAACATTTGTTTAAGTGCACATGAATAAATATACAGCCAAAGACTGATAATAAAAAAAACAGTTGTATTTCAAAAATAAAAGAAACGGACTTGATTGAAGTTTGAGCGATGAGGAGGCTAAAATCAAGTGCCTTACAAAAAAAAGTACTTTATGGTCTTTTGTCTGATTGGTGGTATGAAAATAACATTCAAGCCCTGATATAATTTGCAATAAATTTGAGAATGCAATAAACTTGAGCCTGATTCACATTTGTACTAGATTTCAATAAAGTGTCTTTCAAAATGAATGTTGTCTCTTTGTGTGGTTTAAGTAGGCTAATGTTTGTATTTTAAGTAGACTTGGATCGATGTCCTTCAGTATATCGTTTTTGACACAAACGTATGATTAAACTAGCTACGTCTAAACATACATACACTGATATTTGCATTTGGGGTAGACAGCTTTGAAAGCTCTTACAATTTATTCTTGTTTTTTTTGCAAAGTTACCAGCAAATATTGTTTGTTTGAAAAGTAAGCCGAGATCTGATTAGCTGTTGTGCACTCGTCGGTGTGAAAGCATAAAGCTCTTTTATAAAAGCTCGCACATTGTGCATATAACCTGGACGCAGCAATTTTTCTTTTTTTTTAAGAGAAGTAACACTCAGGCAATGCATGTTTACTACTATTACTTGGTGGTTAGGAAAGGGATAGTGACAGATAAGACAGCTGGTTAAGGAAGAGATAGAGGAAAGCTTCATTATTTTACAAATCAGTTTTTGGCACTTTTTTTTAATTATGCAGTGTTGCAGCGCCTCTGGTGTCAATGAGGCGTATTAAATTGTCAAAGCTGTGTTTAGTAGCCATTTTATTTGTTGTTTTACATCGCCAATGATTCTGCTACACAATACAAACGAAGGAGGGCAATCTGATGTTACATTAGGATTAGTTTAAACCCGTGTAAATTATATGAGTTTGATCATTGGTTTGTGTCAAAAACGAGCTACTGAAAGAGTTCGATCCAAGTTTAATTTTAAATTAAAATTGGTAAATTACATGTGATAATATTTTAAGCAACAAATAACACCAAAGAAGCCTGCTATACATTCATGAGCAGCTTTCTTGTGCTGGGTCTAGTTTGTGTGGTTTCAGTTGATGCAATTTTGGTACTCATACGAGTATATATACATACTTTTCAGTGAAATTCAAATTTTTTTTTATTTGTTGTATTAGAATTTGTTCAATAAACTTTTTTATGAAAGTTCAAATAATTTACAACAGTCTTTCCATTTTTAGTTGTTCTTTACTAATTACTGTTACACATGCTAGTTAATTTGTTTATTTTTTTACCATTTGGACATTAGGAAATTGCAAAACTTCTCCAGGAAATGGTAATACACTGAATCAAAATAATAAGATTTGTGTAATAAAACTGATATTTATATCTACTAACGCAACAAATGCTAATGCCCGCGTTTGTCAAATCGTATCGTGCTGTTGAGCATCAGCTGACAAAATCCGTATTTATTTAATAAACATGTTGATGCTTATGGAAAATGTATTGGCCACATTTGCTACTTAAAAATCTGCAGAAAATTAATTTTTACATAGCAAACGTCAACTTCTAGCTTAAATACATACATACATACACACCTAGAAAGCAGAGATAAATATAATAACAGCTGACACATTCGCTGGCAACCTCACGTTTTTACTAACTAACATCCCCAACTTAACCGATACAACAACTTCAAAGTAAGACGATAAGATTTCACTAACAAAGGATTGGGATAAGTTAAATTTTTTTTATACAATATTAGCATATTTGAAAAAAATCTTAAAAAAAAATTTAAATTTTTTACGAACTATTTTTCGTCGCTGCCTGTATTCGTGTGTTTGCTATTAAGTGTTTTGTTATTTTAGCACCAGTGGATATAAGTTGTTGACGTTTAATGCATTTGTTCAAGCGTTTATTTTTTATTTAACAGATAAACAGCTAAGCTAAAGATTTGGGGCTAGATATATTTATAAATATTGCTTGCGAAATGATTTATGACAAAGATACAACAAGTTTGAGGTGCCATCAATATAATAAAGACACTATGATGGAAGAAATATTATAAAAGAAACTATTTTTGAAGTATAGTTATACCAACAGATAACTTAAACAAAATAAAATTTAAAATAATCTTTAAGAAAGATATTAAAACTTAATGACAATTAATTAGTTATAAGATAATTTTTCATTAGTGTTTTATTTTTGGGAATTGCTACAATTTAAGTTTTAACGTTTATTAACGCACTAGTATTCCCAAATTATTATTTTACTTAATTAGTAAAATAACTTTTTTATTAAAAATACATTTAAATTGATTATTGAGGGGTTTAGCTGGATCCTATGCGCATTTCACTGTTGCTAATGCAGATCATCAGGGAACCTTTACCCAAAAATCTTAGAACAACTAGAGTTATTATGTTATAAACTTTCATTTAAACAAATGAGAAGTTCAACAAATAACAAAGTTGAAACAAGAACACAATAATCAACATGTTTTTTATTTTCTTACTTTACTACATTGGCTGACTTTTTTTCAGCTCTAGTTGTAGTTGTAAAAAGTATGTAAATTTTTCTTTTGCAAAAATCTCTGAAGGCAGGAATTTATATCAGAAAAAAAATTCAAGTAATTCAAAGTTATTCTTAGTCTGCTTTCAAAACATTTGTTATTCATTCATTTTAGTAAAAATTCTTTCACATAAACACACCTCTCTTCATTAAAACAAATACTAAGCAAAGCTTTTAC
The DNA here is from genome assembly GCA_944452675.1 of Tachina lurida. Taxonomy (NCBI): domain Eukaryota; kingdom Metazoa; phylum Arthropoda; class Insecta; order Diptera; family Tachinidae; genus Tachina; species Tachina lurida. The sequence goes on from OX101756.1 coordinate 10,579,720, forward strand.
ACCAAAATAAGAAACGTGAAGGAACGTCACTGCATCAACATGCCAAGCATTATTTACAAAACGTAAACTAAAATAAAATGACATTTAAAAAAAGTCAGCCATAGTTATTTTAACCAAAAAATATTGCACACCAAGCAATACATGCACAAAAATGACTAATAAAGTTTGAAAGAAAAGCAACAACAATAAACAATAAAAATATTTAAAAAAAAGAATTTTTAACGCAAATGTTAAATTGCTTGTGCCAAGACTATACAAAAAAAATATATACAATACTTCTTAAGATTAATGTGAAAAAAAATTATAAACCCCTATATACATACATACATATATATATATATATGTACATGTGTATGTAATTATGTATGTGTACCCTTTAAGCTTAGCAAAGACACAAACCCTTTATTTACTACTAGAGCCTGCATTTAAACATCTTTGACGTTTTAAATTTTACATAAATGCAAATTTATGCTACTTTTTGGCTTAATAATTTTTTAAAGCTATTTTTTTAACATAAGAGTATACATATATTTTTTCCAAGCAATAACACCCATGCATTATGCATTAAGTAAGTGGAACAAAATTTATTTACAACCTCCTCCAAAATACTTGAGACGCTCAAAGAAAAATAAAGAATAAAGAAAACTTAAAAAATATGCAAATATAAGAAATTAAACAGTTATAACAACATGATTTACAGTGAATGACATTACAATGGAAACTCTTTACAGTAACTTAAACATGTATATTTTCAAAATTGATTGATTGATGGCGGCTGTAATACAGACAATTATAAAATTAATCTTGAAATATTACGAAAAAAAAACCTTTGGTATAAAAAAATTTAAATAAAAGTTATTTCCAACAAAACCAAAGACTCAAGACAGCAGCTACTTTAATCATTATACCAAAAACTTTGTTACAAAATACATTTCATATAAATTTCCGGATAATTTATTTTTAAAAGCCCAGCAAACAAATAGCTTTCGCAATTAAATATATTATCATAATCAGCCGTGTAAATTAAATAACTAACACTGTTAACTGGCCTAAAACACCAATTTAGGGTACAATGCCTTGTCTATTTTAGCATAAATAAGAAATTTGGAAATAAAGCCTTGTAAAATTCTTAAGAGTTATACATGAAATAATAAATTATTATTAAAATGTTCCAAAAGCTTAATAGTTTTTATACTTATACTCCTTGTTACAAAATCTATCTAATTTTAAGATAAAATGCAGTCAACTAAGCAACATATTGGCCAGTTTCAAGTAACAGTAGATTTACACTATATAAATAAAATGAGTTACTAAATATAAAATTAATAACATCATTAAAATATTGAGCAGCTAATACACGCAAAGAAAAAATATTGTTGAGGTAACAATAATCAAACAGCAACATACTATGATTGAATTATATGGTTGCAGTCAAATCATATTATTGTCAACGGAAAAGCAAAGTTTAAATAATATTATTTTCTGAGTTAATAATAATATTATCTACAAAAACAATTAACTTTGTTATACCTAATCTTATTATTGTAAATAAGACAACACTATTGTTAGATGTGACTAAAATATAATTGAGACTTACCATACCATGTTCTAATATTATAATAATATTGTTCAATACGACCATAGTATTATATTATGTAATAATAATATTTTGTTTTTTAATCATATATTTATTGGCAAATCTTTTGTTTAAAACAGCTGTGCGGTAAATCCGAAATAAAAATAAATTAATATATATTAATTTAAGGGAAGGGAGTCATAAGCGACTCATCTATGATCAGAAATCACGCCAAATGCTAGCTGGGATTGTTGAAATAAAATGTACGTATGTATGTATAGAAATGTATACTTACATATACATATGTGTATACACGAAATACAGACACATCTGTATAAAGAGATTAAAGAGATTTACATACATATATATGTACATATTATTTTTATTTATCTACCCTTTTGTTTATACTTTTTTTATTTATTTAACACTACCGATAGCTTACAAACGAAACACTGAACTGACAGAAGATGTTTCTGAAAAAGATTTTTTTGAAAACTTAACATAGTATGGTTGTGGATAACATTATATTGTTATTTACATCATATTATTTTTACACAATAATACAAATTATATTCTAGTCATAAATGTTTAACAAAACTATATTGTTAAACTCTAACCATATCGCACTTTCTATTAATATAATAATGTAATTATTAAATTCAAACATTACCGTGTTTATCGTAACGAAATTAATGTTTAAAATAACAATAACTAGTTTTCAACGACCAGACATTTGTTTCAGAGAACATAATATTGTTTTCTCAACCATTTTACAACCATATCTTTTCTTTGCGTGTACCAACAACATAGTGTCTTTATTGGCAAAAATCTGTACATCATCATCATCATCGTCATTACTGCCTGCCACCACCATGATCATCATCTCATGGTGTTATTAACTAAGCCTCATATCGCCTTTAATATTGTTTTTAAATAAATTGCCTTAAACAAGTAAACAAATAAGAAAATCTAAAATAAATCTGCTTAAAAAGTCAAAGTTACAATAGCAACAAACTCTGCAAAGGAGACCCCAGAAAAGTAAAAAAAGAGCAAAGAGAAATATAATTTATTTAAAGATTATTTTGTCTACGCTATTATATTTAATAATGGCATTAGACATTGCAATATGTATTTGTTTTGTATTCCTCTTCATTTACATGTTCTTCTTACATATATTTTGTTTTGGTATTGTACTGTAATTGTTGATGATTAACATTAAAGACAAAAACATATTAACAACAATAGCAAAATGTGCATAAAAGTAAATATTCAATAAAATTAAACAAACAACTTTGCTGCCAATGCTGGCTGACTAGCTGGCTAGCTGGCTAGCTTAGCTGGCTGACAGTCTGACTAGCTGACAGTATAGCTGACTTATTATTAAATTATCTTATGTTGCTTTTGGTGTCTTGCGCTATTTGTGGTACAAGAGGAGTACGTGTATGTTGTTTGTTTATGATCATAATGATGATGTTTTCAAAATGAAAGTGGGTCATTCACAGCATACAAACACTTTATTTGCCAACCGCCACCAACAACATTGTCTAGGTGTTCAAAAATCCATTTGACTGGAAACAATATTTTTTAATACAAACTTTTTGTAATAGCTTGTGGCTTTGCAGGCATTTTCATAAAATGTTTTCTTTATTTTGCGCATCTTTAAAATAAATCAAATCTGTTTGGCTTATTTAAATTGATATTTTCTTAGTTTTAATTTAAATTTTCTTTGATTTCAATTCAATTCAATTCAATAGTGTCATTACAAGGTGAAGTTATTATTATAAAAGCTTGATAGTTTAAAAATAAAAAAGAAAAAGTCAAAATCCAATCAAAAATATATTTAATACTAGCTTTTACCGGCGCTGTAAAATAAGCCTCAATAAAATAAAACCCAAACAAATTAAATAAGTCCCAAGAGAAAATTTATTAAAAAAAACACGCAATACAAATGAAATAAGGCCCAATTAAAAAACTTAATGATATAAAACTGGAGATTAAATAAAGTTCAAAAAAATTAATTAAAGTCCAACCAAATAAAGTCCAATTAAAAATTATTTAATTTTATTCGGAATTATTTCATTTTCTTATTTGAGCGTTATTTCTTTGGGCCTTATTTCATAGCTCCGCTTTTACCCGCGGCTCCGCTTGCGTTGATCTGTTAAAAGAAAAATACATAATTGGCTAAATAATGAAAACCGAAACGAAAATTACCCTAACCAGCCCAAAATATGCTTTTCGACAAAAATCCGTGCCAAATATAAAAAACCGGTTCCGAACCGAATAAAATATATTCTAATGTAACTTTCCATTGATGAAATAATTTTTAAAATCAGTTTTTAGCAGTTTGGGCGTAAGAGCGTAACAAACAAATGAACTCATTTTCACATTTATAATATTACTGGCTTTTATCCGCGACTCCGCTCGCGTTGATCTGTTTAAAAAATACATAAAACTGGTTAAAGAATCAAACCCGGAACGAAAATTACCCTTATCAGTCCAAAAGTATGTTTTTCGGAAAAAATTCGTACGAAATGTAAAAAACCGGTTCTGAACCGGATTGTAATGTAACTTTTCATTGCAACCAAATTCACTTTCACATTGATAATATCGTGCCATAAACGCCAAAAAAGCTTAAGCGACATAATTTTCGATCTAAATTTTTTTAACGAAAATCGATTAATCGCGATCGTAAATAATAAATTTTCGTAAAAAACGATGTCCAAAAAAATGTGTCGGTTGAGCCAGTTTGGCGCTTATGGCTCGATATTAGTAAGGATGGATGAAAGGCGCTTTGAGACAAGGCCCAAAGAAATAACGCACAAATAAGAAATGAAATAAGCATTAATGCTTTTTTTATGTAGCGGTTACGCTTTTTTTTTTGGCAAATCTTTTCAAAGTGTGACCGTATCATTAAAATGTAAAATTAAGCAAGTTTGGAAAGACCAGAAGACACCATGTAATGATTTATTATTAGGCAATCAACAAATTAATTAAGGCGTTGTACTAGGGGAAGTTGTTTCAAAAGATAAAGATAAACATTGTTTTGACTTTTCAGGCAAGACAAAGTGTAACACTCATTGTTTTGAGCAGCCCTTTTAAAAAAATTATTTATGTAAGTACATAGTTTTCTTTGCAAGCTGTGAAACCAGCTTAACCCCATTTACTAGAACGATATAATGTTATGTTTTTTTTTTCTTCCAAGGAGTGCTACTGCAAACGACTTGATTTACCACATTTTTTCTATGCTAATTTGCAATTGTAATAAGCAGCAAATAAAATAACAGAAAATAAAGTAAATCATGATTTCTAGTTTCAAAACCAAGCCACCAATACATGAGAAAAAAAATAGCTTGATAGCATATGAACTATTTAAGAAATAATATTTAATTAAAGCTTTTGCTTTTGTCACAAACTTGTATCAAGCCATGCTTTACTAAGCTGGCGACTTAAGTCTTTTGTTTTGATATTCTATTTATTTCTGTGGTATTGGTATCTTTTTTTTAATGGCTTAATAAAGGAGTTCCCTTTTTAGAATAATTTATTAAGCTTAAAAGCTTTAAATAAGTTATTATTGTTATGATATAAAAATAAATATGGACGATGAATGTATTTGTATGTACAAATACTTTTTCATTTTTTATATTTTGTGAAAGAAATTTATTTTGCATTAGTTGAGAGTAAAAGCAAATAAAAAAATTGTCTTTAATTAAATTGTATTTAACATAAATATTTCTTGAATTATTTTTTTTAAATTTATTTTTTAATATTTTTCATATTTATCTGTGGTGTGCGCTTTAGTTTGCCCAAAACCACAGTTTGAATTCTTTGGTATTTCCTTTTCTTTTATTTATAAAATATTTCGCAACTTAATGATTTATTATCCAAATATATTTACATATATTTTTGCTTTTAGCTTATAGCAGTGACATAATAGATTAATATTTGTTATTATGATTATTTAATTTTTGTGGATTTCAATTGGAATTTAAAAATTTCAACAAAACGTGCTTTGACAAAATTTTAGTTTGTTTTGATAAGATTTTGATTTGGTGTTTTGGATTGAAGCATTGAAAAGGAATGTATTGTAATCAAACAACATAATACAACAATAGTTGAAAGAAAGATTTCATAAAAACCTAATGAGCAGAAGAAGAGAGAAGTCAAGTAGAAGTAGAAGAGCTTCTATAGGTGTGAAATTCACCAATTTTCCGACCGCAAAACTCTACAATAAGTGCAAGACTTTTTGAATTTCTAGCCTTTTAGCTACAAGGACATTATTGCTGATGTAAACATCCAACTGTTAGTTGACTCCTGTCCAAATTTGAACAAGCTGCATAATTTAGTTTATGTTTGATAGTTATTGATAGCATACTAGCACGTGATTTGAGAAGAATATCGAAGGCCCTAACTCAAATAATTGTAACTTTACAGGAGAAGGTACAACACATTACAAACTGTAATATTCACAATGTAAATTTTTTTTGTAAAACTGCTTGTACAAGCTTTATTTTTTAAACTATTGCAATATAGTTTTGTGAGCAGGTGTATTTGTGTGAAATGTATTGGAATCACTGAAAAATTCAATTTCGTAAAAAACACGAGTAAGGGCCTTTCTACCTGAGACCATTGATATGGGAAAAAGCAAATTTCGGGTGCTCGTTAATCATTATTTTTTGGAGAAAAAGCCATTGCTCAAACCGAGACTATTCTTGATAAATACTATGGGCTCTCTTCACCATCAACTTCAAAAATAAAAAAAACTTTATTTACTGTTGTTGGATGAACGTTCTGGACGCTCCGTTAAGGTCTTTACAGCCGAAACAATAAAAAAGAATTCACGATATTGACCGATCAAAGATTGAAAGTGGGAGGGGCTTCTGAGTTGGCTCAGTGGTATCAATTCGAATCAGTTCACTGGGTGCACTGGGCGTGGGTGTAGCCACTTTTATTAAATGTTAAACTATATTGCCATAAGCAAGCAATGCGCAAAATAGCAATCGGTTGTGTAAAAATATTATAAAAAATTGTCGCAAAAAATCTGCTGAGTATAAATCAAGTTACATGAAAAATAAAAAAAAATTGAAGAAAGTATTTTTTGGACTTCGTTTTTGGACGAAAATTTATTATTTACGATCGAAAACAATCGATTTTAGTTAAAAAAAAAGTTCAAAAATTACTTCGCTTAAGCTTTTTTCCCGGTTAGGGCACGATATAATCCACCAATGTTTATAAATTTGAAACTTTTTATGAAATTAAAAAAAAACCAAAAAATAAGCATTTTACAAAATATTAAAACAATGTATTCTATATGTACGACGAAATAAAAGGAATTAATATGCAAGCCTTTTTTTACTTTTTTTTACATTTAAAAACAAAAGACTTAAGCAACAAACCTTTTTGTAAATATGTTTGTTTCTTAAGCAACATTTTTGCTGTTTTAAAACTTTTGTGTTTATGTTACTAGCAAAAAGTTAAAAACAATAAACATTCTCCATTCGAAAATGTTTTTTTATTTATTTTTAACATTAACTAATACTTAATTAACACTATGATGATGTTACCAAGTTAAACAAATTACTTAAATAATAAAAAAAATGTATGCTAATATAATCATGGTTATGTCCAAGAAAGCTTTGTGCAGTTTGAAATTTGTTTATTTTATTCATTGATACTATACGATATATTTTTAAATATTGCTTCAGAGATAAGAGGGATAAAAGAGACAAACAGGTATAAGGAACCACAAAAGTTTAAAATTTAAAACCAAGTGTATATGTCTTAATTATGTTAATTGGTATGAAGGGGATATCATATCTTTTTATAATAATATAAAACAAATGCTAACGGCCATAATAAAAGAAACAAGTTTGTCAAATAAAATATTTCTGTGGAAACATTTATAATTTGCTTTAAAAATAAATATACTTTTTTATATGTTACTAGTATTTAAATTTAGGACAACTTTTTCCTCAGATTTATGTACATATATTCTACAAGTCACACTAAGTTTTATAAGTGATTTCGTAATTTTTGCTCAATGTCTAATAAAGTACATAAATGTATGTATACATTCCTTTATATTATGTATACCCTTCACTGCAGGTGCATATGTCTATGGTTTATAAGTAAGTGTTTCTTTTTAGGGTTCCGTACACCAAAGGTGAAAATGGAACCCTATTGTTTTCGCTACGCTGTCCGTCTGTCCGTCTGTCCGTCTGTCCGTCTGTCCGTCTGTCCGTCTGTCCGTCTGTCCGTCCGTCCGTCTGTCCGTCACAGGGTATTTTCTCGAGAACCGTAAGAGCTACGGACCTGAAATTTGGACACAGTGTGTAGACCCTTGGCCGCTACAACAACAAATACATGAGAGTTGGAAATTAAAGGGTGTGCCAAAACGAGCAATGAAAAATGATAAAATCCCATGTAATATACATACAATTGTATGTATGTATGTATATTACATGGGACCCTTGGCCGCTACAACAACAAATACATGAGAGTTGGAAATTAAAGGGTGTGCCAAAACGAGCAACGAAAAATTTTAAAATCCCATGTAATATACATACAATTGTATGTATGTATGTATATTACATGGGACCCTTGGCCGCTACAACAACAAATACATGAGAGTTGGAAATTAAAGGGTGTGCCAAAACGAGCAACGAAAAATTTTAAAATCCCATGTAATATACATACAATTGTATGTATATTACATGGAATCCTTGGCCGCTACAACAACAAATACATGAGAGTTGGAAATTAAAGGGTGTGCCAAAACGAGCAACGAAAAATTTTAAAATCCTATGTAATATACATACAATTGTATGTATATGCACTTGAAATTTGTAAAGTTCGTGTATTTTTATACAGACTACAACAACTAACACTAAAATTTAAAAAAATTTAATTAAAGGGTGTACCATCAGTTAATGTAATTTCGACTATGTAATTTTGAAAACTTGCTGTATCTTGGAAACCGTAAGAGCAAACTTCCTGAAATTTTCAAAAACGGTGAAACAAAATAATCTCAAAATTATCAAATCGCCAAACCGAAAAAAAAACGCCAAAATCAAAAAAAAATCGCCAAAACGAAAAAAAGCACCAAATTAAAAAAAAATTTCTAAATCGAAAATAAATCGCGGAAAACCGGAAAAATCGTCAAAATAAAAAAATCGCCAAAATGAAAAAAATCGCCAAAATGAAAAAATCGCCAAAATGAAAAAAATCGCCAAAATGAAAAAAATTGCCAAAATGAAAAAAAATCGCCAAAATGAAAAAAATCGCCAAAATTAAAAAATCGCCAAAATTTAAAAAATCGCCAAAACGAGAAAAAAGCGAAAAATAGTAAAAAAAAAATTATTTCAGCTGAAAAAACGTAAAAAAACACTATTAAAAAAAATGGTCAAAGCCCAACGTACGGAACCCTTCGTGCGCGAGTCAAAGTCGCACTTTACTGAATTTATTTAAGTCTTCAAATACAACTTTTTTGCCTGTCTATTGTATAAACATATTTCTTAAGGCACTTGAAGTTCATACTCGTATATCAGTATCTTTCATCATTTATTTAAACAAAATTTTCTATTGATAGTGGTTGACGTCTGTGTATTTATAGAAAAATTTAAAAATAAAATAAAACCCCTTTTCAAAAACGCTACAACCGCAAAAAAATCGTATAACCAAAAGCTGCATTTAGTTTTAATCGATTACGTAGAAACAAGTTTTAACTTTTTGAATATTTCTTTTTCATTTTTGAACTTAGAACATGTTTTTAAATTTTGAGCTAGTTCTGAATACCAATTTCAATGAATAATTTTTCAGCAGAACTGCATGAATTTTAGTGAATACATAAAAACATTTTATTATTTTTTTATGCTAAATATTCTATATTTTCTGATACATTCAAATTTAAGAGTATTAAGCTCTTCTTTTTTCAAACTTTAGTTTAGTTTTTTCTATATATGTACAAAATATTTGATTTTTAACAAATTTCTGTTTCGCTGGGGCTAAGATCGCAGATAAAACATATAAAAATAATTTAATTTTTAAACAAATTTTGATATTTTTATGCCAAGCTTCCGTGTATTCAGTGTAGTCATATCGCCGGTTTAGAGTATAAACCTGCTAACTCACTTCAACTAAATTTTACAGGATAGACAAAATACCCTATACATACCTGAAGAAATTAGCCTAATATATTAAGTGTTTTCGCCATGCAAAGTTTTAAATTAAAACATTCATTTTAGCCAGTCGCTGCGGCGTCTAATTCTCTCTCGAATGGCATTAAAATGTCATATGTTATAAAAAGTGGATTTAGCAGGTTTACACTCTAAGCCTGAACTAACTTTGGAAATTTTTTTATTATATAAATTAAATAATTTTTGTGTTACTTCTTGCTTGTAATGAAGAATTTGGTTATTTGCATTAAATCAAAGAATATAAATCATATAGAATGCGCATCTCATACAAGCTAAAATTTTCTATGCGGGTATTTCCAGTAGAACCCGTCAGCATACGTGCTCTCATTTCTTTCTGCAGTGTATGCTGCGCTCGCATTGCTGAGAGCGAAAGCATGTGTGTATTTATGTTTGATTTTTATTATTTTGCTTTTTTACAGTCTCGTAGACAGCGTATGCAATGATCAGCGTTGCCGTTTTAGTTACTTGTAACCAAAATTGGTTACTTTTTTTACAATGTGTACTTGTGTACTTTTTTTCATTTTGGTTACTTTTTTTAACACAAAATTAACAATTTTTATATGGTATTTAAATTAGAAGAGAAGATTATTTTTATAATATTCAAATTTGTTTCACATAATTAATTTTCGCTTACGATAAAATTTTACAGCCCGTACTCGTATCTTAAAAGTTATAAAATTTTTGGCATTTTGATAATTCTTAACTATGGATAGGTCCATAAAATTTTAATTTAAATAAAAAGGTATATTTTCAATTAAATCTCACTTACGATAAATATCGAAAATAAAGCTCAATACAAATATGAAACTGAATTGCAAATTTAAATGTAATAGCTTAAAAACATTGCATCCTAAACAAAAAATGTGTGTATTTCTCACTATCAAACATAAATTTGTTTAATTTTCTTCCCGTTTTTTACATTCACTACGACTCAATAGCGGGAACAAACGTTCCCATGAAGTTCCCGATAGCAAATTTCCCCTCATGGGGAATGAAAATTTCATGGTTCAAAAATTTCACATTTTATTCACATTAGGGGTGAATGTTTACAACGTCAAGCACTGGTGCCAGAAAATTTTACAAAAAATCTGGAAAAATTGGCTAAAAAATCTGAAAAATCTGCAAAACTATTTAAAAAAATCGGAAAAAAAATCTGCAACAATAAAAACACCTATATTTAGAACTGTTTTTCATTTTGTTTTCGAATTATTAACCGTCTTCAATTAAGGAGGAGGTTATATGTTTTTCATGTATGCATTTTTTATTTAATTTGCGAATTAAGATAAATTATCTTGCTGTATAAAAACATATACCGATATTACAAATTCTTTAAAATAATGGCACATATGCGTCAAACACTACTTATTTGTTAGTGTTTCTTATGTGTATGTTTCTGACAGTGACACCATGGTTATTTCTGTTACGGAGTAAAGAAAGACATGAAATATTGATGTTACACAAGCATTTCAGAAAATCTGCATATTTCATTTTATAATTTTTTCAATGAAAAATCAGCAAAATGCAGAGAAATCTGCAAAACTGGCAACAGTGACGACAAGCTGTAGCAGAACTCGAAGCTCTGTCGCTGTATCGTACAGTGTGACCGTTTGATCGACTACAGTGGCAAATTGCCACTTTTTCGATTGCCTTCCCTCTTTTTGTCCCCCTTTTTCTAAAGTAAATTATATAATAATACATTAAAAATAAGAACTTTAATGTAGTTGTGTCGATTTTTTTAATGTTGCCCCTTTTTTTAATAAATCCTCCCCTATTTGGTGCAACTTTTTGAAAAATGTCATCGGTCACCCTGGAAGCAAATAAGATCAAATTTCCAAACACTGCTATAATTAAATTTTTAACGAATTCTTATTAATGACTTTACCACCATTTTATGCTAATGGTAAAATTGGAAGATGCCATCTATCTTTGTTTCTCCAAAATTAATTTTTTTAATAAAATTTCTGCAATTTAAGCCAATTGCAAAAAAAAACAAGATACAAACAGTCGTCACACTTGGTCACTATCATTACTAGTTTGTTTGTTTTCGAAAAAAAATCAGTAATTACACTTAACATATTTTGCTTTCCTGCCATAAAAAAAAAATAACATAAAAAATCACTTGCTGGAAAAAATTGGGTTTCCAAAAAACTTTATTTATACATACATAAATATGTAGTGAAACATTTTTTAAACATGTTTGAATGTACATTAACCTCACGTGTTATAATTTCTTCAATGGACAAAAAAAATAAGATAAAATTAATTTCTTTTAATAAAAATTTTTCAACACATTCGCTAACAATTTTCGAGAGAAAAAAAACATAAACTAACTAACAGCCAACATCAACGCTTGCAGACTTAATGTTAATAAAGACCCGTATTTAAAAGCAAGAGTTCATTTTCTTCTTCTCGTTTGTATTTAAAAGATAAAGAAAAAAAACATGAATGGAAGATATAATGCTTGTATTTATTATTACTTTCATTCACTTTCATTTTCATACGTACCATACATGTATTTTGTGAATAAGACGTATGAGTTTAATATGATTTTTATTTTTTATTTTTTTTTTTTTTCATTTAAAGAGAATAAAAACAGAGTTGATATAAACACTGATATCTTTGAAAAAAAAGGTTCCGGTTTGAATATTTAAGTTTCGCTTTATAATATATTTTAATAAAACAAAACATTAAAAACTAAAACAGCGTGCTTAGACAATGTGACTAATAGAAGAAGGAAAACCATTAAAATATAAATTAATTTTGTTAACAATATGAAAGAGTGAATGAGTATGTTCGCGTTTTGAGGAGTCAAGGCCTAGAGTTTGATCAAATATACATAAGAGACCATAAAATGCTAAAAAAAAATTATTTTAATATAACAGTTTGGAATAATTGAAAAAAACCTAATCAAGTTCTATTTCCCTTGGTTTAAGCCGGCAAAACTCAAAAGAAATACAAATTTAAATATTTAAATATTTTTGCTTTAATGCATAATAATTATGAGAAAAAACGACGCTTGAATGGCCAAAATTTTGGTTTCAAATACATTAAATATATTGAAATATATAGAATAAGGTTAGTGGCCTTTTTTTATATTTTCAAAATCAGAAATGTTCTTCGATTACTTGTCATATGTAACACATTTTATTTAAAATGTAAACCCTTTTCTCTACTGGACTAGTGAGTCTTGTTAATATAAGAAGCATATTTTTTTACAGCAATTATTGCAGCATTAAAAATATCCCAAGAAACCAAATAAAAAACTCAGTTTTAGTTTTGCTCTTTTCTTACTGATAATCGCCATCAGTTGAAACCTGTTGACCAACTTACACACATATGATTAATTGAAATGAAAATACGGTAAATATAAAAAGCAAAAAAGGAAAAAAGCAAAAGTCCATTGAAACTAAATTATGGTAAGTAAAACCTGATTTAAGCTTATTTCACAAGTGCTCAAGCTTGTATTAAATAATGTTTAATCAAATTAAAATTAAAGTGGAAGATGAAGAAAATAGTATGAAATTACTTAAAGAGTGAATCCTTAAGAGCTAAATAGTGGAATGTAATTTTAAAGAAATATTAAATAACAATTAATTTTAAATGTATTGAACGTTACTCATAGCTTTTTAAAACATATTTTTTATAATTTCGTATATTCTACCTTAATTTATATTAATAGGTAGATTTTGTACAAAATTTCGTTTCTAAACGTTTCAAATTTGTATGAAACAAGCAAAAATTCGTTTCAAAAAATATACAAATTTTAAAACGAAAAAATCATTTGTACAGGCAAATCTCGGTATAACGAATCTCGCTTTAGCGAAAATCAGACATAACGAATGTCCACATATTTTACGTTAACAACCTTATATAACGAATAATATCCTAATTTTATACTGGATATGACGAATGATAAAGAAAAAATCGAAACATAGAAACAAAAACTTGCTAGCATCATATTTCTAAAATTTAGTTAGAAATATGATAAAGGTGTGCTCTGTATAACGAACGGCAAAAAAATTTAGAAAAAATTTACAGCAGCAAAAAAAATTGTGGTAGCTCTTTTCAAAAAAAAAACTGCCCTCATTCTTTTTATTGTATTGCATCATGTCTACAGTAATAAAAGTTAAAATAACACTAAACTTTGGGCCTGACATTATGTCGTTCGTTATACCGCGATTTGCCTGTATTTACAAAATCTACCCTTAAACCAATTTTTCGTAAGTTTAGCACAAAATACGAAATTTACAGAAAATTTTATAAACTGTTACTTCGAAAAAGCTTAAAATATTAACGGCCTGTCCACGATGTTACCAGAGATCGTTCGATCTAATACTTATATTGAAAAAAACAACAAATTTTCTAATGTTATTGTTGTTTGCAATCAGCGTTACCATATATATTTTTTAAAAACCTTCCTAAATCTGAAAAAAACCTTTTTTTCTACAAAAGTACCAAAAATTTTAATAGAAAACTGCTGATCGATATTATGTGAAAAGTAATGAAAATGGTTAGGCTAACTGATCCTTTAGACACTTTATGTATTGAACGTTACTTGGACAATTATAGTAAGTGGTAGCAACTTTTTGCTATTTTTAATTTTTTTAATGAAGAGATATTTTCGAAAAAAAAATCCATAATAATCACCCAAAAACAATAAGGGAACCCACAATGAGTAACTTAAAATTTTGATGTTCCAGCATTGGGCCATCTTAAAATTTTCATTGTGAGCAGGCAACGATTTAAAAAAATGTATATTGAACTATTAAAATAACATAATTTTTTAATATTTAAAACTAGAATTTTCCCGTGACTTTGTTCGCACCCTGAAAGAAACTGAATAGACTCTTAATTGGCTGGCTTATGAACAATAAGAAAAATAACAACAGCACAAATTTTTCCCATTTTAGCCTATTCAGCGCTACTCTCTTCATTTTTTCTTTCATATTCTTCTTCTCCAGATGATAACAAACAAAACAAAGGCTATCAGTCCAGCCATTCACGCGTGATGCCATTACAAAAAAAGAGGAATTAATTTTTATATATATATAGATTTAATATTATTTGAATTTTTTCATCAACTACAGCTGCACTGACAATTTTAACTTGATTAACACTGCCATATGGAAAATTACATGCTTTCCAGACTTTTAAGTTTGACACTTGATATTAAATTTGATTTACACACAAAAAAAAAACAACTAACGTGCCAACCCATATTAAGGAATTAAAATGTAAATGCTATTGTGAACTCCCTAATTGATTTGTATATAATTTTTGATATGAAAAACTCTTAAATTAACGAAAAGTAAAAAGCTTATATTTCAAAATATTGGGAGCAAGAAACTGTACCGTGTCTGACAGAGTTAATTTTTCTATAAGAAAAGTGTGCCGTGTATGGCACATCCATAAAAAAAATTTATACTAAAATTTTCCACAAGAAGAATCTGCTCATCTTTCAAAACAACAATGCGCAGTAAATTTTTATGTAAGTAAAGTATGATGTGTATGGCACTGTGGACTCTTCTATAAAAATGATATGCTTTGTATGGCACATTAAACTTTTGTATAAGAAAAGTGTGCTGTATATGACACAGAAAATCATTCTATAAGACAAGTGTGCTGTGTATGGTACGGTCAACTTTTCTATAAGAAAAGTGTGCTGTGTATGGCACCGTCAACTCTTATATGAAAAATAAATATGCTTCGTAGTTAAGTTTTGTATAAGCAATATAGTAATATAGAAAGGCCCTAACTCATAATTTTTATGAAATCGAGTTTTTTGCATTTTTCAATAAAAGAACATTTACTGTATCGTAAAATTTAAAAATCTCGATTTAAAAAAAAAATAGTTATATTAATGTAACGAAAGAAAAGTGTGCTGTATATGACACTGTCAACTTTTTTGTGCATGGCACAGTCAGTGATTATTTAGAAAAGTGTGCCCTGTAAGACAGAGGCAAATTTTCTAAGAGAAAATTAATAATTAATAATAATCTTACATTAATACTGACAGCATACACTTGTGAAACACATAACTTTTTTTTTTTAATTATATCACAAAAGAATTATATTAATTAATTATATATTTTATATTATTTATTTATTTCCTTTAACACGCACATTTCACTTGTAAATAATAAAATTAGACAGTTTCTTCTTCTTCACACAAAAAATCAAAGTGTGTTGATAACATTCATACAAAATGTTGCCACTATTTTGTTCCTCAGTATGTATGGTAATACTTAACGTGACCAGATGGTTTTTGCAAAAGCGGGACATGATTGATCAAAAAACGGTATTTTCAAGAAAATACCGCCAAAAAGCGGGATTTAAAGATATATTTGTTAGAAAGCGGGATGTATAATACACAGTTTTCTATGTAGATAGTTAGGAAATACAGTTTTCAAATCAAAAGAAACGCTTTTAAATAAACAAAAATATTTATCAATATAAATAAAAATCAAATGCCGTTCGTTGGTAATCGCATCGATTAAGAGCCACCATTTTTTAAATGTGGCATCAACCTTCCATATAAATTTTTTTTTAGATATCTTTGCATCTAATGCAGCCAGAAACGTCAAATTGTGTGCATGTAACGATTTGTATAGTGCGCGTTGTCTTGCAAAAAAAAGTTCGAGTTGAACATGTGGGTTTGGCACCTCCCATAAAGAGAAAATATTTACTTTGAGATATCTGGAAATTGATCTTTGAAATTTTGTAGGGATAGCTCTGTTGATTTTGCGCAGTGTCTCTGAAAACCATTTCAGAATTTAAAAATTAGGCGTGGTGCCTTTCATATAGTGAAAATTTTCGTTTGTCCTCAAAAATAATACCAGCCTACCGATGTTGGAAGCCAAAACAGTAAAAAAAATTAAAATTTTTTGTAATACTCGTATTATAAAAACGAGACAATAATGGAATACAAAGTATGTCACCTCCTAAGTAAATTATACATTAAGTTTTTTGATATTTTAGTATCTGCTACCAGCACAAAATTGAAATTCTGCAGATTCTTTCGATGATAGAAAATAATAAAAAAATAATAATAATAAAGTGAGCGTGAAATTAAATTTTATCAGTTACATTTTAGGAAAAATGGCATAAGAGATTTGAAATCTCAAAACTCCAAAATGCGGGATAGAAATTCGAGGCGGGATCGACTTATGAAAATTGGTCAGGTTAGTAATGCTACAAACAAACAGAAGTTTAAACTACCACCATCAAGCTCAATGAATGTGAGATTAAGTTAATTTTCGGATTATCTAATTAGAAAAAGAAACTAGGTTTAATCTCAAACTAATAAATTGGCCCTAAATATGAAATAATTTACTTTAGAAACTGAATCACACTTTTTATTTTCATCGCTTCTGTATTGAACTTAAGCTTGTCAAAGTTTGTATCTTAAGTCTTTTGATTTTATCAAGCCAATATTCAATTTATACTATTACATATATTATTAATATTTCTTTCCCCACTCCAAAACGAAACAATTATTTCATAGTAAACTTGTATATGAACATTAACAAACAAAAAAAACAACAGCTTTTCCTAAAACTACTAAAAACAACAATAATGAAACAAAAACAAAAGTAAATTAAGTTTAACAGCCTCATATTTTTCTTAAAAACTGCATATAAAACTTGTATATCTAAAGCAATTTTAAGATATTTTTTTAAGATTTTTTTTAAAGTACTTTTTTTTGCTGTCATACTAATATGGTTTTTCTAGAGCATAACACATAGACTTAGACTTAAAAGTATCAAATTGTAGTTACGAACACATGCATATTTGCTCGTATCTTTTAGTTTGTATCTTTCAAATGCTGTTTGCAAGTACATACTCGTACAAGTATCTAGTGGATTTGTAATAAAAATTTTAAATAAACAAATTTTCCAACAAGTTTTTCTAGTTTTTTATTTTCCTTAGTTAATGTTTTTTTCTTCGTATTTAAAACTCGTGCAAAGTTGTGTTTTATCTTCAAGATTTTTAATGTAAAAAACTGTAACACTATTGATTTGCAGCATTAAACTACAACAACACAATCTTTTAAAATGGTTTGTTGTGTAGCTGTTATCTATCTTCATCTAGCAGGACTTATGTTTGTTTAGAGAATCTAGACTTACATAAGCTTACACACCTGCTATGTAGTTTTATAAATTAAATTGAATTCAATTAAATAAAACTTCATTTTTGGTTAAAAATTAGTTTCAATATTACAAAAAAAAATATTTAAATATGCTCTAATTAATTTAACTAAAATTTAATTGCTTGCGGGCCATTACAAATACTGAAAAAAAAAACTTTAAATTTCTCTTTGCATGAGGCTTCCTTTTGTTGGCAACAATTGTGGGTTTGCATGTTTTCTTTAATTTACTGCAAGAAAATATATAATTTTTTTAATTTTTTTACTTATTTTTTTCTTCCATAAAACCAAAATGTACTCAGCCATTAAGACTTTCATGAGCATCAGTGTGAAAATAAAAAATTAAATTCATGATATTTTTCTTTTGTATTTTTGCTTTTCAAGAAAGCCATTAACTATTTTATAAATTTTTCCTGCTACCCAGACAATGCGTTTCTTTTTTCTTTTTCTTTTGCTTAAATTTACTAAATTTTTAATAGAAGAAAACTCTTTCTTTTTAAGTTGCAGAGACATGACATTGAAAATACCACAGTTAGGTATATAATAATAGAGTCAAGCAATGTCAAGTGAAAAGCTTAGCAAATGGAACATTTTTGTTTGTTTGTTGAGCTTCAATGTTTTCAACAAAAAAAAATTGATTTTAAAGTGATATAGAGTTTAAATAAACACTTTTTATGATCAATTAGAGAATGTTAGCTTTTACGTAAAAGCTTTTTACTATTTACATTAGACAACAGAGCAGTATAAACAAGAGTATTTCACAAGTTTAATTCAACTACTGTTGCAATGACTTTCATTTGCAGGGGCGCAAAGTGAATTTTTAAATTTGATCACTTACTAGAGCACCTTAGTGTGAATACCTCTATCGCTTACTCTTTGCTTACTTTCAACCATAAATTTTCTAGGTATAACTTTATAAAAGTTATAAAAAGCTACTTTTTTTATAGAATAACAAAACAATGTACTTCTTAGAATTATATTTAAATATCGGCTTAAAAATTAAGGGTCGAAAATATTTAACTCAATCATTAATTTTCCGAACAGATGGCAAAAAGAATTTATGAATTAATTTGAAATGATTTCAGAAATTGCCTCACTAAAAATAATTTATGAAAGTATTTAACTCTAATTTCAAAAGCTTCAAAACGCTTTAAGAAATTTCCTCAAAATATTTTTAAAAGAAGCTAAAAAGCTTCAAATGTTTATAGAAAGCAGCTCAAGGACTCATTCATATCATTTTTTTCTTGATTTATAAGAGGTTTATAAAAAAGTTTCCATACATAGTTTGTTTTATAAAGCCTTTGTAAAACAAAATTATTTTTTATGAATAATACAGTCAACATATTATACCTATTATTAAAAACTACGTACTAAAACATAGTAAGCTTAAAAGCTTCAAACAAAGAACTTTACAAAGCAAATATGGTTATTCGATTTTGAATGCATTTTTAAACAAATAAATATTTTACCTAGTCAACAAGCAAACATAAATTCGTAATATATTAAAGACTAACAGCGATATCCAAAAAAAAGTTAAAACAAAATTTTCATACAAAAAAAAAGAACACCTAAAGTTTATATTACCCTTTTTTTGGATAGGGATGTAAATTTGCATTATAAAAAGCGCCTTAGGAAAACAAAAGGTACAAAAAGTACTTCGCAAAAAGCGTATCTGACAAAAATTACCAACAAATATTTTAAACTTTAATTTTAGAAATCTATTTTAGGGGAAAATTCTTTATTTAAAAATGTGTTCCTAGATTGAGAAAAACTTTGCGCTTAAGATTGAAAATTACAATTTTTCAAAATAATAATGCTGTTAATTTAAGTCTAAGACAAAAATTGCCTATTTTATTTATTATGTTAAACATATTTGTACAACCATGAATGTCCAAACTGCTGCCCTATGCAATTATTTGCTCATGGCAAACTTGTGCCATAAATAAGTTGAAAAAATAAAAAAATAAAATACATGCATACATACATATTTTACAAACCAGCCATCAGGAAAACTGCAAACAACAAACTGACATTTAGTTTGAAAGCTAAGAAAAATAGCAACAACAAAAACAATAAAGCATGTTAAAATAAGTACAACAAAACAAATAACAAAATAACTAACAAAACCAAGCAAATAGCGAAGAAAACCTTAATAAAGCGCCTGCCAGTTTTTCTGTGAAAATAAACAAACCTACACAACAATAAAAACAACAAAAACAACAGCAAATCCAGCATAGAAAAGTCAATTCAATTCTAAGCACAACAAAAGCAATGGACAGCAAGATTTACTAACAAAACAGTTTGTTGTCCATCTTTAGCTCTCACGTATTTACACATGTACAAACGTGCTGAAGTAACCCTTCTTATTGTTGTAATAAGTAATAGAAACCCTATTGTTTTTGTTTTTTATTTTTTTTTTAATAAATTCATAAAGACTTAAATGCAAAACAAAAGAAGTAAACAGCAACAAAATACAAATAGCAAAACAAACAACTTTGACAGTCAACGAAAAGAAGAAGAAGAACCTTAACATAAAGTACACAGTAGAGAAGACATCAAGCCAAATTAGAAAAAAAAATAAAAGAAATAAATAAAATGCTTGTATTGAAAACTAGTAGTTTAACAAGCGGTTTACCTCAGCGGCGTTTTTTTTTTTCTTATTTTAATTTTATTTTTAGCCAGTGGAACTGGTGTTGCTTATTAGTGGTTTGGGTGGTTGTGGTTATTGTTTTGTTTGACTTATAATTATTACACTTTAAGATTTTAATCAATAAGGAGAAGAAGCAAACAAAGGCACACTTTTACCATAATTTGCTAGAGTATTTGTTTAGTTCAGATATAGCATTAAGTAAGGCTTTGGAAAATGTCAAGAGGTTGCTTTATTTATTACTAGGAATTTTATAAAACAAAATTTTTTTGCTCATGAAGTCTTGACAACTAAATTTTTTGTTAAAACAAGGAACTAAATATCAGCAGAGCAATATCTGAATTTGTTTGATATGGCAACATTGTAAGATTCATGCTTGTAATATTTTCAAATTATAAGACAGAGAGAGCAATAGTTTTTTGCTCCATTGAAAGAGGCATTTATTGTTATAATATCGTTGCTCAAACTAATGTTTTAACTATTGCACCCAGCATTACCATTTGTCAAGTTTTCCCTTTCTTTGGAAGTTTTTTGAGATGCCAAAGTTAGCCTAACCATTTTCATTACTTTTCACATAACAATACCGATCAGCTGTTTTCTTTTAAAATTTTGGTACGTTGTAGAAAAAAAGTTTTTGTTTTGGAAAAAAAGTTTTTTTTTAGATTTAGGAAGTTTTTAAAAAATATATATGGTAACGCTGATTGTACCCCACACAGTATCGTACATGAGTGACAAACAAAATAATTCAAGAAAAAATTGGACGTACAAATAGGGAAAATTGAATGCACTTTATTGATAACAACAATCTTTTTGTAATAATTTTTTTTAAATTTTTGGTTATCATTTAACAAATCCTCATATGATTTTATCTTAACATGTTGTCCTAATATCTCACACAAGCTTGCATTTCATAAAAATAAACAAATTCCTTTAAAAATGTAATTTTCCGCGCCCAAGATGTGTAATTTATGCAACAAAAACAGCTCTTGGTGATATTTGTTTTTACACTATCGGTTAAGCCAAAATTTTAGCAAAACTGTCACTCATGTTCTATAGTGTGCACTTGAATAACTATATTGTAACATGAGCAAAACATAGACAGTATTGGTCCACACAAGAGGAAATTGTTGTTATAACAAAAAAATGTCTATTCAAGATCAAGACATGCATTTTAAAAATTGTTTTTAAAATAAGAATTCGGTTTAAACATCTTTGCGATGCTATTTTTGTTCTCTTGTAAGCAAACACGGCAATCATATTGCGCACAGCTTTCTCATCTTAAAATTTTGGTGTTAATATGCGATATATAGCAAATTATCAAATATCTATCATTAACTGACAATCATAGCTACAATACTATTTCGTGTATTTTCTTAACCTTTTCTAGCGTGGACACCTTGAATGGTAGAGCACTACGATGTTTGTCTTGGCAGCTTGTATGATCCTCTTTAAGCTCTGCCATGCAATGTTTCATAGTCCCAAACGAAGGAACATGCTCCCTTATAGTAGATTACCAGATGTCATCAAATTAATTATTTCCCAACCAGTGCCGCCATCTGTACCCCAGGTTGGTTAGTCTTGGAACCTCCCTTATCTCACCAAAAAGACTGTCAGCCCAATCATGAATTTTCTCGGGGGTGTTTTCTCTTCCCTATCTTTTGTTCCCGGGGAATAATCCTGCTATTCTAAATAGCTGGGGGATAAGCAAATACGGGAGAGAGTAAAATCTGGATCAGCTGCTTAAAGTTTATATTTAATTCTGCACTAACGCAAGAATTCAGTAATAGAGATTAAATAAAAATTTTATGTTTTCATTGCCAATAAGAATGTGTGTTAATATAAATATCATTTTTTGTTTAAATAAAAAATAAAATAAATAGCGTAACCATTCACAAGCATGCAGAATAATTTTATACCGAGAAAATGGAGCTAAAACTGGCCAGGTGCAGATGCGAGTGGATTAAATTTCCAACGGCAGTATGTACAAAGGAAATTATAAATTGTATAAAGTTTTTCTTATGGATATTGATATTAGATTTTTTCATTAGTTCCCTTCAAAATGTTTTGGAGAAAAGTCTACACAAATTCTCCCTCTCCTTCATATTAGAATACCTACTTTTTCCCCGGGAAAATTTTAAATCATAATAGGAGGAATGGGGAAGTTTATCGTAAATAAAAAGGAAAAAAACTCTCGGGGAATTGTTGTTCATAATTGGCCTATATAATTTCACCACTAACGAGTACTCTCCACTGTTAGTTACAAATTTGGCTTTGTAATAAACGGTATATATTATTTTATATAGTGTAACACATAAGAATGTCTTATTTTAACTGCAACACTGTTTTGAATTAGCATTAACTCAAGGAATATTTTATTTTTTACGAAGAACAACCGCGGCAATCATTTTACTTAGCACTCTTCCCTTGGCTTAATAAATATGCATGTGCTGTCCTCAAGTATGATATAATACTTAAGGATAAACACATTTACATATATTTCTTTCTTTCCTTAAAAAATTAAAAATAAACACCATAAGTAAGTTTAACAACATCAACTTAAGTCAACATCAAGGTATAAATACTAAAAACTTGAGGTACAACTTATGGGGTACTCCTTGGAAATATGTTTATGATTTTCAAACAAACCAACAAAAATAAAACGAAGAACCACAAACACCTGCAATTGATTTGACACACAAAATATACAAGATTTCCCCTCAAAAGCCAAGAATTCAATGACTTTTTTAATATATTATATGTACTGAAGACGCACTCGCAGCAGAGAAACTAAATATCAATTTCAAGTTATTGTGTTTTTCCAAACAAGTGTTTAAAGATACTCACCTTGTGCATTAACGTAACTACTCTTCATCATCATCATCATCATCAGCTGCAGCATTAGTAGCAGCATTATGCCTGTCGCAGACATGTTAAACATTTTAAGATACCAACAACTGAAACGTATATTGGCCTTAACGTTGTTGTATTGCTGTGGATTTTGCACTAAAGCTGATTGTTTTAAAGCCGGCAAAGTCATTATTTAAAAAAATTATTTAATACAAAAATTTAAGATTTGTTTTTGATAAACAAAAGACAAGTTTTAGTATTTTTTTTTGTAAATTTAAAATTAAACAACAAAAAATACAACATAAAAAAATATAATCGAACTTAACCAGTTTTATTTAAAACATGTTTTAAAAATTTTTTTTTTAATTTTATACATATATTTGAGAGAAATAACTTTTTTAGCTGAAATTGAAACAAGCTCTCGCTATTTTGATGTATTTATCGAATTATGAAGAAAACTATGAAAGTTTATCATAATTAAAATTTTTTATTTGTTTTGCTATTTACTGTAAATTACTTTTTATTAGCGCTAATAATTTTTTCCTATTTGTTGTGAAGTTATTTAATTTTTAATTTAATTATTTGCCACTTCAGACCCTGTTTAATAACTTAAAGGTCATTTATTTTGATAATTTATTTCTAGTAATATAACATTACTATATATGTATATGAAAAAAAATTAAAGTTAATATTGTCTAATAAAATAAAACCTGCAAATAATGTATTTCTATAAATGTGTGTCATTAAAATTGTTTATTGTGTAGCATTTAAAAACAAAAGATTTAAGACACGAACTTGATTGTGCTTAAAATATTTTTTTGTTTCTTTTTCAGAGCTGAATTCTATTTTATTCCCATTGTATGCTCGTGCATAGAAAAACAAGGTTTTAATTTTTAGTAATGGAACTCCTTTTACAAGTCATTGGATTTTTATTAAGGCATGATGTAGTGCAAAATTGTATGAAACAAGCCAGGCTTTGAGAGACAGATGCAAGAAACTTTAGATAATTTGTAAAGAAATAGTTTATTAATTTTAATAGCCGCACCCATTCTTAAATATGTAGAATGCTTTGTATTAGAAAACAATATAGCAGAAGCTATATCCATCAATATTTGTCAATTAGGTCTTAGATTTAGTACACTTAAAATGTAGTCATAAACTAGTCTCAGTTTACACATGGTCCAGTTATATTCTAGTCATATTGTGTTCATAGTTTAGCCATAGATCAGCCAAAATATAGTCATATTCCAGTCATAGCCAGTATAGTTATAGTCATAGTCATACTCTTATCATAGTCTAGTCACAATCTAGTCATAGTATAATCATGGTCATAGTCATAGCTCATAGTTCATAGTTCATGCTGCATAGTTCATAGTCATAGATCAGTCATGGTATAGTCATAGTCTAGCCATACTATAGTCATAGTGTAGTCATAGTCTAGTCATAGTGTAGTCATAGTCTAGTCATAATCTAGTCATAGTCTAATCATAGTCTAGTCATAGTGTAGTCATAGTCTAGTCGTAGTCTAGTCATAGTCTAGTCATAGTCTAGTCATAGCCTAGTCATAGTCTAGTCATAGTCTAGTCATAGTCTAGTCATAGCTTAGTCATAGTCTAGTCATAGTCTGGTCATAGTCTAGTCATAGTCTAGTCCAGTCATATTCTAGTCATAGTCTAGTCATAGTCTAGTCATAGTCTAGTCATAGTCTAGTCATAGTCTAGTCATAGTCTAGTCATAGTCTAGTCATAGTCTAGTCATAGTCTGGTCATAGTCTAGTCATAGTCTAGTCATAGTCTAGTCATAGTCTAGTCATAGTCTAGTCATAGTCTAGTCATAGTCTAGTCATAGTCTAGTCACAGTCTAGTCATAGTCTAGTCATAGTCTAGTCATAGTCTAGTCATAGTCTGGTCATAGTCTAGTCATAATCTAGTCATAGTCTAATCATAGTCTAGTCATAGTGTAGTCATAGTCTAGTCATAGTCTAGTCATAGTCTAGTCATAGTCTAGTCATAGTCTAGTCATAGTCTAGTCATAGTATAGTCATAGTCTAGTAATAATCTGGCCATAGTGTAGACATACTCTGGTCATATTATAGTCATAATTTAATCATGACCAAGTTATAGTGGAATGAAGCTTCATTATTACTATATCTTACAAAAAAGATGACGCCTCAACTCTCAAGATTGGTTGTTGGAAAAATTTAAGGCGCTGGTTTAGCCCAAATCCAAAAGTTTGTGGCATATGTATTACAACGATTTTTTGAAATTTATGAAATTATTAATCAAATATGACTGTCTGAAAATTAAATGCAATCTCTAGGAAATGATTTTCTCAAAAATAATTTGGATCATTTATTAATTAAGACTTTTTTCAAAAGTTTTTGAAGAAAATCGGTTATTTACAATCGTTAGGTCCTAGTTTATACTATGAAAGTCTTATTGCTAAGCTGATTAGTTTGTTAGGAGAGAGAAACGAGGAGAAAAGAAACGTTTCTGTTCCCCTTGTCTCTCTCTCTCCTAATAAACTAATCAGCTTAGCAATAAGACTTGCCTAGTGTCAACTAGGACTAGATAACCGATTTTCGTCAAAAAACGAAGTTCAAAAAATATGTGGCTTAAGCTTTTATGGCGGTTATGACACGATATGAATGTACGTATTCAACAATATTTAATATGCTTATTACGTTATGCAAATATCTAAAAATCTCTGTTATTTTTGTTATTTTATTTTCACTTCTAAAATAATTTGCTTACAAATTTCACAACATTTGTATTTCAACTTTTATAACTCAACTCCTGTACAACTTAGTTGTTGCTTGTGTTAATTTAATATTTATTTCGTAGTTTTTTTTCGTATTATTGTAAATTTTTTTTTCAGCTTTGTGCACCAAAATTAGATCATTTATTTATTATTCCTTTCTAAAATACAACAAAACGAAAGACTTAAGACACACACACACACAGGGACACGGACACAAACACATGAACACTTTAAAGTGTTGTTAATTATGGTAATTGTATATAATTCTGTTTTATAATTATTATTAATATTGGCAAATATTAAAATATTTGTTATGACACGCTTGAATGCAAGAATGCATTTGATTAATAATAATAATAATAATAATAAGTTTTATGATTATAAAATAGCGTTGAAAGCTACACAACAATTGATTGCAGCAACAACAACAACAATAACCAAAATCCATTAGTTTGCAATTTTGTTTAAACAAAAATTCATATTTCGTTGGCAATATGGTCAAATATTTTTTTGATAAGTAAAAGCTATTTTTGTTAATAAATAGCAATAAACTGAAACATTTTTCGATTGTTAAAAGTTTTTTTTTATATTATTTTAATATAAACACTTGAACCACTTATAGTGCAAATACTGTAAGCTTACACATGCACACGTACACAAACACACAAGAATTCATATGCATTCACATTTTATTTTTAATCAAAATTCAATACATTATATTTTATTTTTCTTTTTACTTTTTTATATAGAAATCGCGTTGGTGTTACGTCTGCCTAGGAAAAATGTAAATATACGTTTTTTGCATTTCAATTAAAAAAAAAAACGTTTAAAAAATTTACACAAAAATATTTTTGCCTTTATTATATATTTTAATAATAAGCCTTCAAACACAAAATTATGTTACTTGTAGGCACAAACACATTTTTTTAACAAAATAAAATGTTTCTTTTACTTTTCAATTTCTTTTGCATTTTTTCTTTTAGTATTAAACTAAGAAAATTTGTCACCAACTGCCGTCGTATGCCCAAAATATTGAATTAAATTACAAGAAAAAAAATATAAAAAAAACACTAGACCAACCGCAATTATTACTCAAAGCACTTCTCAAAAACACGTATCACGACAGACTAAATCAAGGTGGTTTACTACCAAAAGCTGAAAGACACAATGTCTTGTACATAAACAGCTAATTGCAACAACAACAACAAGGCTCACAGCTTAAAGCCACAACTGGAAAAGAGTTAACAAGACTTGAAAACCATATGGGCTGAAGCAGAAGAGAGTAAAAATAACTTGATTGCATTGTGAGAGTTTTAATAACGTAACCACGTTACGTTATAAAATGTATTATTTATACAAAAAAAGAAATATTTTTAGAACAAACGTACGTATAAAGTGAAGCTTAAGGTAACCAACTAAATTTAATAAAAAATAATTCTAATTTATAAAACAAGTTTTTTATGGAAATCGGTTTTATAAAATTTTTTGTAAATAAAAAAAAATTATGAATAAGGCCTTTACTTATTTTTAATTGTAATTTTATTTTTAAATTCGTTGTGTATTTGAAAAACGTGTGTTGACATCTGCGCCATATGCAAATTGCAAGCGGTGAAAATAGTCAAATAGGCTCAATGGACCTTCACACACGAGAACAATTTTGCTGGTATAACATGACAGCTTTTTGGTGAGAGAGAGAGAGAGACGAAGAGAATGGTTTTTTGTTGTCATAAAGTTTCAACCGGCTACAACCCCGCAAAACCAATACATACACAACTTTTTAAAAACAGGCAAATGTCAAAAAACAATCATACACACAAAACTGTGTGCACATATACATTTGATTCCAGATAAATAATCGCACTGTGTGTTATGCAAAGAACAAAAATTGTGCGCTTAAAAATTTTTTCCGTGTGTAAAGGCTCAATGAAAACAAAAAGTAAGGCAAATTGACAAGAGCTGGTCTCGATTTGCAACTCTGCAATCACACCGCGTGTTGTGCAAAGAACAAAAATTGTGCGCTTAAAAATTTTTTCCGTGTGTAAAGGCTCAATGAAAACAAAAAGCAAAGCAAATTGACAACAGCTGGTCCCGATTTGTAACTCTGCATATTCGCCTTGTATATTTGTTAGTGTAAAATCAGAATATTTCATAACGTTTTGCATTGATTTGACAGCAGATAAGTTATGTCAGCTGTTGAATTAAGATCACCTGATTTGAATTCGCCTTGACAAAAATGTTATTGTCAAAGCGAATTCATACCACATGATTATTTTCGCCGCTTGTAATTTAAGTCTCCCTGAGATGTCAAAACACAATTGTAAGTACATTTTTTTTTACATCACAAGAACGCATTTTTCACACTTGATATTTCAATACAAGTAAAATAAATAACAAAATTAACTAAGAGTCAGTAACATTCAGTACAAAAGCAAATGATTGAAAAGCTATAATATTTTAAAATATATGTTTGCACAAGTTTCTTTTAGTTTTGCTCGCGCATTTTTAAAATGCCTTAATTTGTCATTATGTCCACAGACCTTTAAAGCTTAAATATTTTTTGAAGATACAAACTTTTTTTTCAAATCAAAGTAATTTTTTAAAATTTAATCACAAACTTAAGCTTAATGCCCCAACAAGTGATGGTTCTTTTTTAGTTTAGTTGCTTTCAATTAAATCTTTCAGCCATTAATTTTCTTTTTTTTTCAACGTTAATAATCCTCCACACGGCATGTGAGTGAGTAAGTGAACAAATGATTAAAGAGACTTTAAGAAGTGAGTGTATGTGAGTGTGCAAATGTGTAAGTGAATGAGTGAATCTGTAAGATTCGAAATAATGTTAAATAGAAAATTGTATTTTGTCGTGACCTAATCACACATAAATTTACTAAACGACATTTTATCACTTCACATTCGCGCAGACTTTGGTAGAAGTACTTAACATTAATGGTGTCTTTTTAAAGTTTTATTTAATTGTTCGTTTTATTTTTCGTTCAAGCTTGTTTATATAATCAAGCCATCTCAAATTTGCTGCTTTTGCAATGCAACATAATGGAAATGATGATCCCTTCACTAAGAGAAAAAATAAATTAAATAAAATAAAATAAAAACAAATTCGTTTTCTAGCTGTTGTGAACGAAAAATATCATTTTTAGTTTTACAAGCGACAGATTTATCGATTGTCAAAAAAATGAATTGGAAAGAAGAAAAACACCAAAAAATTTTCCACACACAAATTGTTTTAAATGATTTTTGCCAAAATTTTAACAATATTTATTAATATCTTTTTCACGACTTAAATGAATGACAATTTTACAAGTCAACACTACGTGGAAAATGCGAAAGAAGAAGATAAATGAAGCAGTGTTAGAAAATATGTATTATAAAATAAAAGGAAATTTTTAATAATGCTGGCAATAATATTTTAACAAATGCTTCTCCTAATTTATATAAAAATAGTATAATGTGTGGTAAAATAAAATATATAAGAAAATTCATCAATTTAACTTCCGGCTTTAGCTCAATCACTTAATTTTATGACGCAAGTATTTATGCATGTAGTAATAATTTTTATGTGATTTCACATCAATTAACTCAATGATTTTACATAAATGTTTTTCTCATCTTCTAGCTAATTTTGTCACAAGCATAGTTTTTTTTATTGCCATTTGCATGTTTAAGCTGCTTAAAAACGCCTACAGAAAATTGATTTTTAAATGTTTCGTTCAAAATCAAATAGCGAAGAAAAATCAAGTCTTGAAAAATTCCAACCATTGAAAACCAGAACTAGATTCAATAACATAAATGAATGATATGACAGAAAAAAAAACTATTTACATATTTTGAAGAACTTTGTTATGTAACACGGACCTTAATGTTAATTTTTATAAAAAAAAAATTTAAAAAATTTCATAACTTCTTGTTCATAAAAAAAGATGGTTGATTGTGTGACAGCACACTATTCTTATAGAACAGATGGTTGACATACTATTCTTATAGAAAACTTGGTTAACTGTACTGACTTACTTATCGTACAGAAAAAATTATTGACTTATTTTTCCTATAGAAAATATATAGAAAATATGGTTGTTATTATAGAAAATATGGTTGTCATACTTTTCCTATAGAAAATATGGTTGACCTAAGTTTTTATAGAAAACATGGTTGACTGTGTTATCTGTGCTAAATTGGTCTTATGGAAAATATGGTTGAAATTCTTTTCCTTTGAAAAACATGTGTTGCAGCATAGATTTTCTTATAGAAAACCTGGCTGACTTTCTATTCCCATATGGTTGATTCTCTTCTAACACACTGTTCTCATTGAAAAGATCATTGACACAGATTTCCTAAAGAAAAGATGGTTGACTTGCTTCTCCTATAGCAAAAATGCTTGACTATTTTACAGTACACTGTTCTTGTAGTACAGATGGTTGTCTGTATAGTGATACAGTGTTCTGTAACAGCACATTTCTCTTATAGACCATATTTTTAACTAAAAAAATGGTTAACTGTGTGATAGATGACTGTTCATATACAACCCAATCAAAAAGAAAAATTCCCCGAGAGTTTTTTTACTTTTCCCTTTTCTGTAATTATGATTTAGTTTTGGCCCTTTTCTTTACTAAATGAGGGAATAAAAAACAACTCATGAACGCAGTTGAGCTGGCTTTTTTCACTAAAAATATTTCCCTTGCAAAACAGAAGGGAGTTTACATAAAAATATAATCATTACTCCATTAAAAAAATTTATATAAATAAAATAGTATTTTGTAGTTCTTGTGTTTCGACAAACACAAATAACGACCAAATATATCATTTGTAAATACATTTTTACATATTTTTTTTCGAGTTGTTGAATTTTAATAATTTGGCTATACTTGCAGCAAAAAAAGGGGAGAAAACAAAATGTCAACAAACAGCAAAACAACTGGCTTCCTAATGGGGTGATGCCACTTATTACTCTTCTTTGTTCCCAAAGAATGCAGGATTGGAGGGATTTTTTCTCGAGTAAATTATTTTCCCTGGGAAATAAGTTCCGAGGGAATATTCATAAT
Source organism: Tachina lurida (assembly GCA_944452675.1). Lineage (NCBI taxonomy): Eukaryota > Metazoa > Arthropoda > Insecta > Diptera > Tachinidae > Tachina > Tachina lurida. The sequence continues at coordinate 10,610,939 of OX101756.1, forward strand.
TACGCTGATAGAAAAAATGGTTGACTATGTGATAGCATACCGTTTTTATGCGTAAGATGGTTGACTGTTTGTTGCACAGCACACTTTTCCTATAGAAAGGATGGCTGATTGTGTGACGACACAGTCTTCTAATAGAAAATATGGTTGACACATTTTTCCTATGGAAAAGATAATTGAGTTACTTTTCCTATAGAAAATATGATTGACTGTGTTACAGCACAATGTTCTTGCGGAAAAGATGGTTCACTTAATTTTTCTTTAGAAAAGATGGCTGAATTAATTCTCCTTTATAAAACATGGTTGCAACATACCACTCTTATGGAAAAGATGGTTGACTTATCATTTCTATAAAAATATAATTGACTCTGTTACAGGCTACTATTTTTATAGAAAAAATTATTGACACACTTTTCTTATAGAAAAGGTGGTTGACTTACTTTTTGCATAAAAAATGTTTTTCACTGTCTTACAGCAGTATCTTTTATACTGATGGCTGACACACTTTTCGCACAGAAAACATGGTACTTTTTCATAAAAAGCTAGTTGAGTGTTTGACAGCACACTTTTCCCATAGAAAAGACAATGGCTTATATGAGGGCACACAGTTCTTATAGAAAACATGGTTGCGTGACAGCACACTTTTTTTACAAAACCATTTACCGAATCAACTAAATTAACTGTCAAAATTTTTTGTCAAAACCAGCAAGCAACAAACTTCAAAATCGGAAAAAAATTTTTGCGCAAAATGAACCATTGAAATTTTTTGTAAAAGCAAAAAATAAATTTACTGCAAAAAACTTATTAGCCAAACTATTTATTAAATTGAAAAATGAGTTTCAAACGAACACTTGTCAGTAGTAGTGAACTGCCGCTCCGGGGACAATTAAAATTTTGAAATTTTGAAATTTTAATTACCCAAATTTCAAAATTCTTGGAAATTTGTGAAATTTGATACCCTACGAGGGTGGGTCAATAAGTTCGTCCAACTTTTTGTTTACATAAGGAATTTTTTGTTTACATAAGGGGTTTTGTTTGTTTAATACATACGAGGGTGGCTCAATAAGTCCGGGTTTTTATGACCGTGGGAATTTGTATGTGTGTATGTTTGTGGGGTGGATTAAGGGGTTTCATAAGATTAATATTTCATAAGTATATATGCCGACGGGAAAATCATGAAATGATTTTTCCTAATACTAATGGGTGTGAAATAGTGAAAATTAATTTTTCCTAATGCCTACGGCAATGCATGAATATTTTTCCTAATGCCTACGGCAATGCATGAATATTTTTCCTAGTGCCGACGGCAATGCATGAATATTATTTTTTTCAAATGCCGACGGCAAAACATGATTATTATTTTTTTCAAATGCCGACGGGAAAATGATTTTTCATAATTCAGACGGGAAAACATAAAAGTTATTTCTAATGCTAATACAGGAGTTTAAGGCTTATAGTGATTTGGGGTGGGTGGGGTTGTTGTCGTAATACATAACCGAGGGACTTTATGGATTTGTCCGTCCGTCTGTCTGTTGTGCGAGGCTGTGATTGGCCGGGGGAGCGTGGTGTAGTTGAGGTAGATGGATTGAGTGTATGTGTGTATACCTGTCTGTTGGAATTTGTGTGATGGTGTGATTGACAGGGGGCGGGGTGTAGTTGAGGTAGATCGACTGCGTGTATGCAGGTGTTGCAAGTCTGTAGGAATTTAAGGCTTATAGTGATTTGGGGTAGGTGAGGGTGTTGTTGTACGAGTAACATGTATCCATGGGAATTTGTGGATGTGTCTGTCCGGAGGAATTTAAGCGAGGCTGTTATTGGGAGGGTTGTGGTGTAGTTGAGGTTGATCGACTGCGTGTATGTATGTATGTCTATATGTTTGTAGGAGCTTAAGGCTGATCGTGATTTAAGAGAGGTGAGGATGTTGTTGTAATATGTAGGAATCTGTATGTATGTATGTATGTCTGTGAAAATTTAAGGCTGATCATGATTTAGGGTACGTGAGGTTGGTATAGTAATATGTCTGTGTGTATGTACATATGTTTGTAGGAGTTTAATGCTATTAGTGATTTTAGGATAGGTGAGGGTGTTGTCGTACGAGTGATATGTATGCGTAGAAATCTGTATGCATGTTCGTAGGAGTTTAAGGCTGATCGTGATTTGTGTTGTTGTCAGTGTTGTTTGTAGGAATGACCGTGAGAATTTTTGTATGTATATCTGTAGGAATTTAAGGTTGGCCGTGTTTTGTGAGGGTTGGTGTGTTGTTGAAATAATATGAATTTTTCTTAGATGAAATCTGGTACATGTGTGTGTGTGTGTGTGCGTGTGTGTGCGTATGATTTTCTCACGCTAGTAGTTTTATGTACGTAGAAATAAATTGTATTCAATATCGAGATTTGGTTCTATAAAATGTTTTCATATATCTGATACATATATATAAGTATATTTTCATACTCAAGATTGCTGGGTATTTTGTCATGCTTAAAATTGTCCAGCTTTAAAGTCTGCCTGCGAGAAATTTGTTTATATTACAGATTTTGTTTATTTAACTACGTCCGGCTTCTTTCGCTGAACTTCTTTTCATACGATCAGGGGGATTTATAGTTTCTCTGTCCATAATATATATAAGTATATTTTCATACTCAAGATTGCTGGGTATTTTGTCATGCTTAAAATTGTCCAGCTTTAAAGTCTGCCTGCGAGAAATTTGTTTATATTACAGATTTTGTTTATTTAACTACGTCCGGCTTCTTTCGCTGAACTTCTTTTCATACGATCAGGGGGATTTATAGTTTCTCTGTCCATAATAAGGTCGTTTAGCTTGGGCATGTGCTCTGACTGAATGGTTTGCGTTGTTCATATATTTTTATGATGTAGATATGTAAGTGTGATTGTCAAGATCTAATAAATACTTGAGTATTGATAAGAAATTTGATATTATGTGTACATACATATCTACAAATTGATTTTATGTATGTATGCGGTCTTTTGTTGATGTTGTAAATATTCGCCGGGTCTTTTATGTATAGATGTCAAATATCTTCATAGTTTTTTTATTTTTTTATTTGAAATTAAAAAAACGTTGATTTAATTTTTATCTGTATTTACTTCAAAGTTTGTGAGGATTTTCTGTTTTAAGTAAAACTGAATTCCTTAAGATACATACTTTAGACTAATAGTAACTATAATAGAAATATTTTCTATAAAGTTGATGCAGCTTATAGTCATTCGTAGAAATATTTTGATATAAATTTTTTCCAGCCGTAGGCTTTTTTCATCACCTTTTACATTTATTTTAGAACATCTTGCATTGCCTTTTATACATATATAAACATTTTTAAATGAAACTGATCCAGCAGTCCAGCTTATGTAACGATAGTTTTTTGTTAGCCAGCTTGCTTCTTTTTTTTATTTTTTTATTGATTATTGAGTTTTCTAATGAAGTTATTATATTCGTAATTGTTGAAAACAATCGCTACTTCTTTTCCAATAAATTTATTTGAATTACTTTTGAAACCTTGTACGTCTATAAAAATTATGTTGTTTTCCATATTACTCAATTTATAAGACTTTTAGAACTTGTCCTTTGATGGGTATATATTCTATTATACGATCATGAATATGAATACAGGAAGCTGATTTCTTTGCTTACTATTTCAAATTAAAATTTTATTCAATTGCCCCGCTATTGAATAAAAGGAGCTTTTATCTTAAACTCTGGTACAGGTAGAAACGCATGAGATTCTTTCATATACTACCTTTCCTGGAATCTTAGATACATATAATAACTATATAGAATTGCATTACGTTTATTTTTTAAATTTTATGTTAGGATTATCATCATATGGATATGAGACTGAACTTAAATGTACTTTTAAATTAGTTAATTCATAATAACCAATCTTATTTTCTTCTTGAATAGCGAACAACAGAAAACGAAGTCGTTTTCTTACAATTTCGGTCTAACGTCTCAACTGGTCCTCTAGTATACAATATGACTTTGTATGTCAGCATTTCTGTCTCCTCTTTCTCAGCGTTAGGGATAATTAAATTTTAAACTTTTTATTCTTCAAATTGTGTTACTTCATACTGATAATATGTTTAAGTACAGTAATAATGTACGAGTATATGTTTATTTTATGACGGGTGAGCGCCTATGGCTTTTATTTGATGTTCTGGATGAAGTGATTTTTTTCTCATTTTCTTAAAGTTTAGCGTATTGCGTATATATTTCTAATATATTTAAGTGAGCTTTTTGTATCTGTCAGACAGAGTGAACGTATCAGTTGGTCAGTCAGTCTCTCTTTTTTTTATTTTTTTAATTTTTTCTTCTAATGTGTCACTACTATTTTTTCAGATTTTACTACTTGAAATAGAAAATATTTATATAATTTTAAAAGTATTAATATATACATACATATAGGTAAATAAATGTATGTACGTAGAAATTAGTTCATATACAAAGAAATACATCTTTAATAATCAACTATTCTAGAAAATCGATCTAAAATAACACATTTACCTCCATCATCAATTCCCCATCAGTGTTTTCATAAAGTGTTAGAAATATTGGAATATCTATGTTTGGGAGAATTTTTAATTCAAGTGTTTCTATATAAGATTTGGTGTTTGACCCCTTGACGTTATTGTGGTTAACGTAGACTGCGTTGTATCTCATTCAGATGTAATCATTTCTCACTTAGAAAAGGTCCTCATCACCATCAATCATACTTGTATACAATTCATTCATGAGTGGAGTTGGTCCAGATACAATTGCTGTCTACAAATTAATGATTAGAAAATAGCTTTCTCATCACCTTCTAACAAGTTTAATATTTTGCTAGCATGCATGCTTTAGCATGCTTCTATCGATAGTGACGCGAGAGTCCGACATTTAGTGCTGTTTTAATTAAAAATCTATAATATTAGAGTTACGAATTCACTCTTTTGAATTTTTAACAAAGTAGATACATATCTATTTCATTTGCCACAAAGTCTTAAAATTTCTTTCCTTATAAAAGTATGACGTGAGGAATTTTTTTAAATTATACATGCTTCGGTATGCTTCCAATATTTTTTTCGGTAAATTTATTTCATATTCATACAGATACAGATACATATAAAGTAAGATCTGTTTACATTCAATTTTACAATTTATGCATGCTTCAGCATGATTCTAGTTGAAGTCTGTATTTATTTAGTAAGTTTGTTTGATACCCATTCATACACATGTACATTGTTAAAGATTGGATATCAAAGTACAATTTCCTTAGTTTATCTAGAAATGAACAGAGTGAATATCTATGTATTATAATAACCATATTCACATTTTAAAATTTTGTTTGCTAGAGCTTTCGAAATGGAAAATGTACACCTTTTACTATAAAAAGTGATAATATGATGTGTTTCTGAATATTTTGAACTCTTAAGTTTTCACAATATTTCATACAGACCATCAAGTTTAGAGAATTGTAGTATATTAAGCTATTTATCTTCCCTGAGACCTAACATTCCGAATCAATCCTTCAAAAAACCAATACAAATTAGATTTTTCCTTTTTAATTTTATTTATATTTTAATTGAATTTCAACATTTTGTACCTCTTCAAATTACTGTATACTGTATTTTGCACCTTTTTCTCATTCGTTGAGTTAACTTTAATCGCAAATATTTTAATGATGAGATCAACTTTTCTATTGTAGGCATTAAGTAGATCTTTAGGTATATCAATCCACTTATATGAACCATTATAGCTAAATTCTTAACACATAATTCCTTTTAATGATCTATTAATTTATTCTACTATTGATTCTTGCATATTATGAAATTTTTAATCCTCTGTCTATGCATGAATTTTGCAGTGTTTATTAAAAATTCTTTACCATCATCTATTTGTATTTTTTGTTTTAATACTCATATCATTTCAAAAATGTTTTCCATTGCCTTGGTTTTTTTCGAATGCAGCTTTTATTTTCAACGATGCTCACCATATAAACTTTGAGAATGTGTCAGTTACAGTCTACAAAAATCAATAATTTCTATTTTCTCAAGAAAAGCTACCCACTTCACCTAAATCAGCTCCATAAAATATCATCTATTCCATTCATTACATCACTACAATACACAAACAATTTTCGAAATTTATTATGGAGTTCGTTTACTAAATGTCTTTTTAAGGACATTGAGTTGTTTTACAGTGTTTTAGAGAGTGTTGTGATCCACTTGATACACTTTCAGCTATTTATACTAAAATGTAGTTAATAAATTTTATCGCTCAGCTCTTCAATTTGTTTGTCAAAAGATGATTTAATTTTTAGAATGTCTTTTTCAATTTTATACCTATCTTCTATCGTTAATTTTATTTCACACTCCACTTATTAATTCATCCTTTAGTTTCTCGATTTGAGTTTCCAGAAACAATTTACTGATAACATTGTTCACCGTCAGTGAACATTGTATACATTGGTAGAAATTATATATTTTATTTAGTTTTCAAAATCAAATTTGTCATACTATTATCACGTTTTATCAATCATTAAAGAAAATAAACCCACTTTTAAGCCCCATATTTGATCATCAACTTGTATTTTATCTTTATTCAGTTTTAGATTTCTATCACCAAATTTCCACTCATTATTGAAGTCTTTATGTGAGTCATAGTTTGTATCTAATTCATTTCATCCTTCCCAGACTAATAAGTCAATATAAGCATCTTCGATGTTGGAAGGCCGTGAGTAAAAATCATCTTCTTCTTCTTCATCGTCATATTCATTCTCAGTATTAGCATCATTAAATAAGATGGTATTATCAAATATTGTTCCTTTTGAAAGTTTCTTTAACTTGTCTCTATCTTGAGTGATGGTTTTTCAGACTTTAAACTTGTATTATTTTCAACTTCTGTCTTCATTTTACTTTGTTCTTTCTTGTGTAATCTTTCAATATTTTTAGAACTATTTATGAATTCTTTGAGAGGTTCTGTTATAGGATCAAATATATCTCTTAGTTCTTTACGTGTATCTATTTCACCAGTTTTTATACTACGAAGCTTTTTCTTCAAGACACTTCTTATCAACACCGTTTTAAAATTTTCTCATCCATGTTTAATAATAGCAAATAAGAGGTATCAGCTATTAGATCAGGTAACACCTATTAGATCAGGTATCAGCTATCAGATCAGCTTATCAGGAGCTGCTCTGGTTTTCAGATCATCTTATTAGGAGCTGGTCTGATTTTTAGATCAGCTTATCAGGAGCTGGTCTGGTTTTCAGATCAGCTTATCAGGACCTGATCTGGTTTTCAGATCAGCTTTTCAGGACCTGGTCTGGTTTTCAGATCAGCTTTTCAGGACCTGATCTGGTTTTCAGATCAGCTTTTCAGGACCTGATCTGGTTTTCAGATCAGCTTATCAGGACCTGATCTGGTTTTCAGATCAGCTTATCAGGAGCTGGTCTGGTTTTCAGATCAGCTTATCAGGAGCTGGTCTGGTTTTCAGATCAGCTTATCAGGACCTGATCTGGTTTTAATATCAGGTTATCAGGTATCAGATCAGGTTATCGGACAGCTGATCTGTAAAACAGATCAGGTTATCAGGAGCTGTTAAGATTGTCACATCAGATTATCTGTTTTAAATTGGGTCATCAGATTACAAGTAGCTGGACATTTATAAAATTTAGATGAATGAAGTTTAAGGCCAGATAAAATGCGAAAAACTATACTGTTATGTAGTCAAATTGTTTTCTATGACGATCATCACTTAATTCAGTATCTTTCCTTATAATCAAAATTCCATATTTTTAATTCCAACACGATTTATATTTTTCTCATATTACTTAAACATTCTAACTACATTATGATTATTTCCTATCAAATATTTGGTGATTCTGGTATAAGTTTGACATTAGTAGAATGCATCAACATTCTTATCTTACGCCATATAAAAATATGCTTCTCACAACATGGTTAAATACCATATTGCTATGACTTCTAGCTTTCTTAAAAGAAATAACAGATTCATTATCTGTAAATGTGTAATACTCATGTCTTTCATTAATGAAATAAATTTCTACAGGTATTCATATTTAGGTTGTTAGAGAGATTTTGAGTTTAAATATGAAGATGTTTTCAAGTTTTAATCCATTAGAACTATCTAGCCAGCCACTCATAACATTTTATTTATTTTTTTTTTTATTTTTTTACCAATTTAACAGACCAACTATTCTTGCACGAATAGAAATTGATAGAAGGGAACTATGATTTATTTTTGAGTTAACGTTTGATGGCTCATCAAAATTTCGTGCCATCCCTATAGGTTGTTTTACTAACCGCTTTTGTGTAACTAAATACATTTTATAAATATTATCTCTTATTATAAAAAACTAAAATAATACAGCTATTCGATTTCAGAAAATATTTTCTAAAATCGTATAGCTGCATTATTTTATTTTCTTATAATAACAGATAATGCTCCATACTCACAATCAAAACAACATAAAAATATCATTTGTTTTGAGTATGAGTATGCGTTAATATTTATGAAATGCATTTAGTTACAAAAAATGTGGTTAGTAAAACAAAGTATATTTTAACAGTTTAAAATCAGTATTTTGTATGACAATACTGGTTTTAAGCTCTTAAAATATACTTTGTTTTGACTATGAGTAGGTACCATTATCTCTTATTATAGGAAAAATAAAATAATATAGCTATATGATTTTAGAAAATATTTTCTGAAATCGAATAGCTATATTATTTTATTTTTTCTATAATAAGTGATAATATTTATGAAATACATTTCATAAATATTGGTACATACTTATAGTCAAAACAACCTAAAAATAGGATGGTACGAAATATTGATGAATCATCAAAATTTCATACCAAGGTATATTTATGTTGTTTTACTAACCACATTTTTTGTAACTAAATGCATTTCATAAATATTATCTATTACTATAGAAATAATCATACTATTTTTTTTTTCTATAATAAGAGATAATGAGCCATACTCATACTCAAAACAAAGGATATTTTGACTCTGAGTATGCTTCAATATTTATGAAATGCATTTAGTTACAAAATGGGGTTAGTAAAACAAAGTATATTTTAAGAGTTTAAAACCACCATTTTTATGGTAATACTGGTTTTAAACACTTAAAGCATACTTTGTTTTGACTATGTGCATGCACCAATATTTAGGAAAGGTATTTCATAAATATTGACCCATACTCATAGTCAAAACAACATAAAAATACCTTGGTATGAAATTTTGATGAGCCATCAAACGTTAGCTCAAAAATAAATCATAGTTCCCTTCTATCAATTTCTATTCGTGCAAGAATAGTTGGTCTGTCAAATTGCGAAAATAAAAATAAATAAAAAAATAAGAATGATATGATTGGCTGGCTAGAAAGTTCTAATGGACTAAAAATTTAAAACATCTTCATATTTATACTTAAAATCTCTCTAAAAACCTAAATATGAATACCTGTAGAAATTTATTTCATTAATGAAAGACATGAGTATTACACATTTACAGATAATGAATCTGTTATTTCTTTTAAGAAAGCTAGAAGTAATAGCAATATGGTATTTAACCATGTTGTGAGAAGGATATTTTTATATGGCGTAAGATAAGAATGTTGATGCATTCTACTAATGTCAAACTTATACCAGAATCACCAAATATTTGATAGGAAATAATCATAATGTAGTTAGAATGTTTAAGTAATATGAGAAAAATATAAATCGTGTTGGAATTAAAAATATGGAATTTTGATTATAAGGAAAGATACTGAATTAAGTGATGATCGTCATAGAAAACAATTTGACTACATAACAGTATAGTTTTTCGCATTTTATCTGGCCTTAAACTTCATTCATCTAAATTTTATAAATGTCCAGCTACTTGTAATCTGATGACCCAATTTAAAACAGATAATCTGATGTGACAATCTTAACAGCTCCTGATAACCTGATCTGTTTTACAGATCAGCTGTCCGATAACCTGATCTGATACCTGATAACCTGATATTAAAACCAGATCAGGTCCTGATAAGCTGATCTGAAAACCAGACCAGCTCCTGATAAGCTGATCTGAAAACCAGACCAGCTCCTGATAAGCTGATCTGAAAACCAGATCAGGTCCTGATAAGCTGATCTGAAAACCAGATCAGGTCCTGAAAAGCTGATCTGAAAACCAGATCAGGTCCTGAAAAGCTGATCTGAAAACCAGACCAGGTCCTGAAAAGCTGATCTGAAAACCAGATCAGGTCCTGATAAGCTGATCTGAAAACCAGACCAGCTCCTGATAAGCTGATCTAAAAATCAGACCAGCTCCTAATAAGATGATCTGAAAACCAGAGCAGCTCCTGATAAGCTGATCTGATAGCTGATACCTGATCTAATAGGTGTTACCTGATCTAATAGCTGATACCTCTTATTTGCTATTATTAAACATGGATGAGAAAATTTTAAAACGGTGTTGATAAGAAGTGTCTTGAAGAAAAAGCTTCGTAGTATAAAAACTGGTGAAATAGATACACGTAAAGAACTAAGAGATATATTTGATCCTATAACAGAACCTCTCAAAGAATTCATAAATAGTTCTAAAAATATTGAAAGATTACACAAGAAAGAACAAAGTAAAATGAAGACAGAAGTTGAAAATAATACAAGTTTAAAGTCTGAAAAACCATCACTCAAGATAGAGACAAGTTAAAGAAACTTTCAAAAGGAACAATATTTGATAATACCATCTTATTTAATGATGCTAATACTGAGAATGAATATGACGATGAAGAAGAAGAAGATGATTTTTACTCACGGCCTTCCAACATCGAAGATGCTTATATTGACTTATTAGTCTGGGAAGGATGAAATGAATTAGATACAAACTATGACTCACATAAAGACTTCAATAATGAGTGGAAATTTGGTGATAGAAATCTAAAACTGAATAAAGATAAAATACAAGTTGATGATCAAATATGGGGCTTAAAAGTGGGTTTATTTTCTTTAATGATTGATAAAACGTGATAATAGTATGACAAATTTGATTTTGAAAACTAAATAAAATATATAATTTCTACCAATGTATACAATGTTCACTGACGGTGAACAATGTTATCAGTAAATTGTTTCTGGAAACTCAAATCGAGAAACTAAAGGATGAATTAATAAGTGGAGTGTGAAATAAAATTAACGATAGAAGATAGGTATAAAATTGAAAAAGACATTCTAAAAATTAAATCATCTTTTGACAAACAAATTGAAGAGCTGAGCGATAAAATTTATTAACTACATTTTAGTATAAATAGCTGAAAGTGTATCAAGTGGATCACAACACTCTCTAAAACACTGTAAAACAACTCAATGTCCTTAAAAAGACATTTAGTAAACGAACTCCATAATAAATTTCGAAAATTGTTTGTGTATTGTAGTGATGTAATGAATGGAATAGATGATATTTTATGGAGCTGATTTAGGTGAAGTGGGTAGCTTTTCTTGAGAAAATAGAAATTATTGATTTTTGTAGACTGTAACTGACACATTCTCAAAGTTTATATGGTGAGCATCGTTGAAAATAAAAGCTGCATTCGAAAAAAACCAAGGCAATGGAAAACATTTTTGAAATGATATGAGTATTAAAACAAAAAATACAAATAGATGATGGTAAAGAATTTTTAATAAACACTGCAAAATTCATGCATAGACAGAGGATTAAAAATTTCATAATATGCAAGAATCAATAGTAGAATAAATTAATAGATCATTAAAAGGAATTATGTGTTAAGAATTTAGCTATAATGGTTCATATAAGTGGATTGATATACCTAAAGATCTACTTAATGCCTACAATAGAAAAGTTGATCTCATCATTAAAATATTTGCGATTAAAGTTAACTCAACGAATGAGAAAAAGGTGCAAAATACAGTATACAGTAATTTGAAGAGGTACAAAATGTTGAAATTCAATTAAAATATAAATAAAATTAAAAAGGAAAAATCTAATTTGTATTGGTTTTTTGAAGGATTGATTCGGAATGTTAGGTCTCAGGGAAGATAAATAGCTTAATATACTACAATTCTCTAAACTTGATGGTCTGTATGAAATATTGTGAAAACTTAAGAGTTCAAAATATTCAGAAACACATCATATTATCACTTTTTATAGTAAAAGGTGTACATTTTCCATTTCGAAAGCTCTAGCAAACAAAATTTTAAAATGTGAATATGGTTATTATAATACATAGATATTCACTCTGTTCATTTCTAGATAAACTAAGGAAATTGTACTTTGATATCCAATCTTTAACAATGTACATGTGTATGAATGGGTATCAAACAAACTTACTAAATAAATACAGACTTCAACTAGAATCATGCTGAAGCATGCATAAATTGTAAAATTGAATGTAAACAGATCTTACTTTATATGTATCTGTATCTGTATGAATATGAAATAAATTTACCGAAAAAAATATTGGAAGCATACCGAAGCATGTATAATTTAAAAAAATTCCTCACGTCATACTTTTATAAGGAAAGAAATTTTAAGACTTTGTGGCAAATGAAATAGATATGTATCTACTTTGTTAAAAATTCAAAAGAGTGAATTCGTAACTCTAATATTATAGATTTTTAATTAAAACAGCACTAAATGTCGGACTCTCGCGTCACTATCGATAGAAGCATGCTAAAGCATGCATGCTAGCAAAATATTAAACTTGTTAGAAGGTGATGAGAAAGCTATTTTCTAATCATTAATTTGTAGACAGCAATTGTATCTGGACCAACTCCACTCATGAATGAATTGTATACAAGTATGATTGATGGTGATGAGGACCTTTTCTAAGTGAGAAATGATTACATCTGAATGAGATACAACGCAGTCTACGTTAACCACAATAACGTCAAGGGGTCAAACACCAAATCTTATATAGAAACACTTGAATTAAAAATTCTCCCAAACATAGATATTCCAATATTTCTAACACTTTATGAAAACACTGATGGGGAATTGATGATGGAGGTAAATGTGTTATTTTAGATCGATTTTCTACAATAGTTGATTATTAAAGATGTATTTCTTTGTATATGAACTAATTTCTACGTACATACATTTATTTACCTATATGTATGTATATATTAATACTTTTAAAATTATATAAATATTTTCTATTTCAAGTAGTAAAATCTGAAAAAATAGTAGTGACACATTAGAAGAAAAAATTAAAAAAATAAAAAAAAGAGAGACTGACTGACCAACTGATACGTTCACTCTGTCTGACAGATACAAAAAGCTCACTTAAATATATTAGAAATATATACGCAATACGCTAAACTTTAAGAAAATGAGAAAAAAATCACTTCATCCAGAACATCAAATAAAAGCCATAGGCGCTCACCCGTCATAAAATAAACATATACTCGTACATTATTACTGTACTTAAACATATTATCAGTATGAAGTAACACAATTTGAAGAATAAAAAGTTTAAAATTTAATTATCCCTAACGCTGAGAAAGAGGAGACAGAAATGCTGACATACAAAGTCATATTGTATACTAGAGGACCAGTTGAGACGTTAGACCGAAATTGTAAGAAAACGACTTCGTTTTCTGTTGTTCGCTATTCAAGAAGAAAATAAGATTGGTTATTATGAATTAACTAATTTAAAAGTACATTTAAGTTCAGTCTCATATCCATATGATGATAATCCTAACATAAAATTTAAAAAATAAACGTAATGCAATTCTATATAGTTATTATATGTATCTAAGATTCCAGGAAAGGTAGTATATGAAAGAATCTCATGCGTTTCTACCTGTACCAGAGTTTAAGATAAAAGCTCCTTTTATTCAATAGCGGGGCAATTGAATAAAATTTTAATTTGAAATAGTAAGCAAAGAAATCAGCTTCCTGTATTCATATTCATGATCGTATAATAGAATATATACCCATCAAAGGACAAGTTCTAAAAGTCTTATAAATTGAGTAATATGGAAAACAACATAATTTTTATAGACGTACAAGGTTTCAAAAGTAATTCAAATAAATTTATTGGAAAAGAAGTAGCGATTGTTTTCAACAATTACGAATATAATAACTTCATTAGAAAACTCAATAATCAATAAAAAAATAAAAAAAAGAAGCAAGCTGGCTAACAAAAAACTATCGTTACATAAGCTGGACTGCTGGATCAGTTTCATTTAAAAATGTTTATATATGTATAAAAGGCAATGCAAGATGTTCTAAAATAAATGTAAAAGGTGATGAAAAAAGCCTACGGCTGGAAAAAATTTATATCAAAATATTTCTACGAATGACTATAAGCTGCATCAACTTTATAGAAAATATTTCTATTATAGTTACTATTAGTCTAAAGTATGTATCTTAAGGAATTCAGTTTTACTTAAAACAGAAAATCCTCACAAACTTTGAAGTAAATACAGATAAAAATTAAATCAACGTTTTTTTAATTTCAAATAAAAAAATAAAAAAACTATGAAGATATTTGACATCTATACATAAAAGACCCGGCGAATATTTACAACATCAACAAAAGACCGCATACATACATAAAATCAATTTGTAGATATGTATGTACACATAATATCAAATTTCTTATCAATACTCAAGTATTTATTAGATCTTGACAATCACACTTACATATCTACATCATAAAAATATATGAACAACGCAAACCATTCAGTCAGAGCACATGCCCAAGCTAAACGACCTTATTATGGACAGAGAAACTATAAATCCCCCTGATCGTATGAAAAGAAGTTCAGCGAAAGAAGCCGGACGTAGTTAAATAAACAAAATCTGTAATATAAACAAATTTCTCGCAGGCAGACTTTAAAGCTGGACAATTTTAAGCATGACAAAATACCCAGCAATCTTGAGTATGAAAATATACTTATATATATTATGGACAGAGAAACTATAAATCCCCCTGATCGTATGAAAAGAAGTTCAGCGAAAGAAGCCGGACGTAGTTAAATAAACAAAATCTGTAATATAAACAAATTTCTCGCAGGCAGACTTTAAAGCTGGACAATTTTAAGCATGACAAAATACCCAGCAATCTTGAGTATGAAAATATACTTATATATATGTATCAGATATATGAAAACATTTTATAGAACCAAATCTCGATATTGAATACAATTTATTTCTACGTACATAAAACTACTAGCGTGAGAAAATCATACGCACACACACGCACACACACACACACACATGTACCAGATTTCATCTAAGAAAAATTCATATTATTTCAACAACACACCAACCCTCACAAAACACGGCCAACCTTAAATTCCTACAGATATACATACAAAAATTCTCACGGTCATTCCTACAAACAACACTGACAACAACACAAATCACGATCAGCCTTAAACTCCTACGAACATGCATACAGATTTCTACGCATACATATCACTCGTACGACAACACCCTCACCTATCCTAAAATCACTAATAGCATTAAACTCCTACAAACATATGTACATACACACAGACATATTACTATACCAACCTCACGTACCCTAAATCATGATCAGCCTTAAATTTTCACAGACATACATACATACATACAGATTCCTACATATTACAACAACATCCTCACCTCTCTTAAATCACGATCAGCCTTAAGCTCCTACAAACATATAGACATACATACATACACGCAGTCGATCAACCTCAACTACACCACAACCCTCCCAATAACAGCCTCGCTTAAATTCCTCCGGACAGACACATCCACAAATTCCCATGGATACATGTTACTCGTACAACAACACCCTCACCTACCCCAAATCACTATAAGCCTTAAATTCCTACAGACTTGCAACACCTGCATACACGCAGTCGATCTACCTCAACTACACCCCGCCCCCTGTCAATCACACCATCACACAAATTCCAACAGACAGGTATACACACATACACTCAATCCATCTACCTCAACTACACCACGCTCCCCCGGCCAATCACAGCCTCGCACAACAGACAGACGGACGGACAAATCCATAAAGTCCCTCGGTTATGTATTACGACAACAACCCCACCCACCCCAAATCACTATAAGCCTTAAACTCCTGTATTAGCATTAGAAATAACTTTTATGTTTTCCCGTCTGAATTATGAAAAATCATTTTCCCGTCGGCATTTGAAAAAAATAATAATCATGTTTTGCCGTCGGCATTTGAAAAAAATAATATTCATGCATTGCCGTCGGCACTAGGAAAAATATTCATGCATTGCCGTAGGCATTAGGAAAAATATTCATGCATTGCCGTAGGCATTAGGAAAAATTAATTTTCACTATTTCACACCCATTAGTATTAGGAAAAATCATTTCATGATTTTCCCGTCGGCATATATACTTATGAAATATTAATCTTATGAAACCCCTTAATCCACCCCACAAACATACACACATACAAATTCCCACGGTCATAAAAACCCGGACTTATTGAGCCACCCTCGTATGTATTAAACAAACAAAACCCCTTATGTAAACAAAAAATTCCTTATGTAAACAAAAAGTTGGACGAACTTATTGACCCACCCTCGTAGGGTATCAAATTTCACAAATTTCCAAGAATTTTGAAATTTGGGTAATTAAAATTTCAAAATTTCAAAATTTTAATTGTCCCCGGAGCGGCAGTTCACTACTACTCTTGTCTTAAAATAATATTTGAATGATATTGATCGAAATTGATATATCCGTTTAAGGATATTTTTTCAACTTTATGAAAGTGGTGAAAAGGACGCACACAGAGAAGAGTCGGAGTGGTGAAATATTCTAAAAAAAATATTTGCAATTGTATACATAAATTTCCATACCCACCTTATTTACCGTTAAATCTAAGCGTTACATGGCTTCTCATGCACATTCACCATATTAATATAGAGAAAGGGGAATTTCCCTTTTATAAAAAGGGAAATAAATACTGCTGCACATTTTTATTTTTGAAAAAAATTTATTTATAAAATTTCATTTTAAAAATAAAGAACTCATTAAAAGCAGCTGTTTATCCTGACACTTAAATATGACGCATTGCTTAAACATTATTCAAAATTCTCCTCTAATGAGATGTTTTTTTTTAATTTAAATGGAGTTTTTACAAAAAAGTCCCTGTTCATCAAGTACAAATAGAATAAATCATGTATAAAACTTGTATGACAAGTAGCTTTATAAAAAGTTTTAATAAAAAAAAGTGTTAACGTGTGTTTAAATGATGCCAAATGATATTTAATTAAACACAAATTGTTGTCAAGGTCATATATTCATTCATTCGGGTTGTGATACCTTGAGGTGGAGAGGTGGTGACAATAACACCGTATACTAATTATATGTGGTAGAAATTAGCGTGGTTGTCTTACAGGTTGGTCTTTTTCACATGTTTTTTTTTTTTTTTTGTATCATGTATGATGTTTGTAGACAACAAAATATTTTTTTATCTAAATTTAAATAATAGTTTGATGAGTATTTTTTTTATCTATTTGAAATACCATCCATAAACATTTGTGATGTGTCATCAAAATTATAAAATCATTTTAGTTTAATCGTTCAGGCGTATAAACCAACAATTGTGTATAAATCCAAGCGGAAATAATATAAGACTTTTAACAAATTGCCTTATGCCTGAGTTTAGCTGGAAAGATATTCGGCCCTGTTCTGTAAACCGAACGATTTTAGAAAACTAGTTGCGACAATAGAAATATTTTTTTAGATTTTTTTTAATTTTTTTATTTCATAGATTCCCAAATATCATATCTGAAAGAAAATGATCGTGTATGATTTTAAACACGTCTGCAGGACCACTATTAAATTTTTGAAAACGAGAAATTTACTCGGATTCGGTTTATAGAACAGGGCTGATTATTTCAAATAATATCTGACTGACAATTGCCAGTTCTTATAGTTTTGCTGTGGCTGGTATGATTTGCTTTTGCTTCTTGAGTTTAATACAAAATTTATGACTTTAATTTGTCATTAAGTTGTTACTCTTATTTAAGCTTTATATGGTATTCCACTTTTTTTTCTTTATTTTGCATTGACGCGACGCTATAGTATTTTGCTACTGCACACCCATAACTTTTTTTCAATGCAATTTTCAACACCAACACTTTACTGCAAATTGTGTTCAAATTGCGCATTATTTTTTTTTCCTGTCTAGATGACTGGTTGTCTGGTTTACTGATTGGGTGGCTGGCTGGTTGTTCTTCTCTTTAAAGTAAAAGAAAAAAAATTTAAATATTCCACTAAATGGTCTATTAAGGTGTCAAGCAGCAGGAGTAGCGAGCTGGCTGCCTTACTGCCTCAGTCTATTATTTTTGCTTAAGGCTGTAGATAAATTTCAATGGCTTAAGAGTAGCACAAAACAGTGGTATAGTATAATGTAAAAATGCTTAAATAAATTTTTAAAATTCGTATTCATTTTGACACACGTTAAATAAAAATAAAATATTGAAATAAATTTTTTCATTATGTTTTTGAAAAGGTCTTAAGTCTAAGGGGATTTTTAGAAGATATTTGCTAATAGAAAAATTTCATGTAAAAGTTCATATATAAGACAAATCAAATTTACAAATTATCAGTAGATGCAGCAAATAATTTTTTACTCTGTCAAGGTACCTACACATTTGCAATATTATTGTGCAATAATATATTGTACATTAAAATTTATATATTATTTTGGTATATGGCACAATATACTAGATAAAATCAAAAAGAAATATTTTGAAATGTATTGACATACTCTTAAGGTCCCCACACATTTACAATATTATTGTGCAATAATTTATATTGTACAATACAATTGCCTGTATATATTATATTGATATAATAAATATTTTGCAATGTGTTGACAAAATTGTACAATAATATTTCCGAATACCTCAATAAACATTATTTTTCTTTTTTTTTTAAATTTCTTACGGCCTGTCCCACGATATCACCAGAAATCGTTCGATCGATAACTTGTATTGCATACAACAATAACATTAGAACATTTTTTGTTGTTTTCAATATAAGTATTCGATCGAACGATTTCTGGTGACATCGTGTGACAGGCCGTTAATTAAAAATTATTTAATAGTTTAGTATTTTGTATGTTTTTATTATGTACACACATGTGTACATATACATATTAGTATGTACACACACATGTACATATTTTTACATACGGCACTGTTCTGCAAACCGAATACTAGTAAATATCTCGTTTTACAAAAATAAGAAATGCGCTCATTGATGTGTTTTAAATCATATAAGGTAAATTAATTTCAGATATGATATTGTAAGCTCTAAAGAATAGAAAACGTCAAAAAAAAGTTTGAAGAAATTTGCTATTAGTGGATTGAATTTTTCAAAATCGAGCTTTTTTAAGTCGATTCGATTTACAAAACAGGCAAGATATATTGCAAGACAAATCGTGCGATATATTTTTGTTTAATATTGTTCAATTTATTGAATAGTGTGTAGCAAAAGGGCAATAATAATTGCAATAAAGTAATCAATAATATTGCATAGTCTATGGGTACCTTTATATCACAAAGAGTGATGGAACTGTATTATTTTGGCGGAAGAATATAGAAAATTATATGAGAGTCTTACAGTGGGTGAATATGGCCACGGTATAAATTTCTCTTGTGAAAAGTTAAAATTGTAAAATTTTGCTTTGCAAAGTTTAGAGTTATCTCTCAAAAAAAATTTTTTTTCATATATTACTTTGGTGACGTGATTTAGGCAATTAGAGGGACCTTAATTTTTTCATAATTTTTTTTTTAATATTTAGTTGAATTTTTT
The DNA here is from genome assembly GCA_944452675.1 of Tachina lurida. Lineage (NCBI taxonomy): Eukaryota > Metazoa > Arthropoda > Insecta > Diptera > Tachinidae > Tachina > Tachina lurida. The sequence continues at coordinate 10,630,761 of OX101756.1, forward strand.
TTTTTAATTTCTTTTCAATTGACTTTGCATTTACACAAAAATAAAATGAACAAAATTAAATTAAATTTTAAACCAAATATTTTGCTATGCAAACCACTGTGCCTATTAGCTATAACAGCAATCTAAGCGGCACATTTTTTTTCTAAAAATATATTTCAAAGTAATAAACTACAAAATACTTAAGAAACTAATTGAATTCTAAGTTCTTAGATCTGTTGTTATTATTCTCATCACACAGATACCAAGGTTAATTTAGTTTAAGTGGAAATTAAACTAAAAAACAAACAGGTAGTAAAACCATAAAAAGCCATCTTAGCTTCTTAAGTGCTTTATAACGTTTTATTAAAGAAGAAGTTGTGGTGTAAATGACCTTGACCAGAAGTTTCAATTCTTTAGATTTATCCCCATAACTGACCTTTTTTAATAATCTTCAAAAATACCTATCTTATTGTTGTTTAACGCGTGTCAAAATGAATACGAATTTAAAAATATAAAAATGATTTATTTTCCTTTAACAGTTAAGTGAAGCAAACATTTTAGTTAGTTGGGGTTGCATAGAAGAAAAACTTTTTTTTTTAATATCAAAAATATTTTAAGCATTCAGGTATATAACGTCATTCATAAATAATAATATTCATTTAAGGTATTTTTAATTTTTTTTTTTTTTTTGTTATACATAAACTTAGAAAATTATAAAAATAAAATAGATAAAAATGCAAAACAAGGTTAGAGTTGGGAAAGAGAATGTGTTACAAAATTTACATAAAATAAATAAATAGTGGGAAAAATAGCTGCTGCCTTTAACATACATATTTATTTAAAAATAACGAAATTTTGTTGCCCCGAGTAAATTAAGTTTACTTTATTATAAACAAAATCTAAAATATCAAATCAAAAAATAAATAAGAATACAAAAACTTCCATGTGCCGAATTTTTAGAGTTAACAAATATTTGCAATATATAAAAAATTTATATAAAGTGTAATAATAATTTATAAAAATGTAATTGATTATATTTTGCTTATTTTCCATAGAAATTAAATGCACAGCAACTTTTCACTACACTTTTATTGAAGTTTACCTTAAAACTCATAATTTAATCAGCTTTCAATTTATAGTAGGTGTTTGGAAACTTAAACATGTTCTATCCATACTTTAAACATTAAATTTTAGAACGATTTACATATTCCCTATTGAATTTAACGCTAGTAAAAAAATGTCTCTACACATGTAATATTAAAACAACGTGAGTTTGTTTCTTTTTGTTAGTCATTTTATATAAAAAAAATTTTATTATTCTATAGAACACAATGTACAAGATTCTTGATTAGCCAAGAACACAATTTGTAAAGGTTTAATCATACTCGTAAAATAAAAATCACCAAGACAACTACCATTCGCTCGCACAATACTTTTTTTTTCTTTTCTTAAAACAACACGCACATGTACAGTGTTGTCAAGTAATTTTTGGTGTTTACCAGCAGAAAGCGTTTTGAAAAGCGCTAGAAATCTCTTTTAGTTTGTATTATTATACATTGTATATACTTTGAATAATTTGCATTTTTTAGGCAGTAAGTCCTTTGCCATTTTTCACGAAGTACGCAGGAAGCGAATTATGGAAGAAAATTATGGCATTCGAAGGCGAATGAAATCTTAAAATGTTTCCATTTAAAGTCTACTTAAATATTTACTGCCTTATTCATAAAAAATAATTCTGTTTTATAAATTTCCCCGGGAATTTTATTCCTTTTCCTTCCTATTATGCAAACACTTAAAATCAAATTAATAAATTTTGTAAAACCATGGTATAAGCATTTATTTAGAACAAGTTTAAATAAGCACCGGAATGTTATATTTCCCTCTTACTTTAGGCATTTTTATCCAAGCATCAAGATCAACTTCTAAAACATGAACTAATCCTGCCTTTAGAAAAAATACTAAAAAACTAATTTTGCACGCCTGATTTAAGTTCACATAATAGGTAAATGGAAAATTTTTTCCCCTTCTAGTATCAAGATCGATAAGAAAAACTTTATACAATTTATAATTTCCTTTGTACATACTCTCATTGGAAATTTAACCCACTCGCATCTGCAGCTGGCCAGTTTTAGCTCCACTTTCTCGGTATAAAATTATTCCTTATGCTTGTGAATGGTTACGCTGTTTATTTAGTTTTTTATTTAAACAAAAAATTATATTTATATTAACACACATTCTTATTGGCAATGAAAACATACAATTTTTATTTAATCTCTATTACTGAACTCTTGCCTTAGTGCAGAATAAAATGTAAATATTAAACAGCTGATTCAGATTTTACTCTCTCCCGTATTTGCTTATTCCCCAGCTATTTAGAATAGGAGGATAGGAGAGAGAAAAAAAATCGCAGAGAAATTTCATATTTGGGCTGTTTATAATTTACTACGACTTGGTTCACTCATAGCAATTTTTATTGCTTATGGACGGAAGAGGAAAATATGGTGGCTCTCCTTTTCATTATATTATCCTTTTTTCCATAAGCTCAGGGGTCTAATCGTCGCTTTCGATAACGAGCTGATTCCATCACTTTTTTTCAGTTTGAGATTATGGCATTCGATATCTAACAATGTAATAATATGTTTCGATATGGAATGCCATAATCTCGAGCTTGAAATACGTGATCGAATCAGCAAAATTTTTAAAATTTAATTTTAGACACATAAAAAAGCTTCTTTTGAATATTTATGTATGTTATTATAGTTATTATTATTTAAAAGACAGAAACTATAGGGAACTCAGTAATTGGGTAGAAAGCACGCACAACAGTTCATGGCGAAGTAGGGAGGATTGTAGAGTTTCGAGTACTATCTGGCCAAAACTTGACACAGGAAGATCCAAACTGCTACTGGACATGTATAGGAAGGCGATGCGAGTCGTGATAGGCGCGTTGACAGGTCACTGCTCGGTCAGAGCAAGAACCAGCATTTGGGAAACTGGCACACCAGATTTTTGTGGGATGGGCGGGGATGAAGAGGAATGAGAAACCATTGAAGATATTATCTGTCACTACCCGAAGCAGCAACGTCATAGGCTTAGATGGCTGAACAGACGTTTCCATGAAAGCATTACTGATATAGGCAAGTGTAAACAAGAGGACATGAGAGGGTTCATCATTGAAATTCTATGGCTCAATGAAGGATAATAGGATCACTTTTGGCTACAAATGGGAGGACAAATATTACTTTTTAATGGGCAATAGAAGGGAATAACAATGGACCCAATTAGTTCTTCGAGTGGAGGTGCGGTATAGCACCACTCTTTCTAACCTAACCTAACCAAAAAGACAGAAAAATGCATTGGAATCAAAAAATATTCAAATAATAAACTAACCAAATAATTTTTTTTGATCAAAAAATCACATCCATTTTTTTATTAAGAAGTGCTTGAATCAATGAATATATTAATTAAAATGAAATACTACATCAAACAATGTGTGTAATTAAATGAAAAAGAAAACTGATGATAACTTTTTATGTTGGCGGCAGTGCCCAATCACAAACAATTGAAAACAACTTGCAAAAAATAAGAACGTCCATTATTGAGGGATGAAGGGGCGAGAGGCATTGCTACCAATAATTGCTTTCCACCCACCCCTAGAATTATTACAAATTGCCTGTTATTATCTATTTTAATATTAATCATGACAATCTCCAGTTGTAATTCCACACCCCACCCCCTTCTTAAAAAAAATATAAGCTATGCCAATGCATAAGAATATTATTCCTTAAGAATAAGTTAAATTTTTTCTTAAACAGTCACAACTCAAAAAATACGAGATGTTCAGCGCTCTTTCGAGATTTTTTCAGCGAACTGGTTTATGAAAATACAAAACCATTTTGATAATTTTGAGTTGTGACTATTTAGGATTTAGTGAGCGATATGTGTAAATTTTTAAGTTTGGTAGAGACTGACTCATATCTCAGCTTTTAATAGCGCTTTTGAATTCGGCTTCTTCTTAACTAAAATCTCAATACCTGTTGATTTTTTTTCTTCATTAAATTACTTGGTTCTGGCCTCATGTGTAGTTTTAATTTAATTATCTTGTATCTTAGTTTTTTTTTTTTTTTTTTGATGCGTTGAACATTTTAATTTTCCTACAATTCACTGTTGTTGATTTCTTTTTTTTTATTTTCTATAAAATAAAACTAACATAAATATTAAGGCTACAATAAGATGATAGTCATGTTTGGCAAGATACAAGTATAAAAACGCCCGCATCATGAAAGAAGAACATAAAGACAAATATTTCTACGTATTAGAAAAGAAATGCGGCTTTAGTCATAACCAGGGAAACCACAAATATGCTCTAAAAAAAGTGTTTTATGCGCATTCAATATGCACTAAAAACTTGTAAATATGCGCTTAAAAGTCAAAAAATATGCTCTTAAAAATAGAATAAATTGTTTTATTTGTAAATGAAAATATATTTTTTAATCAAAAATTCAACAACATTTTCATATAAAATAAGAAAAAAATAAATAACCAAAAAACGGAAACATAATTAACAAAGAATAACTGGGTTTGAAGTGCAGGTTAAAACAAAATTACTATAAAAATGTTTACTAAAACAAATTAATTTTTATTGGATGCATAAGAATTTAACTTTAATTTTAAAAGATCACGATATCAGAATTAAGCCTTTGGAACTGTATTTTGGATAAATAAAACAAGATTTTAATTTATAATTTTTATTGCAATAAATAACAAAATATTGACCTAGAATTTCAAATAAAAATCTTTTCTGTACCGTCTTAATGAACTTTCATACATTTACAATGTTTCTTCAAGGTATTTTCGGGGCAGAGTAAATCACACACAGCTAAATCACACATAGCTAAATTTGTATTGCAACTGACGTCCGTAAAACTGCGTTATATATAAAAAAATTATACACTACATGGAACATTGGAACAGAGATTTAGATGGCGAAAATTAAAAATAATTTGTAAGCATATTAACCCAGATAGCACAGGAAAAAAATTTTCTTTAAAACTTAAATTTTTATTTCAAAAATGAAATTTTAATGCGTTGCTAAAAAAAATTTCATAAAATTTTTTTTTCGGAATGGAGAGTTTTTTAAAGGATGGTGGTGCCAAGCGGGTTGAAATAAAATAAATTCTATAAAGTATGAAAATATGCCCTAAAAGCGTAAATTATGCTCTAAAAATTCAAAAATATGCTAAAAATATGCGTGTATAACTGATATATGCATAAACATGCCTTAAAGGGTAAAATATGCAAAAATATGCACTAACAAATCGATGCTAAATTTCATTAAAAGTTCTGAAACGGATAAATATCTTGTCCCCGCATTAATACGTGATACAAGAAAAAACATGCAATTGCATATTTGCGGTTTCCCTGGTCATAACCAAAAAAAATTTAACTGTACTACTGGTGGGACTTAAAGCAAATTAACACCAACTCTCTCTCTCTCTCTCTCTCTCTCTCTCTCTCTCTCTCTCTCTCTCTCTCTCTCTCTCTCCCTCTCTACTTGGCTTAATTTTTTATTTCAAATGGGACACTAAATAATGACTTCAACGCAAAAAAAATTGTTCTTAAATGACTACACACTAGTAAAAAGAGAAGACAATGACCTTTTCTTGTTTTGCTTTATTAATTATAAATTTGCAATATCCGTTTGAAAATTAAAAACGTATTTAATTTTATACATGAATTCCAAAAAATATACTAAAATTTGTCTTTTATTACCTTTCGGATACTCGTAATTTAAATTAAATTTCAATATTTAGGCCTTTCACAGTATTATTGTATATTAATACTCTTTGAATAACCTTAATATTACTTGTATAGAGAACGCTACCAACAGTAATAAAACTTAGTAGCTTTTGTTTAATAAAACTTTCTGCTTTAAATTAACGCCTACGCTTTTGCCAATTAAATGACAACAAAATGTTCATAATTTGTCATAAATTTGTAACAATTAGTAAGAATTATTTGTGTTAACGAAAAACTTTATATGTAGAGAAAAAAAAAGAAATAAAAATGGAATGTAACAATTACAATTGAACTTGTTTTGGGTAATTGAAAGTAAAGTTAATGATTGTTATGCTTGAGAGATCTTTAGCAATAAAAACTAAAAGGATTTTGCAAACTTTTAGTAAAGCAAATAAATTAGTACAATGGGCATAATGTGCACAAAAGAAGTATAAAAAAATATAAACAATATAAAACTTAAAAAAAATATATAAAAATTTGGAGGTTTCAGACGTCTCCAAAAATATGACTAAACGGATTTCTTCGCTACTTCGCTACTGCTTTTTATTTCGTCTATAACTTTTTTTAAGAGAATAATAAAATACGAAATTAATTAATTGATTTTAATTTAATTTAATTTTAATTAATTAATTAATTTTTCCACTTGAAAAACAATTTTTTCATAAAATGTTTCCAAGTGTGAAATTTTTCATATAGGAAATTATATAAAAATACATAAACAGAATTTTCCTTCAAAATGTGTTTTCAAAACATGGTGAGTCTTATAAAAATTTATATTACATAACCAATGGCTTAATATAAGAAAGGCGTAACTCGAGTTTTTGATATTTTACAGGAGAAGGAAAAAACTGAATAAAAACTAAGGCATTTAAGTTCAAGAATAGTTTTTTAAAATTAAATAAATCATTTATTTTTCATTGTTACTTAGTTCGTTTTTGAAGAAGGATGTACTTATACGTTTGCGTTAAAAACGTTAATTCGAAAAAAAATTTAAAAAATTGTTTAAAAAATTTTTTGTTGAAATGGAGTATTTAAGGAAAATTTTTATAAATGCAAACTTTTAACTTTTTTTCCCTCCGTGAACAAAAAAATGGTAAACAAAATTTGAAAATAGTATACTGACATAACAACAACGCAAACATTGGCGATCACAATTTCAGGGAAAGGCAGCACATTTTACGTGAACTTTTATTCTCTATAACAGTGATTAATAATAACATTATTTTAGATGAAAAATATTTTGCAGAAAATAAAATCCAGGAAGCAATGAATTAATTTTGTACACTACAAGTGATATTTATTTTAACATAACACGTTATTTTAATATAGTATCTTAAAATAAGTTTACCCCTTAATTTGGTTCGTGAAATTCGTAGCATAAAACATTTTATATTTGCTACCAGAAGCGGTAGAGAATAAAATAAAGTGGCATAGCCTAGCATAAAGTTTTAGACAAATTTTTGCGAGTTTTATGATCTAACTCTACTAGCAAATAGATTTGAAAAAACTGAAACTGACTTAAAAAAATATATTCTTCGTATAAGCTCAATATTATATAATAACTCTCAATTCTTAATAAAAAAAACATACTTTCAGTTGCTTACTCAAATAAATTTCAAAGCTTTTAGCACCCACTTTTGTTCGTTTGTTTACTTTAGATAGAAATATATTTAAATTTATTTAAATCAATAAACTAGTTTGTGTTTTTAGGTAGATTAAAAAGCAAATTTCATGTAGGTGTGCTATTGATTGCACATTTTTTTTTTGTATATATGTAGATCACTTAAACGAATTATTTTCATTACAGTTTTTTTGTAATCAGGTTTATAAGAAATTTTTTTAGAGAAACTACTTTCAACGAGTTTAAACATAAGCTTGCGTTCCAAAGTTGCCAAGAACATAGTATGAAAAAATTTGCTTGCTTACTTTCAAAAGTCCTCAAGAACATTATATATTGCTTGAGTAGAAGTACTTTATTTGCAATATAACCATTTAATATAGATACATATTGACGGCCCTATGATTTATTTTTAGTTTTGTTATTTTATTTAATAAATTTTATTTAATTTATTAAATGTTGCTAGGCCTAGAGCAATTGTTTTATATAGAATAATTGAATTTTATTATTACATTTATGTTATCTAGTACAATAACATTTTTTTTTTAATCACCTCAACATTCTGCATGTAATGTAACATAGTTGTTACATTCTGACACAATTAAAGAGTTACAGGCAATAAAAATATGTAGTTGTATCTCCCTTATATGCACATACGTACGTATGTATATATGCATGTGTGTATGTGTGTGTGACACTGTTATTTGTAATAGCAAACCACAGAATGTAACAAAAGACTTTAGAAACAAACCAGATGAGAATATTTTCTGGTTTCGTTGACGTTTCTAATGTCTGAATACAAAACAAAAGACTTAAGACACCAACCTGCTGTTATGTTACAAATAAATTTATTTTAACACTTTATTACATTTTTATTTTTATTTTATTTTAATTTACCATAACATTGCGGAATATTTATAATTTTTTTTACTCACATTTTTTAAACTTCGAAGGTATTTTTTTGTTTTATTTAAAGTACGTTTGTAGTCTTGAAATAAAGCTTTCGTGTAAATTAACGCCAATACACGGTGAACCATTTTAAATATATTTTTTACTTGACTTAAACAATCTGTATTAAAGCAAACTTTATGATTTGAAAAAAAAATAGCCACACAATTCTATTTACTATAAACCACCAGATATTTTGTAAATTTCGTGACTTTAATAAATAAAACAAGATAAATATAAGCGCAAGGAAACTAACAGAAAAACAAATGAAAAAATTTGTACTTAAAAAGAAATAATAAAAACCTTAGCCAATTACCAATTGCAGTCAATCAAATAGCAAATAACTGCATTTCAAATATTTCAACTCTAAATAATAAAACAATAAAACTAGTATGAGTGCTAAATGCTTTTAAATAAATATGAAAACAAGTACTGATAAAATATTTAACCATATAAATATAGTTTTTTCTAATGCAGCCAATGAATGGGAGGTTTAAGTATAAAAAATAGTAAAATCGTGTTTTTATTTGTGTAAAATAAGAAAGAAAAAAACTACTGAAAACCAGAGCATTAAAGTTGAAGCAAAAATAAAACAAATAAAAAATAAACAGTTTAAGGTCACCCGTGTGATGGCTTACCATTCATTAGCTTTCAAAGACACAATCTTATTGAAAACAATCTAATACAATACATAAAGCCCTGGAATAATTATGTGTAGTATTTAGAATGTTAAAAGAAATATAATGAAATATGTATTACCGATTTCTTTTAGCGTTTTCACACTTCATATTTTGAAATAACAAACTTATGTTTGGAAATTATTTCGCAATAATTTGAGGAACAATTTCTTTAATTTGAATTCAGTTAGAGGGCAAATTGCGGCAACATCAATCTAGATGAAAACAAATTCACTTATAGGTGGTATCGATAACAAAGCTGAGCTATTTTTTTTTAATTAAAATTGGTAAGAAATTTCAAAATTTGTTTTCGTAAAGGGGCCAGCCTGTCTAGAAAATTTGTAATAGAAATCATTCAAATCATTGAGTGATTTGTACATAATGTGGAAACTACACCTTACCTCCCTGTTTCCACAATACCGACAATCGATTTGAATAGAAAATGTCTATGAAAAGCACAAACTTTTATGAGTGATTTTTATTCAAATTTTCGGTGGTAAATATTTTAAATTTGCTTAAAATATTAAATGTTATGTGTATACCGATCATAATGTTTTATCGAATTTGATAAATTCTAATATATGTATGTATTAATGATTGTATTTGGCTATTCATGTTATTATTGGTCATGTTTTGATCTCAACAGAAACTTTGCATTATTTATTTCTGTACTCATTAGTAGGAAGGTATTCGTTATGAAATTTAAATTATAATAAATATTTCATTTTCATGGTGGCTTTTGTTATATTTTAAGTTACTGTGGTTCTTATGTTAAGCAATTGCATTTTGATTTATCTCATTATTTTTGCTTTTATTTACTGGTCAAAAGGCAAAACTTGTAAAAGCAAATGAGTGGGCTTGGTTTATACATATACATTGTATTGTCAGAGTATATTATTCCTTTTGCAGTGTGGGCACCTTTTTTGTGTATCTACCCCTAGGTAATATTTTTGTTTTAATTGTAGACCGCCATAAATGCAATAAAGCATAAAAATATATATTTAATAATTTCTCTAAGCGAAATTACATAATTTGAATAGTACTTTTGTTCAGTTTTCTTAGCCGACTTCATTTTTAATAAAAAAAACAAACAAAGATGAATGTGTAACACAATTATGCTGCAAATTTATGTGCTCTCTATGAAAAATCGATTAAAGTGGTTACAAAAATTGAAATAAAAAAAATTTTCTAAACGAGTCACATTCAATATTTGGTGTCAAGTCTATTGTTGTGAGAATTCTTTTTTTTTTTCTTTATATGTATGTATGTATATTGCAAACAAGTTTTTCCTTCAAAACACAGAACAACAAACAGTAAAAATACAATGCCATAAAAAAGATATAAAATCTTGTAATAAAAAGTCGTGGGTGCTGTTTAAGCGTGCCTGGTCAAAAGGGTTAATGGCTTAAAATGCAAGACATTGCAGTAGAGATTAGCAGTATGAAAAATAAAATAGTATTAACTGTAAAAAGCTTGAGACTAGCAATAACTTAGCACGTTTGAACGTCTAGAGAGCAACATGCTGATAAACATACATACATACACACATACATATGTACATATTTATGTATACGAAATTTTGTTTCCCTATATTGTGTGTGTTGCAAATTGCCTAAAAGCCATTGCCAAAATAAATGCAATTATATACGTGAGTCTTAGCAGTTTGTGATAGATTAACAAACAATTATTATCGCAAAGGCAATAAAACGAAATATAAAATTCTATCCCGGAATTGTAGTCCATTCAATTGAAAAAATTATTTTATAATTACGTATTATTTTAAATAAACTGCCTCACATTAATTGATTAATTTGGTTTTACTACGAGTATTAGCTATTAAAAATATTTTTCGTCGAATGTGATTCAAAGAATCAAATCGGAATTTTTCGAATAGTTCTGTCAACCAAGATGCGAAGTTGGAAAATTGCTAAAAATTATTATACATATGAAATTTAAATATATTTGTATAATCCTCTCATTATTTCTATGTATTGAGTGATTCTTTCAACGGAAATATTTAAACATCTTTTGTAAAACTTCAATTCAATAACATTTGCTTAGGGCCTGTTTAGAAATGCATCACTGCGCTGCAAATGGAAATTTAAATGTCCCAAAGTGCTTCCCTGAAGTAAATAGCGCACAAATAAATGTCAAATATGAGTTACAAATATGGCTACTATTAAGAAAGATTATCAGTGAACTTGTATTGCATTTTAAGTGAAAATTCGCTAGTATGATGCAGAGCAGTGATGCATTATTATTATATTTTTCATTAATTTTTTTATTAGTGCTCTCGGTTAATTAAAGTCACCTTTTGCAATAATGATTTACAAGAAATGAAGTTGCGATCACCAAATTGGTTTACATTGACGCCAGTTGGGGGCGACAGAATAATGCAAGAGTTGCATGATTCAGTAAAAAATAAACAAATAGCAGATTCAAAAATGTAAATGAGTTTCAAAGATAATAGTGAATATTATTGAAGAAATCACAGGTACTTATAATAGCAATTTCACTGACCATGTCTGTTATTTTATTCCATTGTAATAATATAGTAATTGTAATAAAAGAATAATAACTTACCTTGTGTCCCCATATTACCAGCACCAACAACATTCGTCTTAAACATATCAGATTACTGAAACCATTAAGGTTCTATGCTCCTGTTATGCTTACAGCAAGTAGTTCACGAAACTTAAAGGTTTGAGGAACTTCTTAATTCTATGTTCAGTTAACGAAACCTTTTACTTTTCCGACTTCAATTTGCCTGCAAATAAAAAAAAATAAACATGATTAATTTTCAATAACACAAATTGGCCAGTCGTTTGTTTTATTTTATTTCTTATAAAATAATAATTTAATACAATAAATAAAACTAAATAACATTCTGTAAATCTTATGCATGCGTCTTCTATTGACCTCCCTTTAGGCCATTTTATATCACATATTTGTTAGAAATTGAAGATGATGTCACATAGCAATTTGCAATAAAAATAGACATAACAAATTACATATAAAATAATTGTTCTGTCATCTTGTAAAAAAAAGACTTAATTTATACTATGAACTCATGTTTTGACCAAACGTTTTCTAAGGCAAGTGCGTGAGTGGAATTCGAATGAGATAATAAGAACTAAAAAACTTTTATTTTTTATAATTTCTTTTCGAGAATTTATAACAGAAAAAAAAGTATGTACAACATGAAGAGTAACTTTTTATTTAAAACAAAAATCTTGTTTTTCTCCTGTAAATTAATAGCTTAAGATCATGTAGGTATGTATTTATTTTTGGAGTTATCAAAAATCAATTTCAATAATATTATTGAATACTGGCAGTGTGACATCACAAAAACACACAAAGATTAGGAGAAATTAAAAATGTTATAAAGTTAAGAATTACCGCCGGTTATTTATTGTACCACCAAAAATCATTCCCATTTGGTAATCTATGTTGGTGACACCAATAAATGCTGGAACGAATTTTTGTAAAATCATACTGTTTAAATTTCAATTACAAATTGCAGTTCTAGACTTATTCCCCCATATGGAAAAAAATAACGTGTGCTTCAATTGTACGTTAAAGCCATTTTTTGTACGGAAATTTTGTTTTAACGTACACTTCAAGCTCACGTTATTGTTTTTCATATAGGGGATAAAATTTAATTATGTATGTATAAAAATAAATTCATAAATTTTCAAATTTGGAAACATGTATTCCAAAGAACGCCACTTTGATGTACCAAAGCTAAAAAAAAAACTAACTTAGTAACATGCACATCCATAAATAAATTTAGTAAAGTGCGACTTTGACTCGCACACGAATGGCTTTGAGCATTTTTTTAATAGTGTTTTTTACGTTTTTTCAGCTGAAATAATTTTTTTTTATTTTTTTTTCGCTTTTTCTCGTTTTGGCGATTTTTTCATTTTGGCGATTTTTTCATTTTGGCGATTTTTTTCATTTTTGGCGATTTTTTCATTTTGGAGATTTTTCCGTTTTTTCGCGATTTATTTTCGTTTTAGAATTTTTTTAATTTGGTGCTTTTTTCGTTTTGACGATTTTTTTTTTGTTTTGGCGATTTTTTTTTGGTTTGGCGATTTTATAATTTTGGGACATTTTTGTTTTACCGTTTTTGAAAAATTCAAGAAGTTTGCTCTTACGGTTTCCAAGATACAGCAAGTTATCAAAATTACATAGACAAAATTACATTAACTGATGGTACACCCTTTAATTCAAATTTTTTAAATTTTACTGACAGTTTATGGAAGCCATGTAAAAATTCTCGCTTGTGTATTTATATTGAAAACAAAAACAAATTTTGAGTGCTTTGTTTTTGTTTTCAATAAAAATAGACAAGCGAGAATTTTTACATGGTTTCCATAAACTGGCAGTTAGTGTTAATTATTGTAGTCTGTATAAAAATACACTAACTTTACAAATTTCAAGTGCATATAGTACATACATACAATTGTATGTATGTATATCACATGGGATTTTAAAATTTTTCGTTGCTCGTTTTGGCACACCCTTTAATTTCCAACTCTCATGTATTTGTTGTTGTAGCGGCCAAGGGTCTACACACTCTGTCCAAATTTCAGGTCCGTAGCTCTTACGGTTCTCGAGAATATACCCTGTGACAGACGGACAGCGTAGCGAAAACAATAGGGTTTCTTTTCACCTTTGGTGTACGAAACCCTAAAAAGTTGTTTCCCTGGGTCAAAGTGAATCGAGCCATAACCGTAAAAAAAGGTTAACCAACACATTTTTTATTAGTTTTTTTTACGAAAATCTATTATTTAAGAAAATTATGGCGCTTAAGCTTTATCGGCGGTTATAGCACGATATAATTTAACACCTACTACTATTTCAAAAAAAAAATATACGCACTCGCACTATTTTCACGGGACCTAATGATGGCCATTGAGAGACCATCGTAGGTACGGCAAACGAGCGAACGATTTTATCTGCCTTCCTCTGATTAGAGTATTCAGTTTCTAGGAATTACTAAAAACTCTTGCCTAGTGTAAGAAGGGGAGGGTAAGAAATATAAATATCCCGGGATACGAACCCGGCTCTTTTTTTTTTTGCAGAACTCTGTTTCCACCCTATTGTCATGCTAACAACGCACTATTTTTACCAACAGCGTATTACTTACATTAAGTATTATTATTGAGTGTTGGTTCTCGTGGTTGATTGCTTCATGCAGGCATTCCAGTAGAATATATGTAGATGGTTCCTTAAGGAATCAAAAATATTAAGAAAAAGAGTGTGTTACAACATCAAACAAAAATACAAGACTTCAACTTTTCTATAAATAGCACATGGTGAAGATGTATTTATCTGTGGTGAGTTTCATTAGATTCTTACTGCAGAGCTACCATATAATTTAAGACGATGGTGATGCCATATGGCAGGTATTTACAGAAGCAGGGACGTTAGTTTGAATGGGCACATTTGAAAGTCCAATTACGCGTATGGCAAACTGAATCTTTTCGTCCCGCCTTTAAGTTTCTTATTAAAGGCTAAAAGCATGCAAGGCCGCACATTTCTAATCAACCAAGCGCATACGCGATATACGTACATAAACGTCAATGATCGTTATTTATGGACAATTTTTAATTTTGAGAATCAACACCATGAATGCAATGACATCGTTTTTTATTTGCATCCGTGAACATCATATCCATAGATGTTATTGCATGCAACACCAAATTGCTGAAATGAACTTGAATTATTTATTTTAAACTTTATTTTTTTATTGTTACTTCGTAACAACTTATAATTGTATATAAGTAGATGTATTCTTAAAAATGCATTTATTTTCAAAGTTAATTTGCAAAGCTTTAATCAGTTAAAGTATTGCTTGAACAAATTAACTTTAAAAATATGTATATTTAGATAAATAGAAAGATTTGTAGAAAATCGACAGTAACTTAACACAGCAAAAAAAAAAAGATATTTCATCGAGTATATAACAAAAAAAAAAACTTGCAAGAAAATCCCTTTTTGTTTCAAAGATTACATGAAAAGTTTGCAACTTGAGTCTTGGATCTTGTTATCTTGATTTTCTTTCATTTAGGCAACAGTTTTTGTAGATATTTTTTGTTCGTAATTAGTACTAAGAAATAAAAAGAAAAGAATATTGAACGGAAATATAAAGTTAGATTAAAACTTAAAAACTATTTGGAAATATAAACAGAAATCAAGGAGAGGGAAAGAAATTACTTTCCGGTGGTGAATTTCGAAAGACTTTCGAGCAAGCCAATATACGAAGAATGTTCATAGGCAGTGGCTAAATCCGACATTTTTTCAACAAATTCACTGCTAACGCCCTTCTCTTCCAACAAGTTCATCAGCAAATCGTAGAGATACTGTAAAACGAACAAAATAAGTCACAATATTTATTTTAACGTTGAAATACATACACCATCCAAAACTTCACCAGCAACAGCATAAATTTTGTCGTTCCATTCTCCTTGGTATATAGTCAATTCATCTATGCCGTAGACATCATCTAAAATAAATTCAAATATACAATTTTTGTACTCATCTATTTGTAATGAGAACTTACTATATTCTCCTTCTTGAGGGGTACCTTGCAAGAAAGAACATGTGAAGGAAAGTGTAGTTGATCCGCGTACAATATCCACTTCAAATTGTGGTTTACTTTTCATTTCCCCCATATCTGGCTTGTCAGCATTAGGATTTATTTCTGGCTCCTCCTCCTCAGTATCGACAGTGTGATTTACATTAAAGTTAACAACGATTCTTTAGATAATGATAACGTTATAATAAAACTTTTATTTATACATAAGTTTGTTTAGCGAATAATCACTCTTATCGTAATTACGATTTGAAAAGTTTATTTATGTACATATGAAAAAAAATTAAATTTTAGCGATACTATTGGACAACAAATTATAATCTAATTTGAACTTGGTACAATGACCTTGACTTAAGATAATTCAGTTTTTTAATAAAATTATATGCAGATATCATAATAATCCATATCACAGCTGTAGTTAATGAAAATAATTCTTGCATAATTTTAAAATAGGGAATAGATCTACCATTAGAATTCACTATGAAATATCAATTGTATGTACATATGTATGAATATGTATACTCGCATTCCAATGCATTTACTTGATTCGTCTGATTAAAAATAAATAAGAAAACTATGGAGCTTCTACTTACTTCTCCTTTTCAGTTTGTTTGCTCAATTCCACTTCAGCGCCGTCCAATTTTACAGCGAAACCTTCCAAAGTGTTGGGTACAGTTTTAGTTTTTTGAGCCTTACGTTCCGCCAAAATCTCCTCAGTTAGAAACTCTACCAACTCACGTTCACCTTAAATAAAGTAACATCTGAATTTATTTATTCATTCATTAAAAACGCCGGCTTCAAATTTATTTATTTCATCATTGCCTACATAAACTATTGAGGTTATGTAATTTTTTTCTTTCAATAGAGACTTCATGGTTTTTACCTTTAGTGTGCATATGTTTCATGCCACAGCCGCAACTGCAATTCATTGTAGGATTTTTTACGTGCAATACACCACCATTTTTCTGGTTACTGAAATAATCGGGGCTCTTGGACATGTGCCACAAAGTGCGAGTGAAATCACGTTTACCACCGAAGACGTTCTTCAAGGAAGCATTGGCCACAAAACGCAAAGTTGCTTTAGTTAAATTATTCATGGTTTAATTAATATTTTATAATGCTTCAATCAATTTCACAAGAAAAAACAATATTAAATGCAATTTCGCGTGCCGAGTTATGTTAATTGCACAAAAATATGAATATAACCTAGAAATTTGACAGTTGGAACATAATAAGTAGTGCCAAGTTAAATGTCATGACAGCTGTTTCATGCTATTGTCAATTGATTTGGTACAATTCAGTTTATTGAAAGGGAGGTGGGTGATATTTTCAATTGGAAAACAATTATTTTTGCAAAAACTTGATTTTTATTAATATAATTGTGAATAAAAATCGTGTTGATTTGAATAAAATAAAAAATGAATAGTTTGGGTGATGATTGCAATGAATTGAAACGTAAGTATGACGAGTGCTTCAATTTATGGTTCTCGGAAAGATTTCTCAAAGGTGACAATGACGACAGCATGTGTGCTCCAATTTTTAAAGTTTATCAGGAATGTGTAAAGGTATGTAATGTGTATTCATTGCATATAAAAATAAATTTTATTAAAATATTACAATCGTATAGAAAGCCATGCAAGAACAAAAGATAGAATTACGTGAAATTGAAGCTGATTACAATACTGGTAGCGAATATAACAGCAAACCGGAGCAAAGTACAAGCTGACCCATACTTGATACTGATCGTTCCTCATGGAATTTCGATTGCACTGACGAAATGCCTTCAACATGTCGCAATGCTGGATCGTCTGGAAGCAGAGGCTATCGTGGTTTTATGTCGCATAAAAGGGGCACTTCTATCTAAGTTAGTAAAGTACGTTTTTAATTGCAAAATATAGTATGTACCTTATAAGGATCTTTTGAACATTAATACTGTGCAAAGAAAAAGTTATAAAATAGATTTACTATAAATTATAGTTTAGTTTTTTTTAAGTTTTCGAAAGTAAAGATTAATTGAGCAATTGAGTTCTTGATGATACCTAGTTATTATATTCAAATTGTTTCAAAATTAATGATGTTATAAAGTGTAATAAAAAATTGTCACTTTAATTAATTATTTAGATATATGGACAATTTAATGCATTGATGAAAAGTGAAATGAGATATGTGCATCACACACACAAATTAGTTCTGGGTCAGTAATATGTATGCTGAAAGCTTTTTAGGGTGTACACACGAATCCACTTCTTTTTATTACATCTACATATGTCACTTAAATACATTGTTAGCGATTTTTAATGTATTTTAAACTTAAAATAATTTGCACTTTTATTTATACACTGTCAATTATTTTCGTTTCACTCATAAATGTAAATTCTTTTACATATTTTTCTCTCTTATCACACATCAATTCGTTGTGACCCTTACAGTTACAAAGAAGGCATACAATTTCAGTATGCTTATTTATATTGCATTGAGGAAAGATATGGAATTTTACTTTTCTTGCCCAGTATAAACACTTTTGCTCAGTATGTCCCAATTTGCGGCAAATCCAACATTTCTGTTTACTTTGATACTCTACACAACTATGGTTCTCCAATTGGGTGCAGCGTCGGCAATTATTGCAGTGCGCATAATAGGGCTTAACGCAAAGGCCACATAGATCACAGTGCTTATAAGTGGCACCATTTTTGGACGGACATGATTTACATTTTTCACAGTGTCGATTTTCCAAGGCGGTATATTTTTCACATTTCGAACAATATTTATATTGTTCTTGTATGGGTAATTTTAAAAGTTGCAGGGGTACATTGGTAAAAACACGAACGGGAGAGCCTAATTTGCGAGATTTATTACCAATGTCAGTATAGGAAGTATGATTGGTATAATTTACTTTATAATCTGACATTTGCAAGGCGGGCATTTGTTGTTGTATGTACTGTGCTGAAAAGTAAGGAAATATCCAGAAAATCGGCAATGGTCGATATGGTAGTAGATTGATTTGATTAAAAAGTTTCGTGAGTTTAACTAAAGTGGCTTTCACTGGTTCGGTACGACAGCCAAATGGCGGATCAGTAAATATTAAAACTCTTTCATTGCTAAAAGTAAAAACCAATGTACAAAAATTATATACAAATCACAAACTTTGGACGTTTCTCATATTAATACCTTTTACATTTCAAGAATCGAAAAAACTCCTGCTTTTGCATTTCGTCAAAAAAATGATTGTTGCACATATTAAACCAGGCAAACTCGTCGTCGGTATAAAAATAATTAAAACGATAATCAAAGTCCAATAGGAAACTTCTTATTCTTGGTGAACACGTATTATTCAAATGTGCATGCAAGCGCGGAGCTCCTATGCAAACTACTTTTCTATAAAAAGTACAACATTTTTAAAACTTCTTACATAAAATATATGTCATATGTATCTACAGGTGGTGTACATTGCATTATTAATAACTTACGTTATTTTCAAGTCTTTGAAACAATTTTCAAAAAACTCCAAAGCTTTTACATCAAAAAAATATTGAGCTTGGGCTTTATCATTATTCAGAGGGCTCAGTAGAAACGTAGGGTTCTTTATTAATCTAGTAGAAATATTTCGCTTCAGATCATGCTTAAGATGTGGCTGCAAATCACTTTCTTTCAGAGGCTCGTTGCATGTTAAACAATAATGTTTCTGACATTCATAACTGGTGTCTAGAAACTAAGAAAATGGAAATGAAATATATATCTATCATACATATCTTCTAAATCTACCTTTGCTCTTAGTGCTTTTAGTTCCAATGCAGATACATCATAGATTCGACTCAGGTGTTTAGTTGTCAATTCTTTGGCCCTCAAGTTAAATGAACACAATTTTTTATCTCTATATGCAGAACAAGCATAATACCCTTCATCAGGGCCCTTGTCATCGTAATAAAACAATAAAGTTGGCCCATGTTCACAGTGAGGACGCGGTACTCCATCATCTTCCTCTTCGCATTTTATTAACAGTTTGGCAGCTTTCGCTTTTTGGATACAAAGGGAATTTTATAAATTACTTTTCATAATTAAGTAAAAATTACTTTCACTTACTTTCTGTAATTAATTTCATAGTACTTTTACAATTTTAACAAGAAAACACAAACCGTATAATTTAAATCACACACTAAATTTACAAATGCTATGTAAAAAGCTTGTTCTAGTTTTTTTTTAACTATAACATTCTCAAGGGAATGATAGCACGTCTGGTTTAAGACAGAGCTGCTATAGGAAACAGGTTGTTGGTGATAAGAAATTTTAAAATGTGGATTGTATTAACGGCAATTTATGACCCAGCTTCCAGGTTCATCGGGAGCACTATTTAATTCATGATGTCGTTTTTTTACATTGCTTCTAAGCAAAACAATTATTTTTTTCAGAAATATCAAAGTTGTTTTTTTAGTGTGATTTAATGAGTTTAAAGTTTGGCCGGATTTTGAAATTGTGGACAAATGTCAGCTTCGTTCAAGCTTAAGAACTGGCTTTGGTCGGACACTGTGTAGTTATATCTCTAGTTCTAAATATGCAATAGGTTTTATTTCCAAAGCAGATATATTCTAAAGTGAATTCATTAAAAATTGAAACGCTCTGATGGTCCAATTTCAATATCGCTGTTATTCATAAGTTAAAACACATTATATGCTAATTATTTATTTTAAAAATACGACTTTATTTCAAATTTTAAATAAAACATATTAAAACAAGAAATAAAATTATTATTAAGCCTTAAAATTAGCCTGACAAGCAGTTGTACAAAAAGAGTTTAAAATCTCAAGCTATTTTTTCTTTAGCTAGCCAAGCATTGCTTTTCCAAGGAAGACCATTTAACTTGGCAGTTTAAACACAAGTAATAAAACTGCTTTAAAGGAAAATTAAGAAGACACCATTGTGTAGGTAAAAAAAAACTTACAAAATTTACAAATACAAGCTATCACAACAAGGTTTTTTAAATAATAATTAATTTCGTTTAGTTAAGAAAAATACAGATTTTTTTTCAATTAAAATTAAGAAAAAAGTGGAAATAGTGAAAATATTAAATGAACTAAATTTGAAAGAAATTAAACTAACATTGGATGTGCAACTTTACTTCTGCCCGAAGAAGATGCAAATGTGTGCTTATATTAAAATATAAACTGACTTACAATTATTTACAGTTAAGATATTAAAACACAATTTTACACAAGTTAAGCATAGAAAAATATATTAAATTTAAATTAAAGTAAGCTAGGTTTAAATAAAACTACATTAATATTTACTGTTTTCAATTTTTAAATTATTTTCTTGTTAAATATTAGTGGGACGGACATGCTTTTTTCTTTTCTTTTTTTTTAATGTGTTTTATTTATACAAACAATTTGAGCTTTCCTATTTATTATTTTTTTAAGAGTACATTTCTTAATTAAAATCTGTATTTTGCAGTAAAAAAATAATTTTAATGTGTATGTATAAAATACACATTTTAATTAATTGACAATAAGGCCATATTTTTTCCAATTACTTTTCTGTTTTATTTTTGAACCTGTACAGGGGTTTTAGATTTTGCTTTTATTTTTAATCAAATGTTTTTTTTTTAATTTTGGGTTAAAATTGCTTGTAGTTTTTATTCTTAAACAGTCTTATTTTTTAAATTTTATACGAATCTTTGTTTATTTTTTAAATTTGGTTTTTTTTTTCTTTTTGCAAAAAGGCCTCTTCTATTTTCTATACATGTTTGGAGTAAAATTTTACTGTGTTTTGTGCTTAATTTACCCTGTTTTGTTTGTAAAAATACATATATTGATTTGAACAAATTATCAATTCCCTTTAGGTTAGTGAAAGATACATATATGTAAGTGTGTAGCTTCGTCTAGGTTAGTTTTTCTTGTATTAGTCAGATTTTAGTGCACAATAAGAATATTAGATTTAGAAATTTGCAGCTATTGTTTAAAAACTTTGAGAACTTTTTATAATTTCACACACATAAATAATAAAAACAACGATTTTTCAACAAATTCGATAGTTTTTTTAAACAAGACAACTTTTACGTGTAGTTTCCATAATTTATAGAAAAAATATCCTATACAAATATTTAAGACAAGTCGCCTCCATGCATTGTGGAAATTACACATTAATTATGAATCAGGAATATGATGTTACATATGTACATACATATATACATATTTATAAGTATTTTAAAATATGTCTTATCTTTTGTGTTGACTATTTTTTATTGAGTTTACAATAAAAATGTTTCATCGCGCAAATGATTTTCAGCTCTTACCTACAATAGTTAATTAAGTCTTGTAGTTGTTGTTTTTCCTATGACGGTTTCGGATCTGACTGTGGCAGTGGTTAACAAATCGATTACACCTCACCATTTATACTGGCGAAGTCCGTAAGCAACTCTTGTAATTTAGCTTGGAAACCTATAATAACTAATATAAATAAGTATGTACAAGTATTTTATCAGCACCCAAGAAGATCTCCTATTGCTCCTGTCCACAATCATTTTATTTTCATATGCAAAATAAATGCAAAAACTAATAAATTTTCATTTACTTGGCCTTGATTTAAATGTTTTCAATCAAATATTGGTAAGACAATTAAAATTTTCCCTATTTTATTCCCCTTTAATATAGTTTTTAAACACTCCACAAATTATTTTTTAGTATGTATGAAGGCTTAAATTTACAATTTCAAACACACATAGTAAATATTTCTATTTTAAATAAGGGAATGGACGTAGGCTAAAGGACATACAATCAGTTAGTTTCATCTATGACAAGAATACTAGTCATTTAATCATGTTAACTTAGAAATTTAGCATTTAAAAGAAAACATAAGCAAATGACAATTTTTACTCCCTTAAAAAAATAGTATTAGTTGTCTTAAATTTAAAAATAAAGTATTTGTATGTGTGTTGAATATTTGCTAGAAAAAAAAGCACTAAATAATAATATGATCAGTCTAATAGTTATTTTGTAGAAAAAATAAATACTTATGTATATTTGTATATTTGTATGAAATTCATGCCAGCACAAAATATAATTCGGAAGTTTTAGTCAGAAAAAGATTTTGCAAGTACATACATACATATTTAACAATCTGACTTATAAAATCAACAGACTTTCCCCTTAAATTTCAAGAAGGCTAATCAAGGCAATCAATATCGAGTACATGCTTTATCTATCATTCATCGAGTTTTTTTTATAGTTAAAAATTTCTTCCTAAATTTACATATATTCTCAAGGAAAAAGATGGAATTAAAAGTTTTCGAATTTTCGCTATAGCATTCATTGTAATTATCTTGTTTACAACTTTCATTTTATAATTCTTCAAAAGCTTCTTTTATTATTTGTTTTATTTTGAAAAACATGTATAAAAAGTGTTTCATAATTATGTATATAATTTTTTTTGTGTTAATGTCCTTAAATTCTTAAATGACGTTAAAAACGATATGTTTATTCATTCTAATGGAGATGTTCTCTTTTTTATCGTTAAAACATACTTAA
The DNA here is from genome assembly GCA_944452675.1 of Tachina lurida. NCBI lineage: Eukaryota > Metazoa > Arthropoda > Insecta > Diptera > Tachinidae > Tachina > Tachina lurida. The sequence continues at coordinate 10,653,900 of OX101756.1, forward strand.
TTTGTACTTAAGCTTAAATATAAATTTTTTGTTCTTTTTTTTTAATTTATTATGGTTATAATTTTAAATTACTACTGCTTTGTATGTATAAAAAATAATTCACTGTGTATATCTAAAAACTATAGACTCCCTTTAAAAAAAAAACTAGACTATTTATATAAAACATTACTTACAATTATGGAAACGTTTTAAACGCCTCCACTTCGCGTTCATACTCAAACATTCCTTAAATATATAAATAAAGAGCCTAAACGAAATTCTCTTTAAAACAATTAAAAAATAAGGACCTTATAAAATAAAAGTATCAACAAATATTGAAAAAATATTGTATAATATTTCATATTCGAAAATAAATAATAAGGATATTTAATTCAAGTAAAGTTTTCTTTTTGTATAAAAAAAAATACATACGTCAAAAAACAGATATAACTGCTTTTAATTTTGTCCAAATTTCTAAATTAACAACAATAAGTAGTAGTTTATAATACAAGATTGCTAAAAAAATCTTAATACCATTTTATTCAAAATATTTTTCTTTGCCCCAATAGCAATCGTTTTATATCAATTGGAATTGTTTTGTTTGTATTTTAAAACTATATATGTAATAATTTAGTGTCCGTATAAAGCTTGATTTAAAAACCCTATTCGAATATATATCCTATTTTCCTTTCGATAAATTTAAAAAACGAATTTTCTTGAAATATAAAAGAAAATTTGTCGTTTCTAAAAAAAGTGTTAAAACTAAACAAAACAAAAAAAAACTTTGTATAAAAAAATTTTACTAAAAATGTGTGTAAATGTTTTCGTACCCTTTCTATTTTAAAATCCAGAGTATATATGTACGTCGTAGATGCATGCATGAATTTGATCATATATATGTGCGTTTAACTTTTGTTAATGTCGACGTTTTACAGGGCAACTCTTTTTCCAGGTTCTCTGTTGAGTTTTTACACTCATGACTACGATCCTTTTCCAGGTCTAAACTGGGCTTGCCGGGATTGCAATAGTGATTAGTGTTCATCAGTAAATTAATATCTTTGCCGTGTTTGAGGCCAAAAGTGCTGGAAAATAAAATGGGAATTTATAATAGATATTATTAATAAAACAAAAATTAAAAAAACGCTTTTCTATAAAAGAAAAGCTCAAAAATTCATTTAAAAAAAAAATAAAACTGTTTGTATGGAAAAAAACTATTTTTAAAAGAAAGTTTAAAATACTTTTTGAAAGCTAATAAACTTGACTTTATCCTAGTTTCAAAATTTCGAAATTAAGAGAATTTCATTAAAAAAATGTTAAGTTAATTTCGAAATTACGTAATATGACAATAAGAAAATATTTTTTAAATATAAAGTGAAACTTCTTTTATGTTCGAAACTTAGTACTTAATTTCGAAATTTGGCAATCAAGTTTGTTTTCCAATGATCATATTCTTAAACATTTATGATATTAAAAATGTATATTATAACCTATTTTTCAATATAAAATTCATTATTATTTTCGCGTCAAGAAGAAGAAATACACATCACTCATAAAATGTATTCTTTAAAACCAACTATAACTTTTATTAACTGTTGAGATTAACGGCCTGGTCAACAGAAAACGTTCGATCCACAATTTGTATTGAAAATAACAATAAAATAATAATTTTTTTTATTTTCCATATAAGTAATCGATCGAACGTTTTCTGTCGACATCGTGGGGTCAGGCTGTAATAAACTAAATATTAAGCTAGCAAATTTTTTAAATTTGGTTCCTTGCAAATAGGATTGTTTTAATAAAAATGTCCTTCAATTCGATTTAAAAAGTTTGCTTAACATTAATACTCACGGATTTGAATTAAACTGATTGCGATGTGAACTATGCAGAGAGGGAGCCTTGCAATGACGTTTGGATACATGAAGACCCACCACCATACCAATAATGAAAACAAGAGCCAGCGCCAAGGCACCAAAGCCCCAATAAAAACTTTTTCCCGCTAATTGGAGTTTCTCTTCCTCACTAATGGCGGTGGCATGTAAAGGATCTAAGAGCATATAAATTATTTCTTAAAATCTTATTTAAATAAAATAATAATAATAACTCACCATTAACAGAATTCATTAAATCATGAGGATCCACTGAATGCAGTGTTATTTTGTTATCATCATTGAAGGTATTCAACAGAAAATCTCCACCCATTGCTGTGGGAATATCCAATTCGGGTGCACTAACATCGGGTAGAATGGGATTTGAAATTCCCCCTATCGCACCAACATTAGCATACATGTGTTTCTTAGACAAATCTTCTTCAATGTGTACTTGTGTATTGGCTTGCGAATCGAGGTTGTTGTCAGTTACCGCGCCCAGATTAATGACAGGCCCTTCGGCTACAACAGTACCGCGAGATGAGGATTTGGGACATATATTTTTGGCTACTTTTTTTGTAGTATTAAGGGATTGCAGGAAAGTTTTTGTACCAAATTTATGATTCGCTACGGAAAGACTTTTGCATTCATGCGTCTGCTGATCCCAAGCACAATTGGGATCCTGCAGTCCCAAACAACTGGCGCAGTCTATAATGTGAGCACAATGATGTAAAGGTACAGTCACTAGACTGCCATCACTTACGACCAACAATGTGTTGGTTTTGGAGGACACCACCAGTTCACGTACTGGTGTACCCACAGGTAATACTTGTAGTTCTGAGATTAATACAGTTCTCAAATCATCAATACTGGCTGAGGTGCCGCCATTTGAGGCGGTGGGTATATTAATGAATTTAGTTATTTTGCCGTCATCAGTACCGGTATAAATGACATCGTGATATTCACCATTTAAAGCATGTACCTGAGGGTCTACGGCTATGGTAGTAAGACGATGATGTAAATTGACTTTGGTTAACAGGGGGCGAGAGTACACAGGCGGTACTGACATTTCCATGAGAGGATGATTTTTAACAAAGTTCACAGCTATAGAGGAGAGGGTACGCGAGTCTTCAACACATTGTCCGGGCCGAGGTTCAGGCACTTGTTCTTCTTGTATTGGCAGCCATTGCGATTGGCTATCTTTTTGGGATTTAAAACGGCCCTGGAAAGCCTCCATGATGTCATCAATATTAAAAGCGCACACCGCTGAACCCGGTATAGCATTTACTGAGGTGGTAAAGACGGCATAAACTAAGGCATTTTTACCACTTTCAATAGCGGGTGATATGGCCTCTGGAGATATGAAACAAACAAATGTAACATTTAAATTGTTAAAATTTTTGTTACAAAAAAACCTTGCTTGTTGAACTTACGTATTTCATCGAAATAAAATGGAAATTCTCCAGGTACTGAACAATTTAATCTGGCCTTTAAAAACGAAGTCCAACTTTTGCTTAAAGTATAAGGCCCTCCTCTATCATTTTTGCAAACTCTACCCACACGAGAGTAAACGGTCTGTGCACACAAATATCAAAAAGAATTTTTGAAAATTAAGTTAACTTTTCAAAGTAACTTTCTTTACCTTGCCAAAATTCATAAACTCCATGGCTATTTCACGGAAAAAGAACATAATGAAACCATTACGCTCTATAGCGCCTACAAAATCAGGCTGATTCAATTGTTTCAAATCATATTGCTCCGTCCGCAGATTTTCTCGGTAAATTAAAGGATCACCACCCGAAAAGTCGGCCACTGTAGCACTATATAACTGGCCATTAGCATACGCATAAGTACTATTGTGTACCGGACTATAGGGACACAGACCTTGAGCTTCTACATCACGTACAATTTCATAGGTGGGAGCTGCTGAACTAGGCTGATTTTCATCTATGATGGGGGCATAATGGCGACATCTAGGCTTGTATGAATTAGTGCCGCACAACAATATCTGACCATCCTCTAGTCGTGCAAATACTCTGATATAATTGTGGCAATCGGACTCACGTTTGCCTTTCAATGCACACAATTCACGGTCTGCATCAGATGAGTACCATTCAATCCGGCTATTTTCACGTAAACTATTTAGACTTATGTTGTAGATAACATTTCTGTGCAATGAAAATCAAAATAGATGAAAAAGTAATAAGTAATCTTAATTCAATATGATAATTGGGGGATTCAAACGGTAGTCAGTCTTAAGTGTCATACGGCCTTATGTATAAGAAAAATTTGTGTAAATTGCGTTGTATGTTGTAAAGAATATTTCTAATTATTCGATTAATTAAAATAAATTTCTGGGCTAAACAAATGTTAATTCTTGGCCAACGTTTTTCGTTTCATTTTCCAGAAGAATTTTTTCTACAAAATTATTGAATTTTTGTTTGATTCTGCTTTAAAAATATAAATTTGATTTCGAACACATTTTTAAAAACTATTAAAGTAATTGTTCATAGTTAGTTAATGTGTTTTTGTATAAATATAAAAATTCGAAGTATTTTCGAAATTAACACATGCTTTACGTTTTTATTTCGAAATTTTGGGAAATATAAACCAATAAATGGCCTTGTTCCTCTAAATGCGAACGATAGATTCGATCGGACATTTATATTAAAAGCAAAAGCAAAAGCTGAAATTTGTTTTTGTTTATAATATAAATGTTCGATCGAAAATTTCAGTTTTTTGTTTTCAATATAAGGTTTGTTTCTTTACTTTTTGGGTAAAGTTCGGTAAAATGAGAGGAAACTATAATTTCGCTCAATAATACACAAAAATGCACAAAAGTACGGGAACGCGAAAAACCAACATTTTAACACGAAAATAAACGTCAATGCATGTATGCATATACATACGTATGCACACAACTAAACACATACTTTTGTACATACACACGCACGTATTTACTTACAAGATTCAGCATACTTACATAGGTTTTTTATCTTAATTTCATATAAAAACTTATAAAACATTGTTCACCACTAGTTTCTAAACATTTTTTCATACATTTGTTCATTTGTTTAGTTTTTAGGTAAATGTAATTTTTCTTTGAAATTGTTTATTTTTCAAACAGCTGATTGATTTTGTGTTTGCCCAAACTAGCACGAAGAAAAAGTACGAGCTGTTTCGTGCAAGAAGAAGAAGAACATTACTCTCACAAAACTATCTCATTTACCCAATTTTCGAGTACGGGAACGCTTTTTCCCGCGGGATCCCAATGTAGAGTAAAGAAACACACCTATAAATGTTCGATCGAATCTATCGTTCCCATTTAGAGGAACAAGGCCATTTATTGCTTTCTATTTCCCAAATTTCGAAATAAAAACGTAAAGCATGTGTTAATTCCGAAAATACTTCGAATTTTTCAAAATATTGAAAATATATATGAAAATATATATGAAAATATATCAAAATAACTAAAAAATTTAAATATTATCATGAAAATTCAAGCTATTCAAATTTCATTCATCCCCTTGCACACACATGTTCGATAAACTTTAATCAAATTGAACAAGCTAATATTAAAAAAAAATATTTTATGTGAAAAGAAATTCTATGAACAAATTTTGCTTAAAATGCAATATTTAGTAAAATTTCTTAAGAACTTTTTGATTATTTAAGCTACAGTCAAATTTCAAAGTAAACCCAGTTTTTTGCAAAAAAATGTAGAGAAATATAAACCATAATCAATTTCAATTATTCTACGGCAGCTAATACTGATACAATAAGAATGTGATATTTATAAATAATATGGTACAAAGTATACAATTTAGTTTTAATGCCTTAAATTACAAAAAAAAAGATAATAATAATTAAATGTACATATGTATGTTAATATGTATATGTATATGTATGTATGTAAGCATATAATGATGTATAGAAATATTTTGTAAGAAATTGAAAGAAACACATACCTAGCGCCAACTAAAATCGTCGTATCATCATGATCCAAGACTTTGAAATAGTCAGTTGTATTGCCAAAAAATTTGGCTAAAATTTTATCTTGTTCTGCAAATAAAATATACGAATTTAATACAGTGTGCATATGTAAGAATAGATGTGAAATTCAAATATAGGAAGTAATTGCTGAAATACATAGAAGAAAAACAAAAAAAAAAAGGAAAAAGGTGACCGCAAAATATAAAAAGAGGGAACAACAAAGGGTAAACCTTAAAACCTTGCCAATTGTTTTTGGGCAAGATAATGCTAAGGAGAATAAATCAGGGCTATCATGAATAAAATTCCACGTGAAATTTTTACCAGGGAAAATTCCAACTAATAGCAAATAATAGGGAAAACAAAAAATTCTAATTTTTGGAGTTAAAATTGGTGTCAAAAAATATCTATTTAAGATAATTAATAATAATTAATAATAGATGATGTTCAAATTATATTCAGACTTTTTATCTTTCATCAAATCGATTATAATTTTTTGAAGTACATATACATATGTATGTACTTGCTTATAAAGTTTTAATTTAATATTGAATGATTTTGTACAGATCTGAGACCAGAATGAATTAAAAAAGATCTTCATTGTCGTTGATGTGTGATATCATTTGAAGTGAAGAATCTTTTAGAGATAGACAGACAGAGACAGAGAGAGATTTGATATCATTTGAAGGAAATAAACTTTTGGAGAGCGAGATAGTCAAATCATCAGGAAGATTGCATTGACCTGATAAATAGACCTTGAATTCGACCTATTTTGTCAGGGTTTACTTAAATTTTTTTTATAATTTTTTAGTAACCAAATTTTTATACAATTTGTTTTAGCGAATTTTTTTTACAAATTTTACTGAAAACTATTTTTTTGTTATACGTAGCTGAAAATTTTATTTAGGTTCCAAAAATTGACAAGCATGTATTTTATTCGAAAATTTATAAATATTTTGTAGTTCCTGAAAATTGTTTCGAGATTTTTAAGTCTTCTGACGTGAAAAAAAATATCAGATCTAAAAACCTTGTGAATGAAAAATTCATTTTTAATATAAGAAAATCAAAAATTTAAGGTTCTTTCAATTTTCGCAACTCAACTTAGTTTCGAAATTTGTAAAAACAAAATATTCTTTTGCCGGCCAATACAAAATAGTTTCACCATTTACAGGCATTACCGAAATGTAAGGTTTTAAGTATGTACATATTTTTAAACGATTTTTATTTTTAAAAAATTCTCTTTTTTCATATATGGACGTGGTAGCAGCAAGTGACTGAGAGAGAAAAATCAATTTTATAAATTCTCATGATATGCTTGACAATAATGACAGAATCAAGAGCAAAAAGGAAACGCTTTAATTGGTCACGTTATGTTTACATGCATGTTGCAATTAAATTAGAAATAAAAAGCAAAAATAGAAATTAGAAAATAAATTTTAGCAGATGTTCGCAAATGACAGCCGCACATACATACATACATACTCGTATACTTACTAGATTGTAAATCTGGTCTAATATCAGGCATCCATGCTACTATGGGGCATATTAAATATGCTATAGAAATTAAAAATAATAATGATACATTTACTGCTTTTGTTGCTGCTGCTGTCGTTGCTGATGATGTTGTATTTGTGGTTGGCATTATGATAACATTTGTATTGTTGTTGTCGCGGCTGAGCTTATTTAAATTAAATAGAGCTTGTAATTTAAACATTTTTGCTAGATGTAGTTAAAAAAGCGTTTCACAAAAATTTCCCGTAATTATTTTAATTTCAAAAGTTAACAATAGCTTTTCATTTATTTGTATTTTTTTTATATTTGCTGCTGTCGTGGTGGCTGACTATATAAAAAACCAAACCTTGGAGGCGATAAATTTGGTTTGGTGGTGGTTTTAGTAGTGGGTTGTTTTTTTTTCTTTTTTGCTTTGAACAAAATTTTTAATTGGGGTGTTAATGATTCACTTTATGGTTTGGGTTTTTTTTTCAAAACCACTGTTTAAACAAACCCCCTTTGTTTTAAAGCAAAGGGGTGTTTTAGTTTATTAACTCCATTGTTTTTGGTTATAATTTGTGTTTTGGTCCAACTCTTTTTTGCTTGTGGATATTTGCTCAATATTGTTTGCTTTTTTTTCTCTCGCATAAATTGAAGTCAATGTCGTGTAAAAATTTTAACAAAAGAGGTTTTCAATTACACTCAATATAGCAATAACAAGCAGCATATTTATATACGATTACTTTATAATACTTTGGATGGTTTTGAAAAAAACAGAACCACAAATAAGTTTTTACACAGAAGTTATAGGTTGTTTAGGTTGCAAACGTCTGGTTGTAGTTGGTAAAATGTTGTCTGATCTGCAAGTAAATGAAGAAAAAATAAAAATTTAATTTTGTTTATACATATTTAACTTTACATTGACATACATTATTACAGTTTAAACTGCTTTCTTTAAAAAAAACCTTTATAGAGGTATTATAATATCAATTACATTTATTCAATATGGTTTGTCATTATTTTTTTTTAATTCTTGTGTTAAATTTCAAATTCAATTGAACTGGCTGGCATATGGTATAAGAGACATTAAGTTGTTATAGATATTTGCGTTAGAATACAATTCTAAAGGAAATAACTATTAATCAAATGAAAATAATATGTGTATGTGTATGTATATTAAAAACAGAATTAAATATCAAGCGTGTTTGCCACAGAATATATGGAATTCCACATATGTATGTATGTATAATTTAAATAGATTTTAGTTTTAGATTACTACAACAATAATTTATATAATTATTATTTTTTCTGATGAGTTTTGAACTTAAATTGGATTTTCCTTTTAAGAGATTTTCTTGCTGCCCTTAAACGAACGTATTAAATTGAAAAAAGTTTAAATTTCTACAATACAACAAAACATATTTATATGTATGTACACAAACAATTGGGGTAATCAAACGTAGTCTTAAGTGTTATAGCGTCATGTTTTAATTTTTTTTTTAAACAAACATAAAAGCAAAGACAGTTACGTACTCGTGTATTAAAATAATTTAAAATATTATATTATATTCTTATATTAGGACTACCGTTTGAATCTCCTAAATGTATGTATATGAGAAAACTTAAGGAAAGTCCTTAAAAAATTACATGTCCAAAATAATCGTATCTTTTAAGCTGTAGCAAGCACGTACATTAAACATATTGTACATATACATACATACATACATACATACATATGTCGGCAATAGCGCCACATATCGGATTGGAAAGTAAGCTTTTACCGAATTTATACTATGAAATTAATTGCACTACGCCAACTAATGAATAAGTAATAACAAAAATTAAAAATTTTAAAAACACCGAATATATCTAGAAAAGATATCTCTATCTTATTAACGGCTGGACCGTTTTTCTTAAATTATAGCTAAGAACTATCTCGATCAATTCACCTTTCAAACAGAAAAAACTAAATCAAAATCGGTCCAGCCGTTTAGTCTGCAAGTGGACTCGGACAGACACACAGATACACAGACACGCACTAAAACCTTATAACACATTTTTTTTGGTCGGGGGTTAAAAAGGCGTGAAGAAGCAGATCGTATAAAAAGAGTTGTGAACAATTTTAGGGACAAAATTATGTTTTAAATAGAAGTTACGAGTACGCATTACTAAAAAATGTCTAATATACATAAGAGTGTATGTATGTATGTAGTACATACTCGTAATTATACATACATAAATATATATCATATAATACATAAATATTTTCCCACACGCATTTCAATCAAAATTTCAATTTTTATTGACAACTGCTTAGAATATTAATACTTTGACACCGACCTCTTAATAAAGATTTGAATAATTTCAAAACATTGAAAGCAATAATTAAAAACTCATACAACCTCAAGCATTAATGATTATTTTGATTGAGTTAAACAAACATTCATGGAAGCAGCATAAACAGTATTTTATATTCTTTTAAATCGTTTTTGTAGTAATCAAATTTTTTTTAGCTTGACTGACGGCTTTTATTTTTTGGAACGTTTAGTTCTTTACTACGAGTACAAACAGAAAAAAAGAATTTATTAGTTTTGAATTGAAGTTTCAAATTCATTGTTTTGTGTTGTGAAACATATATTGTTAAGTTTTAGGAATAAATCTAAAATATTTTAATTATTTCCTTCTTATCTTTTGTGATTATGTACAAGGTGATTTATTTTTCTATTCGTACAAATTGTAATTATCCATCAAATTATTTCTTAAAGTTTGACAATGGTACTGTGATATTCGTTGTAAGTTGTGGTTTTTATTATTTTTTTATTTTCTTGAATACATATTTACAAAAAATAATTAAAGCACTCAAATCATTTAAAATTTGGAAGTAGTTAGATATCGTCGGGTGGTTACTGCGGCAAATCAATAACCACTCGACGATATGTCTAATTTTGTACATACTACTTAGTACAGATAGAAGTACATACCACATAAAGAAATATTATATTAATCACTATAATGCCTTTTAGAACTTTTCTGAATCCAAATTTAATTTATTTGGATGTTAGTTATCGCTGCAGATTTGTGAGGCGAAGAGGAATTCCAGCCTTAATGATAAAAACACGATGATGCTTGGGGGTGTAATATTATGGTATGAGACTCAATAGGATCGAGTGGTGTATGAAGTCCGGATTTTATGGAACGTACAATGAATAAATTGGATTATTTAAAAATACTAAATGATAAATTAGCATAGTTAGCTACCAAATTATATATAACTTGAAACGATTGATTAGTTAATAATTAGAGAATGGCTTCCATTCCATGGAAAAAAATTGCAGGCACATCCTTCCTAGAACCTTGGCCTTAGTACTAATAAAATTCTGTGGGCGTATGTGAAGAAAAAATTTCGCGAGCCGTAGATTAGGGACAAAAATTAACTCAAAAGTGTTCTGCAGGGCATATGTTAGCATATATATGTACATACCTCCCAATATTACCAAAAACCCACTGCATTTTATGAGAATAATCTATTAGATGCTAGACACATTTAGTACTAATTCTTATTTCATAGCTCCTTCCTGGTGGAAAAGTTAGTGTACAAGTTTTTTTTTCTTGAAAATAATAAGGGTTTTTATGAGAATATTCTAAAGCCTCGCAAACTGTGCAATTGTGCATTTCAACACTCTCGTAAATAAAATGTCAAAAAAATATTAAGTTTGCCCAATAATTTTGATTCGTAAACTTTCATAGAAAGCTGATTAATTTGCCTTGCAAATATTTTTGGTTTTAGCTTAAAATCTTTCAAAGCAACAGAGATACTTTGATTAGAAGAGCGGAGCGTTTGGTGTAAAATTTTTTTTTGCGTTACTGTATATATCGTTCATTTACTAAAACAACATCTTAACTTAAAAAATCGTATTTTTAAGTTAATCCCCCCTGTTCTGAAAATCACGGTGATTTCAAATCATGTGATTTCAAAAGTAAACTATTAATAGCTGCCTTGATAATGAGATTTTATTGCGTTTTAAGTTTTTTTCATTTATAATAGCATATTTTCTTCCAACTTCCAAAGCTACAAAACGTAAAATTTACAAAAGCAATGATTTAGCTTTTATTAATTTTTAGAAATCACCGTGATTTGCAGAACAGGCCCGAATGATGCAGAATTAGTTCTTATACCGTTATTCTTATGCTCATACCTAAATTAGAGTGGCAAGCGTAGCGTTAGCAGCAGGGTACGTATTTTCAGTACAATCAAATAACATTTTCACATTTAAATGTACTGAAAATGCGTACCCTGCTGCTAAAGCGACGCTTGCCGCTCTTGTTTAGGTATGAGGGTTAATGTGTAAAAATTTCATACTAATATGACGTTTACTCAACTCTTGAGAGAAAAATTAAATTTTATTTTTCCATTACCCTCATACCTAAATAAGAGCGGCAAGCGTCGCGTTAGCAGCTGGGTACCTATTTATTAGGGATGTAACGAATGTTCGCATTCGCTTTCGCATTCGCAAATAATTCGCTTACTTTTACTATTTGCATTCGCTTTTGCATTCGCTAAAATGTATGCGAATATTTAAAGCGAATACTGAAGACAAAAATATTGGAAATATTTTCTAGCTTTTGAAAAAGAAAAGAATTGCGCGAAAATATTTTCTACTTAAGACTAGTCTGTTAGAACTTTTGAAAAATGGTAAGCACATCATTACTTCGTTCAAAAATTTTTAAATGCAAAAATATTAACTATTCCTTCTTTGTTGTAAATTTTTTGCGAAATAAGTGCCACTCATATTATTTCGTATGTAAACTGAAAATGTTGAAGATATATTTCATATGTTTTTCCCAAGATGAACAGAGTACTACTTCTGGAAAAATTTTCATGAACAATTCATTCCAATTTTTCTTAACCGCCCTTATTCAAGTTGTCGACATCGACGATACCCCACTTTTTTGGTATTGTGTTAAAGTGACATCGATGTCGACAACTGGAATAAGGGTGAATATGTATTTTGGTAGCATTTTAGAGGAAATGTTGAACTCAGTACAAGGTCTTAGGGCCAAAGTACGAATGGGATGAATGCCTAATATTTTGTAATTTTTTTTTAATTATTTTCTATATTTATTTTAATATGATTTCATATATCTTTCAGTTTAACAATTTTTATTTCTAATAATATAATAAATATTTTCTGAATTCAAGACTCAAGTAGATCTATGTATACAACACAACTTTATGTTCATAGATAAATTTATTTTCATGTGATTTTTTAACGTATTGTAATATTTGCATTCGCTTTCGCATTCGCATTCGCTTTCGCAAAAATTAAAATGTATTATTCGTTTTCGCATTCGCATTCGCTAAACTGGTATTCGTTACATCACTACTATTTATAGTACAATCAAGTAATATTTTCACATTTACATAAATGTACTGAAAATGCGTACCCTGCGACGCTTGCCGCTCTTATTTAGGTATGAGGGTCAGGGCTGCCGTTTTTGGTTATTTCTAACCAAAAGTGGTTACTTTGTTCTTTAACGTGGAGATGTGAATATTTTTCTCATTTTGGTTATTTTTTTTGCCAAAATAATGATACACATGTACATATTTTTTATGTTATACTTTTTAAGCTTTTATGTTTTATTTTTAGTATTGCTACCAAAGCAACTGAAAATAAAACAGCTTTGACTAAAATCGATAGTGCAGTCACCTGTTATGAATTCGCCTTGATTGCTACTAAGTTGTTTACAATACTTTTACAACACTGTCAACAGCTTTTAATTTTACTAAATGATCGCAACAGAAATGGCATGTCTTTTGTAATGGCGGCAACATTCAATTAAAAGATTTTACAAAGTAAATTTATATAAAGAATATGCACGTAAGTTGTTGCTTGTATAAAAATACTGTTCGGCTGTCAAATGCAAAAACTAAACGTGTGAAGAAAAACAAAATTCAAAAATAAAACGGAAAACTAAACGAGAAAAAATTAAATTAATTATACCTTACAAATGAGCATTGAACTATTGCTTGCAAGTCAGCTTCATGTACCTTGATTTCTTGTTGTAGTGCTGCACAAAGTATATGTTATTTAATAAAAATACAACATATTGAAATTTGGTTATTTTTTTCTCATTTGGTAACTTTTAAAGCGATTTTTGGTTGTAAAAAATGTTTGGTTGTGGCAGCACTGATGAGGGTTAAGCTGTGTGTAAATTGAAAACTTTATACTCTTTTTCTGGTAAATTAGTTTTTTTTTTTGGTACAGATTTCAATAAATAAAGGAAAAAGAATAATGTCATATTTAAATATTATTTTAATTTCTTACATTAAGCTAATAACTTTATGTTATCAATTGAATACATCCAAATTATAAACGAACAGTTAGTTCTTTAAATTAATTCATAAGTCATTTTTTGCAGCAAATTGTAGGTATCAAAAACTGGTTAAATTATAAGCAAGCTTAAGTTTTTGATGATTTTATGTACTCGTAGGTACCACTGTTTTCTGAATTTAAGTGCTTAAATTCTAAGCTTAACACACTTTATCTGTTCTTCTTCATTTCAACTGAATACTTAACAAAATCTCGACATAATTTAGCCTCCAGCCCTTGTTATTTACATATTTGTGTATCAGATAAAAAAAGCAGGTACTTTTTTTAAAAAAAAAATTATAACAAAAATAACAAGCATTTAGGTATAGTGTAAAAAAGTAACATGAATAATTTTTATTTGAAGGAAAAAAAAGAGATATAACTTTTAATTGTTCTAGTTTTTCTTTTATTGCCACTTTTTTACTTCCTTATAGCACCAATGCCTTTTAACAACTACTTTAAGGTTGTTTACATTCTGTCAACTCATCATAATTTTCTACGTGAATTTCTTTACATTCTCACATTAAGTATGAATGCCATTTAGTTTTCTTTTCATTTTGTTCTTGGCTTTTTTTTTCTTGTAATAACAGCAAAAAATTATTTTACACACATTTTACTAACTCACTAAATGAAGCAACAATGTGGAGGGAGTGTAGTCTTCAGGAGAAATTAGTGGGTTCACAGGTAAAGTAGTACATACATACTTACAAGTTTGTAAATACGAGTACAATTACACTAACAAGAATTGTCATTCATAAAACTTACCCAAAGTAGAATAAGAGAAAGTCTAGGGTCGTTTGAAAGAGAACTGAAAAGAGGGGGTTTAGGAAGAAAGTGATATTGTCACACATGTATATATGTATGTATGTATGTATGTAGTTATAAGCACAAGCACAAGAATAGGAATTACACTAGCAAATAACGTTTATTATTCCCATATTAGTGGAGTGAATTTCATAAAAATTTCCCAAATAAAGTATGTATTCATGCATACATACATATATGTATATGTATGTATGTATGTGTTATCGTAAATGAAAATTCAAAGAACTGACAATAATTTAGAATTGATAAATATTTTAATATTGGAAATTATTTTTATCAGTATTTTCTTTAGATTTGTATAAAACTATATGCATGTACATATGTATGTATGTACCTATATAAATGTTGGGAAAAGCAAATATTTAATTTTTTACGCGTCTGTACAAATTATTATTTAAATAAGTTTTAGGGTAAGCAATTGCACTTGCACTTTAGTGCCATATAGAGTGGTACAAATACAAGTATTTAAAAAAAATACAAAATCTTACATCGATTTTTTAAGGATTGTTACCAGGGAGACCATAAATATGTTTTTTCTTGTATGACGTATTAATGCGGGGACAAGATATTTATCCGTTTCAGAACTTTTTATGAATTTTGGCATCGATATGTTAGTGCATATTTTTGCATATTTTACCATTTAAAGCATGTTTTTGCATATAACAGTCTTAACCCCATTTTTTTAGCATATTTTTGAAGCATAAATTTTTAAGGCATATTTTGATACTTTATAGTCTATCTGTTGGTAAAAATTTTTATTTTTCCTTATCTAAATCTTATTTCCAATGTTCTGCTGTGCATACATTTTTCTTACATATTACGCAAGTTATTACGGACGTTAGTTTCAATAAAAAATCGGTTTTGCTATTTTGACAGATTCTGCCCCAGGTAGACGTTGGAGGAACATTACCAATGTACCTATAAAAGTTTATTTAGATGCGACTGCAAGGATTTTTATTTGAAAGCCTAGATCAATATTTTTTGGTTTATTGCAATAAATATTGTAAAGAAGGATCTTGTCTTATACATACATATATCCAAAATACAGTTCCAAAGTTTTAATTCTAGTATGAAATTGAAGTTAAACTTTTACGAGAATATTATTTGCTTAGTCAAAATTTGTATTGCAATTTTTTTAACGTGCACTTCAAACTCAAATTATTTTTTTTAATACGGCAGTTATTCTTTGTTAATTTTTTATTGTTTCCTTTTTTTTTGTTTATTTTACTTTTATCTTATTTTACATGCAAACCAATTTATTTTATTTTTAAGGGCATATTTTTGAGTTTTTAGTGCATATTTTCATGTTTTAGTGCATATTGAATGAGCATAAAACACTTTTTTAGAACATATTTCTGGTTTCCCTGTTCCTTACTAATATTAAGTGCAAGACCGGTTGCTTATAAGGTTTTATTTAACAAGCTCAAGTCTTCCATTTTTTCACTGACCGCTTCTGGTAGATTACGTCAACAATCGTTCAACTCTTTTGGAGTTATTATAAGAAAATTTTCTATTATTTTTATATTTTTTTAATGCTTTATTCATAAAAAATAATGTAGTTTTATAAAGGATTTATAAAACAAGTTCTGTATGAAAAACTGTTTTATAAGCCTCTTAGAAATAAAAAATATTTTTTTATGAATAAGGCCTTTAGTAATTAAATGAAGTTTCTACTCGAACTTTCAAAGAGTGGCTAAAAGAAGGTTATTTTTAAAGTTTTTTAGATAAAAAAGTTTTTACAAGTTGTGCGGGATGGATACTATTATAATAACAATTCTAAGACCGCAAAAAATTGTTTCGAGGTTTTCGTTTTAACAAATTTTTTTTTAAGGCGGTTTATAGAAAGCGTATTTCAAGATAATTTTTCTATTAAAGATTCAAATAATTTATGAAACTGGAAAATTTTAGTGAAAATGTACATATGTATATGTACATATACATACATACTACATATATACCAAGAATTTTAAGTGCACTTTTAAAAAGGTTTCTTTTGCTATATGACAACACTCATGAAACTTATCACTACTTTCATATGACTTCAAGAACATGTTAAGTGAATTAGGTATACAGTTCATTTGAAGAGAGTCAAATGAAAAGGCCACCATCTTACATGTACAGTAATATTAGTTCTTGTGTAAATGTAGAGATTTGTATGGCATAAGCATTTGTAAATACAGGTAAATGATGTTAAAAGAGAAACAAAGTAGAAAAAACCAACTGTCACACATGTTTTTTTCTACAAATGTTAAATTTGTAAATATGTACATACATATGTATTTGTATAAGCAAAGGTGTATGTATGCATGAATGTATACGTGAAGATACATGAGCTGGGAAAATAAATAAAATAAAATAATAAAAAAGCGGAAAAATCACGTGCGGGAAAATTCACTATAGTTGCTTTAAACACAATTTTGTTTATTAAAGTAATGGCATACTTTAAGCGCTGAAAATGTATCTTCAAAATAGTAAACTAACTGCTTAAAATACGTGACCTTTCTTCATGGCTGCTGCTGTTTGAACATATTCCGATGGCTTTACAATATACAATACTATTTGTATATATTTGTATTTTCAGATAAATTTATTCTTATACTACAACTAGTCAGTTTGAAAACCAGTCTGTGTGTGGGAATTTTGTTATAAAATTTTTTATTGTTCAACACACGTAAAATTCACTTGATTCGTTTTTAGTAATAAAGATGCCTAACCGATGGACCGATGAATGAATGGATGGACAGACACTTAAACTTAGCATGCATTTTACAAGAACTAACTAATTAAACAAATAAACAAATGGCATGATTTTTATATTCGTGCACTTTGCACGAGATCGTCTGGCATATCCCAGTATGACAGAGTGTCATTGTTATATGGTTGGAATATACACACATACATACATACATATATACAAATGAGAGCGTATTCTATAATAAAATGATGAATATGGATGTGTGTTATAGATCAGCAACAAGCTTAACAGCTAATTTAAAAAAATTATCAAACATATTTATAAGGTTAATTACACATAAAGATTTGTTCATATAATATGTGAACGAGGGCGGTTTCTTATGAACGTCAAAAAACGTCATAACTCAAAAAATTATGCAGAATTAATACTCATATCGTTCTTCATATTGTGTACAAAATTTCATACAAATATCTTGTTTACTCAACTCTTGGAAGAAAAATAAAATTTTTTTTTTCCATTAAGTTGTGTGTAAATTGAAAATTTAAAACGCGTTTTCTGACACTGTTTTTTTTTTTTTAATTATGACGTTCTTTGAGTAAATGAGCGATATGTACATATGTATGTATGTATATTGTTAAAAAAATATTTTTCTTTCATTCAGTAGTTGTTTGTTCTATTGACTTTTACGGCCTGGCCCACGATGTCACTAGACATCGTTCGATCGACAACTTGTATTGCAAACAACAATAACTTTAGAAAATTTGTTGTTGTGTGCAATATAAGTTGTGGATCGAACGATTTCTCGTGACATCGTGGGCCAGGCCGTTAATCAATAATAAAACTGAATTCAATATTGCCGGTCTCAACTCAACTTACACATTAGTATTGTCTTTCACAGCTTAAATAACAGTTGAGTTTGTAGTTGTCTCGTACCATAAAATTGCCAACTAAAAATTAGTTGTGATTCACAATACTAAGAAAATAGTTGGGTTATATGAAAGTTGTGTTGACTCTCAGATAACCAAATTATAATTTACAACTAAATTATGATTTACAACTATGTATTATGATTTACAACTATGTATTATGATTTACAACACCTTATTATGATTTACAACTAAATTGATAGTTGACTTGTAGTTGTCAAATTTTTATTATGGATTACAACGTTTTTCACCATAAGACAAATGCTTTTTATCATTTGTATTTGGTTTGTATTTCGACTATTGTATTATTTGTTAACCAATATTGTTGCCATCTTTATAAAACATAGAATCTCAAGAAAAATATAGTAAGGCCAAAACTAAAAAAATTTAAAATGTTTTGTAATAGCTACTATGGTTTCTAAAAACATAGCATAGATAAGAACTTTTTCTTTTCGAGTATTATTTCGAAGACAACTAAAACTAGTTGTAATTCAGTTTCAATTCAACTTAGTTGAGTTGTAAGCCGTAATAGGGGCATAACTTTAGTTAAGAACGGCAATAGGGGAGTTAATAAATTTCCTGAAGAGTGGGCATTGCAGAAAAATTAAATAAGCTTCACATACATCGCTCCTTTATTGCCATAACTCAGGCATAATTCTGAAAAGTTATTTTTGCGTTGCTATAAAGGAGCGCATGTATATCGTGCGCTCAGTTGGGGATTTCAAGCACATTAACGATACCGCCCTCGATAAAAGGTCAGTGTTAATACACTTATTCAACTTATTTGTATGTATTTGTTATTACTCATTTATTTTAAAAAAAAGTTTACAAAATTTTTGTTGTTTAGCTTTTATTTATGTATGTGGGAGTAGCTGTAATTAACTAAATGTTTATTCAGAAGATGTTGTATTTTTATCAATTTAAATAAATTTGCTTAAACATTTTTTGCAATTTACATACCACAGACAATCAACTTTTATTTTTAAATGGTTTTCATAATATTTTCATATACATACATACATACATATGTATGTCTGTATGTACAAATTTTAATTATTCCCAAGCGTGCTTTAAATAATAGTTAGAAAAATATGTTTGTATGATAAAACTTAAAGAAAAAATGTGTAAGTAGTTAAATAATTTTTTTTAAAATAGAATTAAAAGAAATAGTAAACGCCTAGATTTAATTATGTACATACCTACATACATATGTACATACATACATATGTATGTATATTGTTGTGTGCACATGAAATTAAGCAATTCTTTTCTTACTGCTACTTTGATCAAATAGGAATTATGCCAATCAAAAGAAATAGCACAAAAGAATAATAATTAACATGAATAACATTTATAAGAAGCTAACACAAACAACAATATGATATATTGCTACAATATAATTTTTTTTTTTTGGTCAACATAATATTTAACACAAAAAGTTAAAGATTATAGGTATGATACTATAAAAGATTTTCAACAAAAACAGGTAGAACATACAAAATACTGAAAAAAGTAATAAAATTATATACGAGTACACATGTACATTAGAGCGACTCAACTTGTATGGAAGCGAAAAAAGTGATTTTGGTACCCCTCTGAAAATAAAGCTTGATATGTTTTATGATGATTCCCAAAATATTTTGGTTCTAGCGTTGACCATCCGTGAGCTGGACCATTTTTAAAAAAGGTATTTTTTTCAGTTTTACGATTTTTTTTTACCTTGCTCCAAGACGACATAAATAAAATTTGGTATCATCGAAAAGAGTTTTTGAAGCAGCATCCAATGGTATATAAAACTTGACCACTTGCGACCTACTAATTGAGATATTTAACTAAATACATATTTTCGTTTCGGGTTTTCATACAAATTCTACGTATTTGGAAATAATGTTTTGAAATTGAATCTGTTTTAAAGTAATCTTAATTAATTTTTTTGTAATTATTCACGTAAAACGCGAAAATCGCGATATATTTTATCTTATTTTAATATAGGCAATATGGGTATCAATTTTTTATTTTTCAAATATTAATTTTTTAGAACAAATTAAATTAGTTAACTAAGCTATAAACATAAATTAACATTATTTTAAAACAGATTCAATTTGAAAAGCAAAACATTATTTCCAAATAAATAGTAAGTAATGTATTTAGTTAAATATCTCAATTAGTAGGTCGCAAGTGGTCAAGTTTTATATACCATTGGATGCTGCTTCAAAACCTCTTTTCTATGATACCAAATTTTATTTATGTCGTCTTGGACCAAAGTACAAAAAAAAATTTTAAAAACTGAAAAAAGACCTTTTTTAAAAATGGTCCAGCTCACGGATGGTCAACGCGAGAACCAAAATATTTTGGGAATCATCATAAAACATATCAAGCTTTATTTTGAGAGGGTTAACAAAATCACTTTTTTGTTTGAGTCGCTCTAATGTACATATGTATGAATGTATATTTTTAAAGCACAAACTTTAAATCATTTTATTTTATTTGTTTGCTTTTAAGAATACTAGTGGCAAGATTTCTTTTTGTAAATTTTTGATTGCTACACTGAAAGAAATAATGTACAAATATGTACTTTTTTTAATAGCCAGAGTAGCAAAGTGCAAATACATATTGACAAGTCTATGTAGTATTATGTGCTATAACGATGGTTATCGAACATTGAGAGATGTTAACACCATCGAAATTTTTCTTAAGCATGGCATATAAGTACATATTGTCGGGTGGCTACTGGTTTGCCGCACAATATATTAAAAATACATTATTATTGCGGCAAACCAATAACCACCCGACGATATATAGTTTTCTTCGTAGCTGTATTGCAATGTGAAAAATTTTTTGAAATGTCGATATCGTGAAACAAACTATTAATATCATTTTCATTTTCAGCTGGGAGAAAAATGTTACTATTTCGAGAAAAATTCAAATACATATCACCATTTTTCGTCGAAAGCAAGTCATAAGACCACAACCAAAGATGGAAAATTGCTCACAATAAGGGTATATAAGAAATCTTAGATCTGTTCGTTTCGTAGTACTATAAAAAAAAATTCAAAATTCACTATTTTGATCGCTTCTCAATAGAAAAAAGAGAAAGCTTGAAATGTATTTAAATTATTCTCCGATTAATCGTAGCACGTTTTTCCAAAAACTTTCAATATGCAGCGGTATACAGTAAAAAGAAGGTTAAAGTCATAAAATAATATAAAATTTAGTTTGAAACCAGCTACTGCATTAGATTATTATGAAAGTTAAAATGCATACATTTGCAAGCTTAATTAATTTTACTGCTATAGTTATAAAATTGAGCTTAAACAATTTAATAACACTATTGAGTCACCTACAAACTTTTGACCCCATATGCGGTTCGGAGAAAAAAGGTTAAGCTCAGCACTGAAACTGTTATACATACATACATCTAAATAAATCTGAAATCTTAATGCTATGGATATGAGGTTAGGTTTCTTTTGTTTATATTTTCATTTTGTTTTATTGTATCTTTTGAATTTTTTTTATTTAATAGCAGCAGATATTGTTATAAGTTTAATAGTTAAACTGAAACTATGAGTCAAGTTTTTTTTTTAGAATTTTTTGTTTTGTTTTGTAAAATAAAATGTTTATATCACTTGCTCGCATGTTTATAATAGATAAAACATGTTATATACACATGCACAAATATACTTACGTACATATGTATGTATATGAATATACCCTCTAGTCAACCTAGAACCATATGTTTCTATGTCAACACTCTTTTTTCTACCGACAATTGCACTAGTTGAAATGTCGACAACTTTCCTTTTATGCGCGATTAGAGATACGTTAGAGACAACAGTTCTAATGTATTTCTGGTGACATTGTCAATGAACGCGTCAATAGTTTGTTTTTCTTTTTTATTATGCTATGGAATAATGTTAAAAAGTCCTTAGTTCAAATGTCTCCATATGGTCGATTACATTGGCTGCGGTACACCTATTCAGTTGTACTATTGACAATGTCACTAGTAAATCACTACTATTTTACTATTGACATCGAGCGAGGAAATATCGATATTGTAGACTAGAGCCCCTAAAATTTACTAGTGAATCTTTGGTGCCAATGTCTCCATGTGGTACCAAAAGAACTACTTTGTCAGTATTGCTACAGTCTAGTGGTGGATTTTCAATGACAAGCTAATGTTAAATGTCAATAGATAATTACATTGGCTGGGGTACATCTGGTCAGTAGTACTACTGACAATGTCACTAGCAAATCACTACAATTTCAATATTCGCATTTTCTGCAGGGTACACATGTGCATATGTACATATGTATATAAAACTACGAATAAAATTACAAATTATTTATTAAAGCAATATTTGCTTTTATCAATACTGCTGTTTAGATAATTCATTAATGTTGTAAGCGTTTGTTGTGTTATAAAAATTACAATAGTTGTAAGACAAGTACTTTTTTTTAATCACTGAGACTTTGTGGCATTCCAAATCAAACGTTTAAGTCATGAAGTTATTTTAGTACTCGTAACTAGCAGCTTTTCTAAGAAACTGAAAAGATGTTACTGTTAACATACTAGTTTTATAGGTACTTTAGTTTAATATTTTAACTGGTTATAATAAATAATGCATTAAAAATAATTTAAATTATTTGAATTTCTAATACATACATACATATTTTTTATAATTTATTTTATTTTTTTCAACAAATACCAACAAAATTGACCATGTTAAAATATTGGTATGTTCTAGAGTTGTGCAGCTCATGAACGAACTAGTTCAATTGAACGATTCACTTCACTGAGCGCTGTGAGCCGTTCAATCCACTGAGCGCTTTCAGCTCAGTACTGAGCGGTTTTTAGATTTGTATCGAACTCTTTCAGTAGCTCGTTTTAGACACAAACCTATAATAAAACCCGTTTAAATTACATGTAGGTTTCTATCAAACTCTTAAGCAGCTCGTTTTAGACACAAACCTATGTAAATTAAGTGGGTTAGATTATAGGTTTGTGTCTAAAACGACCTAATGAAAGAGTTCGATACAAGTCTTGTTCTTTTTTAGCAATTTTTTTTGTCGCACAAGTACATAAAAAAATTTATATACATACATACATATTGTGATATTAAAATATATTAAATAATTTTAATTTTGATTCTACATATATAGTATATACATATGTACATAGTATTTATATGTATGTAGATATATTTATTAACAAATTCCACTCATTACACTATTTTAGTTTTATTTATTTCTTATACATACTTCATCTGTCTTGTTTTGTAATGTATGACCAGCGTTACCGTTGTAAAATTTCAGAAAGTGGAACAAAAAGGGATTTTTAAAACAAGGTGGCACCAAAAAGGGGATTTTAGGAAAAAAAGGGGCAACTTTAAAAACAAGAAAAATTAAAACAAATCTGCTTATTCTTAAAAACATCAATAATAAAAATCAGGTTTTGCATATTTAAAGACGAAAATATACTATTTTTATGATAAAATAAAGCCACAAAATATAAAAATAATTCATATAATATGTGCTTATAATAAAAAAGGACTTGAATTTTCTGAAGATACAGATATATTTTTAATGGTTTTTTGACATTGGCACTTATTTACAAAAAAAACTAACTCAGTTTATATATTTTAGAGAAAATTTATTAAACTTTTGAAAAATATCTTAATATTGAATTCTCAAGATACATGCACACGACAATTCGGTAAATTTTGTGTACATTGCATTTTTTAATTAACGGAAAAAGGTAGTTTTTAGGCATTTTTAATAGTTATTAAATGCCTATTTCTTAAAACTGTATATCTGTGCTTTTGAGCAGGTTCATCATTTGGAATGCAGTCTTTCAAATCCCTTTACTACAAACTTAAGGTAGATAACAAGGAACGACAAGCTTAAACTTTCAGTCTGTTAGATAATTTATTTTCTAATGATTACAATTAAAAAAAGCGCTTATCGGAAGCACTAGTATGCAGCAAACTAAATATACATATATGAAGCAAATGTATAAAATTTTGATTATAAACTTTCATTAACACTTCAGATTAAGATATTTTTTACGCTTTCTTATACGCGTAATTTTAACTCTTTTGCAAAAACCTTCAGTTCACTTATTATATTACTAAAAACGGAAGCAATTTCAAAATAGTTAGTATCCTCAATTGATTTAATAAGTACTGGATCTAAATAAATACTTTAATAAAATCAGTCTTGCATCGTTTCTATTAATTCTTGGCAAAAATTCACTATTCGTCTTTTATATTTGTTGGAATGAAATTTCACGATTTTTTTCTTATTCGAACAAACGAATAACTTTGAACTTTTGTTCGAATATTCGAACGAACAAAAATGTATTGGAATAATTTTAAAAAAGTTTGCAAAAAATGACACGCATCTATATTAGTTTAATTTTTGTTATTAACAAACAAAAACTAATTCATTACACAAGAAAAACAAATAATTTTAATAACAAACTTAGAAATTTTAATAAATAAAAATTTAAATTTAAATAAAACAAAAATAACATCACTTTTTTCCAGATGTTGGATGTTAAAAACCGAAACGAAATTAGTTAAAAAGTATAGGTATTTATACACATTTACAAAACCCTTTTTAATATGTCATTGATTTAAAAAATCATTTAAAAACCCCAGATATTCCCACTTTTTACTAGTAGTTGGCAGACGATTATTTTTTTCTTTTAATAAAAGAACAGGTAGAAAAGTTTCTTTTGCAAATTGCTAATGTTGGTGATATAAAAATAGCATTAAAAATCATATACAGGTTGCGTAATCCTTTCTTTGATGTTTCCAAATAATTTAAATCAATTAATCAATCAGTTAATGAAACATTATCAGTTACTCCATCGTATTTGAGATTATTATCGCATATTTTGAATACAAAATAATCATGAAAACAAATTATTCGCGTACTCTTTTTCCGCTTTTTGTGGTGTATTTGAAAAGATTGGTATTGAATAAGAAAGCTGAGGAATAATATTAAGGCATTTAATTCTTAAGGCTTTCGATTAGAGAACAGCAGTTATTTTTTTTTCTAAACTCTTTATTATGAATTGTGAGACACCTTCTAATTCCAATAAAGAGGTATTATCTTTTCCTAGGAAGAAAAGAAAAGATGCGTTTAGCGAACATATTTATATGTATATAAAGTATTTATAATTTGGAATAATTTGATTACTTAACACCCCATTAATAACAAATTAAAAAGTTATGCAATGTAAAATACTTTTTATACAAAGCAGTTAAGGAAATTGTTCGAATATTCGACAAAAATAGTTCGTATTTTTATTCTAAATTGAAAATTTTTGTTCGCTTGAACAAAAATGAGAAAAATTTGTTCGAATATTCGAACGATTTTTGTTCATATTTACATATTTTAATAGGAAAATATTTTTAATATTTACATATATCCATACACACAGAGGTATACGAATATAAGCCAGCGAGGTAATGTTAATTATTCAAAAGATATGCATAAGCTAACCACAAAAAAAGGTTTACTGCCAGTTTATGGAAGCCATGTAAAAATTCTCGCTTGTCTATTTATATTGAAAACAAAAACAAATTTTGAATGCTTTGTTTTTGTTTTCAATATAAATAGACAAACGAGAATTTTTACATGGCTTCCATAAACTCGCAGTTAGTATAAGCTTGCTTACATATTAATATATTAAACAGCATAACTTT
Organism: Tachina lurida; assembly: GCA_944452675.1. Classification (NCBI taxonomy): domain Eukaryota; kingdom Metazoa; phylum Arthropoda; class Insecta; order Diptera; family Tachinidae; genus Tachina; species Tachina lurida. Next base: position 10,679,754 of record OX101756.1, read on the forward strand.
TCTATCAATAAAATCAAAAGTACAATAAAAAGTATTAAAAAGTGGTAAAAATTAGAAAAAGTTTCAAATTTGAGTGCATTTTGTAAATGTAGCACAATAGTATCCAAGCAGTCGAAAAAGTGGCAAATTGCTACTTAAGTAGCACCAACGGTAACGCTGTGTATGACCACACACACGGACACACACATACTCTATAAATCTGTCACCTTTTATGCTTCTGTTTTCGCTCTTTCTTTATGCTTCACAAAATGTTTCACTACAAATGAACTGAGCTACTGAGCCAACTGAATGAAATACTTCCGTAAAGTGAGCTGAGCTGAAAAGAGCGGTCACTCAAAAGAGCTGATAAGCACAACTCTAGTATGTTCTCAAAAGGTGTCAATTTACTTTTATGAATGCTTTGCGGCGATTTCACAAACGCTCTTGTTTCAATTTTCCAACCAGTTTGTTGTAAAAGAGCTGCATGCGGGGTTATTATGTAATACGAATCGAACGGAAATGTTTTCGAATTGTAATGTTAATAACATAATTCGAACAGTTTTCTTTTCGAATCGAATATGTACATAATAACCCCCAAGGCGAATTGACACAAAGTGGTCTTAATTTGCAACTCTGCGTATTCGCCTTGTATATTTGTTAGTGTAAAATTTCCTGCTGTCAGAATATTTCTTAACGTTTTGGTTGATTTGACAGCAGAGAAGCTATGTCAGCTGGTGAATTAAGACCACCTTTGAATTTGAATTTGCCAAACTTTCTTATAACCAGAAGAAGCAATTAGGGTAGTTTTCAACTTTTGAAGATAAACTTACAGAATTTACAATAACAATAGCAACAAGTCTCAGTCAAGGCGAATTCAGTATCAGGTGAACTCTTCACTACAACAATTTTACAACACAAAAAACAACACGTAGTTTGATATGCTACAAAATCAATCTGTCTAAGCAAATTTTGACATTTTACTTCAAAAATCACAAGCATCAACATCTGATAATCAGCTGGGCTGATAAGGTCACCTGATACTGGATTCGCCTTGATTTCAGTATGACTAAAATAAAAAAACAAACCAAACGAATTGTCCCATGCGTGAACTATTTCTTCTAAAATATTCAATTTCAAATTTAGAGTATTTACATATTTACATATGGGCATTTCTCCGAGAAATTCCACTTTTTTGTCGCATGCGACAGCAAGCAATTAACCTTGTATTTCTGAACAAAGTCACTAGATTTTTCTTAAAATTTTACCTAACGTAGAGCTGCTGACGGCCTATACAAATATCTAAAGAAGTAAAACAAAAGTTTCGTGTTCTTTGAAAAAACAAGCATATTTGCATGGTGTCGCACGCTACAAAAAGTTGACATTCCTGTGGAAATGCCCATATACATACGTATGTATGTATGTACATATATATAAATATTTATGTAGTATATGTATTGAAATTGTGGTACTTCTTATGAGCAGCTTTCGATTGTCGAAATCGAATGAATTCTCATTTGGTATTATGATGGCCATTCGAAAAAGAATGCCAGCTATGTATTGTAAATATATTTATATATATCACTTAAGACTAAAATCAAATACGACGGTAATGAAAATTCTGTCTCGCATGAGTATAGGTCATACCCATGTACTAGCCCTAAATAATAAAAAAAATTACCCTTAACAGGAATAAAAGTTCATGTTAAATGTATTCCCTTGCCCTAAAATTGTGATCGCCAATGATTGCGTTGTTGTTGTGTCAGTATACTACGAGTATTTTCTAATTTGTTCACCATTTCTTGTTCGCGGGAAATATTTTAAGTGAAGAAAAAGTTTCCCTTTTATTCCCTATAAGGGTGAATATCTCATCAATTCATTTGCTGCAATTTATTTAAAATAATCTGAAATTATAAAAGCCGAAGCTAAAATTGTATTCGATGTAAAATTCAATGCTCAAAAAAAATTCGATAGCCTCGTGGATTTCCCTCAACAAAAATGTAGCAATTATGTTACTCTATCAATGATTAAAATGGGGAAGCTAAACAGTGCATAAAAGGATAGCAGAAATATTAAATCTGACGATAATCCATTATACATTTAGCTACATAGATTAAAAAGAGCATTCATTATATGAATCACACTTCCAAAAGTTTTTTGTTTTATATTTTAAAACTTTATAAGACCAACGGTTTAAAAAGTTTGTCGGTCCTTGATTTACTGAAATAAAACCATTTTCTTAACCAATATAAATGTAATGTAAACCCATTATGAATAGCATTTTATGTTCAAAAGTCATTTTTTTTAGCGATACCAAAATACAAAGAACATAAAGGCGAAAACTTGTCTTGAACAATATGCAACATTAAAATCGAAGTTAACACGTACTGCTGATTAAAAGCAAAACACATTTTTTATTTTTCTTAGTAAGACAGGCTAATGATTACATTTTTTTTGATAAACCAGTGTTATTAACACATAAATTCATATTCTAAATGTGGATAAAGATATGCTCTATGTTGAAAAGGGTTTCTTATGAGCGTTGACAACTGGTTTTCTGAACGACAAGCATAATCAACAAAATACTGCTGAATAGAAAGAGGAAACCCAAATTGAGTGAGTAGATTTGTCCAGTTGAAAAACTCTTTAATCTTATTTTAATCCATTCACTAGTTTTTTTTTAGCCTTGACTTTAAATTTCAATGTTTTCATACTTGTAAGTTTGCAAGCAAAAATAAAAAATTGGTGTCTGTTATGTATATAAATTATTAAATAAAATGGAAATTATGCAATTGTGTACTTTTCGACTCAAAAGGTAAGTTCATATTTGTTTTATAACTACCTGGAAAACTAAGTATCTATATCAAAAAGCTAAAAGAAATTTTGTTTCAGATTTTATCTTAAAAATACATAGTTATTATCTTGAAAGACGTTTTAATCTTTTTGCTTTTATATTTTATGAATTTTAATGAATGAATAAAGTAAAAAAGTACTTTGTATGCAGCAGCTATTGTATCGTCTACTTTATATAGTACATACTCTTACATATGTACATATATAAAGGGTGTTTTTTTAGAGGTATAGAACTTCGAATTGAAATAAAACACAAGAAAATCGTTTTAATGTCCATCAATTTGGCTTTATTGGAAGGATAATTTTATGCCATTAATGTTTAAATATGATTTCGGGCATGTGGCCGCCGCGGCTGGCTCGAATAAAGCCAATTCGGCTTTTTTAAAGCCAATTCGGCTGGCTCGAATAAAGCAAATTTGCACGATTTGCAAGCGTTGTTCTTTTGTCAACCTGTTCATGATGAAATGGCAAACCAAACTAAATATTAATCACTTGACAGCTGACAAAATGGCCGCCAGTTAAAAAAGTGATGCCAACTTAAAGTTATATACCTCAATAAAAAACACCCTATACAAAAATATAATTATGTCTGTAAATACATACATATGTATGTAGATGTGTATATAAACATTTAATTGCTAAATATATACACAAATTGTGCTTGAAGTTATTTTTGAATTAATATGTGTGCATGTGTTTCTGAAATAATATAATATTATATCTCATTTGAATGTTTTGCATTCATAATTTTTATATTTCGAAGAATAAAACGATACCGCATTTAAGAAAACACATGCGTTCCTTGTTCTGGCTATAGAGTATTTTTTTTTTGCGTTACTTATAATACTATGCGATATTTAACGAGGTGATAAGTTTTTAATAAGGAAAAACTGATGTTTATTTAATTTTTCTTAAAATTAACATAGAAATAAAGGTGCGCATTGAAATGAAATGCTTTATACGCTCAGAATTAAGTAGAATTCTTTGTTGAGATAACAAAAATGGAAAAAGGAAATTGAATAATTTTTTTTAACACTTGTTGTTTCGACTGCAGATTTCCAGTAAAATTTTTTTGAAATAAAAGTAATTAATTAAGTGTATAGTATATATTAAACATGTGTTAACCAAACATAGCGATGTGATGACGCTGAGGCATGCTATTTTTAATATTCAGTTTTGTATTTATTCTATTTCTTTTGAGACGTTTTGGAATTTCGAAGATTGTTTTTTAAATATATGTATGTATTGAGAGATAATGTTCGAAATTCGCACTGTCTATTGATATTAATCCAAATATACCCTTTAGGAAAATGCCTACATTTTATAATTAAATAGACCTAAGTCAAGTGCCGGAACATGCACAAACAGTGTGTGTATTACATGGAACCTGTTGTCCTGCTGACATACATACATAAATATCACGTTTTGAAAACTATCCACCTCTACTAAAACTTGGCATATTTCTACCCAACTTATTGCTAAGAAACTCTTCACACACTTTACGTTCTTGCAATAGCACAATCTTCTGTTTACAAGAAGGTAGCCAAGAGCGTTAGAGAATAGTTCTGGAAGCATTTAAAGCAAGCTTTGTATTGTAAGATTTTAAAAAATTTTATGAAATACGTTAATACACTAATTTATGACTTTTTTGGTTGAGCCACAACAATTTTTTTAAACTATGTTAAAATATTAAGTCATTATGACACTAAGACACTAATTTGAATACCCCAATTATAAAATCCATATTATATACAATTTCTTTCGATTGCAAATATCAAAAACTGAGCAGACATTCGATGAAATATTTTTATGTTTGAAGATGTTTTGAAATGCTCTCATAGTTATCATCCATGACTTAATTCTTGTAATTTTTAGTGAATAAAGATATTGTTAAATCTAACTTACATAAGTACATACGTAAGTACATATGTACATATGTATGTATTTAGATATGCATGTATTTGATTTGATATATGTATATTTGTATGTATGTATGTACCCAGCAAAAAACTTTGCCTACTGGAATGCAAAAAAGTGTATGTACTCCTCAGTCGTAAGTACTTACAATTTGACTGAATAACCCATTATTTTTGTTTGAGAAGTTCAAAAAGTATGCGGTACCCTATACTTTTTGCCTACAAACATGCAAAAGTTAATATATTACTGATTGCCTAAAAGTACTCAACATTTAATGGGTTATTTTTTGCTTACAAATATGTAAAATTTTATCGATTAATTTTTGCCTAAACTTGTTCTAAATTAATTTGCTAGTTTTTCTAATTAAAATAATTTTCACGATCAATAAATTTTTCTCTAGATATATTTCCTTATTAACTGGAAAGCACTACAATAACTACTTTCACGTAATGATATAAATAAGTTCTTATTTTATTCATTACAGGGCAGTCATTATTACGCACATAAAATAATTACATAAATAAGTATCAGTCATTACTTTGTAAGCCATTAAAAGAGTACTACCCATTACAAAATTTCGAGCATTTTTTGCTGGGTATGTTTATTTATAGCAGGAAGACATTAATTTTTTAAAGCTTACAAACAAAATCATCATCATCAAAACGAACCGTAATATTCTAAATACTTCCATACCTTTTATAGCAGAATAAAATAAGTTCAGCACCTGTCACTATTATGTACATACATATGTACATATGTATGTATGTACATATGCAGTGAGTAGGCTTTTAACAACAATTAAAATAGAAATTAAATAAATATTTAACTTAGGTATTAAACCGTTAAATAAAAATTCTTTAAGCATACAAGGAAAATTAAGTCAATCACTCTCGTAGTGGCGCAAGAAACACCAAAACCAAATAACAGTAATAAATAAAAATGTAACGTTCCATCTATGTACATTCAACATTTACATACATACATATGTATTTATGCATGTACATACATATGTACATATGTATATTCAATTTGTTAATATATAGAAAAACTCTTATAAAGTCTTTCACTTTATTTTTTTATTTTTTACGTTTTTCTTCATACTTTGCTCTAGGAAAAATAACTTGAATAAACATTTTAGAATTAAACATAAATTTGCATTTCAATACAAAAACTATAGTCAAGAAAACAGGTCTCTGTCAATGCCTGTCTAATGGACAGTCTAACTGAGTGAATTGACTATCTGTCTGCCAGATTGTCGGTGCGTCTATCTAAATACTATTCATTTATGAATTTGTCTGTGTGGTTTGTTGGCTGGCTGCTACTATTTCGTTTATATGTACATACAACATATGTATTGTAGTATTCCACTTATAGGGTTGCTTGACTTTGATACCTCTCAATATATTGTTGAATACATATTGAAAGGAATAAAAGAGGAAAGAAAATATTGATGAAAAGAAGACTTCTTATAATGGTTTGATAAGCCCATATACAAACATTAATTGGGTTACAAACATACAAATGTGAGGCTGTGTACAAAAAAAAAACAGCTACAACACCAGATACTCGCACACAAGTAGATACACATGTACATACACACATATCGCCATCTAAAACCCATAAGTCTGTAACATTTTAATAATTATGCAGCAAAAGCGAAAATATTACGGTTAGTGGGTGGGGACTTTTAGATTTTGCTCCTTTTGATCGAAGAAGTTTGAACTTTCTGGAATTAAAAATAAGTTTGCTTTGTAATTGTTGTTAGTTCATGTTTTTCCGTTTTAAGTAACGATAATTTTACACATGTCTGCAACATTCGATACTAGTTTGACGGTATTCAATTTGAGAAAATTTGCTGCCGTATTCATAAAAAATAATTTGAGTTTGTATTGTATTGTTTATAAAAAAATTTCGTATGAAATTTTGTTGGTTAAACTTTAAGCCTTAAACGGTCAAATATATACTGAGTTTTAGGACACATATTCTTTTCAATTTTACAATTTTAGCTTAACCTAAGTTAAAGGAAAATGTATCCTTCCTGGTAAGTTAAATTAAATTTATAATAATCAATAGCGTTTTATACGTCCGACAAAATCCTACTTTTAACTAACTTTAAGTTGTAATAATGGCCCTAAATTACGGATTTTTTAGCGTTAATTAAGTCTCTAGTGTAAAACTTACTGCTATATGGTGTAAGACAAACAAATAAATAAACAACCAGACGGAGAAGTATCACTTGAGAAAAGTTCAATATGTACATAATTTTTATGTATGTATGTATGTATGCCTGTATATACATATGTAAATTGTTTTATTTTCTTTTTCGTGTAACCGGTAAGTAACATAAAGCAACATAACATAATGTTTGAAGAAATGTGTACAACATGAAGTAAAGAAACCAAAACAATTTAAAAATCGTATACACACTCTCGCACTAGTGTATCAAACAACAACTTTAAATAAAAACTTGATCAACGGAAGTTGTTCCACTCGTATACGAGTATTATGTTGATGATTTTATACGAAACCAATTCAAATTACATTTACATTTACATAATATTGTTGAAAAAGTGTTGCCAGAGTATAAAACACCCGAATTTAAAGCACACAAAAAAGTAAGATTTTTGACTATATAGGTACAATATGTACCTATGTGCGAGCTTTTTAAATGTCAGTTGACGGGTTTCTAAAATAAAGGATTCCATTATTAAAATTTTACTGTGATTCGTATTTTTTCAGTATTTATAGTTATTTAGACTTGGAGTCTGGCAACTTTATTATGTATTTGAATACACTAAAGAATCGTACTTATACTCGTACTATGAGTAATCTTTAAACTTTATTGTTTCTTTTTTTTACAAAAGTTATAATTTCAATTTAATGCATAAATAGTTATGTATATTAAAGCAACAAATTATTGTAAATAAATTAGTCATTTTATAACTTGGAGCTAATGAATGATCAGCAGTTGTACTACAGAGAATTGCCGCTTTTAAAAAATTTAAAGGAAATTAGATAACAATTTGTTTGTGAAGCTCTTATAGAGCGCAATCAACAATAAAGTTTTGATGTATTATACATACATATGTATGTATGTACATATGTACGTATGTATGTACATACAAACAATTTATGTACATATGCATACAGATATGCATATTGTAGTGTAGGAAAAGCTATAGTTTTTGTAGAAGTTTCAAACAAACGCTCATAGTGCTTTCACAATTTAAATAAATACAGGTCAATGTCAGCAAATGAAATTTCACATAGGTACATATTATGTACATATGTATGTATGTACATATGTATGTATGTACATATGTATGTATATGTAGATATACTTATGTATTTATAGTGGATGAATGTTAAAAAAAAGATGAGTTTACAAAATGTGCAATCTGTTTAATTTTTTTTTAATCAGACCAAGTGTTATTTTCCTATGTACGAGTTTAAATGAAGTTGCTACTGTTGAATTTATACATACATACTACATATATTTCCGGATAAATACACAGGAAATGTTACAAAAATTAAAATTAAGGTTTTGCAGTTATCAACAATTTTATTTTTAAATGTTTGAATAACTAAAGCAATTGATACTTTAGTTGGTATCAGCTATTTTTATAAGTACATATGTAATATGTATGTATGTACATTGTACATACATATCGTCACCTTAAATGCAAACGGACGTAAGTACACTTTTATATTTTTTACAGGAGAAACGAAAAACGTTTCACAATCAATAATAACAAAGTGTTCTTGAAAATTTTCTTCGAAATTTACTTGTAGTATGGATGCATATATGTTTTTAACCATTTATTTCCTTTTTATATATATATATAATTTTTGCGTGAATCATAATCAATCAAAAACTCGATTTCGAATTTTTGTTTAGTTACGTCCGTTTACATTTAAGGTGTCGATATGTATGTATTAATTATTGTGTTTTATATTAAATCAAATAATTGCAAGATAACCTTTGATGTGAAATATTTATACTTTCATTTTCATTGATAATTATGTTAAATTCATTTTAAATCACTTATGTAATTATTTAATAGCTATGAAAAACATTATACATTTTATGTTTTTTCATAATCTAACAACTAGAATTGGCACTACTGGGGCCTGTTTCTCAAAACTTATAATTATTGTAATACAAATAAAATATGTATGTAGTTGTGAAAATATATTGTTTATACATATAAATAAGTATGTATATGAAAATACCTGTATTACAACAAATGTATAGGTTTTAACAAACAGACCCCTGTTAGTAAGGTTTGCGCCATGAAACCATTAACATTTTAAAAAACATTGCCAAATTTCTAAAAAAAAAAAATATTTATTTAAGTAAATAAATTTTATTTACACATGTGCTTCTTTTAACTGTTAACAGTTTTTCTTTATCATTTTAGTAGAAAACATACAAATCGCTCCTTTATTTCAACAGAGGCATAACTAAAAAAAGCTAGTTTTGCAGAAAATAAGTTTAAAGTTTTCATTTACATCCATTCAACTCAAGGAAGATATAAAAATATTTTCTTTTCTCGAGAGGTGCGTGTACAAGCCTTTTGTATGAAATTTTTACATAAGATTAAATATGACATAAAGATTTTTTATACATTATTTACTCAACGCATTTTTAGAGATATGTCTATGTTGCAATAAAGGAGCGATATGTGAACGACATATGACACACTTTTCTTAATCAAATAAAAACTTCCGCTTTTTTATTTTCATAAAACCTACAGACTCTTAATAACTTTCATATTTGAATTTATTTGTTATACAACATGATTCAATATTTTATGCTCTTTTAAAAGAAACAAAAAAAAAAGATTTACCATTAAAAGGAAACGATACCAGAGATTATAAATATCATAAAAACCATGGGATATGTATTTAGCATCTGAATGTAAATATAACGTAAAACATGAATGAGTCATAACAACAACAAGGTGTAATGGGTTCACATATCAATATACATATGTATGTATGTAGTATGTACGTTTGTATATAAACATAAAATAATATTACTAGCAGGATATCCAGGCAATCAGTGGGGTTATGGGCAGTAATTTACGGTAATAAAGGAAGGTAATTAACATTAAAGTGAGAAAATTATGAAACTGCTTTGTATTAACAAATAAGTAAATTTATGCTAGCTAGAAATTGAGTTTAGAAATCTTAATCACATAACAAAATACTTGAGAAAACAGATAACATAAGAGACCTTATAGATTTCAAAATGTTCACATACATACATATGTATATGTACATGTTTGAATATACATATGTATGTACATGCATATACATATGTATGTACATATGTATAGAAATATGTATTTAAAAATTGTTGAGGGCAATTATGAATAAAATTCCGCGAGAAATTTTTCCCGGGGAACAATTGCAACTAATGGCAAGTAATAGGGAAAACAAAAAATTCTAATTGGAAAAGGGAGAAATTTCTCGCGGAATTTTATTCATAATTGCCCTGGTTATTTTGAACGTTTTTTTGTATGTAAATGAGAAAACTTATTAAAGAAATTTTATCCTGAGCGGAATAACGAGTCCAGTGTAAATAGACCTTCTAGAGAAGGTAATCTTTTCATTGTAAAAAGTTCTTTTTTCGGATACCTGTTCTCTCGGACAACGGATACATCTTATCCTCCTCCACACAACATATTTCCTCAATTTTATCACAATGTATTGCATGAATAGGGATCATCCCCGTGTGCTGGTACTGATTAAAAATGGCTACGTACCTTCAAAATATTAATAAATATTTATTCTGATGCTGTTGTATTTAGAGATGCTAAACGGGAAATCCCGGGATTTTTGGGATTATTCGAATCCCGGAGCCCGGGATTTTTTCATTTTAGAGCCCGGGATTTTCGGGATTATCTGAATCCCGTTTTTGCATAAATAATGTTTTTGACTGTCATCTTCTAAATTAAAAATTATCAGAAACTCCCTGTTATAAAAAGTTAAAATAAAAAATTTGCTTTTAATAAATATTTTAGTAGATAGTTAATATTATATTGTATATACACAATGGCGCATATTCAGAAATCATTACTAGGTGCTAACTTTTTTAAATACCTATTTAAGTTATTCACAGACGGCTACGAAAGCTTAGACTTAATTATGAGTGAAGCTGTAACTAAATGTTAACTAACTTATACATGTTATACTTATACTTTACATGTCAAAAATTGTTTTTTGATAGTTTGAATAGTTTTTTATTTAATTGCAATTTATATCGATCATAGTATTATCGACATTTTATTTTCTTATTTCTTTTATCAGCTTGGAGTCGTTACTTCGTTAGTTTAGATTTGTGAATAGAACCTGTAACTATCTGTTAACTATTTTTTAGTATCTGTTTAATAAATTTCGACTTTAGTTACGATTTATGAATATGCGCCAATATATGTATATCATAGCGTTTTCTTTTCTAGGAAAAAATGTTACATACATACATTGCACTTTTCAATGAAAATTTGCCCCCAGTTCGGGATTTCGAGACTCCATCACTAAATGCCGAAGCCCGAGATTTAAAAAAACCTGTCCCGATTAGCATCTCTAGTTGTATTTCATCTATTCGTAGTGCGTGTTGTACACAACCACACATATACGAGTTTTATTTTAGTATTTGTAAGCGTGAAATGTCCCCTATCGGAAATTTGGCTAACTTTAAATTAACTTTAAGCTAACTATTTCGCAACTATTACTGACTGGCACTTGGATTACCTTGCAATGTAATCAACTGACTATTTTAACATTGCGATGTCCTAGGCGGTAGTCAATTGTCTCACTCTGCACTACTTTCAGCTAACTTAAAGTTGACTTTTTTAAATCACTTGGTAGTCAGTAAATTAAAAAAAATTTCTGGGGTTCGAACATGTAACCAGGGTGACCGATGACATTTTTCAAAAAGTGGCACCAAAAGGGGATTTATCACAAAAAAGGGGGCAAAATTAAAAAAAAACGAGAAAACTACATTAAACTTTTTATTTTTAATTTTTATATAATTCACTCTAAAAAAAGGGAGTAAAAAGTGGCAAGGCACTCAAAAAAGTGGCAAGGCAGTCGAAAAAGTGGCAATTTGCCACTTTAGTCGGTCAAACGGTCACGCTGCATGTAACATCACACGTTTTGTACTCAACGCGCTACCACTCGGCTAAGCTGACATCTAAAATAACAACAGCAAAATGTTAATATAAAACTGAAATGAGTTTTAAAGTAGCTGAGAATAAATTTGTTTGCTCTCATCAAATTCGATTACGTACTCAACTTAAGAATTAATTTTGGGTTTGTTCTGGATGACTTTGCAGCTAGCTTTTAGTCAGTCTAAGAAAAGCTAACTATAAGTTGTAGTCAACCACACATTCTCCGACAGGGTCTTTAGAGTTTTTTTTTCAAAAGTTAAATAATAAGTTTTCCAATAATTATAATTAAATGAAATAAGTTCAATAATATATTGAAATTCTTCCCTCTGTTTCTAAAGATCAGTGAAACATTATTCTATTTCGTAGGAGCAAGGTCTCGTAAAGCGAGGTCATACTAATATATTGATTAATAAAACCATTTAAATTTTTAAACGAGGGAGATATTTAACGATAAAATAGTTTTCAATTATTATTTTGTAGTATATCAAATGTTAGTAGTTTTCATTTTAAATCGTTGGCGGTACTAGATGTTTGATGCAAATGGTCCTGCGTAAGTGTAAATGCAAAATATTCTAGCTTTTCTTTAAATTCAACAATAAAATACATACACACACAATCCAAAGAAAAGCTACGATATTCTGCATTTGCACTTACGCATTACCATTTCCATCAAACATGGAATACCGCCACTATTAATTATTTATTCTAAATAATTATAAATTTTATGACAAAATTGTTTATGCTTCTGCCAAAAGGCATCATAAAAATAAAAATAAATTAATAAATTTTATTTAATAACTGTTAATAAAAAGCAAATACTCGTACTTTGATTGAATATTGTTGTTTGGTGTTCTGTGTTTAATCTTTCAATACGGCTATATAAAATTACATAGCTCTATATTTCATGCTAACAAATTGTAAAAAATCAATTAATTTTTTCTTCCCCTTTATTTTATTTTCCCACCCGTTTGAATATAAATTGCTTTCTTTGATTCAATAAAATATACTTTTTTCATATTGGCTGCGTATGTTCCATTTCTATTAATCAAATTTAACAGATTTTTTAACGGAAAATATAAGAAATAAGAAAAGTTGTGTGTTAAAAGCAGAGATGGAAATATATTAATGTGTGTATTTATGTATGTATGCATAATTTGTATTCGAATATTTGAAACGATATTCGGTAATACGAATGCGAATACGAATATAATATATGAAATTTATAGATATTAAATTGGGGTTCTAATTACATTTATTTATTTAATTTGTTTCAAAAAATATTCGTATTCGTATTCGCCTAAATTTGGCGAATACGAATACGGATACGAATATCTGAAAATGGCCGAATATTCGACAATTCGAATACGAATACGAATATTCGTGCATCACTAGTATGTACATACGTACATACATATGTACATGTAAAAGAAAATATGGATATTCCACGAAAATATAAATAGATATGTAGGTAAGTATATATTTTTATGATAGAAAAATGTTTGTTTTAAAAAAAAAAAAAAGTTTTACATATGTACATATGTATGTGCATGCACATCCAAATGTATGCCATTAAGTCCACATAAAGATATCAAAAGAAAAAATATTTGAAGGTAGCTATTTTTATTCAATGAATAAAAATTAATAATAAGTTGTTCTCTAAATATTAATAAATAAATGTATTTGGAATACCTATGATTTAATAAACAGTGCCAAAAAATTTTTTTATTCATTATTTTATTTATTTAAGCTCACTCTCAAATCAATTTTTTTTAACTACATATCTGTGGCAATATGGGATATGCAGTAGCTTATGTGGACTTAGCAAAACAGTGTTTTTCGGACGTTTTGACGCTAAAGGTAAGAGATTAAAGGCTGTTAGCCGACTGTAATGGAATGTAACGGCAACGGTAGGAAACATAACTTCTACTTTCGTGTAATCCTTTCTTTCCATATGTAGCATTTTAACCACTGCAAACTCTAACTGGAATATAATATAACATAATAAAGCTAATAAAGGGTTTATTAAACAGATTTTTATACAAACATTTTCTTATTAAACCTTTTATAAAGACTTAATAATTTTTATAAATATACATATATTATATTCTTACAAAGTGAAAAATATATTGAAGCGTTAAAAAATATTTCGAAGTAACAAAGTAATTGAAGAACCGAACAAATTTTTGTAATATATATATCGCTCATTTACTCAAAGAACGTCATAACTCAAAATAACCAGTTTGTCAGAAAACGAGTTTGAGGTTTTCAATTTCAATTTCAACTTAATGGAAAAAGAAAACTTAATTTTTCTCTCAAGAGTTGAGTAAACAAGATATTTGTATGAAATTTTTACACAATATGAAGAACGATATGAGGATTAATTCTGCATCACTAGCTTAAAAATTCCATTTTTTGAGTTATGACGTTTTTTGAATAAATGTGATATGTAAGTACGTTTTTAGTGCTAAAACTTTTTGAATATATATGAAAATTGAATTTTTTTTAGTTAAAAAATTTAAATCGGCTCTTGCTTTTCACTACGAGTCTAACGGTAATGCTCTCCAACTGTAATGTGAGCAACAATAAATAGAATTACATAAGCCCCCAGATATTTTACGCCAAACAATTATATTACATATTTTTATTTCTTAATAAAAGCTATTTCTCTAACATCCACCATTTATATTAGGTCTGTGATATCCAAATCCACTATTTGAGAGAGCACACTTTTTTGTTTCGTAATGTTTTACATTATTACATAAAAACATATCAAAAAAATTATGACATGGGAAGGTAAAATTTTGAACATTTAAAAATTTGGTCTGTCAATGTAGAAAGCAATTTTTTCTTTACTAAAATCAAATATGTATGTAACTAGTGAATTTTAAAAAAGAAGAAAAAAATAGAAACTTGTTATCAATTTTATTTAAATACTAATTCCTATTTAAAAGTTATTTTTCATTGAAAAAAAGTATAAATAAAATATATGTACATATGTATGAAAAAAAACTTTTAAATATGATTTTATATTTAAATAGAATTGGTGAAATTGGCCCTTAGGAAACTAAATTGAAAAATATACTTCTGCCGATTTGAATTTGCTTTTTATATCCAAAAAGGTAGGGGCTTAATATAAGAAACGCGGAACTCGAATTTTCGACATTTTATAGAAGCAAAAAACTGAAGAAATAATTTTTTAAGTGGCCATAACTTCTTTATTTAACTGTAACGTACTAAGATCTTCAAGCTGGATGCAATTATACGTTGTCTCCCAGAAAACGTTAAAAACGAAATTTCGAATATAATTGAGATACGCCCTTTTTATATTAAGCCATCGATATGTATCTACTAGATACATATCTATCTAGTATGTATGTGGTTTATTAAATGGCTGACCAATTTTTAATTGTTGTTTGGTGAATGTAATTATGGTATTCCCTGTTTATTTAACAATTTATGCAATATTTTTAATAATTTATTATCATTTAATTTTTTAAACAAGTTTTAGTTTTATTTTATTTTTTTTTTCAATATAATTTTTTATTTTTCCTTCGTTTTTTTAGCACTGTGGCAGTTTGTTGTTTGAAAAAATATTTACACTTCACTGATATGTATAGTTTTTTGATAAATGGCACTTTAATTTTAAAAAATCGTACATGAACGTACTTAAGTACTACCTAAGTATATATGTATGTATGTAGGTACAAAATTTCATTTTCGGTTTTTATTACGTTTTTGGAGTTTGATACACACTCCCTTGTTTAATTCAAACCTACTTATACGAGTAATATGTATGTAAGTATTTTTTTTTTCTTTAGTTTAAAAAGAACTTTGTATTTCAAAAGAACTATTAAAACACGTAGATAAAAATGCAACAACAGAACATACACACTGCTCGAACTCTACTAAGTAGAGTAGAGTGTAACGAACATGACGATAATAAATATTGTAAACAGTTGATGCACACACACAGCCACTCGTATACAAATAAATTTACACCCGTCTCTAGATGCAGTCGTTTAGTTTAGCTTAAGTAAATACTGTAGGTAGAAATATTGTTATAGAACAGACAAAAAGTCGTCTAGTTTCTTCGATTACAAGTGGCGGGTAGGAAATTGCAAAATTTATTAGAATGATTAACAAGTTAATGATAGATAGGTATGTAGTTGTTTTATGTTTAATCCTTTAAGAATCTTTTAAAAAATTAAGCAAATTTCTCTTGTTTGCTGAAGAAAATCTTAAATTGAGGCCAACAGCCTAAATACAAAATGCTAATAAATAGATGATAAATAATATACACCTGTAGCTTCACTTTGGTGACCAGTTTTCGTTGGTGTATTAGGCTGTATTCGTTTAACAAACAAGTCACTACAAATAATGTTCATTTATATATGTATGTATTTATGTATGTATGTATACATATGTATGTACGTACATAGTTTCATTTATAGCCAACGACTGACTATACAAGACCATACACAATATCTTACTAGATACGTTTTTTAAAGTTGTAGATTTTCTGGTCTTACTGGCTTTTATGTTGTTATATGTACATACATATGTATGCATTCTGCATAAATTAAAAACAGTTTAAAACAAGTACTCCAAGCAAAAGAATAAAACCATAGGGAAAGAGAAACCCCAGAAGTTGATGCTCTTTTAAAAGTTAAGCTCTGTGTATACAAGCGTTGCCGATTTCTCTGTAATTATCCAAAAAAGGGACAAAAAAATTTTTCTTGAACTAGGTATTTTGGGACTATACAATTTTTTGTGTAATGTTTGTGTAATTTTGCACCAAAATTGTACACAAGAAAATTTTTAAATTAATTATAGATCTTCATTTCATTTTAAAAAAATTTACTCCGTAAATTTACTATTTATGTTTATGTTTGGCTGTACTTGCCTTGAAAATTTTCTTTTTCTTTTATTTTCGAACTGTTTATTCAGTGGAAAGAATTTTCAGCAAGTTAAAATTAACAAAAGTTTACATGAAGAATAAATGGTCGTCTGGTACCATCGTGCCAATATTTTTTGCATATGACGGTATAGGCCAATATTGAGGGGACCTTTTTGAAGCAAACAAAAGAAATATTGAAAATGAAATATTGGAATTAAAAATTGCATACAGTAATACCTAAGTACATTTTTTCATAAAATTAGTTGTATGAAATTTTTTTCATTTTTTAACAGGAGGTCTGAATATGCAAATCAGACCGAAATAATTTGCTGAAAATGCTTCAAAATGCATAATGTAAATTAGTTATAGATATAAAGGGTGGCGCAAAATTAGTCATCATGTTGGAAGATACTATCCTTTTTTCAAATTTAGGATAATATCTTTGACATTTGTGGCGTAAAAAGGTGCAAAATATCAAATATAAGGCATGATTTGTTATACTATACTTTTCATCGAAAATTATCATGAGCGATGAATTGCGATTATTATCATGAATGCGAATTGGCATATCGATATCTTTATTGACACTAGCCTATATAACAGCAATATTCTCCTCAGTGCGCACTCTTTGCATACAGGTTGGTGGATTAATGTCCAAAAAAAGTGAAACTGGTGCGAAAGAAAGCTTGAAAAGTCTGGCCGATGGGTTCAATTATGACGACCATAAAATGGACGTAATTTACGAAACACGCTTCTCACAAATTTTGATAATAAAATTCAATGATTTAAAAGTTTTATTCGTTTATTAGTGTATTCATGGTCAAATGGAATTGCCACAAGTTACGAATCTTTTTTTACACTGAAAAAAATTCACACTGAAAAAACAGATAGTAAAAAAGTCACAGGATATGCATATATTCTTAAATAAACAGCATTACTAATTATCAAACACAAAGTTTGCTTTGTGTAATTTGTAACATTTTGGATAATTTTGAAGGTTCGTCTGTGTAAAATTGAATTTCGATTCCGGCAACACTGGCATACATACATAATAAAAAACTGATACTCCATCAATAAAAACAACAAAAAAGATTTAACCATAAAAGCAACATAATGCACACACTCTCACACATTTCTTTTAACACTCGCATACATTTTCATAAAAAGCACATACACATATTGATCTTAACATAAAAAAGCAACAAGATAAAAAACTTGAAACTTGCTTGTAACCAAAAGTGACTCCCAAAAACCTGTTTGCTTTTTTATATCTATACATACATAAGCGTAAAAATAAACATACATACACACTTACTCATATCAGTATAAAAACATAAATAATGTTTGTTGTTTGCTTTCTTACGTTTTACAATGCAGTCTTATTATTTTGTATACACAACTAAAAACACATACAACACTACTGCATAAAAAATATTATTTACTACCACTGCGCTTTTAAGCAAATTGTACATGGTATTCACACATGCATACATACAAACATTTTATGTTACAAGCATCTTTTGGTGGATATTATTTTTATGCTGGTTTTTTCATATGATTTTCTTCATTTTATTCTATTTATGTATGTATATACTTTTTTTATTTAAATTTGTAGAGTTTTTAATTAAACACTCACAAATGTATTTTTTAACAATAGTTTTATTTTTTATAACTTAGTTTATATGTATATATTTAAAATTATCCATTAGAAAAAGGTGAATTCAGAGACAACACAAAAACACAACAAAAATTCTTCACTTTGCACTAGTTCTTCACTACTGTAGGCGGCCATTACTAACTAAAAATTATTGTTAGTATACATAAAAGCAGCGTAGTCAATGCAGCGAGTTTTGTAATATATTTAATGCTATAGTAGAATTCAATGTAGGCGTATAAAATCACCAGTTCGTCTGATATTTATGAATAGCGCATTATTGTACTCCTTACAATATTTGAAAGGGATCGCTTCAAGTAACATCGAACCAATCATTATTGCTTATGTAACAATAAATTTTCTGTACATTCTGAAGACAACATTTGAAAAATATTGAATTTATTTTTTAGAGATGAGGCACAAAGCCAGGTTAAGCTATATTCGTGAACAGTTGGCATCACTTTTAAATTTAGTACACTTACATTATTGCCAGACTTAGCGGTTTCTATTTCCAGTTTATTAGACTTCATTGCAACTATCTGGCCACTACGCGAAACAACGTTTCCTCAATTTAAGTAAATGTATTGATATATGTTACAATCTGGTACTACTTAAAACATTAAACTTATTATTAAATGTTAAACAACTATTTAACAGATATTGTTCGCATAAACATAATTTAGTTTCACTCATATTCGTATTATAACAATAATACCAAATAATTACGCAAATGGCAATAACTTTACGAGAGGAGAGTATTGCCATATTCAAAATAAGTACTAAGTACAATTACGCATTTACTGCTATTTGTTTCACTTCATTAACACATTAAATACAACTCTGCGCTACTAACAAAAATAGCAATAAAATACCTGCAGTCAATACACAAAACACAAGTGCAGTGGAATTTTATTGATGTAACAAATTAGTAAAATAAAATGTTGTAAAGATTTTAAGCCAAACAAATTAAATTAAAACGTTTTAGAAATTAAGGAAACATTTTTTATAAGGGTTTTTTAACACCAGACGAAAATTATTAACAAAAATGGCCAAGTGAGTATTGAAAAAATAACAAGTAAAGCAGTAACGCCCCTCTATGGCGAAAAGACGACTGACCTGCATGAAAAAATATGTTGAAAATTTTGTTAGTATGTGTATATTTTTTATAGTTTAATTCTAATTTATTAATTTAATTATAACTATTTAATATGATTTCATTTAATATATTTTCAGATTATTTAACTAGTTAACGTTAAGCAAAATGATTTCATTTAATTCTGTTTTTAATAATTTTGTTGATTTTATGGACAGTTTGTTGGATGGCGATGATAAGAGGTTGTTATACTTTTTTTAATGTTATTATTTTTTTTATTGATTTTTTTCAATAGAGCTTACACAAAAATGGTCAATGTTTTTTTATAATGATAAGTAAAATATATTTTTTAATAACTAATTAAATTTAAGCGATTTGTACTATTTTAATTAACTTTTAATCTTTAGAATTTGAATTAGTGCATTATAAATCGCCGTTTTGAAAGTACCTAGCTAGCATTCAAAATCTTAAGTTTTTGGAATTTCTCGCAAAACAAATTATCTACAAAAAAAATAATTTTCAGAGGACTGTTATGAAAATCAACTCGGAAACATGACAGATATACAATTTACATAAAACATATTTGTAATATCAAGTGTGACGATCTAGTTTAGATGAATAACAAATTTTCACATAAACTTCCCTACAAATACTTAAAAAACCATTAAAACAAATAATGTTTTTATATCTAAACTAATTGAAAATGATTATTAAAAAATCACTTAATTCCTTAGAAATATCCAGTTGGATTTTCTTTAACAGATACGAGTAATTGCAAAAAAGAAGTTTAAACATATTGGCGGTATTCGGTGTTCGATGCAAATTGTCTTGCGGAAGTGTATATGCAAAACATCGTAGCTTTTCTTTAAATTGTGTATGTATTTTGTTGTTGGTCTTTGAAGAAAATCTACAATATTATGCATTTACACTTACGCAAGACTATTTGCATCAAACACCGAATGCCGCCATTGTAAACTACGTATGCTAGTTCTACAAAATAATTAGCACAAGAAATAAATTGCAACTGACGATAAAGTACCATTAACCGCATTATAAAACTGTAGCACTTATTCTGAAAGTCAGGTACATAACTATGTATGTAATATAATAATGTGAAATAATTATTTGCATACAAATTTTAAAAAGTTCTTTAGTGGATTGTAAAAACAAATTCTATTCTCTTACAGTTTAAGAAGTTTCTCTTTATATTGCTGTATGTGTTTCAAAGTATTTAAATAAACAAGTCTTTAGTAGGTATAAATATTTTTGTCTCCACAAAGTCTACTACCCCCACCCACCACTTTCAATTTCAACTATCATAATACATGTAATTGATATTTTCTAGCTGTACAATTTTCACTCAGCCGTACAATATATCAATCAAAACTTTACAAAGACTGATGTTGTTTAAACAACTATTATAAACTCATACTACTTTTGTAGTACACATAAATGTACGAAAATACTAAGATGTTGTGGTGATGACGATGATGATGATGTTGGCAGCGTGGCGATATAGAACAGTAGTAGAAGCCAAATGAGGGGTTGGCAGTATTGGCCTTTATTTAGTTATTATCAGTTAATAGTATACATTCGAATGTGTTATTAATGAAAGCAAGGAAATCTTCTTGTATTTTATCAAATAAACAAAACGAAACAAAAGCGAAACCAAAATAATAAAGAAAGATAAGATTTGTTTTCATAAGCAAATATTAAATAAAAGTGATTGAAATAATTAAATTAAAATCTTTCGCAAAAAAAGAGAAAAAAATGTTTAAAACTTGGCGTAGATTTGAATTAAAACGATGGTCTTCCATACAACAAAATTTAGAAAATCAAAAATTATTAAGATTGTACAAAGAAAGGTTAAAAAAATTAATTATACATTTAGTACATACATACATATGTAGATTTAAAAGGTAGAAGATAAAATTTTAAACATTTATTAAAATTTTAGGGAAACAATGATTGTATTTGTTTATGACACCGAGTGCTTGAAAGAAGAAGCCGACGATCCCGTTAAGGCAGTATTGTATTTTCATCCCAGCTGGGTGTCAGATACTCAAAAAGTGGCCTTGTGCGGCCAATTAATGGGTTCGTCTTATTTTCTCAAGGACTGCTTTTTCAAGCCGCGTCTTGTAGCTCTACAAAATGGTAAATTTGTTTTCAAAGAATTTGGACGTTTTATTTTGGTAAGTATTTGTTTTTCTTTGCTTTTAAAATCTTTATAAAATATTCTTATTTTATAAAATTTTTAGGCTGTTGGAACTGATCGTAATATCTCGGACTATCTTTTGCAACATCGTGCCAATTTATTGTCGTCTTTAGTTAAATTTTATCATCGCGATTTGCAACTGGTCTATGATCAATTTCCCTTGCAGTCACAGTATAAGAATTTATCGGAGAAGTTATATCATATATTCGAAACATATCTACCAATTTTACAATACAACGGTAATATTTTTCAAAATATTCCCAAACTACGTATGCCCAAAACGGCAAGTAATATTTATTTGGAAGCTATACAAACACTGCAATGTTGTCAACAGACCAAAGGCGTATTAGGTGGTGCCATTCTCTATAATAACAAGTGAGTAGTGTTAGCAAATTTTGTGATATTTTGTTTATATTTTTAACAGTATAGATTTGATAGATATTTAATATGCACATACATATGTATGTACAAATAGTTTAATTTCATAAAATTTTTAGTTCAAATTTAAATGAAAAATTTAACGGCTTAATAAAAAATCCAAAAAAAACTTTAACCTCGAATGTAATTTGATGTTAAAGGTTAACTTCAAAAAGAAAAGACATATACCAACAACAAATTTTTGAATTGCGAAAATTAAAATAACTTGATAATTTTCTAATCAAAACATAATTTCTTGATCAAGGGTCAAGTGTAGTACATACATACATATGTTGCTATTCTTTTTATAGAATGACACATTTTATTAAATAATGTGATTTTTTAATTTTCTTTTTTCCAGAGTGGTTGCTTCTCAACTTAGTGATTCTATTACTAAGCAAATAGTAATGACAGATCCTCTGCATATAAAAACCACAGGAGAGCAATTAACCTCCGTGGAATTCCACATACCCAATGGTGTCCTAATGTTAGTGGTCTATTTGGAGGCTTTACAATATCACAAGCTACAGGCTGAAGCTCAAAGAGCACAAAATTTACAAACCACGCAGTTGGGGCAAGGGCCTTTGCCATTTCAGTATAATAAACGTAAAATGAAAAGAGACAAGTCGTTGATATTTACCCATATACCAGAAGAGAATACTGCACATAACACTAATGAGCAGCAAGAGGAACAAAGTGTGGAGGCGAAAACTGTACTGCAAACTACAGCACCAGCAAGACCTAAAAGTCTTATGATGACTACTAGGCCCACGCATTTGCCGTTGCGTATAAAAAACTATTCCAACAAGGAGTTGCCTGAATCGGGCATTGCTTCAATAAACTTTGATGAAACAGATTCATATCCCGAATTTATTGGACGCACTAGTGTTTGTTCCACTCCCATGGCCGAGAATAAAGTCTTGGCCGTGGGGAATATAATGTCAATATGTGTCGATCCCGAAGACGAAAATAACTCCAACAAACAAATGGAGCATAATCAAACATTGCACCAAATCAATAAGCGTAATTCTTTGAAAAAAGATTTCGAGAAATTCTTTCACAATTTTATAACAAATCCAAATAAAATGGAACGCCGTAACTCTTTAACAGATATCCATGATTCGTTAAAGAAATTTTCCAAAAGAATTTCCCTAAAGCAAATTTCCCAAAGTTTTAAGACTGACGTAAATCGCAATGGCAATGGAGCTGGTGACGTGTCCCCCGACTTTATTGAAAACGATGATGAAGAAGAGGAAAATTCCGACAACTCTGATGAGAATAATAAAACTTCCCGCACCATAACAGATCCCACCAATCCCGTATTTAATGCCAATGGCCAACCTATATCCCGCAGTTTGTTTCAAGAATTTCTGGACAAATACTACAAACTGTGGGGCGAGGCCAGTGAGGAAACCAAACAAGATGAAGATATAGCTAAATTAATACAAGAGTTTAAGGAGTTTGATAACGAACTAAAGAAACTAGACGAATCTCTTAGAAATCCTAACACAACTAATGTAACCAATGTCAAACCAGACAGTAATCTAAATTTAGAAAATTCTCACAACCAACAAAGAGCAAAAACGCCACTCGATAAAAAATCTTTAAGTTTACCTTTAAAGAACATATCTGATGCGACTCCTTCAGGTGAGCGTTCCACTATAATTTCATCACGTAAACAATTGGGTGGTGTACCTTTGACTCCCCTTATGGCTAAGCTGTCAGTTTTGGCTTTAAATGAAGAACGTCCTGCTTGGGATGCAACACCAATAGAAATTCAAACACCTTTAAATACTTTAAAAACTGTTGGCAAGCGCAATTCATTAAAATGTGATGAAGCCGTAGATGTATTGACCTGCTTACCGTCCAATGTGGGCAACAAGGATGGTTTGGAAAAAGCTGAGCTGTATATTTGTGGTCAGCAAAATATGACACTGTTATTAATTATGGAAGAGGGATGCTCACAGCAATCAAAAATTGTACAGAAAATGGTGAGAATTGATTGAGCAAAGCTCGAAATTCAACTTAGTTAAAACTTGAAATACTCTGAAATCTGGGTGGGGTCACTCTGTAGGTCGAAACGATATTAAACGCTTTAGACTTTTCGAAACTATTTTCTGTCGTTGCGAATTACAGATTATACCTGACTACATAGTGTTTTATTTCTAATTTGGAAATAAACATTTTTCTAAGAAATCATTTTGCACTACACAAATTGGAAAAAGTTTTCAAGAAGCAAAAACTTCGCATTTGAATGTGTTGAAACTTTTCAGCGAATGAGTGAGAATTTACTATGAATCCGAAAATTTCAAACCACACATTTTCAATTACAACAATGATTTAAATTATTTTCTTTCCTTATTACTTATAGTTCGATATTTGTGTTTCGAAATTTCCCCACATGGAATCTCATCTCAGTCAAACGTTAAACATTAATGTCGAAGGTGACAAACGTGATGGCAGCTATAGCTTTATGTGCATCGATTCCAAATGGGATGCTTTGGAACGTAATGGACCCTGGAATCCGGTGGAAATAAGTACGTTAGAATGCATGCACCGTGACATGCTGAATAATAAACAAGTAACCGATTTAATATTACGTTCGTACGATTCCGTGTATTATGGTTACAAGTCCGGTAGAACGGAAATATTTTATAAAGAACCAGCCCGTGAAATCACTGGTATACCACCACCCTCAGATGCAATGGGTAATGTAGCAATGAGAGCTAAAAATAGATTGGAACGGGATCATTCCTACATACTGTTTTAAAAAAATCAACTGAGGAGGGACATTTTATGAAAATAATTTTTATAGAAAATTAATAGATTTGCAAGATTAATGTTAATTATACAATTAAAAGCCATTCCTTAACAACAAATAGTATAAATATTATATATATATATAGAGACGTTCATATTTTTAAACAACCTTTTTACAAAAAAGGAATTTCATTTTATGAAAACACAAACGTCTTTTTAAACCTTTTTATAGTATAAAATAATCAATTGAAATGTTTATTGTTTTTTGTAGGTTTTTATGTTTATTGAAACAATTTGCCTAAGTGGAAATTAAGTTTTGTTTTTGACTAAAAATGTAAAGCTTTTTTATTAAACTTGGCTAATAATTTTAGTTGTTAGCTTATTGAGTACAAACATTTTTTTTTTGCTAAATTTTGTTATTTATTTTGTAAAATTTTATAGACTTTACTTTGTACCTAATCCTAAGATATACAACATATTTTACTCCTACATTCCATTTACTTGTGTTTCAAATAATGAGCTACTTTACTGACCATTAAGTGCGCAAATTTGGTTTTGAATGTGATGCCAACATTCCTCTACTGTTTTATTTTTCCATTCCAGCGCTTCTTTCTGAAACAACGCGTTAATGAATTCTCAAATTTGTTTTGGAACGGAAATATTCCAATTTTTTTTCGTACTGGAAATTGAAGTCGCAGTTTTCAAATTCTACTTATTTTACTCCAAAACTAAATTGTGCACATAGTTTGCAACAAAGTAATGAAATCATTTAACCATTAAATCCTTCCAACTGACTTATTACATCTCCTTTTAATTAAAAAAAAATTATTTATTTAAAAAAAAAATTAAATAAATTAAAACAAAGTTTTTATGTGTTGTGCCAATCAAGAAGAAAGAAACAGATAGAAAAGAAATATGCCGTCAAAAAGCTTTATAGCATTATTTTAATAAGGCTTATTTTTAATATTAATTGTATAAGTGCAAGTTAAGGAATAAATACTAGTAATAAAATACAGATTTTAAATATTTTTGCGTCCTTAACAGAGAAGTTTTAAAAAATATTTTTAATATTTAAAACAACAAAACAAACAACATTTTAAAACTGTGCAATAATATTTCGGTTTATTGCCTGGTTATTGCTTTAACTATATTTTATTTATTAAGCAAATTATTAAGTAAATATTTTAAAAATGTTTTATAAAAACGCATTATTTCCTACAAACAAAATTGTGCAATTTTACTTTAAGTTTATTACCCTTGCAATTTATTAGTTAAACTTGTTTGTTTATAATTATTTATAATTTATATTTTTATCGCTTATTGTGTTAATTATTATTATGTTAATTGCTTTTTGCAATTTTTTTTTTCAATTTTTATTTGTAGCAGTGCAATGTTTATCGCCAAATAGTTGTAGATTCGATAAAA
This sequence comes from Tachina lurida, assembly GCA_944452675.1. Lineage (NCBI taxonomy): Eukaryota > Metazoa > Arthropoda > Insecta > Diptera > Tachinidae > Tachina > Tachina lurida. Next base: position 10,706,139 of record OX101756.1, read on the forward strand.
ATTAAAATATTTTTTGTAGTGTCATAAATTAACACGAAAAAAAGTAACTTAATAAAAATAATCAGATGTTTGAAATATAAACTATGTATATCCATTGTTTTGTGAGTTTTATTATTTCTTTGGATGTCGTAACACAACAATAGACAGCAACAATTTTAAATAGTTAAAGTAATGGGGAAAAACTAGTAGTTTGCCTTCATTAAAATGTTGGAAATTAAAAAACAACTATGATAAAAAAAAATAAACAAATACAATTTTACTGGATGCTTTTGTCACCCCAAATGTTTCCGAAAATTGTTTTTTTAACAGAGATGGGAAAATAATTTTAATTAAATTAAATTAAATTATTAAAAAATCAAATTAAAAAATTTCTAGAACTAAAATAAATCACCAAAATAAAAAAAGCCGCCAAAATGAAAAAAAAGTTACCAAAATTAAAAAAACGCCAAAAATCGCCAAAACGAGAAAAAAGCGCCAAACTAAAAAAACGCCGAAAACAAAAAAAAAACGCTAAAACTAAAAAAAAACGCCAAATTAAAAAAAAACTTAAAACCAAAAAAATCCCAAAATGAACAAAATTTCAAAATTGTATATTATATAGGCTAAAGTTAGTGTAGTATTACATATGAATCTAGTGTCCGTACGGAACCCTTCTTGCGCGAACCCAAAGTCGCACTTTACTGAATTTAGTTTTTTATTTACATTTATAACAAATATTATTATGTATTAAAGTATTAATATGAAAATATTTTGCATAAAATTTATTTTTTGCTGATTTTCACTAGTAATATTACAACGGATAATTACAGGCGATTTTTAAAATTCTAGGGGGGAGGTTGCAAAAGCAATTCCACCCACTCCCTATAATGGCCTTTCTATGCCTAAAGTAACGACAAATCGTTTGTTGTGTTGCTACACTACCTTGCAATTCATCAATTCTCAACCTATTGTAAAAGTGGTAGTTCTTAGGCGAGTTGTTGGTAATTTCAATACAAACATTGGCGCATATTCATACTAAAAACAAAGTACATATACTTTAATAATTTAAAAGCAGGGGTCTCGCTTTCGATAACAAGCTGATTCGAACCCGTTTTTTCAGTTTAAGATTATGGCATCGCTATCGAACAATGAAATAATATGGTGCGATATCGAATGGCATAATCTCAAACTGAAAAAAAGTGATCGAATTAGTTCGTTATCGGAAGCGACGATTAGACCCCCGGATTTTGTATGTTTGACTTTTTTGCTATGAAGTGTTTATGTAGAAATTACCAACAACGTTTGTAAAACCTACGACTCATACAAGAAGTTGTGTGAATTGAGCAAATAATTTCTTAGCATAAGAAATAAAAATATGGAAATATTTCTTAAAACATACTTTAATGCGAAAAAGATAAATATGATTTATGAATGTATGGTCAACACAAAATATTTATCAATAATAACAATTAGCAAAGTGAAAATTAATTAGCAAGAGTAGAGATGGACTGAAGATGTTCCTTACAAAGCAATTGTTTTTGTCTGTAGAGTTAATTACTGTAGAATTAATTGCAGTTTTCCGTGATTAACTGTATAAGTTAAGAAATTGGTCTTCAAGTTCACCATAGATTAGTGGCTATACTTGGTAATTCGAATCGAAAGAAATTGCTTTCGAATTGTAGTACAAAAAAACTTACAAGTTCGAACAGTTTGACTTTCAAATCAAACTATGAAGCAACGTTTTGGATGCAAAGATTCAAAGAGAGAATGTATACATAATTGCAAGATTTTCCTTTGTAATTTTCACTGGCTCGAATGGAATCAATCAGCTCATCGGTACCAACGTTGATGCTCATGGTTACAATGTTTCGCAACTTTGTATCGATATAAATCCCGCATCCGAAAGGTATAGAAAATTTATATACCGGCATGTTCTGAAAATCAAATTTTTTAAATCACTACTGGTCCTGTAGACGTTCTTAAAATCATATACGATAAATTTTTTTCAGAAATGATATTTGATGCTCTATACAATAGAAAAATTACAAAAAGAGCGAACAAATATCTGCATGACCATTATTACTTTTCAAATCACTAGTGATATGATAAATGTGATTTTCAGAACATGCCTGTTTGATACGTTTTGGTAGCCAGCCATACTTATATACTTCCAAAATAAAACTATGAGTGAACATGTCACAAAGCTTATCTCTTACCAAAACTACCCAATATCCCATAAATAAAGTGTAGGGCATTATAACTAAAAGAAAATAAAGTTAAAACGGATAAAACGCTTCGCACATTACGTTTTAACAATTTGAATTCAGTGTAAAATTTGATGCTACCGGCACATGTAGTAAGAAAAAAGGAGAGCAAAATCAATTTAAAACAATTGTATACATTTTGTTTTTCATATTGCAAAAATAATAATAAAAAATAGTCAACATAAATATAATAAAAAAAAACATAAACAAAAAATTGTTTTTAAAATAGAAAAACTATAAAAAGCTGCACATCAATACTCCTTAAAAAAAAAACTATGTAGACAATAAAAGTATAAACATACATAAAAGCATATTTTTTAATTCTTTAGCTCGTAAATCCAATGTTTAATTACCAAAAATTCATCAGACATCAACTCTGTGACGTGGGTAAAATTCGTTTTCCATTCAATTTTACTATTTTATGTTGCGTTTGGCTGATATTTACTCTAACAAGGTGGGTGTTTCGATTTTATTCAAAAATTTCAGTTTTTTTTTTGTTTTTGTAAAACAAAATAACAAATAAATTTGAGAAATTACAACAAACAAGTTCAATAAAACCAAAATTTTGTCAAGAGTAATCGTTCAAGTTGACTGTAATTAATAAAGAAAGCGTGTCAAATTAATTAATGAATTTGAAATCGAATAATTTTAAAATTTTTTTTATAAATATCAAACTATTTAGAGAACTGTTTTGGAATCAGTGACAAATTATTTACTTTCTAAAACCCAACTAGAAATCTAAATACAATCGATGTGACACAATTTCGAAAAATATGCTGAAAAAATATTGAAAAATTAATAAAAAAAAATTAAAACTAAATAAATAAATAAAATAAAAAATAAATAAATAAATAAAAAACAGCAGAACTTTTTTATATTAAGTAGTGTTCTGTCCTTGGTTACGTTCACACGTGTCTTTGTTGTGTTCCGTGTTTAATTTATTTGTTATCTTGCGCTTGTTAAATTAATATTAAATACCAATATTCATATATACATACACCCATACAAAAAAAAAATAAAAACAAACCAAAAATATAACCGCTACTTACAAAAACAAAATCATTAAATATTGAAAATAAAATTTACATAAATGAAAGAAATTTAAATCTAAATAAACGAAAGAAAAATCAACAACAATAAGACAAAAAGAAATAACGAAATAAATATACATACATACATACAAACATTACTAGTGCATTTGTGCAAAACAATAAAATAAAATAAAATAAAATAAAAAAAATAATAAAAAAAATACCAGTGTTGGCACTATGTATCAGTGCTGGCACAGTGTTGCCGCTGTGATGACCAGACCAGGGCTTTTATAACCTTTTATATTATTGTGTTTCCTTTTCCCATTCCCACTCATATCCTAACCTAATTTAATTCTGTGGTACTGGCGCCTTTCCGTTAGCTGCTGGTGGACTGCTTAGTGATGAAGGTATAACACTGATCACTGGGCAGTCATTACAACAGTGATTAACGTGATTGGGGTTCAGTATCGTAGATATAACATTTGATTTGGATTTTCCCGTGTTGCTATGACAGATAAATTCAAAATTGATTTCTGCAACATACGGGGTCTAAGATCGAATTTTTTCTCTGTGTATGCACACATTTGTTTCCATCGGCCGGATGTTTTCGCCTTATGTGAGACCCAGGTGTCTGAGAATGCTGATCCACAGGATTTTCAGATACCTGGTTATCACCTACTATCTCTTTTTAATTTTCATCGCGGTCTTGCAATGTACATTCGCAATGCAGTTGTGTACCAATGCCAGCAATCACTAGGCATATCTGATGCTGAATTTAGCTGTCTCTGGGTTAAATTCCAAATCAGGGCACACTGTTTGCATTTCGGATTTGTTTACAGAAGTCCAAACGCAGAAAGGGATACTACCATTTCTGGCTTCGATGCCCTTTCTGACTCCATATCGAATATCCTAGAGAGTTGTCCGAACAGTGAAATCGTTATTGCTGGTGATTTCAATGTTCACAATTCAACTTGGCTTCGCCATTCGAGCCGTACAACTACGGAAGGCCAATATATTGAGTTGTTCGCAGCGCATAACCATCTAGTGCAACTAGTGAATGAACCAACACACATTCCATGTGTTGAAGGGCACCAACAAAATACACTCGACCTCTTTCTCACTTCACACCCTGATAAGTATGAAGTAAGTGTTAATGCACCTCTCGGTAATTCAGATCACTGTACCATTTCGGCCTCCTTTTCGTTTTCAGCACTTCATAGCGTTTCATCTGCAGCTACGAAACGACTAAAATACAGCTATGAAAAGGCTCGTTGGGCTCAGCTCAACGAATTTTTTCGGCATTTTAATTGGAAGCTATGTTTCCTAGACAATGATGTCAATGCCATGGCCAAAATGGTTGAAAGTATAATTTTGATGGGCATGAAAGCTTTCATACCATCAAAACAAATTCCGATTAAGCCCAAAGAGAAACTCTGGTTTAATCAGACATGCAAAAATGCAGTCAGATCTAGAGAGGAAGCATTCAGTATTTGGCGAAATAATCAAAATGCCGATACTGATTTGCTACGCAAAAGGGCGAGATCTTCGTGTGCCAAAGTACTTAGGCGTGAAAAAGCTCTTTACGAGAATCGTCTCCGTGCTAAAGTTCTTGCTGCCCCTCGGGGTAGTAAAAGCTTCTGGTCATTCGTTAAAAGAGTAAAGAATAATGCTAGTTCCTCAATTCCGACTCTTTTAAAGGATGACCTAATATTCACTGACCCGGCTGATAAAGCTAACCTACTAGCTGAAATGTTCGCAAGTAATTCCTACTTGCCGGAAAGCAATCAGCCTCTTCCTATGCTAGAGAGAGTATCCACTACTATGCCTAAGATATTCTTTCGAGCTCGGGCAGTAAAAAGGGTTTTGTCGGAACTCAACATAAATAAGTCTCCGGGGCCGGATGGCATTCCAGCACTGGTCTTGAAGCAGTGCTCCTCGACGCTAGCACGTCCATTAGCTAACCTTTTCAGCGCGTTGTACCATGTTGGTGAGTTTCCAGTGTGTTGGAAGATTGCTAATGTTACGCCAATCCCTAAAAAAGGAGAAGCTACTAACCCTGAAAATTATCGCCCAATCGCAATATGTTCTGCACTTTCCAAAGTAATGGAAAGTATGGTGAATTTCCATCTTGTAAGGTATCTGGAGTCCAACAGCTTACTCAATGACCGGCAGTATGGATTTCGTAGAGGCCGATCTACGGGAGACCTACTTGCCCTCCTCTCGGAGAAATGGTGTAATTCAATCCACCATTTTGGCGAAAGTAAGGTGGTGGCTTTAGATATCTCCAAGGCGTTTGATAAAGTGTGGCATGGTGCACTTTTGTCAAAATGTATTGCCCTTGGTGTCGGTGATAACTTCGCTCGATTCTTATCGAGTTTCCTCAGGGATCGCACTATAAAAGTTGTTATAGATGGGATCTCATCAAATGAGTTCAAGTTAAATTCAGGGGTACCGCAAGGTTCCGTCCTTTCACCGACTCTATTTCTTATCTTTCTAAATGACCTTCTCTGTAAAACTTTCAACCCTATCTATTCTTTCGCGGATGACAGTAGCATTTGCCATTCTTTCTCATTCAGCAATAGACCTGGCCTGCCGCAGGTTGAGGCTATGCGACAAATAATGAATGAGACTTTAAACCATGATTTGGCGAAAATTTCTGAATGGGGTCATGCGAACAGGGTCGACTTTAACGCCCGTAAGACCCAATGTTGCATGGTTACACATAGACGCATGACCGAAAATGCTGCTGCCTCTGTAACTATGGGAGGTATAGGTATTAAGGAATCAGACGCTCTTGATGTTCTTGGCATGAAAATACAGTGTGATGTTCGATGGACTGAACACATTTTTCAAATTGCAAAAGAAGCATTCAAGTGCCTCGGCTTTTTGAAACGGTGCAAACGATATTTCACCCCATCTGATCTCCTTACTATTTATACCACTTATATCCGACCGAAAATGGAATACAACTCTCATGTATGGGCCGGCGCTTCAAAGTCTATTTTGGGGCTGCTCGACCGCGTACAGGAGAGGGCGAAGAAGCTCATCGGTGACAGTAGGGTATCCAATTCTATTGATTCATTGGAGCATCGACGCAATGTGGGGTGCGTTTCATTGTTCTATCGTTACTACAACGGAATGTGTTCTAATGAAATTAGGGAACTTGTTCCTGAAACCCGCACATTTATACGTACAACCCGTGCCTCATTCAGAGCACATCCCTTTGTGGTGGATTGGACAATGAATCGCACTACGCATTATAGAGAGAATTCCTTTTTTAGCCGAACTGTACGTATGTGGAATCAACTACCTGCGGAGGTCTTTCCTGTCACTACCAGCGTGGGAAAGTTTAAATCAAATGTCCACAGACACTACTCCCGCTATCCTCCTTCCCTATAACCTATTTTCCTTGTTCTAGCACAATGCATTGCATGAGTAGGGGTTATCCCCTGAGTGCTGGTCCTAGAAAAAAAAAAAAAAAAAAAAAAAAAGTCGTTTCGTTTCAGATCTCATCAGTACATCCGAAATAAAAAATAATAAAAAATATTAGAATTGGAATTTAAGAACTTTACGTTTAAATTGACTATACATCGTCCATTTTTCATACAGAAAATTAAATGGGCTATGTAATGTTAATTTTTCATACAAAAAAATCAAATGGGCTATACATCATAAATTTTTTATAGACTTACATACATAGAAAAATTAAATGGGCTATTTTTCATACCATTACATCATCTATTTTTCATACAAAATATTAAATTAACTATACATCGTCCATTTTTCATGCCAAAAATTTAATGGACTATACATCATCCATTTTGCCATAAAAAATATTAAATGACATGGTCCATTTTTAGTGCAAAAAATTAAATGGACTCTATAAATCGTCCATCTTTCATGCAAAAAAATTAAATGGGCTATACATCATAAATTTTTTATAGAAATACATATATAGAAAAATTAAATGGGCTATACATCGTCAATTTTTCATACCAGTAAATGAGATATACATACATACATCATCCATTTTTCATACGAAAAATTAAATGAACTCTATACATCGTCCATCTTTCTTGCAAAAAATTAAATGTACTAAATATTTTATTCGGAATGAGTTTTCAGCATCTGCTTCTGGAATTAACTCAATAGTACATTTCAAACTAAAATATAAAATTTCCCCTGTTAGTGTTTTAATTGTAATACTTTGCCCAATACTTCTAAAATTTTTGTAATATAAAGCACTCAGTTTTTTTACCGATTCTCGCATTCTATTTCATTACAAAAAACTTTTTAATAACTAATATTTACAACTAAACTCAGCCCAATTAAACAGACTTGAGTTCTGGTGCGTTTTAACATGCAAAATGCTGCGTTACCTCAGCCAGTCGAATTTGTGTTCGCATGTCTTCTTAAAAATAAATCGTTAATTAATAAAAACAAACATTTTCATTTCTAATAACAAAAAAATTTTAAAATATTCAAGGTACACCTGATTAAAAAATTAGTTCTTTAGTTAGATTTCTATGCAACTTTTCTTCTTACAGAAACAGTTCTAGAATTTTTATTTAATTAAAAAAAAAAATTCTTAATAATTTGTCAATTGATGCAATTTAATTTGAAATATAAAAGTGTATACAAAACAAACAATAAACACCCAGTAATGTTTAATATCAAATATTTATTGATATTAAACTTTAAGTTTAAATATACATACATATCGTTACCTTAATATAGAAAGGCCCTAACTCAGTATTTTTTTGAAATCGATTTTTTTGTGTATATTTCGATAGAACATCTCATGTATCGAAAAATGCAAAAATCTAGAATTCCAAAAAATAATGAGTTAAGGCCTTTCTATATTTAGGTAACGATATAAATATGTATGTAGATAAGTTTTGTCTACTTTTCTCTAGTTTTTCGCCAATATTTTTAAGATAATGAAAAAAGTGTTTATTTTTTATGCTATAAAACACTAGAAAACAAACAAATACGACATTTAATTTTTAAGATTTAAGTCAACATTTTTAAAGAATGAAATCTTTTAGACAGCAGGATTTAAAACAATTGACATTATCAAGTTTTAGGTATTTAAGTAGTTGAATTTTATTATAATATGCAGTAGTTTTTAAACAGCGAAGTGAATTTCTGTATGTCATTATGATTTAATAATTCTACTTCAAAAGTTAGTCTTAAGTGTCATAGTATTTTCAATTATTTTAATATAATTGTTTTTGCTTTTTTTTCTTTTCTTTCAAACAAATATTTTAAAACATTATGGCACTATGACACTTAAGACTACCGTTTGAATACCCCAAATATATACACAATAAGTTGTAATTCACTATTTTTTGTTTGTTTTACTTTAGTTCAATATGTTGTAAATTAGTGATATTCAATATGTTAAGATTTATTTACATGCATATGTATATTTAGTAAATTTACAAACTTTGTTAAGTAGTTAAATCTTTATATAGCCCATTCAGCTCTGTTATCTATTGCAGAATAATTATAGTTAGATAAGTAAAAAAAGTAACAGACATATGCAGCAGATTTCAGACATATTTATTAAAATTAATTTAAATTAGACTTTTTAGATCTTTTACGATTATGAAAATAGTAACTTTAATGCCCCTGTGGCTGAGTGGCAGCGATGCTAGCCTCTCAGTCCAGAGGTCGTGGGTTCGATTCCCACCATAGACCCTGGGTGTTTTCCGCAGACAAGTTAATAGCTTTGCGGGTTGTGTTAAAAAAAAAAAAAAAAAAAAAAAAAAAAGTTGTGAATTAAATTTTTAATTATGGTACAACTAGGGAGATAAATTTAGTATTCAATTATTCAAAATCCGAAATCCGAACTTTTTTGTTATTTGGCGATTTCTTTTTTCGAAAAAAAATGACTAAGTATTTTAGTTACCTTTCTTATATTAAAGTTCAACTAATGACAAATGTTGTGCATTAATGCCCGTAATTTCTACACACAGATAATTTACCTAAGCTTTTTACCTACGAGTTTGCCTTATAAAATTTGACTTACACGATAGATACTATACACTAGCAGATATCTATGGGTAGAAATTATGGGCATAAGCAATGAAGTTTCTACCTTCAGTTACCAAACCTTTAAAAAACCAGCTATAATATTTGCATTTTCATCTCACTAAGATGAAAACAATTCTTCAATCAGTTACACATGTAATTTGTTTGCAAAATTAATTTATTGGAAATTTTTAAGAGATATTTTTTTTCTGTGTACTCGTAACATTAGATAGATTTAAAATCTTAAGACCTTCATAAAAGATTCTCCTTAATGACCAAATCACAATATATGTACTATATGACATGTTAAATCCACTCACATGATTTTTATAAACTTTTAATTTGCAAAAAAAAAAAATTGTTTCATTTTACACCTCGAAACGTTGATGAGCTCTAATTAGTTTAAGTAAAATAAAAAAGCAAACAAATAGCAAATGCTAATCTCGCTACATTTTGATGATATATTTATTTGTTTTATTAATTATCATATTATTTGTTAAGATCTTTTGTGTAAAATATGTACATATGTACATACATACATGTGTATTAATTTCTTCGCCACAGATAAAAAATATATTGACATTCTTTCCAAGGGAAACAGGGTGGCAAGAGAGTTACATTTGTACATAAATAAATATGTACATATCAATTTGTAAAATGATGTTACAAGTACTTCAAAACTGAAGCCTGTGATTTCCATTAGCATGCAATAGTTAGCACAATATTTGAGCATTTGTATTCATCAAGACTTTTAGACGCCCCGCACATTATTACATACATATTTACAATTATAATTGGAGTAGTCTTGACATAGTTTTAAATAACATTTTTCCAAAAATTCACCATTCGATGATCGAATTTTTATTAAACTAAGCATAAAACTGGAAATTGTTGGTTAAGCAATGTCTATAGCGTTAGCTGCAATGCAACATTATGTATGTAACTACACTTTTTAAAATTTTATAGGAGAGGAGGAAAAACTAAACAAAATTGTTCCAGTGACTGAAGTAAAGGTTCTTGGTTTTCATTTTTAATTGGGCTAATTATTATGATAAAGGTTTGAGAATTTTTAGGGATATGGAGTTTCGATGTATACCCAATAATTAATTAAAATAATACGATTTTAAATTTTTTCTTAAGCCTGGATCCCACTATCCACACAAAGTACCGATTTTCGTCGGCTCACTGCAATAAAGTCATAAGTTGTAAGCCAAAATGGCAGTATTACTCATTTAATTCTGGAATAAGTGTATATGGCTTTATTACCAATGCATTGTGGGCAAATTATGTCCTAATATTTCAATTAGATCAGAAATAAGGCAAGTTTAGCTTATTACTTCTGACTTTATTTCCGTGAGCCGACGAAAATCGGTACATTGTGCCGATAGTGGGATCTAGGCTTTAGTTACATGGTTTTGCATTTCAGCCGACGATATGCATTTCGTTCCTGCCAATCGAGCTCATCACAATGGGCTTGAAATAGCTTCTCGTCACAAGTTCGAATTAATAATCGCTTGTAACTAAAAAAATATTGACTTATTTAATATATGTATGTATTTCTATTCCAATTAATTATTGTTTTCTTTTGTAGTAAGAACAGTGCAAGTTAGTTTTTTATTGTAATAAAAAACAAGTATTTTTACATGCAACTCGAAATGCTAATTAACCTTAAAAAAATAACACTATAATGATTAACAACATAAAAGGCAAAAAAAAAAAAAAATAGCATGAACTTGTGATCTTAATTCAACGGTGGCCTTAAATCGTTTTAATATTTTCAGTTTAACACTCTATTTGCTGTTTTCCTATACTGATTATTGCTTACTTAGATTGTTGCACATACTTACATTCTAAAAAGCTGTTTAAAAAAGTCCTTCTTAAAACTATTTTTTATTTATTTATGTATGTATTTACTTATTTATTTATTTATGTACTCGAGTACATACGATATCGTATGTACATTGTACATACATACCTATAAAAAAAAATACTTGCATGCTATTTTTTCAATTACTGCTTGTTTAATAGTGTAACTTTTGTCATAAACATGGAATTACAAAGCAAATGCTAAAGTGACAATATTTACATATATACCATACTAGCTGTTGCCAGCGACTTCTTTCGTCTGGAATTTAATAATGAATATTACTAGTCCTCTAGCCCTGTTCTTGCCTGCGTACATTATTTTGAAAGTATCCTATACCAAATTTGAGGACTCGTTAACTATTACAGCTCTTAAGATATAGGATAACTAACTTTTTTTGTATAAGGGGTACACTTATTCCCCGTCCTATCTCACCATTTTTTTGCATTACTGTGCACATTGTTTTGAAAGTATTATATACCAAATTTAAGGACTCTTAACTATTACAGCTCTAAAGATATATGTATTCGATTCTAACACTTCCAACCTTTTGCAGTTGCTATGCTGATTATATCTCACATTACCATCAAGGTTACTTTTCATGCGCAGATTGGAAACAAGCGCCCGAAGCAGCAGCCGGCAATTGCACTAAATATAGTAGATATGGTGCCATCAGATGCTATGGTGGCGTCAACAATATATTAACATTAAAGTAAATATTTTTACATTTAAATAAAAATTGTTTGTATATATTTAAAAATACTTTATCAACGTTTTGTAGCAATATTTACAGTGATCAAAAAGTTCGTAGAATGGACGATATTATATTTTGTGGTTGGCCCGAAAGAGTTTTTAATCCGGTTACAGATTTGCAACCATTTCCAAAAATTAAATCTCTAACAATCGAGCACAGTAATATGACGGAAATAATAATTGAATTTCCGGAAATGTTTTATTTACAGGTAAATTAATATCCCACAGGGCTGTCACATTTTGCAATCGGAATTGTTTTAGTTTTGCACTTATTTTATTTCCTTTATTAAGTCGGCTTTTACACACGCTCAGGAGCTTTTGCTCTCTTTTTTTTCTCCTACATACTATAGACTTTGTAAAGTAAACTTTGCATGTGTAAAAACCGCCTAACATATAAAACTTGTTTAAGAAATTTTTATTTGCTGCTCGTAAAGGTAGGCAAATTTTATATCTTTATTTTGTAAATTAAGGGCCCGTCCCACGATGTCGACAACGTTCGACTTATGGCACAATTAAGGGCCAATCCCAGGATGTCGACAACGTTCGACTTGTCTCACACTTACATTTGAAACAACAACAAAATAGTAAAATTTGTTTTTGTTTTAAGTGTAAGTGTGCGCCAAGTCGATCGTTGTCGACATCGTGGGATTGGCCCTAAATATATAATTATAATAAACATAATGTGAACGGTGTTGCACAGATTTTGAAAATGACACCATTAAATACCAGATGTGTACTCACTCTAACATGCAAAACAAAAACAAATTTAAAAGTTTTGGAAAAATCGATTTGCGACAAGTCGAACGTTGTCGGCATCGTGGGACAGGCCCTAAGGTATTGAAGAATGTTTTCATTTCATTCCAAAGGAATTTTATGTATTCTGAGTAAGAATTTTTCTGGCGATTCTCCAGTATCATATTACTCGTCGTTGCTTTAGAATGAAAAACAAGATACCCTCTGAAATAGAGCAACCTATTGATTTTAACAAATATTAATTTGCTTTTTTCTATAGACCATTAACATCTCTTGGACCAATTTGTCACACATAGCACCCAGAACCTTTAAAAGAATTCATACTTTGAGAATAGTCGACTTGCGATGGAATCAATTAATTCAGTTGGAATACCCTTTAGCTTTTCCAAGAACTTTTGAAAAATTGTATTTGGCTGGTAAATGTTTTCAAGCTGCTTTAAATTTGAAAAAAAAAGAAAATTTCTTATAATTTTACAGTTTTATCTTAGGTAATCCTTGGAATTGTACCAGAAATTTCAAATGGCTTTTGATGCCGGAGAAGGCCAATGTCGTAGTCGATCGTGAAGAATTAATGTGCTCGGATCGTAAATACAAGGATCGTCTTTTATTGACAGTGGTGAATTACAAAGTGGTGAGTATTATTTACATATTTTTCACTCACTTTTGAGAATATTTTCCTTTTCTTTTTAGACATTAAAGAATGCCTGCCAATCACATCCGGATACACAGAATTGCTCTTGCATTATGCATCATATTATACCCAAATCCCATATACCATTATATACGGTTAATTGCTCAAATTTGGGATTCGATCGTTTGCCAAATTATTTGCCGGAAAATACAACCATGTTTTTTGCCAATGACAATAAGGTAAAATAGTTAAATTTAAAGTAACAAATAATAATGTATATGATTATGCAATTAGGAATTCATAAATTTTAGCTTATCTGCATTTACATACATTCGGGCCTGTTCTGCAAATCACGACATGCCAAATCACGGTGATTTGTAAAAATTAATAAAAGCTAAATAATTGCTTTTGTATATTTTACGCTTTATACCTTTGGAAGTTGGAAGAAAATATTCTATTATAAATGAAAAATACTTAAAACGCAATAAAATCCCATTACCAAGTCAGCTATTAATAGTTTACTTTTGAAATCACGTGATTTGAAATCACCGTGATTTTCAGAACAGGGGGGATTGTCTCGAAATCTAGTAAATTTTAATTGAAATCTTTACCGAAATTTAAATCGTTTACACTAAGCTTTTTTGACATTTTTCAAGATATCGCATCCAAGACAAAATCCTTTGTCTAACAGTTTGTCTTAAAATGTAACCCAAAAAATGCTGACTTAGCTCATTCCCACACCTTCAGTAGAAAACATATTTTTTTCACACCTCTTATATAAATATGCCATGTTCGAAATTTCGAACTGAGTTGCTTTACATATATAAATTCTAAAGGCAATTTACCGCATTTTGTATTGGATGAAAATTCAAAATAATTCCCGTTCCATTTGCCCCTGATTTGTATACTCCCTCAGTGCTTTCAATTATAAACTAAAATTTTTGTTTACATTTTCTTTCTTCAGATAAGCGATGTTTCACCTTTACGCAATAACATTCATTATCGTTATGTGGTGGATGTACATTTGGAAAATAATTCCGTAGAAAATATAGATGTTTTAGAAGGAGGCTATTGGTTGGAACACTTTCGTTTATTAAATTTGAAAAACAATAAATTAAAAAAGGTAAAAGACAAACTACCAAAAATCTTTTATAGAATGAATATCTTTTTTATAGATCCCTGTATATGCTTTGGACAATGCCTTGGATGACAATCATAATGCAAATCTTTTACTGCTAAGCCTTAATCCCTGGTATTGTTCTTGCAAATTTGCCATGAGATTTAGGGAAATTTTAAACAAATATAATGCCATTTTGCGTGACGCTTGGAATATTTCCTGCACCTATAAGCAAGGAGATGAAATAAAAACTTCTAAAATCTTGGCCATTAGTAGAGAAGATGTTTGTAAGCCCAGCGATGAATCAAAAATACATGCTTTAGATTGGGTTAATGGTGTATTGGCTTCGTTGATAGTTTTTATTTTGGGTAAATTAGCCTATGATTATTATTATTATAAAAATTATGGACGAGTGCCTTGGATTGTTATGAAATTGCCTTGATTTAAATGATTTCCAATTAATAATTCCATTATGATATAAAAATCATTTTCTTAAAGAAAATTAACTATTTTTTTAAGCCTTAAAGTATTATCGGTTTTCAATTTAAAATATTCACAAATATTTCTTTTATTTAAGTAAATATTTATGTTGCTTTGTACATTAAATATGTATGTGTATAATTTATACAATTTAACAATTATTCTTTTACTACTAAAGTACATATCGCTCACATTTACTTGAACAACGTCCTAACTAAAAAAAAAACGAGAAAGAAATTTTTATTTTTCTCTCAAGATATTTCTTATTTTCTTACAAGATATTTGCATGAAGTTTTTACATTATGCAAATATGTAATGACATGAGAATTAATTCTGCATTATTAGCTCAAAAGTGGCATTTTTTGAGTTATGACATTGTTGAAATAAATGGGCGATATAATAAACACATGGGAAAATATTTTTGATTTAAAAAACTAAAGTAAATAAACTAATGAATCATCAAATTAAAAAAGGGGCAGTTTAATTCATTTAATTTGTGCTCTATAGAGCTTAACAATTACATACAATTGCATACATTTACATACATATATTTCGTGCAAAAAATATAACCTACAAACAAAGCTGCTTGATTTTAAAATAATTTATTCATAAGCTCAACAATTATGTAATTCTTAGAGAATACCTGAGTATGTCTATATGGACTTTTTAGTTGTTCGATTTTATTGATAAGGGGTTTGTTTGCCCAGTTCTCTAAATCCATTCGTTTTAAAAGGAAATTTTCTTTTTTTATTTCGAGATTTTAAATATTTGATTAGATTCCCACTTAAAATAAGTGACTTAAAAAGCATTAACGATATTTATTATTATTATTATATCGTTATAGTATTATTTTTTTATACCCTCTATTTAAAACGTCTGGCTCTGAAGAATAGGGCAAAATTTAGCAAGCTATCTTTGGACATTTACATACATACGTACATATCTATGTATTTTGTTTTTGTTTTTGTTCTTCCTTTTCCACAATTATTTAATCTACGAGTATATTATCTATATCATTTAAATTGTCTTTTATCTCATCACTTTCTTCTCTATCAACATGATTTTCTTTGTTTTTCTTGTCTTCTGTCTCATCACTATTTGCTTGATTTAATTTTCTGTTTGTTTCTTCCTGTATTTTGGATTCATATTCTCTTACTTCTTCTAAGGACATGCCATACCATTCATCGACCCAGGTAAAAGCCTGACGATGGCCTAATAACAAGACATCCCTAATAGATCGTTGTATAAAATCCTCTACTTTTGTTTGTAGGCCCCAAACTTCAAAGGATGCATCCACTAATTTATAGGAACACATTATAGGTTTGTCACAATCACGCCAACCCTCCACTAAAAGACCACGATCTTAAAGGGGGAAAAGTATTTAAAAATACCTCGAAACATAAATAAAAAATATAAAAAGCTTACTTGTTTTTTCCGATTTAAAAAACTTGGGATCTTCATCCCTTTTATAGTGTTTATTATTGGGCAATTCATCAAAAGCTATATCCACATTATCAACAATACGTTGCTTTAGCTGTTCTTCAGTTAAATTTAAGCACTAAAGGCAAAATATCATTAGAAATTTAATAGTTAAGTATAAAAATTTGCAAAACTAATAAATTTTACTCACATTTTCTGAATTTCCGTTGTTATCCTCATATTTAGTTTTAATCGATACATTTAATTTAGGTACAAAGGAACACTAAAATTGTATTTTTTATAACATATGTAAATATATATATTGCTCCAAACATGAAATAACTGAATATAACTTACTGTGTATTCTTTAATTAACAAAGGAAGTAGCATTTATTGTAGGGAGAAAAAGGAAAAAATATTATTTTTACAGAACTTTAAATTAAGTATAGAAATAATCATGTTTGATGAAATAATAATCAAAAAAACAAATTGAATATTTTATTAAGCATTAAACCTATAAAATCGAAAACGTTTGGGAGAATTTATACATATGTATGTATGTATGTTCCGATATGTTAGCCACATGCTGCTAGAATGATTACAATTTGTGCCAATTGAAAGTTTTCATGTAAAAACAATCATGTGTGTAACTTTGGAATCAATGTCTTAAGGAATTTAGAATTAATATACCTATTGAGAATTTGTAACATTCTTTATTATTCAACATTTTAACAATTAATTTTCTACTAATATTTTCAAAAATATTAATAAAGTTTAAAATTAATCTCTATTAGATATCGACTCTCGTGCTTTATGGGAAACCTTTTAATAAATTGTATTCAATTTAGGTAACTTGTTTTTTATATTAATAGATACAAGGTCAATTCAAAATAAATTACAGAGAATATACTATAAATAGATAAATGAACAAATCAAAGGATATGTTATAATGAGTATAAGTAGTAGTACCTATGTATGCGCGTGTTTGTATGTACATACCTATGACGTAAAGGCATAAGTGTGTAAATATGTATATGCATATATATACATACATATGTATGTACATATTCAATTAGTATTTATGAGCTTATTATTAATACTTTGTTCAAAGAATAAAATTACCTGTTTTTGTGAATGGAAAGAAGTTCCATGATTTTTCAGTGACGTAAAACACACGCGGGCATATGGCTTGTATCCAATATGGTAAACGGCTGCAATATCAAACATAAAATGAAACATAGCCCATTAAATTATTTGCTACTTAAAAATCTAGGCAAAATTATTAATACTACTAGATACACATAAGAAATGATAAAAATCTTATCTTAAAAATCTTATTAATTGGAAACCCATTGCAAAAAAATTGCCATAAAAGTAGCAAAGACAACACAAACTGAAGAAACAATAAATTTGCAAAACAATTTAATCTCAATGCATACATATGTACATACATATGTATGTATATTTTATGGAAAAATTCCGCAGGTATGCACATATCGTCCCTACCACGTCCAAACTATCCAAGAGGCAAAATTCGTTTTTTTTGGATTCGTTATCTTGGTACCTTAATTTACAATTCACGGGTCTTTGCGCTCTTTTGAGATGCACAAATTTGAACATTAGATAGTTTGAAATGGTAGGGACGATATGTATGTATAATAAGGATTTTAATATCTATAGTTTATGTGACGGAGGTTTTTCGCAAAAGCTTAAAAAACTATTTTAAAAGAATTTGTTTATCTCAAACCTTTAATTTTTTATGATTTTGAGTGCCCTAATATACTTGCGGATATTAGGCTAGTATGTTAGTTCTTTCGATGTGGGTTTTTATTTATACCCATCAAAGATTTTGGTCTGCTTTACTGCAACTGGTGTTCTCGTCAAACTTCAGTTACTGTGTACATATTTACATACATATGCATATGTATACATAAATAGTATTTGTATTTCCAACATGTTAACATAATGGAATCATTTCATTATATATAAAAAATGAAATATCTTATTTACCTCGACAAATGTATTCGCTTCTCTGTAAATTGTCCTTTACCATATTCGGCATCTTCACAAGGTTCATTAGTAACAATTTCCACACCTTCGCCATCTTCTGACTGCTCCAAACTATGGCGCGCAATCATATACAACTGTCCAATCCGATACTACAAAGCACAAAGTTTTGAATTACAAGCCATCATAAAAATTATTAATTGCCGAAACTTATATTTTCCACTTCTACTTAACCAACACCAAGAGATGTTCATTTTATATATACGAACCTCTTCACAAGACAAGGGCATACAAATACGATATTCTTTAGTTAAAACCATGATTATGCAAATATTTCATATGATACAAGAGTAATAATTATGAAATGCTAAAAATAGGAAGGCAAGACTTGGACAGAAAATCCTTAAAAACAACTCCCGCTTTAAAAGAACGTTGTTTGGCCTGGTTTGCTCAAAAGAAAAGTGAGAAAAATCCAACAAGAAAACAATAACAAATATAATATAGTGTAAGCACGGTCCATGTATCAGCTGTCTCAAGATGGTACAAGGAGTATCAATTCTGGGTGAATGGTTATGGAGCCTTTAACGTTAAATTGGTACCTTGTACTATTAGTCATGTTTTACACTTGGCAGTTTTTCTTGAAGCAGTTCTCTTCTTTTAAAACTGCCTATTTGTTTACACTCGGACGGTTTCTTGTTCAATTTTCGTATTGTTTTAATGCAGCGAATGAAATAACAAAACAGAATTGAAGTAACTTTTCTGTACAGGCAAGTCAGTACCCCTCTTCTTTCTTCTTTCCTTTCTCTCCTATAAACTCAGACTTGCTTCAAGTAAAACTGCCGAGTGTAAAACATGACTTATGAATACATAATATGTTAAGCATTAACAAATATTTAACATTTACAAATTATAAAAGCATACGTATACATAGGTATAAGCCATGAATCAAAGAATACAAGATTACGCATTGCGCATGTTTCTTAACTTGAGTGTGCTGGTGTGACGTCAAAATGACGCAGAAATTTAAATGTAAACAAAATTGCCCTATACTAAATACACTTGTGTGTGTAATTGTGTATAGGCTAATGTGACGTACATGCGCAGAAAAATATTTTTTTCAAAGGCTGAATGCGTAATCTTGTATTCTTTGATTCATGAGTATAAGCTATTCATAAGAAGCATTTATTTTATAATTATTATACAGTTAGGCGTCCATTTTGCGTATGGTCGGGAGAATTCTGGATAATTGATTTTCTCGGTTAATAGGGTAGCAGGGGTTTCTAGTTTTTTCATATTTTTTATTCATAGTTTTGTGTTTACTTACATATTTTGTATATGCAATATTGTATAATAAAAGAAAGATTAATGGATTTGATGCTTATGTTTAGTCAATACATACATATATTCTCGGTTGGTTTCTGGTTTGCGGCATAGTATATTCAGAATACATCATGTCTGCATCAAACCAGAAACAACCGACGATATATATACATATATATATATATATATATATATATATATATATATATATATATATATATATATATATATATATATATATATATATTAATCGATGGACAGAAAGATAACAATTACAATTTTTCTTTCCCGGATAATCGACGTTATCAATTAATCGAATCATGCATAAACGAGGCTCAGTTACCCGACGGTAATGTAATGTAACTGCAACGTAGGAAACAGCTGATCGATATTTTCATATGAAAAGTAGGTTACTTTAGATTACATCTCTATAACCATTTTTATTAAAGGGCTATTAGACAGTCATACTTGTCTTAAGACATGTACGATGACATACTTTGGGTTTTGCTAATACACTATCGAACGCTGACGGCATACTTCATATTAATTGTGCGACAGACATCAGAAAATCAAAAATTTTTGAAAACCAATATACATGTCTAACGTACTCGTATACATGCTATTAGACAGTGAGACTTGGTATGCCATCGAACATGTCTTAAGACAAGTACGGCTGTGTAATAGCCCTTTTACTTTTCACATAACAATATCGATTAGCTGTTTCCTACTGTTACTTTACATTACAGTCGGGTAACAGAGCCTTAAATGTTTTTTTTAACAAAAACTAGGCATCACTTTTTAAATACTACCTGGGAGCTACCACCTCCTTGTGAATTGTTAAAAGAAAACTGTGAAAATTACAAACAACAAAACAAAAAGAGGGTGACAATTTTATTCTGTATTGCGTTTTATTATTTCACACATAAAAATCAGGTATCGAAAGCTTTCTCAACTTGAAAAAAAATCAGAAAATTAATAAATATTGCAAGTTTTTCGCAAATATCGTTTAAACAGGTATAATTTCTATATGATCTTATAAAAATAAAAAAATAAACATATTCGCTGGGAAATTAAGGAAAAAAAGTTCAAAACTTTTTCCGTCAAGTTTTCTTGTGTATTCAAGTTTTGTGGGTTGCACTGATAAAAAAAATATTTTTTTAAATTCCTTTACAGTAAAAGTGTTGTAAGTCTCTAGAAAGCAGATAAGGAGTAATTTTCAAACAATCATTACAAGCCGGTATTGGCAATGCTAAGGATCCGTCTTAAAATGGGTCCCCATCAGCAGTTGCAGCGCAGCAAGGAGTGGACATGTTGTTTCGGTCTACATGTTCATACCGCCACCATTATGATTGGCCTTTGGCATTTGGTAAGTAATATTTAAACAGCAATTAGAAGAAATTATATTGGAAAAGTGTATTAGAGAAAATGAAAAGGAAGGGAAGGAGCGTAATTTACCCACTAACCTATTACATAAATACAAATATTTATTTGTATGTAAATTATAACAAGGATAACAGGAGAACTTTGTTGATTATATATACAAAAAATTACTATTTCTGCAGTCAGAGTTTTTGTGCTTGCACAAGTTTGTTGTATTTTTATGATACGTGGCCTTGTTCAGGGTCATTTTAGAGTTGTTATTGTTTTTCTCTTGGGTGGACTGAGTTGTTTTTTTTTCATTTTAATTTACGCACATTGAGTTGCTTCAATATAATACCTATTTGTAACGTAGGTATATACATATGTATGTATGTACTTATTTTATTTTATAGATTTCTTTCGTCAAATCTTTAGGCATTTAAAAATTTGAAAAACTATATAGTACATACATAAATACAAATATTTACTTTCGCAATATTTTCACTTGTTCATACAAATATGTATAGGTACTTATTCTAGGAGATTATAAAAACCGCCATACGTATACATACATGTGTATATTAATGATTAAAAACATATATGTAGTGTGTAACTTAATAAAACTAATTAAATTAACAGCATTAACGAACAGCCAAATTTTAATCCAATTTTTATTTTTTTTTACTTTTTCTTTATTTAAGAGATATTTTAAACGTTAGTTTCAATTTTCAATAAATTTCCCAGCAACTGATTCCTAGGTTTATTCAATTTCACATCCGTCTAATATATAGGGTGATTTTCTTCAATTAAACTTTTTAAGTGTACCTAATAACATTTTAAATTTATAGTGCAAAGGAATTGAAAGTAAAGAATTTTAACAGGAGACCTTTGGAGGCTTAATCAACGCTACCAATGCTACCAATTCCTTGTATACCTTATTTGTAGCACCAGCAAGAATATATGAATATATGAGGGTGGCGTTGGCTGAAGTAGTTAGCACGTTGACTACAAAACCGAAGGTGCTGGGTTCAATCCCTGTATCCAACAGTCATTAAATAACACCAAGCATTTTTCTGATGTGCATTAGTGTCCCTTTGTATCAGTTGTTGTAGGAAAGTTCCAGTGATGAAGGCATAGTCACTGGTCACTGAACTATACCGACTTCAGCAGATACTAATCCTAATGTAACATCAGAGCGCCCTCCTTCGTTGTGTAGCAGAATCATCGGCGAAGTAAAATAACCAATAAAATGGCTACTAAGCACAGCTTCAAAAAATGAATACGCCTCATTTTAACATCAGAGGCGCTGCAACACTGCACTGCAAAAAACCGAGTTGTAAAAGAATGAAGCTTTCCTTTATCTCTTCCTTCACCACCTATCTTCTCTATCACTATCCCTTTCCCAAAGAAGGTAACACCTAGTAATAGTAGTAGGCATTAATTGCCTGAGTGTTACTTCTCTTTAAAAAAAAAAATACTAAAAGAAAGCATATGTATGGACATACATATGTATGTAAGTATGTAGATATGAAAAAGTACTTAGAAAATTTTCCTGTTGATTGCATATTAATTTAAAATCAAACGCTTAAAAAAATTACCTTATATTTAATACATACGCAAAAATGTATACACGCAAATTTTTTTATATTTCACATTTAGACGGTACAT
The DNA here is from genome assembly GCA_944452675.1 of Tachina lurida. Classification (NCBI taxonomy): domain Eukaryota; kingdom Metazoa; phylum Arthropoda; class Insecta; order Diptera; family Tachinidae; genus Tachina; species Tachina lurida. The sequence continues at coordinate 10,728,820 of OX101756.1, forward strand.
TTACGAATGCATATCAATGTTATTACAATTGAAAACGTAAGCTGTTTTTTTTATAAAATCTGCATTTAGTATTCTAAAATGCATATACTTTGAGTGTGGAGTAAAAAGTAAATGGAACGTTACCTTGAATATATTAAATTTTTTTTTTGTTAATTTGCTGTTGAACTCAAATTTTTAGGATTGCTTTATTTCCAGTAATATTTATTGGCCTTCATTATTAAGTATTTGTTATTGTACTTTTTTTACGTACATTAAAAAATTGTGTCTTATTTCAAATTCAAGTACATTTATTTATTTATTTGATAAACGTAAAATGAAACCTTTCAGACTTTAGAAAAAAATTGAGAAAGATATTAAAAAAAGTTTGATATTATATATATACATACATACATATGTATGTACTTATGTAAATTTAATTTTGTTATAAAGAAAAACTTTTGAACTCCTACAAAACTCTCAAAACTTACAAGTGTTGTAATGCAAGTAAAACAGTTGTTAACATATTTTATTTTTATATAAATAATATATTTTCACAACTTTTTTAATTGCATTAAAACACTTGTAAGTTTTAAGAAACAGACATGTGATGGTAGAACATTTTATTTCATGTAAAATAATTAAAACTTTGATGAGTAGAGAAATAAATACTATCTACATTTTGTTTACAAAGTAAAACGAACAAACAAAAATGTTTAATTTCCGTAAAATTATAGAAACTCTTATTGCCCTATTTAAGGTCACGATATACGAGTACAGACATTCTAACATGTAACAATAAAGAAAAATAATATGAATTACTAGACAAATTTTCCTCTTACAAGTTGTCGCTTGAAAATATTCTAAAAGATCATTTCATGCATAAAAGATCAATACAGACATATTGGGCCTTATTACGAGTGTTGTATTACGACTTCGACTTCGACTACGACGACTTTGTACTAGACTAAAGAACATTGCAATATTTTTCTTTAATCTAGCACAAAATCATCGTAGGCGTAGTCGAAATACGACACTCGTAATTAAGCCCATTGTATGTTAATAAAACATAATTCTGTATAAATCTGAAAAAAACTTATTATAAAATTTCACATTTACTCGTATCTTAATCAAGGAAAAAATTTTAAATATTTGCAAAACGATTTACTACTCACTCCTATTTTTTTTTTAACATGTCTCATGTTAATATTTCGAACAAATATTATTTGATCTGAGAATAAACGCGTTAACTTTTTAATAATTTATAAAATGTATAAATTAATGTGGAAAGAAATAATGATGAATCAATCGCTCGCTTCACTGACACGTTTCATTTAATTTGCATTTATTTACATTTAACACATTTCTTTATGTAATTTTTAGTTTTTAAATATTTTGGCTTTGAGTTTATTGGCCGTTATTATGCGTAATCCGCATATGATGGAAGAATTAGAAAACAGCTATGACTATAACGTGGATTTGAATGCACCGGCCTTGCCAACGCCCTTAAGCAAAGTTGATCCTCCTTATGCGTATCGTGATCATTCTATCAATTATCGTAAACAATATCGTGAGTTTTATTTTTAAATATTAAGGTTTGAGGTGATAGATTTAAAATAATCACTTTCTTTTGCTGATTTTTTTAAAGAAAATTATGATATGGGCGGTTTAGTTTGTACTTGTATGATAGCCATTACCATGATGATGATTTATGGCGCTATTAAGGGTAAACCCTCTCATCTCTTGCCCTTTTTCTGTCTGCAGTTGTTTGATTTTGCCATAACAACGTAAGTATTGAACTTGTTAATATATATTTATAAAAAAGGACGATATTCTAATTAATCTCTATTTGAAGCTTAACTGCGGCTGGTTATTTGTGTTATTTACAAGCCATTCATCGCTTAATTGATGAATCACACCGTTTGCCCTGGCGCGAAAAGTTATTGGAGTTGTCGCCCGAAGAATTGGTTATTGTGGTTTTAATCGTTTTCGTGTGCATTGTATTTCTAAAGGCCTATGCAATTGGTATAGTCTGGCGCTGTTACAAGTATTTGACTTTGCGCCAACAGAGCATGCGCACTCTATTGCCTTTGGGTATACCAGATATAACTGCAACGAACCTGGGTGCTGAAGAGAGAGCTTATTCCACTCTATTGCCCAATTATGATGAAGCTGTTGCTCAATACTTGAAACAAGCACCACCCCCTTCGTACCAAGTGGCCATGTCGAATTATGAAACTCAAGATGAACAGAATAATTTGCCTGGCTCTACTGTTAACCCAGAAGAGGACAATAATAATGACTCATCCAACAATAACAATACGGTTCATATAAACAACAATACACCACCTATGAGACGTAACGAAAATACCGCCTCGGCTAATTGCAATGAAGAGGAAGGAGCTGCTGGAGGTGCTGATATAGTTAATAATGCTGAAAGGGCTTTGGTCGCACCACCATGTTATAATGAAGTAATAATTGAGCCGGTCTTAACACCTTCTAAAACGGATGGTGGTGTAGTGTCTACTAATAACAATTCTGCAACACTGGCCACTATTAATAATGCTAAAATTAATAGTAACGAGAGTCAGGCTTAAAATGATTAATCTGTTTTGCAAGGTAATTAATTTGTTGGGGTTGTGGGGTTCTGAAATTAAAGGGGATTGTGTTTTGATTTTGTGAAATATTCAGCCCGACTACGCTTGGTGTATTTCGACTATGCCTAGTAGTATATTAAAAGTACTAGGTGGTAGTCGAAACACGCCAACCGTAATCAGGCTGATTATTTGCCAACACATTTATTTCTTAATAAAGAATTTAAAATTATTACTAAGGGTATTTGCCCTTATTCTAAAATAATTTGTCTTAGATCATTTTATTCAGATGTGTGATAAAAATTGATTTTAAAATAGAAAAAGTTGTGATGTGGTTACTATTTACTTTTTCGAAATATTTTTTATAGGTTTTAACGATTTTTAAGTGGGCCGGAATTGATTATAAATAATCTCCCTTATTGTGAATGACGTCGTCGACGTCATATCAAGACGACAGTAAATATTGTCATTTGTCTACTCTTTATCGCCAACAATTGGCTGTTATTGACTGACAATCTCTTACTAATTTCTAAAGCTTTGTAAATTAATGGAGCATGTTAATAGTAGTGAATAGTTGTCGACAAAGAGTAGACAAGTGACTATTTTCACTGTCGTCTTGATGTGACGTTGACGTTGTTTGAAATTCATTACACCTTTCCAAAATGAATGGCCTTAAAATCATTGCATTTTCGTCACACACCTGATTGTTTCTAATTCGCCTCCCAAATTAAAACATTGTCTCCCTTTCAAACATATAAATTGGATTGATTTGTAAACAAAATTTATAGTAAAGTATTTGGAAAGTAAGCAGGTAATTTTATAACAAAAGCCTCTTTTCTCTATCTATATAAAACATCAAAATGAAGTTTAAACTTTCAATATTCCAAAAAAAAAAAAATTACATATGTATGTATATGAAAAATACAAAAAGAATTGCAAAAACAAAAACAAAAACTTACAAAACCAAACAATTAAATAAAACAAAGTGCTTCTTTCTAAAACCTCTCTCCCTCTAATAAAAGAGCACACATTACGATTCTTATCTTTAATTAAAAAACAAATGCTTCAATAACTATATAAATAAGAAAACAACCGATAGAAAGACATGAATCATATTATTTTCAATAAATTATTTTATTTCGTTGATATTTTTTATCTACTTTGCTATTAAAGAAAAATCCCCGAGAAATATCAAATTTATTTCTTAAGCACTTATTTAATTATAAAACGTAAGCACCAGCCAGCTAGGCCCATTATTATTGACAGGCCAGTCAGTCAGTGACAGTGTTATAAAGTTTAACACTGGGTTTTGCTGATAACATTTTTGTTTCCAGCTTAAGTTATGTGGAAGTCTTAGTGACTCTTCTCTCATTTTTTGTGCAAAAAGTTGCTAAAACTCGTTGTATCCCTTTTGAGAAAACTATCAATGAAATCAAGCTCTTGCAGCTTGAACAATTGATTAGCATAAATGAATGAACTTATAAAAAAAAACTCTTTAGGACGTTTGCAAGTAAAGAATCTCATCATTAATGGTCAAGATATGGGTGTTATATGAAAGTGGTATCAAAGCCATTATTATGTAGAGAATTTTGAGTTCTTGTTATTAGGCATTTAAAAATACTTTTCTTGTTAACAAATTTTAAAAAATCTTCGGCAAATATTTAAAAACTCTTACTTATTACACAAATTGCAAATAGATGCATTAAAGAGATGTTGTTTTTTTTAATATTTACAAAACAACTTAAAAATAAATATTCGTTTTAACTATTTTTAGTAGTAAATATTAATTTCTTTCTATTCGTTGAGTTTTACTTGCCCCAAAAATTAAGAAAACAAAAAATACAACAAAGCATACATTCAAAATTTAATTCGTAGATTATTAATACATAGAGGCGGAAATGTGTTTATAAAATTCCCAGGTTATGAATATTGATCAGTTTGACGATATATAATAGAGCTTTCGCTACTCTAGTATTAATTCTCTACATATTATGTAGTTTGTTTAAACTATTGTGAATTGATTTTATACTTTTTATTTACATTTTTTTATTATATTTTTTTAAAATGTATTATGAATTTCTTTTATATAAATATTTATACTTATACCCAATGTAGATTAATAAGGTACAAGGCCTGGGCAAGTTCTGATTATCGAATCGACGACAAATTCGCCGTTTTATGCACCTTATTAATATGCATTGACTTATATCATTAACTAATAAGACTTTTTATAGAAAAAAAATTAAAATAATTATTGTATTATTATAAATATCTATTGTATGTAAAATATAATACACCAACAAATACACATACGCAAAAATCATGAGAATAATCGAATATTATAGTTTTTAATTAAAAAAAACAAATAAAAATTATAAAAAATATATAAATAAACCACAAATTTCAATTGCTAAATTTTAATGCATTCAGGAATTTGTGGCAATAAAGAAAATATTAAGAGTACATTTTAGTTTCATAATTATGATTAAACCAAGACTCGAATGCATAATAACAATGTTCTGTTCGAAAATGTTGAACTTTATATTAAATTTTGGCATTTGTGGTGAATCATTTTTTTGTTTGTTTAAATTCGGTATTTTTGCCGACTTTAGACATTTTTATTTGACACTCCGTCCGTTATTGTTTTGCTTTATAATTTTTTTTAAGGAAAATTTAGTGTTTTTATTAAATGTTCATATTTTAATTAATTAAATTAAACAAGTTAAAAGGGTTTCTATAAGAATTAAAACTAAAACAGTTCATTTTGTTAATGTAAAAATTTTTTGGAAATCAAAAATATTAAAAAAAACTTACTTCTAGATATGACGCTATTAAATTCATTTAATTTCATGCTTAATAATGACTTATTTTTACCCCTAGTGAAGCATGGTGGTAGCAGTGTTAATAAAAGGCAATGACGTTATTTTTGGTAAATGTTGTAGATACTTTCGGAGTTCATATCACCTATTGGACGAAATTTCTGATGCCGGAAATCACTGAATTTTCAAACAAGATATACGTGTCATCTTGTTTTATTTTTATTTTTTCTTGTATTTTATGCCCGTATAGAGACTTGTCCAATAAATTTTTTAATACATTTGTTACTATATCATAAATTACTTTTTTTATTTTGTTTGTAATAAACATATTTATTAGCAACCTAAATATTGGCATAATTTTCTATGAAAAACAATACTTGAATACCAACTCTAGCATAAGATCTATAATACTTTTATTGTAAAGTAAAATATTTGCAAAAACATGCTATAAACCTAATCCCTCCAATTAGGCCATTTCATGATCTCGTTAAATAAGTTATTGCCGGGACATTCAGTAGAACCAACTTGACGATGGCCGTACAATGTATAGGACGACTTTATTTGACCACGTGCAATGGCAGCCGCTAATAAGTCCTTAGTAGCAGCAATTTGTTCACCAGTGGGCTTGTCGTTATTATAATTGCCCATAAAGGAAATGCCAATTGACTTTGAGTTCCAGTTGAGCGCATGAGCACCCAATACATTCCAACCGCGACCTTCATAAATCTTTCCATCACCACCGATCAAGAAATTATAGCCAATATCATTCCAGCCCAAAGTTTTTTGATGATAGTTTTGAATATTTTTCATTTGTTGAATGCAGCTAGCTTTGGTGGAACAGTAGGCGCCAGCGGTATGATGTATGACAGCATAAGGTAACCCGTTAGGTAAAAAGCTTTTGTTAGCAACGTCTGCTGCACCCCATTCCGTCTTAGAGATGATATCAATCCCAAAAACATTTTGGGCACACACAAAAAGGGCAAAAATTCCAAATAAGAGACTATACATGATATCGAAAAAGTTTAACAAAAACTAACAACCTTCCAGTGGTTCAATGATTCTTTTATAGTAATTTTTCCAAAATCAGACAAATAACTTGATTGTTGAGACTTCTTATCACTAAGTATTGTGTGATTTTGTTTTTGATTGCTGGTTAAGAAAAATAAAAATAAAAAACAATAAATCAGTGCAAAAAGCAGATTAAATTCTTAAAAAATGCATTTTGCGTATTACTAGCCTTAAGAGGGTCAATAAATTGTTAATGTCGTGTGTGAAGTACCTAACAGTAGAACAAATTTTTGGCACAGAACGAAAAAGAACACTTAAATAGACGTATTATCGCGTTTCAAATGGAATTTTGTAAAAATTATACTAAATTCTGCGTACATAAATACATACATACTATGTACTTACACATTTCAACTTTCGTAAATCAAACTATGTAATCGCCCTTGAAATAGCGATATCGTGAGAATGTATTAGTAGAGTTGAAACAAAATATATTAGAGCATTATTAGACTGGGCAAGTATTTGATGAAGTAGCTGTAAACACTATGCAGTTAATTTTCTCTCCATTCACATCCTAATTATAAAAACTTGTAGGAATTTGCTAGATAAAAAATATTGATGGCCAGCCTATTTAAGCACTTATTTTAAACTATCATTCAAGGTATGTATTTTAAAAATAACGGTCCATAAGGGCGTAGAATTGATATACTACTTTCTTATAACAACAATGTAATCTCACACTGAACGTACTGCCCAGAACAAAACAAAAAGCATCCAAACAGCTGTCATTAACAGTTTTGTTGTAATAAAAGACAGAAGTGGTTTAGGCTTTTTTATTGCCGAAAATAATTCAATAAAATAATTAAATTAATTATTAAAACTTAAAAAAAAATACTTTCACAAAACCAATCAATAGTAAGTGGCGTTATTTAAGTAATAGTGTTTTAAAAGTTTATATATTAATTTTGAAATAACAAATAATGCCATTATTTACAAAGCGAATGCTGTGTAATTATAATGATGTAAAATAATACATTTATTTAAAAAAACCCAAGATATAAAATGCTAAAGTCAAGGTCATTTTCATTGAAAAATGTCTAAATTAATACAATGTTGAATTGTTTGTGTTCTTTTTTATCGAACAATTTGTAAAGATAATAAATATCGCTGATATTCCACATAATTAATTCAGTGCATTTTTAATTCAGTTTTGAATAAAAAATCTATAATTTGCAACACAACGTTATGTTTATATTAAAATGAATTTAAAGTACATATCGATTCATATGTTATATTTATTAATAATTTCCATAAATAATTGCAGTGGAAAAAGAAGAAAAACATGCATACATATGTATGTAGGTATGTACACTTACAACTTTGTTCAACTCATATATAGGAATTATATCCGGATTCACGAACAATCCTGATTGTATTGCCTTTATTATAAAAAGTCAGATAGATCTAGCAGACTAGATCTAACTCAACGGTGTCCGCCAGCACCCAATTGAGCCGCTTTCTCCTAAAACCTTAATATATATCGTTAGCTAAAATGCAAAAAGGCGTAACTAATAAAAATATAATTTTACAGGAGAAACAAAAAACTAAACAAAAAACTGAACAAACGTGTAGTTAAGTCCCCTTGTTATTTGTTAATAAAAGCGTCATTTTTGATCGCAGACGTGTAATATTTTGTCAATATAGTATGTAATCGAATGGCATTCATAATAATCAATCAAAAACTCGATTTTGAATTTTTTTGTAAGTTACGCCTTTTGCATTTTAGCTGACGATATACAAATCTCAAATCTGTAAAGCATAGAAAATCTTTTAATTGGCAATACATAATTGGTATGTATGTACTTATACATATATTGTATGTAAGTAAAACATAACGATAAGTTTTTTTCTTAAATTTTGTATACATACATGCATGCAAGCAAAATATGTAAAAGTCGTCACTTAAAGTGCAAAAGAGCTCAACAACACTTCATAATCGTCCAGAAAGGACTAATTAATACCTTAATTATATGCTAAATCTTGGGTAACGTTTGAGTTTTTCGGAATTCTTTTAAAACTTAGCTGTAATGTACTATTATTCTGTGTAATAGAAGAAACAGAAAATTTTTTGATGTGTATGTGAATTTATTCAATTTCCCGTTATCAATCGTGTGTTATTTGGTTGTTACGGTATTATTGCAATTTTGGCAACTACACACACCTCTACATATCGCTCTTTTACTCAAAGAACGTCATAACTAAAAAAAACTAGCTTGCCAGAAAACGTGTTTAAAGTTTTCAATTTGCACACATCTTAATGGAAAAAGAAAATTTTATTTTACTTTCAAGATTTGAGTAACCATATACATACATATGTACATACATATGTACATATTTATTATTAATTTTATTTGTCTCATAAAATAAATGTTAATGATATTTTTTCAAACCTAGTTTTCTTCTTTTTCAGATTGGCATTTTTCTAACAATATTTTGCTTGCAACGCTGTGAATATAAAATATTGTGTGCATATAATTTGTGTGCTTACGTTTGTATTATTATCTTTAAGCACTTATAAGTGCAATTTTCTAAATTGAAATCAATTAGATATAATATCCATTTCCCTTTGAAATTAAGGTAATTTTTTTTGCTTATCTTAGATTTTAATTTTTAATATTTTTTTTAAATATTGTTTTAATGAGAAAAATAACTTCATATTGCAGAACTCGTTTTACTAATAGTACCGAGAACCTATAAGTTTGTTATAGAAATAAATCGATAAATTATTATATAGCAACCACCCGTGATTCACGAAATGTGCATGAGCATTGCCCATCTCCAATTTAAATAAATTGAATTAATTTACACTATAGCATTGATTGGGAAGTTCTTTCTATAATTCAATTAACTTTTGAAACTACTCAAATAATTCAAAACTTCTTTGGTTTTTAATTAAAATATGTATTTTCTCTCATATACAACTGGCAAAGAACCTCAGGTTAAAAATTTACTTTCATATTTTCATTTATTAGAATTATAAACTTTGAAATGCTTTCGTTGAGTCTGTTATAGTCAAGCAGAAGTACAACACATTCTCGCTAACCCAAAAAAAATAATAAAAAAAATTATATACAATATATGTATGTATACCCCCATATTCATAAAAAAATAAAATGAGTTTGAAAACCATTTTAGGAAAAATTTTTATGAAAAGTTTTAAATAAAATATATTTCAAATTCATTTGAAATCTTATGAATATGAGGGATATAGTGTTTAAAGTTTAAATTTGTATAATAAAAAAAATTACTTTTATGCATTGTTTCACTTTATCATTTAATTGTAATTTTTGCATTCATTGTCTCATTTTTATACGCTTTAAACGAACTTAAGATTCTCTACGTTTCCTGGTTGTACATTTAATCAGTAATTAAATTGGTGTTATATAATAAATAATCAATGATTTGGCTGTCCGGCAATTATTATTGCTTGAGTTGTCTTTTTAAAAAAATAATTTTTATACTCTTGTTTTAACGTACATACTTCAAAAGTACGAGTATGCAAACATAAATAATGTTTATGTATAAGTTGCGGGTTTCATTGAAAATATTTTACATTACCAAATTTCTTATTACAAATTATATACATATACCATTGTTAAAAATAACTTCTCGTGCACTTTACTAACAAATTTTAATATGTACATACATATATTGTTTTCTTTTTCTAGTTATGCTTTTTACGCGTAGACGAACCTTCATAAAAAGGTGAATATTATTTTTAATTATTTTCCTATCAAATAATTATGTTCTTATTCTTTGTTCATATTTATGTATGTATATATTTTTTATATTTTATAATTAAGTTTATCAATAGTCTTCCTTGTAAATTTCAAGAAATTTTAAGCTTACTTAACTTACACTTTTTACTTAGAGTTGTCAAATCCTTTTCAAAAATTAAAAAAATAATTACACAGCAATAATTTTTGTGAAGTATTGATCTAAATATAATTACATTAAAATGCTTTTCTCTAAGAAAGTTTTTTTATAAATATTTTAGTTTAATACTAATTATCTCTTTAATTTTTGGTGTTATTTTTATCAACATACATACATATATGTACATATTCAAATGTAAATTTAAATTATTACAACAATGATAATTATTTTTTAATTATTCTTCTTTTTATCTCTTCCCCCCACCCCCCCCCCCCCCCCAAAACATTGTATGTGTTGTTTTCGTATCAAATATCACAATATACTACATACACATAAGCTAAAACCAATTCGTTTTAAACATTATAGAGAGTATTTACAAAAACGCATTAAAATTAAAATTAACAAAATTATCATAATCGAATAAAATTTTTTTAAATCATTTTCTAACTCATTTGTCATTTAATCATAATCTAATGTCAGTAATTTTATCATTAAATTCTATAAAAAAGGAAGTGTGTGTTTGTAATTATCATCATTTGTTTTTGTGCTTCAGAATAGATCACCCAATTCAAAAATAAAATAAAAAACTTTTAAGACAAAGCTGGGCTTTTTTCGTTATTGCTAAACAATCAACCTGCATATAAAAAGTACAAAATAACTTGTAAAAGGCAAGCGCGCCATGTATGAAAGTTATAAATTTTTAAATACGATTTTCCGCGCCACAATCATTCCCGGAGTATTTCTTATAATTTGGCTAAATGGGTTGTAAGTATTGCTCTCTCCATTTTCCTTCTCTATCTTTCTCACGCTATTCTTTTGTAATTTTACACAAATTTAAAGCTGCCAGATGATTACGATGAACAATTGACCCAAAGACTGGGCTCATAATCAACAAATTTTGTTCAGCCACTTTTGGTTTCATTGGGGAGAGAGAGAAAATAATTATGAGTATATTCCTTTTCCACCCATAAACTTAAAAATTGCTGAACAAATATTGCTGTCTGAGCATGAGCCCAATTAAAAGGATTAATTCTAATTACCATTTATCGTTCTTTTTGTATAAATATTTCGCCTCTAACGTGTTAGATACTCAAATGCGAAAACATTTGTAATAGTACTCGTATATAAAAACTAAAGATTTTACAAATCAAAATTGTCTTATCTGGCAGCTTATGCACACTTTTTATATTTACTAACAACGTTTTAAATTTTACGGAATAGCAAAGTTCAAAATCATTATTTGTTATAATTATTATTTTTATTATGAAACGAAATTGGTTTGTTTTTTTTATAAATTCAGGTTTTTTTTACAATTAATAGTTCAGAGAAATTTGCCCACGAACATGAAAAACTAATCGCGATTATTTCGATATTTCTGTTGAGAGTTTCACGAACGCAAATCGCTCTTAGTCATGTTTCTTATAACTTCTATCCGTTTTAGTTGTTTTGAGAATAAAAATTATGTTAAGGATTAAGCGAAGGATATAGTACAATACTTTTAGTAAATTTGTTATTTTAAACCAGAATAATAATAATAAAACTCTATTTCAATTAAAATTCTAAAAATAAATATTTGTGAGTTAGTTTTTCAAATTTTTAAATTTTATTTATTTGTCAGTAGTTTTTTCGGTTTTAATGGTAGCGAACTTAAACATAAAAACGAAAGAAATAATAAACGTATACTATTTTGCTATTGCTATCCGTATATGTTACTTTGCGATTAACACTTTACATATCATTCGAATAAAGATTTCGTTTCTATAAATAGAAACATATAATTACTTGTCCTATTGTTTCATATGTGTATATGTATGTGTATAAAACTTAATACTAAAAATATGTTCTATTCTGCATTATCTCTTTCCTATTATTTTATTTATTTTCAGAATATCGTTAGCAACAGTTCAATTATGTTTAATCGGCTTCTCACTTGTATTCATAGTATTACCACTAATATTTCGTTATTCCGTGACGGTACAAAGAGGCATATTATTTTTGACATTTAGTAAGTATTTGCAAAATTGTAATAATTTATATTAATTAATTTTTGTTACATTTTTCTTTCAAGTTACATATCCCAGAGATCTCGATTTAAATAATCCTGCTAGTGTTGGACTTTATGCCACAAGAAACTTTTTCGTAGATGTCTCCGACTTTGATGTGGAAAAAGATAAGAATGAGAGTGATAAGGGCGAAATGGTCAATAAACCTGCCAGTGTGCGTATTGGTGTTTGGCATGTTTTACCAAAACAAATTGTGAAACGTTTTGCGAAAGAAATGCAATTAAGTGAGGTACAAATACATACATATGTAATTTATATTACATTTCTCTTTTATATTAAAATTCCATTTTCATTTCTTTAGGATGCTAATGAAGACTTGCAAAATGTTACAGACATAAAAAATGAGTCGCTTGATAAATTAGAACCTGTTCTCAAATCCACCTTTCCCATAGTTAACAGAGAAAACGAACAGATTTTCTATGAACGATTGCTTAAAATACCCAACAACAGTATTGTGTTATACTGCCATGGCAATACAGCCTCCAGGGGTTCAGGTCATCGTGTAGATGTTTATAAGTTACTACGTAATCTTGGCTATCATGTGGTCTCATTTGATTATAGGGGATACGGAGACTCTGATGCCGTTTCACCCACCGAAGAAGGTGTGGTACAGGATGCTTTAGCTGTTTATTATTACATACGTAATATAACAACAAATCCCATATTCATATGGGGTCACTCATTAGGTACAGGAGTTGCTACAAATATGCTATCAAAATTAAATAATCTCGATGAAAGGGGCGTTAAAGGTGTGGTTTTAGAAGCACCCTTTACCAATATAAGAGACGAAATTAGAATGCATCCATTTGCTAGGGTGAGCACTTGTCGATTTTACTCTGTAATATATTCTTTAATAATATTTGTTTCAGCCTTTTAAGCATTTGCCTTGGTTTGATCATACCATTTCACGTCCCATGTATGCCAATTCTTTACGCTTCGAATCCGATAAGCATATAAGCGAATTTAGACAGCCAATTTTAATAGTACACGCTGAAGATGACTATGTGGTACCCTTCCAGTTGGGATATAGGTTATACCGCATAGCTTTGGAGACTCGTGGAAAGGCGTGGGGTCCAGTAGAGTTCCATCGTTTTGATGGTTCTCGCGAATACGGCCACAAATTCATTTGCCATGCTCCTGAATTACCAGATTTATTAAAAAATTTTATAAATAATTATCGCAATGAAAACTTTTAAATAATGTCCACCCATTTAAAAAATTAACTCATTACCCAGCACCGGCATATAAAATTCAGCTTAAGTCCTTATTTCTATAGAATTTTAGCTTTAGCATATATTTATTTACAAATTTATTCCCTATTCTCTTGATTTCCTCAAATTATATAATTACATATTAAAGTACGACTTGCAAAGAATTCAAGTCCTATATAGTTTAGTTAGAAGTAAACATTGCTGTACCTCCAAAATCATATGTTAAATTTAAAAGAATGAATTTGCTATCACAGTTTTACATTATATTTCGAATATGATCAAATCAAATCTTATTTATTTATGTATGTATATGTTTTTAAATATGTATTTAGTATAATATTTTCTAAGTCAATAGTATTAATAACGTTTTAATTAAGAAATTAAGTATTGCTTTACAGAAAGTTAATAAAAAATAAAATTCACTTCATTAAGTATAAAAAACAGAGTCTTTGTCTCATACATTTTAAAATTCGTTATGATTCCATATAAAAAAAAGTTTCTTGTTTTATATACATACATATATGTAGATGTTTTACATAAATAAAAATGAAATATAACAAGAAACTTAACTTATTGTATATCCCGTATATGTACGATCTTCCAATTTATATAATTATATTGCCGATTATCCATAATGGTCGGGAACGGGAACATTATGGATAATACATTTTCCCGCTTAATTGAATACCAACTTTGTGTTTTATTGTTCAAAAGTTATACAAAAACATGTTCATAATCCGAGATAATGAGGTTATCGACTCACGGATAATCAAGGCCTCATTGTATGTTTATTCGATGACGTTAACTTTGGAAAAAATTACCCAAAATGAAAAATATGTTAGCATCCCTACTTTGAAAAGAAAAAATTACCAATTTGGTTATATATAGACAGAAATGGCAACCCTGTTAACCCTTTATGGCGCAAGATCGAGAAAATAATTTTTTTCTACAGATTCTAGGGAGCTCGTAGCACAAGTAAAACATTTTGTTCTAGGATTTTTTTGAAATGGTGTGAGAAAGGGTAAATAATTAATAGGAAAGAAGGTCAGATATCTTGGCAATAAAAGTTCCAAACTATAAATAATTTTTTGTTTGGTTTTTGTTTCTTAATTTTGCTGATAATATTCTACAATAAAGACAATAGTTGACTTGGACAAAATTTATTGAATTAAAACGCGTGCAAAATAATTTTTTAAACAATTGCACTACGGTAACATTGATTTAATAACATCGTAGGGTTACTTTAAATCTGTTCAGATGTAACATATACAAATTTTTTTTCATTTTCATTTCATTTCATTTATTCATCCAAAATAGAAAAACCTAGACTAATGGCCATAATCGGTTTCACTTATACTACTACAAAGATCTACCTCAATTAATTTTTATTAAGAAAGAATTTTACAGTTTGAAACTAGATACTGTACCAAAGTTATTGCATTAAAATAAAATTAACAGTTGCCTTTACTTAATGGTTTTTATGAATATTGAATGTTTTGTTGCATATCTGCAACATGGCGCCATAAAAGGTTAATAGTGCAATAATTTAATTTTATTCATATCCAGTGTGACCAGATTTTAAAATAACATTAAGCTAAGTCACGTTTGAAAAAAAGCTAAAATAAGCTAAAAAGTTAACTTTTAGGCCAGAAAATAAAGCTAAACTTTTTTCTACTTCTTTGATCACTTTTCAATAGTTTCTTATTGCTAAACGAACATTAAATATTACACAAACATATTTTTTTATTATACACATTGAATATTTGTATAATGAAATTATTTATTAATTATTATATTTTAGATTTAATGAAGAACAAAACAAAAACTTCCCCAAAATAATCTTAAAAACTTTTCAAAAATTTAAAAACATTTATACTAAAATACGAAAGTTTTTTTAAGTGCATTAATGCTATTTAAGGTAAAGCATTGATCACACTATCGGCACAATGTACCGAGTTTCGTCAGATCATTGAAATAAAGTCATAAGTAAAGAGCTAAATTTGCTCTAATTTATCGACTTATTGAAAGACAAGGACATAATTGCGCCACACTGCATTGGTAATAAGCCCATATAGACTTATTCCAGAATTAATTGAGTAATAATGCCATTTTGGCTTATTACTTATGACTTTATTGAGGTGGCCCGACGAAAATCGGTACATAGTGTTATCCAGGCTTAAGGCTATTTCAAGTTTTTGTTTTAAGTTAATTGATGCCGCTGAATGAACGTTCAACTCAAGTCAAATAATTTTATACTCAAAAAACTCAAAAAATGTTTTGACCACTAATATGAATTTAACTTTTTCCATTGTAATTCTAACCATTCTGCCATAATCTGCTACTTTTCAACTTTCCATTTCTGTTATAAAATTGTTGTACAATTTACATTTTGTATTTTTTGTAAACTATTTTACAATGTTAAAAGACTATAATTTTTATAAGGTGTTTATGTCTTTAATATATTTTTAGAGAACACGCAATTTAGACAAAAAAAAAGGCTAAAAAAGCTAAATGAGTTTTTTAAAAAAGCTAAAAAATAAGCTAAGAGCTAAATGAAAATTTTAAAGCTAAATCTGAAATAAATAAGCTAAGTTTAGCTCAAAATAATCTAATATGGTCACGCTGTTCATATCCATACTCTTAATTTTACAATTCTCTTTTCATTTCTTCAGCATTGCCAGAGGCGAATGGAAATCTCTTTCATGATGAAAGTATGAAACATGTGGCAGTATCAATGCAACAAAATCGTTCCTAAATTTAATAGATGTATATAGGAAAATTTTATTAATTTATAAGTGAAATAATATTGATAGTGAAGAAAAATTTTAAATTTTATCCTTTATTTTATTATTTCAAGTTTTATATGCAAAATTTCTGTACTCTTTTAAAAATTGCAAAAAATTGAGTTTTCCGCAAATAACCATTTGATTGGCAGCACTTGTCATGTATCAACTCGTTGGTTGTAGTTAGTTGTTTACTTTTTATGAGTGCGGTCGAAAGAAAGTCGGGTGTCGTTAACGTCGCGGGTTGTTGGAAAAAGAAATTGAAAAATAATTAGGATAGATAAATTGTATAAAAAAAAGTATGTTATATTGAAAAATTTGCCAAAAAGCTAAACAAATATCAAAACATCAAGGATTTATAAGTGTATTTGGCAAATGCCGAATGAAAGTTCCTAGAAAAATAACAGAAACAAAGAAAAAAAGCCTGCAAAAAATTATTTTAAACATCTCTGCTGTGAACCCAAACAATACATAAAAAATTGTGGAGTTGATTATTTTCAATAGATGTATAAAAAAGTGCAGCAGAAATAGAAGATAAAAAGTAATTGTTTTTTAAAATACTTATGTATATGTTTTATTGGAGGAGTCGAGTTATATTTTTGCAAAATTAAATTATTAGTTCTTGTGTCACGAGCAGCAAAATGCCATACGAAAATTGTGACCATAAAATTCGCTTAGGAAGTTCTCTATACAGAGTTTTTTGTTGTTTAATAGTGAAGTTGGTTTAATTTTTCCCTTGTATTCACCGCCCTACTGCGCTGCTGCAGAGACTGCAAACTGCTATAAAAATGCTGATTGTGCTATAACAGTGTTGCTAATTCTGCTAATAATCTGTAATATTTCACGATATATAAAGCAATTTAATGTACAGAATTATTTAATTATCAAACAATTTTCTAAATATAAATGTTTTCAATGCCTTCCGATAGTTTTTGAAGTGATTTTGAGCTTCTTAAAACAACTTTAAAGAAGAAAATAAAAGGATTTTTTAATTACATATATGATATGTATGTATGTCATAAAATCAATGTGATTTAACCACTTTTATTTATCTCTTCAGTGATTCGAGAAAAATGCTCTTTTTTTGCTCTTCCCTTAGAAATTATTTTGCAGAACTGGTAGAATGTTAACTCGTTATTTAGTTGTTTGTTTACTTTTTTTCAGAGCGGTCGTAGGATTGTTGCCCACGTAGATGTCGCGCTTACATTTGATAGGCATTTATACATTTTATAAAAAGTGAATAAAAAAATAAATAAAAATATATGCTGCAAAGAAAAAGGTTTGCAAAGTTTTCAAAACGATGTACCTATAAGAAAGTGATTAAGTAAACAAAGAAGAAGTGGAAATTTAATTATTTTTGGTCTTTATTATCACAAAAAGAAAAATAGAGGCACAATAAAGTTGTTTTTTTAAGATAAGAAAAGTAACCTAAAAACAGAATATTAAAGAATATGTTGTGTACATACATATTTTTAACAATGTATTACTAAAGAAAAGAAAATTTCATTTTTATCTAGTGAAAAATTCTGTGAAAAACAACAAACAAAAAGAAGAAGCATACTAAAAAGTTCTTATATATGTATGTATGTAGTTGTGTAAAGTTGTGTTTTTGCCTAATATTCACCGCCCTACTCTGCCGCTGCAAGTCTGCAAATTGCTACAACAAATTTTGCTTGTTTCACACATTTTCAAAGCATCATATACAACAACAATAGAAAATATAGTTTTTGTTGTATGTTCAGGATAGCTTCAAAGTTGCCAGACAATTTTTTTAAAAAACATTCATATTCACCATCCCATGTAATCGGGTGTGCGACTTTTTAAAAAAATACTGCCATTATATATTGTTATTTTTATTCCCCGATATCTTCGGTTAGTTATTGGTTTGCTGCAGACAAAGTATTTTGTATCTACTATGGCGCAAACCAATAAAACATTGACGATATGCAAAAAAATAACGTGTGCTTGAATTGTACATGTTAAAACAAATTTCCATATAAAACCCGTTTTAACGTACACTTGTAGTACAAGTATTTTTTTTCATAAGGGGGATTGTCATGAAAATTTTCATAAAATCCCCTATAATTAGGTTGTATTTTCTCAAAAGTAGTTTGGCTATGTAGGATAGTACATTCCAGCCTTAAGTATGGTATTCTTCTATTTAGAAAAATTTATGAAATGAATTTACTACTTATATTAACTAATGAACACAAAAACGCTGATTAGACAAAATTTTATAAAGATATACCCCTTATGCAAAAACGATTGTTAAACTTAAAGTTGGTTTAACAAACGAATTTTGTATGGTTTTAAAGCATGCTTTAACTTTAACAGTCATTTTGCATAAGGGAAATAATTTGCAACACAAAGTTTTTATATTTTTGCTTGCAATGAAAAATCGTCTAATTTGTTATACTCAATCGAGTGGTCAAATATGGCAACACTGTGCTTTACTCAGATTTCATTTAATTTATAAAATATGCAACGTGTCTGAATTGTGCCAAAATTGTGTTTTGTTTTTGGGTAGAATTTGTTTCTTACTAAAGTTAATTTCCTTATTTTAACTTTTTTCATTTCGTGTTTATATTATTTTTGCCCAATTGTTATTTTTTTAGTGAGTTTTGTTTAACATAAAAAAAGCCGAATATAACAAATAAGCAGATAATGCGAAAAGCAGAGAGAGCGTAATAATTTTTGTTTTGCAGAAAAATATGTTTTTGTCATTTCTCTCGCTATTGCACCATTCACCAGGCTTCTCCTCTTTTCAATGTTTCAGCAGAAGGAGTTGCTTTAACACAAAGGATTAAAATTTTGTGGAATTAACCAAAAAAATGTGGTAAGTTTAATAAAATAATTCAAGTACTTTTAATAAATCTTAAAATATCCGGTGAAAGTGTAAGGAAACTATTTCAAAATAATGTCATCGCGCATGTTAAGTGTTCCTCAATTTTTCCTTCCTACTTACATACGTATACTAGTACAAAATTTTTCAGTTTTTCATTTATTTTCTATACATTTTGTCAATAGATTTGCTAACACGCCCTTTTTTGTTATTGTTTTAATTTTCGTGCATTATTTTGCTGTAGTAAAACATTTTAAAATTTCTGGCTTAAAATAATAATAATAATAGGTACATATATTAATTTTTAATGAATCTATATAGTACACATGTATGTAGGTATGCACATATTTTCAATACTTATGGGTCATCCTAATTAACAACTTTAAGCCTTAAATTGTGTTTACATATCAGCTCAGTGGACTTAATAGCATATTCCTACTTAGATACATGCATATGTATATAAAAAATATATAATAAAACTAGTGTTTTCCCCTTATCCAAGGTGTTGTTTTCATCTTACAGGGTATGTGCGTTCCATGGCTTGATTAGACACATATTTCCAATCGGTTATACCATTACTTTTCACTTCCATTCATAGTCCAGTTTTTTAATACTGAAGTATTTTAAATCTGAAAACTACTTCAGCAGTTCTAGTATTGGTATTTTAATAGTGATTGATGTAAATATATAACTTTATTAGGCGACAACAGCAGTGAGCAAAGATAAAACGATATAACGACTTGCTTCGTGAGAAATTTCACAGAAATTGGAATTATGTAAGATAAGCTTAAGTGTGCTTAACACGCTGTCGTCTAATGGCGCAACAGTTAGAGGATTACTATGGCATTATTTTGTAAAACGCAGCGCTTTGCCTTCACAAACTTTATATGGAAATCATGTAACTCACAAAAAAGAAACATAAATAATTTCTCTACGTTTAGCCTTCCGTTTTACAAAATAAGGCCTTTAATTTTTGAAAATATTTCTCATCGAATCTTTGAATATATTCCGATATTAAGATATAGCTATTTAAATATTTACGAATACTTTTGTACCCCTTTTAGGCACGAAAAGTTTACTTTGCAAAGTCTTAATTCAGCTGTGTGAAAGTGAGAGGGAGAAATACTATCTCTTTCTGTCTCTTTCCCAGCTGAATTAAGACTTTGCAAAGTAAACTTTCCTTGTCTAAAAGGTGTAATGTATGTGAAAACAACGGCTCCACTATAATTCGTCGTTTCGTTCGTTTTTGACTGATTTCTTTCTAGCATATTCATGTTTGATTTGACTGCTGTTCCCCATAGCATAATTCCGTTTGTCTAAACAGGTTTAGTTATATCCTAGTAAATAATCAGTTTATTTTGTATATTTAGTTCCGATTTTGTTCCTATTAGCCATTAAAACATTTATCTGATTTATCTTTTTAGTTGTATTCGTTTGAATTTAATGTGTTGCTTCTAAGTCAACCTCTTCCTAACCCTCACAACTAAAAATTATGAATGAAATAAAGTTTTTGCCCAACGAAATTTTGTTATAGAAAAATATTTCAGAATTACACGAGGTGTTTATATTTTGCAAAATTCGGTCGTTGTAGTTATGGTTCAGTACCTTCCAGGTCCTAATCATACATAAGCAAATACCCGACAAATAAGTATGTTTAACCTTTGGTTAAATAATAAAAATTAAAAATTTTAAGAACAGCCGACTTGCACACTAAACGGCTAGACCGATTTTTCTTAAGTAAATGCGAGAAGATATTAGATCCGAACGAAAAAAAATAAATTAAAATCTGTCTAGCCATTTGGAAGCTACGGCGTCATAGACACAGATATTCAACCGAGTATGTCCAGAAAAGATGTGATATCTTCCATGCGGCTGGACCCCCTTTTTTTTTGGTCTTCTGTTAAAAATAATAATAATAATTGAATAGTTTGCAGCGTTTCAGACAAATTTTGAAATAATTTATGAAGGTGGGAAGTTTTGCTTAAGCTGTTATTTCCAAGTCGTTCTCAGAACGTAACATTATTTTGTAGTGCAGATAGATTTTGAGGGTTCAAAGCGATTTACAAAAAATATATACGTATACATACCTACATATACATATATATTTATATGTGTATGACCGTATCCCAAAAAAATATTATGGCTTACAAAAGGTTATTAATATTATAATTACCATACAAAATCCGTTTTGTAAACCTTTTTAAATCAAAAATTTTCTTCCAATAGTTATTGGAAATGTATTTTAAACATTTTGTTAAATTTACAAAAATTTATTAGTTGATGGTGGTTTACTTTTATCAGGGTACAAACTTCAAAAAATTATTTAAATAAAGAATTCGAATAAAACAAAAATATAAAATAAACCAATAGTGCGTCACGATAGTTTTATATCTATAAAAAAATAAATTGAAGTAGTTAATAAATCAGAATTTTTATACATACAATAAATTAACAGATTTAAAAACGATCTTTTGTTTAAAATAAACTGTTACAATTAGTTATTACTTTTCTTAAGCGAAGATACATCAAAGAAATTTTAACATTAAATTAAATTAATTAAATTCAACCAAAAAGTAAGTAATGCATTATTTATAAAACAAACATGAAATGAAGTTTTGCAAAAAAATATACACAAAAAGCTGAAAGATAAGCTGTTAAAAAGAAAAGAAATATAATAAAAAGGTAAAAAGGTAAAACGAAGAACAAAATATGTACGAGTATGTATGTAGCAGGGATGGTATTTGAGAATTTTAGTTTCGTGCCAAATTTTTAGCCAAAAAGTGCCAAAATAACTTAAAAAGTGCCAAAAAATAAATAAAGAGAGTTGAGCCGAAGTATGTTTATCGGCGGTGGTGGTTGAACTTTTTAAACACCGGCGGCTGCAGCGCGCTATTTCAAGTAAGGCAAGTCGTACAGCAGCGAAAAATAAATTTTCGTCCACTTTAGATTTTTTTAAGCTAGCAAGGACGCGACCTTATAGAATTTGTTTGTTTTTTGAGTCAGTTGTGTTGAATCTTGAACAGTTCACATATACGAACGAATGTAACGAATGATATAAAACTGGCCAAAATATAAAAAAACCGATAGTTTCGACGGCGGCTAATCTATGTATGACAAAAAGGCAGGCGACTCGGTGCGCCATTTAGGCAAGGAGAACAAAATAGAAGCGAACAAAAAACAACATGTAAGATGTCATTTACTTGAAACTTTTACTTTCATTGTTGCAGCTTTTAGAAGTACACATTTTTACAACAGATTTTACAAATTTTGCTGACCTATTTTATACAATATTAAAAACTTTTTTAAAAAATTTTGGATGTTGCATTAGTGCCAAAATTTGGGTGAGCGTGCCATCGTGCCATTAATCATTGAATTGTGCCAAAAATGGCACGATCGTGCCACATTTACCAACCGTGGTATGTAGTATGCTGAGTAAAAACTATAACACTGAGATTACACGAGACATAAGTTTGGAAATTTTTGTGTTGGCAGTTGTCAAAATCTGTTGCTAACACAAAAAATGACAGTGTAAACCGTAAATGTTAGTGGTCGAACACATGTTTGGAAATAATTGCTCAAACATAAGTCTGAGCAATTATGTTAGGACACAAGCTGTCAAATTCACCTTTTTCGTAGAAAATAATTGCCTGAAACTGGAAATAATAAGTTTATTACAAAAAAAATCAAGCAAAAGAACAAAATTATGCTCTGTGGTAGAAGTATTAAAAAATCAAAACTTAAAACGCACATTTTGCATGCAAACGAACAAACTTAAATTTTGATTTTTAAAATTATACGTATAGCAACCCCTTAAAATAAGTTTGAACACAAACTTTTTTGTGACGTCATTCTGCCGACGTTATTTCTTATGTTCAGAAATAAAAATTGCTCGTCTATTCGTACCATGGTGTAATTATACAGGTGACTGCGTAAGGATTTGTTATACAAAAATACGGCAACCATAGCTGTGTAAAGAACCGAAGAATGTCAAAAGCATAAAATTAATTGTACTAAAACCAAAACAAAACGAAGTTTTTGACATTCGTTAGCTACAAAGCACATAGAGCGAAAAATTATCAGCTGAAGTAACGCTGCCACCTGTTTAAATACACCTTGATTCGTACTGTCAACCTTACCAGGGGTGCCGCAAAAGAAAATTTTATCCATCATAAATTTTTCTCAAGTTTGGTAAAAACCTATAATTTTATTTGTTTTGAAAAAAAAGGGTTATAAAGTTTGGTACAGACCTGAAATTTTTGGGCTTAAATCAAGTTTAGGGGCACCTCTCCAAAATAAAAAAAAAAATTGTCCAATCCTATAGAAAATTTAAAAATAAGAAAAATAAAATTAAACAGTGCCGAAAACGTTACTCAGCAGAAGAATTTTGCAAATCAAAAATCTTTATTAGGGTGCGCCATGTCGGGAAATACCATAGTGGTGAAAATCATTAAGGCCTAATTCTGTTCGACAATTGTGTTGCCTTTTCAATAGACGAAAAACAAGACGCAGTCGTTGGAAAATACTCCATAGAATCACAATTTTATACTACAAGTTGAGAGGCCCATAATTCGGAAACTAAGCCTCGCCACCAAGTTTTTTATTTCATATTTTTTCTTTTTAGTTTTCAATTTTCTATAAGATAGGATACTTTTTTTATTTTTAAGAGTTGCCCCTAAACTTGATTTGTTCCCTAAATTTTTGTTTACGAACAACTATTTTTGTTGGAAAAGATTTTCTGCTTGTTTCTTTTTTTTTAATCAATAATCAAATAATATAATGAAGCAATTTTGGCCTAATCTGCTCAAGAGGGCAACTCTAATCTTAACAAAACCATGTTTCAAATTACTCGATTAAAGAGCAAAAAAGGTAAAACAGCAGCTGTGTTTATTATATGCCAGAGTTTGCTTATGTTTGTTGTTGTTTGTTGTATGATTTTGCACAGTCAAGAAAAAAATAAGAACACGTTAATGTAAATAATTTTATAGTAAAACAAAAACTATCCACAGTCAAACAGACGTACATATGTATGTATGTATGTGTGTATATGTTTGTATCCATACATACTTATGTGAAGATACAAATGTACATACATACCTACAATTTAAAAAAATTAAACTGGTTTTCAGTGATATCGTTTAGTTTTCTACTGCGTTTGTTTTGCCCAAAAAAAAAAATTAATTCATACTGAGAGTTGCCAAATTGCTTTTGAATTGCATTGAACACTGAATTCCGATCTAAGTCCAATTAGTAAGTCCCATTTCACACTACGCAAGTCTTGTTGCTAAGCTTATCACTCTTTCTTATTTGAACTTTTATCGGCGTTCGCACAATGCAAGTCTTATGGCATTTTCTTTTCTGGAAAAAAAATGTTACACTTATTACACTTTTCAATGAAAATTCGCAATGAAATAATTTTCTGAAATATACATTTTATTAGAAACTATTGCAGCATGCCTTGCGAGCTTAAATTTTTTCTTTAAACCAACGCTAAATTGTATGTTTTTTAATAAAAGTTTAAAAAATGTTACACTTTTCCCAGAAAAGAAAACGAAATTATTACAATGCACTTTACTACACAGAATAATTAAAAGTGAGCGTGGGAGTTAGAAAAATTATAATTTAACTCGTGTGTAGTATATTTTAATATATATATTTAATGTAATTATTGAACTGTTCCTGTTTTTATACCAAGACTTCATTCAAAGTTTTTTTTTTCAAATTGCACTTGCCGTTAAAATTAAAATGCTGATTGAAGATTTTATTTGTACGTCTCCGAGAAAGCGTCAATTAAATATTTGATTGTCTCCATTAGAGCCAAATGTCCAAATTTATTCTGTTTGAATTACAAAAACAAACAAATTTTGAGATCAATCAGCTGCTTGTTTGATAGAAAAGCGATGTCAAACTAATATGTATTGAATCAAGATAGTAGGTAGGGAATTCTATATTGAAGTAACAATATGTATATAAAAACATACATACATGCATATCTACATGTACATGTTTGTATATATGTACATAATTAAAAATTTTTTATATTCCGATATTCGAATATTCGATATTATAAAAATATCTTCTATATGTTTCCAGTGGAACGGCAACACTGCCATTATTCAATCGAGTAGAAAGAAATCTCCAAAATTATTCCTCCAAAAGAAATTTTAATAGTATCGATTATCTCTAGACTTTTTATTTTATTTTATTTTTAGTGCAATTGACATCTTTTTTTTTGTAGAGGAAGAAACAAAAATAAACAAAGAAACGACAGCTGTTGAAACAAGTAATTAAAGGTTTCAACTAAAATTGTATGTATAGTATATACCAGTAGCTGCTGATGCATATTAATTATAAACTAAGTAAACAAATTAAACAAAATTAAAATGGGTTATTGATATGCATTTCATTTGCAAAATTATATTTTACATGAATATGTTCAATAATAGCATATAAAGCCAAAATGCTTCATTATAATTAAATGTTGTGAGTTAGATATAGGAAACAATGAAATGTTTCGTACATTTTTATTGTTGTTTTCAATATAAACTTTCGAACAAACCTATTCTCTCGACATTGCTGAACACACGCCATTAAACATTCACGTATATTTTTGCAAGAAAACTTCCTAATTTATGAAAAAAGAAGACGGGAAATAAGTGTGTTATTTCGATTAGAAGAAACTAGACGCCATAATTTTATTTTATTAATTTTGCACTTCAGCAGAGCAGATTTCTGGTTTATTTTACTTTTTATCAGAAAGTTGATTTATAATAATTTTTACCAGAAAGTTGATATATAATAATTGTATTCGTAAGGTTAAAAAAGATGTTCAGATGACTCCACTGTCAGTTATTTTTCTAGCCAATTATAATTACCAATTAAATCGGAGAGTTTTTTCCATATAATTAATATTCTTTGGCTTAGGTGAGGTTAGGTTGTCAGGTTGCTGAGAAGAGAAAGTAAAATTGGTTCAAATATCAGGTCCTTTTGTGTTACCTGAGATAAAGAAAGGGATAGTGCAAGAATTGTGAAGTGACAGCTGTTTTCGTCTACATATATACATACATATAAGATGATCTGACTGTTGCACTTTGTTTACCCAAAAATATAAACTAATGTATGAAATTCCAACTAATCTACCTTTAAAATTCATAACAGTTCTTTGTTTATTTTCTCACTCATCATTCTTATCTAATCAAGCACTTTTTTCCATTATTTTGATATGTACTTAAAATAACTTTTAACACAAGGATTTTTTTTAATGCTACCAAGAAATTTATTATTTATTATTATGAATAGTTGGGAATTAGTCATGGAGTTGATATGAAATTTATTAAACAACATTGAAGGGGGCATTTGAGGACGATTGCAGGAGTTGAAGGGAGGAGAGGAAGTATGTTATGATATCAAAACTGTATCTTAAATATTCGTAATTACATGACAACAAATTGACAAAATTTATACTTTTGAATAGCATTATTTATGTATGTATGTATGAATAGCTTAATACAATATTTAATGAAATTATTTTTTGGAAAAACTTCTTTAACAATGGAGACCAACTTTAACATCGTTGAATTAAGCAGACATATTTGTAGGTTAAATAATAATAGGCTCCACTAGTAGGCTCGACTGTTGACGTCATAATATTCTGCAGTGCTATGCACTATCACAATTTTTGGAACTAGTATGTCAGGTGCAAATATGGAGGGTTTATTATGTTCAATTTCTGGGAAAGATTCTCCGCATTATAGTAAATTGTATTACAATTATTATTGTAAATTGTAGTAAATGTAGGGTCTGTTCGTAAATGCATCACTGCGCTGCAAATTGAAATTGAAGTGTTCTAAACTGGTTCACTGAAGTAGATGAAACACAAATAAATGTCAAATATGGTGTACAAACATGATTACTACTAAAAAAGATTATCAGCGAACTTGTATTGCATTAAAAAAAAAATTTGCACGTATGATGCAGAGCAGTGATTCATTTACGAACACGCCCGTAATTCTAAATTTGTTTGAACTAAATACACACATCGTCACCTAAAATCAAAAAGGCCGTAACAACCATAAAACTGAATTAAATAGACTTTTTGATTGATTATGATACATCATGATAAAATACATCATTCATTAAACCCAAGAGAACCTAACAAATAAATAGTCTTGAAATTATAAGTTTTTTTTTCATTTCCTGTAAAAGTACACAGCGCCTAGGACTTAACGATGCCCAAAATATACATAAATAATCTTGAGAAAATATTAATCGACTTTAATTTCATTAGCAGGCGACTCTTTACAAACTCATTGCAGATGTATGATTGTAAGCATTTTATAGTCCTTCGAGCCGGATATTACATTACGTTGCACACTATGCAGTCTTGTCTGAAGACTGCCTGCACTGACGGCGTCATTTAAGCCAGTGATTTCGAGCAACTCTTGGTTCACCAACACCATGTGAATAGTTTTTTCCGCGGTCCCCCATTAGTATTTCGTACGGATTTTGCAGTTTTAAGTTGTTTAGAAAATGGCATCATTCGAATGCGTTTTGTGGCATATTATGCCACATTTTCATCTTTTTAAATATTCTTCAAAATATTATATTTTCTTCCAGACACACGGACATCCTAGAAAATTGCGAAACCCTTGCCCTTTTTGCTGTCGCAAATCATTTTGTTATGCAATTTTTTTATGGATTTAAACTTGTAACAGATCTCTATGGGATAAAAATGTAAACTAAACTGATTTGTTTCTATTTTTTTTTTCATTAAAAAATTACATTTAACATCTTCATGGTGTGTCACTGTTACAAAAATGTGAAATGTGCTTGCATTTCAAAATAAGTGGTATGAGCGAGTATCTGTTTGGTTTGTTTTGATGATATAATATTTTATTTTTGTTTGCACTTAAATAATATTTCGCTTAAATCTTTTGCTTTATTTATCTTTATTTGTGTCTTCATGTTTTATCTTAACAACTACTATTTTGCATTCAAGAAATTATATATTTTATATAAAAGAATTCAAGAAAGAAAAAAAATAAGAAAATTTATTCACAATGAAGCAAGAAAAAATAAACTCCCAACACCTTTTTCATTGTTTCTCATCTTGTTTTTCCTTTTCCTTAGGTCTGTGGTTACTACAAGAGTTTTTCTTTTTATTTCTAATGGGAATAGGGAAATGGCACGACAACAAACAAACAAAATATGTGTGTTAAATGCATATGAAGTTGAATTTTTTTAAATAAATGCAGTGGATTTTGCATATTACACTCTTTTATTACTTACATACATACATATCGATGGTCTCAAGTAGAAAGGCCCTAACTCAAATAATTGTAACTTTACAGGAGAAGGTAAAACATAATAGAAACTGTAATATTCACAATGTAAATTTTTTTGTGGAACTGCTTGTAAAAGCGTTATTTTTTACACTATTGCAATATATTTTTGTGAGAATGTGTATTTGTGTGAAATGTATTGGAATCGCTGAAAAACTGAATTTCGTAAAAAAAACACGAGTTAGGGCCTTTCTGCCTGAGACCATCGATATGTGCATTAAAGTCCTGCACAAGACTATTTATAAGACCTTTCAAGATATGCGACATTTTTTAAACGCTTTACTACAGCGAAATATTCTAAAACAAACGCTAAAAAACACTGTTGGCAAGACAAAGAACTCAAAAAAAATATTGCCAACAGTGTTGTTTAGCGTTTATTTTAGTAAAGCGTTTAATAAATGTCGCATGTCTTGAAAGGTCTTATAAATGGTCTTGTGCAGGTCAATAATGTGCATACAAATATCTATATGCTAAAATATTGCAATATAAATTTGTTGAAAAAAGATTTGCAATTTAAATATGTTAGAAAATGAATGCAAAATATATTTTTATATAAAGCATATAATTTCTAGGAAGTTTAACAAAACTTGAGCTTTAAACACTTGCACCTGCTTTACGTGTAAACTGTGCAAAATATATATTTATGTATTAATAAAGATGATTCATTGCTTAATAACAGCTACAATATCTTAACTATACACACTTTGAATTAATTCATTAACTTCCTGTATGACCAATAAATGTTAAATAAAAAATGCAAATAATATATTTTCTTAACTTGTCTTTCTCTCTCTTTCTATTTCTACATTTTTATTTTTTAAATTTCTATGAAACAAGTTCTTAATGCAAATATCGTTTGTTAAAATACAGCGTTTTTATTGTCCGTGATACACATATTTTAGAAAAGTCTGCTACAGATAAATTTTCTGAATTCCAACTTTATTTGGAATTTTCCCAATTTCAATTTAAAATTTCTCATTTTTATTTGGAATTATCGAATTTTCATCTGGAATTTTCTCAATTTCAAATTGAAATTCTCAATGTCAACTGGAAATTTTTAAATTTCAAGCAGAAGTTCTCAACTTCATTTGGAAATTTCATAATTGCAAATTGAAAATCTCATTTTCATTGGAACTTTCTCAATATAATCTTGAATTTTCTCAATTTCAATGAAAAATTGTGTAGTCTCGATTAATATAAATTTAATTAATACTTATTAACTCTCTTATATCGAGCCTTATTTTCGATTTTATCGTAAGTGACAAAAATTAAAGTTTTCAGAAGAAGGTTTTTTTTTAAATACCGTCGAACTTCCATAACTCGAATCACCATTATCCCAAAAAAACTTCGACTTACGGAGACTTCGAGTTACAGAATTGTATGTGATTTGTTCTTTCAACGCTACCAACTAGTTCGCCAACCAAACTAGTTCGAGTTAGAGAAAATTCGAGTTAGAGAAGTTCGAGTTATTTGTAGCTTACGATAAAATTGTACAGCCCGTATCTTAAAAGTGATAAATTTTTAATTTTGGCATTTTGATAATTCTAAACTATGGGTAGGCCCAAAAAAATTTAAAATTTAATTTATTTTTATATATTTTATATATTTATTTATTTATTTAAAAGTATTTAGTAAATAAATTTACAAAAAATACACTGACAAATGGTGTGGGCTACTGGGCCATGACACCATATATGATTGGTTCAAATTTCTTTTAATACATTTGCCGATTTAAGAATGTTTTTTAATTTTTTAATTGAGTTTTTATTGTTGCAGTTAAGTATGTCTTCAAGCGGTTCAGTTGTGGAACTTCTAGGGCAGATTTTTAAAATGTGATTAATACTGAGGGTTTCTGAGCAAGTTAAGCATTCCCTGGGCGCTGTTTCTTCGTAGTAATGTTGTGTACTGAATTTCGTTGTGCCAACTCTTGTTCTGGCTAATATGATGCAGTCTTCTCTTGATAGGTGTTTATGGTAGGGAGGGCGCGACGTACTGATGTTATGAGATCTTAAAAAGCAAGTTGATTTGCTCCATTGCTCTTCGTGTTCCGCCTGTTGGATATTTTGATGGAAGTTAGTTATGACTGGTATTAGTGGTGGTACCTCTGTTATTAGCGGGTATTTTAGAGCGTCTTTGGCAGCTGCGTCTGCAGTTTCATTGCCTTCGATTCCAGCATGACCTGGTATCCAGAGGATGATGATCTCGTGTAATAGAACGGATTGTCCCAGAATTAAACTTTTGTTTTTTCCATTTGCCTTTAATGACTTTACAGCGCTAAGACTGTCAGTGCAGATCAGGGTTTTTCCCGGTTTTTTAGAAGCATGTGAAACGGCATATCTAATGGCTGTTAATTCAGCTGAGAAGATACCAGCGGTGTTGGGGAGCATGGATTGCTTAACGATTTTAAAGTTGTTGCTTTCTTGTTCTACAACAGCGTATGCGGTGTTTCCATTTGAAAAGGAGCCGTCAGTAAATATTGTAAAGCTTGCATTGAGCTTGTTTTTCTCTTCAAGATAGAGTTGCTGGAATACCAGAGGGTCAATTCCACTTTTATGAATGGAGTTAAGTGAGGTGTTGACTGTAAGTTTAGTATGCGTTTTGTTATTTTCAGTTGCAATGCTTGACCTAGGTGGAAGTGGTAAATTGATTTTCTTTGCGTAATTTATGATGTTTTTTATACTACAAGGGTGAGGTAATTCATCTTGATACAGAAATGTCCAAAACCTGTCATGTAGGCAATGGTTACTATTTATTAATCCTTTCGCTAGAAGCTTGATAGCTTGTCTTTTTAGGATACTGTCAAAGTCATTTATTTTTGCCTCCATTCTCAAAGCATCGACGGGAGTAGCTTGTAGAATACCGGTTGCCGTACGGAAACATCTGTTGATGCTAGCATTGATCTTTTTGATGTTAGTTTTTGTTGTCCATCCATATATGGTTATACAGTGTTGAATAATACCTTCCGTCAAGGCGCGACAAATTGATATTCCAGTTTCCATGTGGGGTCCTTTACGTTTGGTACATATTACTTTAAGTAGATTATTTATTTTTTTTAATTTATCCGTCATGTTCTGTATGTGTTTGTCCCAGAATAGCTTTTTCGAAAATGTTATGCCCAGAATTCTCATTTCAGTTTTCAGTGGAATTTCATGGTCTCTTATATTTATTGGTGTAGCATTGCATTTGTATTTCTTGCAAACATGAATGGCTTCACATTTGTTAATTGGTATTGTAGCTCCTGTTTCCCTGGCCCATTCTTTTATTACTGAGTCACAATTATTTAGAGCTATGGAGATTTCTTCATGTGTGCCGGAAGCTATGATAAAGATGTTATCTGCGTAAATTGATATATGGTCAATACCATTGTGAAGTCTTAGTTTTTCCAGTAAGGAGTTCACATATGCACTATACAGTACCACTGATAGTGGAGAACCCTGTGGGACTCCGTTATCTATGTTAAAAAGCTCGGAGTAGTGACCATCAACTCTTACCAATATTTTCCTGTACGATAGGAAAGATTGGAAGAGTTTTAACAAATTTTTTTGTATTCCCCATTTGTGTAGCTCTTGTATTACTAAATAATTTACAACCTTGTCGAAAGCTTTTTCTAGATCTTCAGAGAGGATGATTGAGTGTTTGTTTCTTCTCATATTTTCTTTTATTTGGCTTTCAACTAAATGACATAGGGTGTGTGTTCCCCTGTTAGGTAGGTATGCGTGTTGTTCATTTGCTATTTTGGTTTTGCAGTGCTTCCATAGTCTTTTAGAAATAATTTTGTCAAAAACTTTTGAGATCACAACAAGAAGTGAGATCGGTCTATAACCCTCGACGTTATTTGGATTTTTTCCAGGTTTCGGAATCGGGCACAAAATTGCTTGTTTCCACGCATGGGGGTATATTCCTTTAAGTACAATATTGGTGTACAATTTGCATAGCCTTACTTTAAATGTTATTGCGGAGTTTTTAATCATTGTATAGGTTATTTTGTCTAAACCTGGCGTTGACCCTTTACAAGTTTTTAACGCACATTGAAGTTCAGATACGGTTATGGGATCACTTAACATTGAGATTTCGTTAGGATTATTTTCAAGCAAATCGACATTGAGTTGATTTTTTTTTCCTAATTATGTCGGGATCAAACGAATTGTTCGAACTTGTTCTACACCAGATTGTTGCGAAAGTTTCACCAATTTGTTGAGGGTGCGATAGAATTTGGTCTTCAAAATAAATGGATGGGAAATTAGATAATTTGGGCGATGTTATCTTTCTTACTTTGTTCCATAGAGTTCTGCAGTCAATGAAAGGATTAATGGAGTTCAAAAAATTTTCCCATGATCTACGCTTAGCTTCTTTACATACTTTCCTCACCAATGCACAGTTCCTCCTGTAATTTATTGCATGAGCTAAAGTTTTCCTTCTTCTGAAAAGTTTCCAGGCGGAGTTTTTATCTTGGATTAGCTTGGCGATGTCACTGTTGAACCATATTGGATTGTTTTTGTTATTTTGCTTGTGTCTTTGAGATATTGGCATTGTCTTATTTGCTGCGATTCTTAAAACTTTTCCTAGTGTAGCTGCTTCCCTGTTGATATTTTCGGAGATGGGTTTAGAGTGAGATAACTCTTCTGTGATGTGGGAGAAAGAAGTCCAGTCTGCACGCTTGTCGTTAAATTTTACAACATGTTTTGTGCTATGATTTACATTATCCATACTATGTATACATATTGGAAAATGATCACTTAGTTCGTGATTAAAGCAATCCCATCTCAGACCCAAAGCTAGATCCGCTGATGCCATGGATACGTCTATTGCTGTGAGAGTGTGTTTAGTGCTCAGTAGAGTAGGAGACCCATCATTTAAGAATGTAAGATTTCTATCGTTTGCGAAGAATTCCCATAGGTTTCCCGCGTGTGAAGTATATTGGGAACCCCAAATTGTGTTTTGTGCGTTAAGGTCTCCACATACCAAATGATGTCCAGAACAGAATGAAGGAATGGAATTTATAAGCTCCTGATTTAGTGAAACATTAGTTTCCTTATATATGTTTGTTATATATAAATCTTCTCTTGCTTTTATTCTTAAAGTTTGATGTAGAAGTTCACCTATGGATGTTGTGTGGTTTGATACGTTCAGAGAATTTTTTGTGAATATCGCGATGCCCGCTTTGCAATATGTATATTCTTTATTGTGGTGAAATGTTTTATAATTTGGTATATGTAAGAGGTGTTTGTTTTTTTCTATTATATGTGTTTCCTGAAGAATGATAATGTTGGGTTTGTGTTTATGTATTAGAAGCTCTAAAACAAACTTGTTGTTTAGAAAGCCCTGTATGTTCCACTGTATTATTGATAAATTTGTTCCTAAATTCAAAAAGTTATAAGCCATGGTGAAAAAATAGTTTTATTTTTTATTTAAATCTTTTAAGTTAGTTTTAGTTTTTTCTAGTTGTTCTTTCATATCGTAAAAAATTGCTTTAGAGTATGGGGTTAAATTCGCACCTAAAGATTCCAAGTCAGAGACTTGTCTTCTTGTTGGTGTTGTTGACTTGTCTTTCATTTCTATTTCATTGTCTGTTTCCATTGTGGAAGTGCTGTATGTATTGTCTGTTGGGTAATGTATGTTTTTTGTAAGTGTTGTTGTTAGGTTTAGTTCTTGTAATTCTGATTTTTTTGTCGATGCATTAAATTTTGTTTCTTTTTGAATTTTTTGTTCTTTTACCGTTTGTTGATTTGATGTGGTGTTGTTGTATTGGTTAGTGGTTTTATTTTCTTTTGATCGTTGTGTTTCTTTTTCAATTGTGGAATTTTTTGTATTTTTGATAATATTTGCGAATGAGGGCTTGGGATTGCTCTTTTGAAATGTTTGAAATGCTTCTGGGTTTGAGTTGTACGTCTTCCAGGCTTCTCTAATTGTGCACCTTTTATCTATCTTAATTTTTAAAACAGCTTTATGTTTTAGGAAGGATGGACATGTTGATTCATATGACGAATGGGTTTCAACGCTGCAGTTGACACAAAACTTTTTGTTACATGGTTCATGCGGTGTAAATTCTCCGCATTCTTTGCATATTTCCGGGTTGCGGCAACGGTTTTTGGTGTGACCTAGTTTTTGACAATTCTTACACCTCATAGGGTTGGGAATATATTCATTGATTTTGACTCTTTCCCATCCAATCTTCAGGTACTCAGGACGTCTGATTAGGTCAAATGTTAAGACTGCCGCCCCAGTGGGTGTGAGTTTGTCATTTTCTTTCTTCATTATTTTTCTGATTTCTACTACTTTTTGTTCTTTTAGGCCTTCTAACAGTTCATCTTCCGAAAGTGATATAATTTTTTTGGAGAATACTTTACCTTGAACATAGTTGAGAGCTTTATGGTATGTGATGCAAACAGGGATCGTGTCAATGTAATTGGATTTTCTGAATTTCTCAGCAGCTTTGAGGTTGTTAGCTTTTAACAGAAGATCACCTGATCTCAATTCTACTACATCTGTATATTCCTTAGAGATAAAGTTTAATCCTCTTTCTATCTGGAAAACATTATAAGCTGATATAGGTTTGGGTGTCAATTCCTTATTTGCACTAGTTGTTACAACAAGATACCGTGGGATATGATCATCGCATTGCCTTATTTCGGGCAAGGGCACAAACTCGTCGTCACGAAAACGTTTATTTTTATTGGATAGTTCTTCACTGGACCCTAGTTCCCTGAACCTGTTGTGGTTCAGGGATTTCGGACCGTTCATTGTCGGGCGATCCACCCTTGATTAAGTATAGAATCAAAAACACAGCAACAGTTAAAAAGTAATGCACCTTTTCAAAGACAAAGTGTAGAATTTAACAGCACGTTTTTTGTTGAATAAGACAAACTAATGTAAAGATTAAACCGTTATACTATTTACGCAGAACGAGAGAACACAACTTTACACGGCGATTGCCTGAGCAAGAGTGATATTTTATATATATTAATTAATTCCTTCAGTATTATTATTTAATTTTATAATTTTGCAGCAACTCAATTTTTGCTGTATTTAATAGGCCCATTAAAATTGCTAATTTCGTTCATTAGTTTATAAATCGCATTTTATCAATTGCAATATATTTATATACATACATACATACCCACATATGTATTTGTATGTATTTATTTATTTACATTGTAACATGGGACACATAATCTTGCAGTTTATATTTTTCTTTCACCTTAATAAATTTCTATTTTGTTTAAGCTTACAATAACAAATATTTCAATATTTTAAACAAAATACGCTGTCGTACGCATTCGCGTTTCTATTTTATGAATGAAATTATTTGTTTTTATTAGAATCATAATTATTGTTGTTGTTGTTGTTTACTATCTATTGTTTTTATTTTCGTTTTTGCTTTAGTCGTTGTTATCATGCCGTCAACTAACAAACAACCAACCGGCTTAAGATTTAGTAAACGTTGCTTAATAAATTAATCAAAAATTAAAAAAAAAATATATACAACAATATGAAAAATAATTGTGCAATTGGGTCTGGTCTGTCTTATAGCCAGCCGCTGCAACGCGTTGGCTGTTGTCAATAGTGATTTGTAAAGTTGCCAGGAAATCATTAAGAAATATTGGGAAAGACATTACGTATGACTGTAAAAAGATTCCAGGTTTCTATTACAAATATGTATGTAGGTATAATAAAAATACATTATTTTTTTTTTTATTATTAGGCAAGTTGTGATAAAAAGTCGTCGTCAACAACAACACAACAATAACAGCGCGGTTGTTTATAATTAATTTGTACTCGTAGTCGAATGTTTTTAAAATGGGTCAAGTTGTTTCTAATATGGATTGTAACTGTAAACCAATTTTAGTAATATGGCGGCTGACCTTTAGGAAGTGCATACATATGTATGTACATCATACATACATACATACACATACTTTTGCTTATATTAAATATTATGACGCAATGTTATTTTTATTTTCAGTTGCAGTTAGTGCTCAATTTTCTTTAACTTAATAATAACACTATCCAACACAAAAAAAAATAATGAAGTTGCCAACTGATTCTTGTAGGTGAAGATAAAAAAAGATATATATATATGTATCGTCAGCTAAAATGCAAAAAGGCGTAACTAACACAAAATTCGAAATCCAGTTTTTGAGTGTTTATTATTACATTTTACACTTCTGTGGCCAAAAATGACGCTTTTATTAACAAAACACAAGGGCACTTAACAACAAATTTGTTAAGTTTTTTGTTTGCTTCTGCTGTAAAATTATATTTTTGTTAGTTATGCCTTTTTGCTCAATTTACGGCCTTAAGGGTTAACTCAGTTAAAGTTGTTTTAATAGTTTTTGCCTACATACATACATATTTATATTTAAATTTTTATATTACTCTACCAACTATATATGGCTCTATGAGCTCGGGTTTTTTTTTAATAAATAAATAAAGTGTTGGCAATTTTCGAATGGTCTGAGACCTATAGTAGAATTTTCCCAGAATATTTCAACTACATATATTTTTCGAAAAAAAAAATTGCAAAAGACCCATTTCCATAAAAGTTAGAGGGTTAATTTATGCCAACAAAATATTTTTTTAATGTTCTGAACAATCGAGCCTTATTTTCAATTTTATCGTAAACGACAAAAATTAAATTTTTCAGGAGAAGGTTTTTTTAAAATATTCAAATATGTTTTTGTACGTAAATTGTAGCTTACGATAAAATTGTACAGCCGGTATCTTAAAAGTTATCAATTTTCAATTTTGGCATTTTGGTAATTCTAAACATAAAATATTTCAATAAAAAAGTCTATTTTCGATAACATGTCGCTTGCGATAAAATCGAAAATAAGGCGCGATATCGACATAATCATATCGAGCTTTATTTTCAATTTAATCGTAAGCGACATGTAGTAAAAATAAACTTTTTTATTGAAATTAAAATATTATGTGTGCTTATAGCTTAGAATTATCAAAATTCGAAAATTGTTGGCAACTTTTAAAGCTGTGTTCACATTATATGTATTTGCCTTGTGGAATGTCATTTTTTCAAATGTTAAATTCGTACATATAGTCTGAACACCTTTAAACAATGGCATTTATTATTTCCCCTGTGTGCAGTACAAACGACAATTTTGATTTAGAGCGTGTTCTATTTTCAAGTGACAAAGCATCTAACATCAGCTGGTTTCAAATAAAGCAAGTATTTGTGGCGTTAAAAATTAAGTAAAATTTTAAGATAAATTAAACTAATATTGATTTAATAGACTAAAAATTAAAAATGAAAGAAAAAATTGATAATGCATTAACAAAAGTAAGCATTTGTTTACCTTTATAGGTTATGTCATATGTACATAACATACCAACGTGTGAACACAAATATTATAAACCTTATGTAAAACGTAGATTTTGACGTACACATAAAATATCGTGTGTATAATAAAGTGACATTCCACAAGACAAATACATATAATGTGAACTCAGCTTAAGATACAGGGTTTAAGAATTTATCGTAAGCGACAATTTACATAAGTAAAACATATTTGAATATTAAAAATAACCCTACTCCTGAAAACTTCCATTTTTGTCGCTTACGATTAAATCCTTCCATATTAAAATTTCTTACACGAAATAATATGAAAATTTGGTAAGACTTACGATTTGTCTGGTATTGGCAAAAATGTTTTACTATAGTGCAAAAAAGCAAATATGTATTTAAGTATTTACTTATTTTTTTTGTGTATTATGTAGATATGTATAAATAAGAATAAAATATAAAATCTGCTTAAGTAGCTTAACTTTGAAACTTAAACTCACTGGCTGTCTGAATACTTCAATGGCTGACTGACTTATACTTTTTATTGTTGCTCTTTATAAGCTGAAATAAAATAAAGATAAAATTTGTAAAAGCACAAACAAAATTCCAAAGAATGAATAGAATTAAAAAAAAGAGTTTAGAACTAAACCAAATATGATGAATAAGAGCAAAAAAAAAAAAATAACTTAAAAATAAGTTATTAAACAGGGAGTTGTTTTTCATGAATTTTGTGATATTTGTTTTAAAGAAATCTGAATACACTGAGAAAAATTTTTCTGCAGAAATAAGCTAACAAAAACTATTACATGAAACTTCTTTGCTACACTTTATCGATATGTTTGCGAAACGTTAAAATAGTTTCACGGTTTTGACAATTAGACGTTAAAACGATAATAACTATTTGTTGTAGCAATTTGTTATTTCTTATTAATGCTTATGCCAAGTCATGGTATTTGACCTTTCCACAAATTATAAAACTTATCGAAAACAAATTTTTTTAGTAGAACATTCAACGACAGCGAACATTTTCTTAAGAAAAATTACTGATAAATTATCGTTTTACAGATCATTAGATTAGGGAAACATCCACCAATACTTAAAAAATTTTTCCAAAGAAAATCTTTATTGATAATGAAAAATATTCTAACGAAAAGTATCGATAACAAGATTTCTCTATATCTTATATCGAGCCTTATTTTCGATTTTATCGTAAGCGACATGTTATCGAAAAGTGAATTTTTTATTGAAATTAAAATTTTATGGGTCAAGCGACAATTTACATACAAAAAAATATTTGAATATTTTAAAAAAACCTCCTCTTGAAAAATTTAATTTTTGTCGCTTACGATAAAATCGAAAATAACGCTCGATATGTTCCATAGAAAATCTGCCGATAGAAAAGTTCTCGATGACAAGATATTTCTACAAAATTTTTATAGAAAACCAAATTTTTTACAATATTTATTAATTGCAAAATGTTTGTATACAAAATTTTTAGATAGCAAGATTTTTGTAGATAAAAGTTATCGATAACATTTCTATTTAGAAAAGTTTTCTATAGAAATGTTTATCGATAACGAAAGTTTTCATTAAAAAGTTTTAAGTTAACAACTAGTTAAAAACTAGTCTAAAACGATATTTCTACCATAAACGCGTTATGATAAATTGTAAAGGCAAATCATTGGTCGCAAAAAAAAACTTATTAAATGCAATTAAAAAAATCGCAATAACATTTGTTTTCTTTTCATATTTATTTATTTTTTAATTTAAAGTGAAAATTTTTCATGCTTTTTGCTGATGTTCTAAAAGAACGCAATTAATTTGAATTAATTGTGTTTAATGACTCATTTATTTTGACTCTCCTTAGCAAAACATTAAAAATCCATTAAATGTGTAAGAAAAACAAATTTTTCCAATTTAAAAGTTTTGTTTTCGAATTTTAATAAAAAAAAAAACAAATATGTACATACATTCATATCGTTACCTTGATATAGAAAGGCCTTAACTCATTATTTTTATACATTTCGATAGAACAAAATTCAAAAATCTTGATTTAAAAAAAAATTAGTTAGGGCCATTCTATATTAAGGTAGCGATATGTGGGTAAAATAATAAGCTAATTAGTTCTCAGAAATAAGTGAAAGAAAGCAGTTGTTATAAACAATTGATTGACTGATGGGGAAAAAATAGAGAAACTTGCTAAAATAGGGAATAAAAAACAATAAAAACAACATAAAAATAAGAAAATATATAAAATGCGTAAAAGTAGAAAACAAATATAGTTTTCGTCAAAACAGTTTATAGAAAATAAATACAGAGACAAGCTGTATAGTGTGTGTTTAAAAGGTTCCATATTTTAACAAATGTTAATTTCAATATAATTCTGAGATCTTGATAGCGGCTTTCGATATCGTATGAAATTTCAAAAGATTTAAATAGAGTTTAAATTTAAAAATTTTTAAATTTCATTCGATACCGAATTTCCCAATTTAGCACAGTTATTATTATTTGTGCTCAGAGACTTGAGACTTGCTTTTTTTACCGCGAAAACTGGTAAGTAAAAGTTGACGAGTGTAAACCGAGACTTAATTGCAAAAATATTTGGCAAATGGTTTTATCTCAAAAAATTCAATATTTAGCTCATTGTTTTCTTTTGACAGGTTCCATACACATAAATTTTAGTCGAAGAACTTGTTAGCTCATGAGGGAGAGAGGAAAAAACGATAGGTCCTCTCTTCATGATTCTCTCTTCTCTCGTCTATAAACTCACAATTAGCTCAACTAAAATTGCTGTGTGTGAATCAAGTCTTTCTAGCTGCTTAAGTTTAAAATGAAGTAAAATTTATGATAAAGAAAAGCAAAAAAAAAAAAATTGCGCTCATTCTCATTTACTCACTAGGCAAGGCGCAAAACAAATCGAAAGCAAACGAATGTATGTTTATTTCTCTGTAACATGTTTTTTTAAGTGAACCATAACTGCCTTGTTGGGACTAGGGAATGACAATGAGTACTCAAAAAAAAAAAATATACATAAGTAAATAGTCTTAATTTTAGTAACTGTGTATAATCATAAGTGTAGTGCAAACAATTCGTACGCTCACATATTTCCTCTCAAGCAACTATAGTCGATTCCAACATACAAGAGTATCTATAATTCGTTTAAAATACGCTGCAACTATAAAAAGCGTATTGACTCTCGGTCATACTTAGACTCGGAATACGCTCATATTCAGACTGGATATTTAGTCGGACACAAACAAATACATATAGTACTCGGGATATTTATTCATCATTCGCCACCATATAGATACATACATTTGTGTATATAAAATGGAATGAAATATATTTGATTGTGTGTGTGGCTGTTTGAAAACAGCTTTTATGTGTGTGTATGTGAGTAAATAAAATAGCCCTGTATATACTCATGTGTAGTCAGATTATTTTCCTACTCAAGCGTATGATTGTAGCTCATACAGCATATACATTTTAGTTATAGTTGTTAGTGCTGCGTAAAAAACGTGTATCAACATATGCGCTTATTTATAGTCAAAACAAAGTATACTTTAAAAATTTAAAACCAGCGTGGCCATACAAAATACTGGTTTTAAAATCCTAGGCTCAAATTCACAGTCTTAAGTTTACTCACGAAGGTGGTTTAACCAATGAAATTGATCAGAAACATCGTTAGTTAAACCACGGGCGTTAGTTAACTATACACTGAAAGAATTTTCGGCATAAATTCTATGAATTTCGACATTAATCTAATGAAAAATTCATTAAAACACAACCAACGTTACGCTTCGTTGGATTAATGAAACCAGTTTCGTCAAAATTATTTTATTGAAAACTTCATCAAATTTATTTAATTAACAGTGTAATTAATGCAGTGCTATAACTTCATCGCAATAATAAAATAATTTCATGAAAAGAATGAAATAACTTAAATATAAAGGGGTTTCTTAATAATTAGAAAATCACCCGTATTGCGTATGTCGAGTCGAATATTCGTCTACGAGAATTTTGTATTTGATTAAACAAAGCTTGTACAAGTTTTCTTTATTCTATGACAAAATTCTCGTAGACGAATATTCGACTCGACATACGCAATACGGGTGAATATTGTCATAAATCCAATAAAATATTCTTACGAAACCAGAGTACCAACGAAGCAATTCCAATGAAATTCTTTCACAATATTCATGAAATTTTCATTGGATTTGTGAAATTATCATTAGATTTGTGAAAAATTTTTAATGAAATTGTTTCATTGGACTTATGAAGCAAAATTCTTTCGGTGTAGACCGTGAATTTGGGCCTCAAATTATGATTTGTTTTGACTATGAATATCCGCCATAGTTTTTGGATGTCTATAGTTATACGTATTCGGTTTAAAATTATTGCGTGTAATGGCATATTAGCCTATTTGTTATTTTTAGCTGTACGCATTCATAGTTTTTTAACGGCCAATACTCAAAGAGTACTTAAAACCATACTATTGCCATTCTCTGGTTCGGACTCTTGAAAATATACTCGTCCCCAAAAGCAAAATATAGTGATAGAAAATTTAGGCTCCAGAGTAGCGCATATCGAAAATTCGATGCTAAACTCCGCAGATTTCAAATAAGTCTTAAAGTAAAAATAAAGGGTATTTTTTTAGAGGTATAGAACTTCGAATTGAAATAAAACACAAGAAAATCGTTCTAATGTCCATCAATTTGGCTTTATTGGAAGGATAATTTTATGCTATTAATGTTTAAATATGATTTCGGGCATGTGGCCGCCGCGGCTGGCTCGAATAAAGCCAATTCTACAGGTCCAATTTTCAACCACTTTTTCGAGCATATGGGGCCGTATGTTGGCAATAACGCCACGAATGTTGGCTTCCAAGTCCCCTAACGTTTCTGGTTTGTTGGCGTAGACGAGCGACTTCACATATCCCCAAAGAAAATAATCCAATGGTGTCAAATCACACGATCTTGGTGGCCAATTGACAGGTCCATTCCGCGAAATTATGCGCTCATCGAATGTTTCCTTCAATAAATCGATTGTGACGTGCGCTGTGTGGCATGTAGCGCCGTCTTGTTGGAACCACAACTCATCCACATTCAAAATCTTCAAAATCTTCCATAAAGTTGATGGACAAAGCTCCAATTGCTGTGCACGGTGGCGAATCGATTCATTCGCGTCCTCTTCAACACTTTGCTCTACAGCGGCAATTGTTTCTTCGGTGCGCACTGTTCGACGTCTCTGCGGATGCGTATTATCTAGAGTTTTTCTTTTCCCGGACTTTTTCATTTCCCGGGAGAGCGGGAAAGATTTTTCGGTTTCCCGGGAAATCCCGGGAATTCCCGCTCAGTACAAAACAGTACAAAATATTTTTAAATTTAATTTATTTCAACAAAAACAAATTATAATTCATGAGATCGATTAAATAATAACGTTTTATACACACATTAGTCAAAAAATAATACCGTTTCCGTTCTTTATATAATAGTAATACATAGATACCAATATTATAAAAAAGAAATTATACGAGTATTATTAAAAAAATATTTCAAAATATTCCCCTTATGAAAAAATCATTGTTAAACTTAAAGTTGGTTTAACAAACGAATTTTGTTTGGCAAAACCAGTTTTAACGCATGCTTTAACTTTAACAATCGTTTTTGCATAAGGGCATATTTCTTTGGAAATAGGACTTTAGCTTATTGTTAATGCTGTTAACCGCACTATTTACCAAATTAAATCTGTAATTATTTGTATTTTTTTTATTTCCTTGCTCATTTCTGTTTTTTACTTATATGAATTGTTGTAGAATTAAATTTTGAACGTCGCGTTCTGCTTTTTACAAATAAACGCA
The DNA here is from genome assembly GCA_944452675.1 of Tachina lurida. Classification (NCBI taxonomy): domain Eukaryota; kingdom Metazoa; phylum Arthropoda; class Insecta; order Diptera; family Tachinidae; genus Tachina; species Tachina lurida. Next base: position 10,772,548 of record OX101756.1, read on the forward strand.
TCTAAATCTCAGAGCGAATGCGTGTCATATGTAAGCTCGGCCTTAGTTGTTGTAAAGCTTTAGCTATTGTGATATTGCCATCACCTTATTATTGCGCCATCGCATACATAAAGTGAATAACGACACTCATCAAGGAATGTGTAAATACATATTAAGTTGCCATAACAAAATCAAAAAATCCCGGGAATTCCCGCACAAATTTCCCGGGATTTCTTTACCGGAAAATGTGCGGGATCCCGGGAAATTTTTCCCGGGAAATCCCGTATGAAAAACACTAGTATTATCACATAGAGTAAACGTAGTGCGAAAACGATCCATGGTTAACCGAATTAATTGCTCTGATGGACGATTATGTCGACCATAAAATGGACGGAGCTTGCGGTAAACTTCGCGAACTGAACCATTATTTTCGAAATAAATTTGCACGATTTGCAAGCGTTGTTCTTTTGTCAACCTGTTCATAATGAAATGGCAAACCAAACTAAATATTAATCACTTGACAGCTGACAAAATGGCCGCCAGTTAAAAAAGTGATGCCAACTTAAAGTTGTATACCTCAATAAAAAACACCCATTATAATCCAATTACTTTATTTTTTTATTAACGCATAGTTCATTTCGTAGGCACAGCGTACAAATACTTACATTTGTATGTATGTATAAGTAATTTTAACTTCCTCCTGCTGCTCTTTTTATTATCTTTCAAGAATTGTTTCATCACATAAATAAATCGTTAATTAATGATGATTTAATTATAAATAATAAGTATAACACTCAACTGAACTTGACATAATAAATCTGTTTGAAAAAAAAAATACCCGTACCTATAAACAGAAATAATATAATTAATGCGGAAGAATTTTGTCTCTATTAAGTTAAAAATGTAAATGAGAATGATGGGCAGCAGGCATATTAAAGCTGGGACAGGATATGACAATTTATGCTTCAATCTTTTTAGAAATCGTTAATATATAAAAGGCAATTGACTTTAGATTTCGGACTTGTAAAAAATTCTATTGGACGTAGAAGAGTAACTTAAAAGATATTTAGTGTTTAATTAAATTTATTTTTACATAATTTAAAAACTAAAAATGGATATTTTTTCTCATTTATATATGTACCACATTAGTCATCTTTAGGAGAAACTCAATAAATACATTTGTGTGTCTCACTATTGTTGTCTACATCCTTTAAAATCATAAACATTTTAATTTTATAAATAAACACTACAGTAAATTATGTTTAAATGCACAAAAAAAAAGAAAGAATATATGTATATAGGGAGGAGCATCCCAAATCCCGCATGGTTACAAAATGAGTCATGTCGTTTGTATGGAAAAAGATCAGTTAATTCTTACTTAAGAGTTCTAGGGTTTTCGTCAATAACCGCATATGTAAAATTATGGCGTTTTTGAATTATTATTGCTGTCGCAAGTGATACTCGACTTTCCAAATTTCTTGAGTCAGAGTTAAAAATACTCGCGGTTATCTCAAAATACATTGGCCCTTAACGGTAATAAAAGGCGAACAGTTAGGTTAGGTTAGGAAGGGTGGTGCATTTGGCATAAGTGAAATAACTTCTTAATTAATTATCTGGATGTTGTTAAAAAACGATTCCTGATAAGCAAAAAATACACACATAGTACAGCGATGCCAACTTGGTACTTTTGGCACTATTTTTAGTCCTTTTTGAAGACTCAAAACGCCAAATTTTGAGCGTTACTAAAAAGCAGTAAGTAGTGCTTTTAAGAAATTTTGTATATTTCATCTAATTACACTGTGATACACAAAAAATATTCAGGGATTCTAATGTACCAATTCTATTTTTCTGGAGTCCATGGATGACGAAAATACCGTTGGTTTTTTTCGGTCACTTCATAAAGTGATTTTATAACGGAAAATTTAGTGAAAAACGGGGTTTCTTAGATTTTCAGTTGTAACTTCTTTGTTTCCCAACGGATTTCTTTTAACTTTTCGTTGGTTAAAAGGATGGAATATTATCTTTCAACCAAGATATAGTTTTTGTAAATCGACTAACAAATGGCCATTAAAAAGTATTCTTTTGTTTTCCTCAGGCCATAAGTTGCTTATGAGTTACAAAAGAATACTTTTTTAATGGGGTTTTTGTACACTTCAACGACTGTAACTTAGCCATTTGTTAGTCGATTTACAAAAAATATATCTTGGTTGAAAGATAATATTCCATCCTTTTAACCAACGAAAAGTTAAAAGAAATCCGTTGGGAAACAAAGAAGTTACAACTGTTTAAAACTGAAAATCTAAGAAACCCCGTTTTTCACTACATTTACCGTTATAAAATCACTTTATGAAGTGACCGAAAAAAACCCAACGGTATTTTCGTCATCCATGGACTCCAACAAAATAGAATTGGTACATTAGAATCCCTGAATATTTTTTTTCTCAACTTTTGTATCACAGTGTTATTTTGATAAAACCTGTTGTATTTATTTCTTCAGTGTGAAGCATACCATTTTTGGCTGGTATATTTCATTAAATAGAGAATAGCTTACAAATATTAAAAATTATTAAACGTTATTAAACACCACTCGTTTTGGATATTCACTCGTTTTTCACTTTAATGCTTTTTACGCTTTTTAGATCTCAAAATTACGCTTTTTAGTGCTTTTTTTAACTTTTGATGTGCTTTTAGAGCCAAAAAAAAGTTGGCATCACTGACATAGTATTGTTATTTTGGAAGTAGACAAAAAGTAGTTCTTGAATAATTATTCAAATTTTTTTTTTCACTGGGAAACGTTGCGAATTGAAGAACGCTTACTTCCCTTCCCCACTTTTCTGCGAATTCTGCATTAGTTCTGACATTCGGTTGAAACAAAAATATACACATAGATACATATTTCTTAATGCTCAGATTATACGCAACTAAAAACATAAAAATACTTTTCTTTTGCTTTCGCCTGGTGAAAATATGTTTAAGACATATGCTGTTATTAACGGAAACCGCAATATATTGCTCCAAACCAAACAAAATGCATCATCATTTTTGTCGTATCTTCAAGACATGATTTTGTTGTTACTTCCTTCCACACATAAATATTTATTTGTTTTATGTTTACATATATGTTGTTGTCATTTGTGGGCTTTATATTGTCCATTTAGTTTTTAATGCTTTTTTTTGTTGTTGTCAAGATTTATGCGTTTATTCACATTTTTTAAAATGTTTAAGTTGGTTTGTTTGACAACCGCGTTCATAAATGACATTATGGATGGCGTTTAAATTTTTGAACTGAGAGTTGGTTTGCGTAGTTTGTTGTAATCGAGAGAGCATTGCACTCATGTAAGTAATTTCAATTTGATTTTAATGCGAAGATGTTGAGTCAATATAAGGAAACATAAAAGGAATGGTAATCGATATTAGTGGAAAAATAAATTTTAAACTATAACGGACCTTTCTAGAAGCAAAGTTTTAATAAAGAAATACATATTATACAAAAAAATTCAATAATTTAAGGGAGAATTTATACCTCAAAATTATGAGTAAATAATTTGATGTAAAAAGGGAGCAACTGTAAAAAGCAAAACTCTTTGAAGAAGCAATAAACTCTAATTCTAAATTTTTTTAAATTTACTTGAAAAACTTCTTTTTTGAAAAAAAAATTTCTGAAAAATATTGTTTAGAAAAGATAATTTTTAACAACGTGTTTTTTGAAATTTTATCTTGGCGAAACAAGTTTTTATTGTTGTTGAAAATGTATCTATTTTTTTTTTGAAAAAGTACTTTTTTAAAAAAGTACAGTTTTGTTAAAGTATGTTTTTAGGTGTTTTTGTGAAAACATACATCATGGAATAAGTGTCTTCTTAAAAGATCTAAATATTTTCAGAAATAATTTTTTAAAAATGTATCTCTATGAAAAACTAAAAAAAAATTTATTTTGAGAGAAAGTACCTTCTGGAAAGAGTAGCTTTTTTCAAAAAGTTCGAAAACGTAACTTTTCGATAAAGCACTTTTTTGAAAAGCATTATTTAACCGACTTCAAAAAAAGGAGGAGGTTAACAATTCGTCTCTATTTTTTTTAGGTGTGCTACTTCATATGTAACTCGGTACATTTTAGACTGATTGTAAAAATTTTGTTGCTCCCATTGGTCCCATTGTAAAAAACGTTTGCGGGGACACGCCCACAATCTTTTTTATATAATTTTATGATATTCTACCTATTTGATTGCTGCGAAACCTATAAAACAACTTTGGTTCTTGAATTACACAATTTGAAAGTTAAAAAATGGGCGGAGTTATTACGCCCATTAAAATTTATTATAATATTTCAAATGGTTCTACTTAACCGATTTTTACGAAACTTACCACACAAATTGAGCTCTAAAATAGACAAAATCTTTTATTTCAAAAAGGGGCGGATTCACGCCCATTAAAATTTAATATTTTATTTTACGTGGTTCTACTTTACCGATTTTTATAAAACTTAACACACACCTAAGCCGTGAAAACACACAAATTTGCATTTAAAAAATGGGCGGAGGCACCCCCATTACAATTAAATTTTATATATCACATACTTCTTCTTATCTTCATCTACCAAATCTTTGCATTGAAGTCGGTTTTTTTGGCAGAATGAATTATTTTTAAGGTATTTATTTTTAAGTATTTTTTAAGAGAGCATATATTGAAACAATAATAATTTTGAAAATATAACTTTTTAAATAAGTACTATTTTATACTATGTACTTAAAGAAAGAATTGTTTTTAAATTAAATTTTATTAATATTATTTTTTTTTTTTGAAATGCTTTTCGAAAAAGTATTATTTAAAAAAAAATATTTTTCAAAAAGTACTTTTCAAGAAAGTGCTACTCAAAAATGTCTTTTTCTTGAAAAACTATTGTTATGAAAAAGTTGAATTTTATAAAAAAAAGTCTCAAATATGTATGTATCCCCCTGTTTCTACAATCCAGACGGTCGACTTGAGTATAAAATTTATATGGAAAGCACTCATTATTTTGAGTGGTTTTCATACAAGTTTTCTAGACGAGTCGTCTGCCTGACTTGTGGAAACTGCACATAAAAAAGTTTTTGGAGAAATATCGTTTTGGGAAAGTTCTTTTTTTAAATGTATACTTTTTTATATTTTTGTAAACGCACTTTTTTTGAAATAGAACATTTTTGTAAAGAGCGAATTTTCGAAAAAGTACGGTTTCATAAAAAAAATAAAAGTATTTTTTCTAATGAGGCCTTTGTTATAAAATTAACGACCTGGGCCACAATGTCGACAAGAAAATTTCGATCGACAACTTGTATTGAAAACAACAATAAAAAAAGAAAATTTGTTTTTGTTTTCAATGTAAGTAAGTCCTCGTCCATACAGTGAAACATTTGCTGCGAAAAATTTTTGATTTCTCTTGAAACTGAATTCGTGTCCACACTGTGAAGTTTGTGTTTTGCAGCTTAATACATTTTCTCATATATTTCTTATGATAATGAGGCGAGAATGACGTACTCAACAAGAACTTCGTCTACCCTTTTCCATTCCTCTTTCGCCGTTCATCGACAAACTCAAAAGTTTTGAAGCAAATGTTTCACTGTATGGACGGGGACTAATCGATAGAAAGTTTCTGGTCGACATCGTGAGCCAGGCCGTAAAACAAAGTGCCGTTTTGAAAAAATCCTTTTATAAAAATCACTTTGCTAAAAGGTAAATAATGTATATAGTATATCTAAAAAGTACATTCTTTTGAAAATTGATAAACATTTGAAAACTGCAAATTAACTTCATTTGTACTTATGAAAAAAATTCTTCATTCTTTTTGCAAACAACTTTTTTTTTCTAATTATAACGATAATGCAAATGTTTTTTTTTAATAAAAACGATTATAATTCTATATTTAACCTAGACTCTGCGGAAATTAAAGTCAGATTAAACCACATGCAGCACCGCTTATTTTATTTTAATACACGAATTACTTGAAATTTAAATAAATATATACTAACTATATATGTATGTATGTACAGGGTGTTTTTTTTGAGGTATAGAACTTCGAATTGCAATAAAACACAAGAAAATCGTTTTAATGTCCATCAATTTGGCTTTATTGGAAGGATAATTTTATGCCATTAATGTTTAAATATGATTTCGGGCATGTGGCCGCCGCGGCTGGCTCGAATAAAGCCAATTCTACAGGTCCAATTTTCAACCACTTTTTCGAGCATATGGGGCCGTATGTTGGCAATAACGCCACGAATGTTGGCTTCCAAGTCCCCTAACGTTTCTGGTTTGTTGGCGTAGACGAGCGACTTCACATATCCCCAAAGAAAATAATCCAATGGTGTCAAATCACACGATCTTGGTGGCCAATTGACAGGTCCATTCCGCGAAATTATGCGCTCATCGAATGTTTCCTTCAATAAATCGATTGTGACGTGCGCTGTGTGGCATGTAGCGCCGTCTTGTTGGAACCACAACTCATCCACATTCAAAATCTTCAAAATCTTCCATAAAGTTGATGGACAAAGCTCCAATTGCTGTGCACGGTGGCGAATCGATTCATTCGCGTCCTCTTCAACACTTTGCTCTACAGCGGCAATTGTTTCTTCGGTGCGCACTGTTCGACGTCTCTGCGGATGCGTATTATCTAGAGTTTTTCTTTTCCCGGACTTTTTCATTTCCCGGGAGAGCGGGAAAGATTTTTCGGTTTCCCGGGAAATCCCGGGAATTCCCGCTCAGTACAAAACAGTACAAAATATTTTTAAATTTAATTTATTTCAACAAAAACAAATTATAATTCATGAGATCGATTAAATAATAACGTTTTATACACACATTAGTCAAAAAATAATACCGTTTCCGTTCTTTATATAATAGTAATACATAGATACCAATATTATAAAAAAGAAATTATACGAGTATTATTAAAAAAATATTTCAAAATATTCCCCTTATGAAAAAATCATTGTTAAACTTAAAGTTGGTTTAACAAACGAATTTTGTTTGGCAAAACCAGTTTTAACGCATGCTTTAACTTTAACAATCGTTTTTGCATAAGGGCATATTTCTTTGGAAATAGGACTTTAGCTTATTATTAATGCTGTTAACCGCACTATTTACCAAATTAAATCTGTAATTATTTGTATTTTTTTTTATTTCCTTGCTCATTTCTGTTTTTTACTTATATGAATTGTTGTAGAATTAAATTTTGAACGTCGCGTTCTGCTTTTTACAAATAAACGCATCTAAATCTCAGAGCGAATGCGTGTCATATGTAAGCTCGGCCTTAGTTGTTGTAAAGCTTTAGCTATTGTGATATTGCCATCACCTTATTATTGCACCATCGCATACATAAAGTGAATAACGACACTCATCAAGGAATGTGTAAATACATATTAAGTTGCCATAACAAAATCAAAAAATCCCGGGAATTCCCGCACAAATTTCCCGGGATTTCTTTACCGGAAAATGTGCGGGATCCCGGGAAATTTTTCCCGGGAAATCCCGTATGAAAAACACTAGTATTATCACATAGAGTAAACGTAGTGCGAAAACGATCCATGGTTAACCGAATTAATTGCTCTGATGGACGATTATGTCGACCATAAAATGGACGGAGCTTGCGGTAAACTTCGCGAACTGAACCATTATTTTCGAAATAAATTTGCACGATTTGCAAGCGTTGTTCTTTTGTCAACCTGTTCATAATGAAATGGCAAACCAAACTAAATATTAATCACTTGACAGCTGACAAAATGGCCGCCAGTTAAAAAAGTGATGCCAACTTAAAGTTGTATACCTCAATAAAAAACACCCATTATAATCCAATTACTTTATTTTTTTATTAACGCATAGTTCATTTCGTAGGCACAGCGTACAAATACTTACATTTGTATGTATGTATAAGTAATTTTAACTTCCTCCTGCTGCTCTTTTTATTATCTTTCAAGAATTGTTTCATCACATAAATAAATCGTTAATTAATGATGATTTAATTATAAATAATAAGTATAACACTCAACTGAACTTGACATAATAAATCTGTTTGAAAAAAAAAATACCCGTACCTATAAACAGAAATAATATAATTAATGCGGAAGAATTTTGTCTCTATTAAGTTAAAAATGTAAATGAGAATGATGGGCAGCAGGCATATTAAAGCTGGGACAGGATATGACAATTTATGCTTCAATCTTTTTAGAAATCGTTAATATATAAAAGGCAATTGACTTTAGATTTCGGACTTGTAAAAAATTCTATTGGACGTAGAAGAGTAACTTAAAAGATATTTAGTGTTTAATTAAATTTATTTTTACATAATTTAAAAACTAAAAATGGATATTTTTTCTCATTTATATATGTACCACATTAGTCATCTTTAGGAGAAACTCAATAAATACATTTGTGTGTCTCACTATTGTTGTCTACATCCTTTAAAATCATAAACATTTTAATTTTATAAATAAACACTACAGTAAATTATGTTTAAATGCACAAAAAAAAAGAAAGAATATATGTATATAGGGAGGAGCATCCCAAATCCCGCATGGTTACAAAATGAGTCATGTCGTTTGTATGGAAAAAGATCAGTTAATTCTTACTTAAGAGTTCTAGGGTTTTCGTCAATAACCGCATATGTAAAATTATGGCGTTTTTGAATTATTATTGCTGTCGCAAGTGATACTCGACTTTCCAAATTTCTTGAGTCAGAGTTAAAAATACTCGCGGTTATCTCAAAATACATTGGCCCTTAACGGTAATAAAAGGCGAACAGTTAGGTTAGGTTAGGAAGGGTGGTGCATTTGGCATAAGTGAAATAACTTCTTAATTAATTATCTGGATGTTGTTAAAAAACGATTCCTGATAAGCAAAAAATACACACATAGTACAGCGATGCCAACTTGGTACTTTTGGCACTATTTTTAGTCCTTTTTGAAGACTCAAAACGCCAAATTTTGAGCGTTACTAAAAAGCAGTAAGTAGTGCTTTTAAGAAATTTTGTATATTTCATCTAATTACACTGTGATACACAAAAAATATTCAGGGATTCTAATGTACCAATTCTATTTTTCTGGAGTCCATGGATGACGAAAATACCGTTGGTTTTTTTCGGTCACTTCATAAAGTGATTTTATAACGGAAAATTTAGTGAAAAACGGGGTTTCTTAGATTTTCAGTTGTAACTTCTTTGTTTCCCAACGGATTTCTTTTAACTTTTCGTTGGTTAAAAGGATGGAATATTATCTTTCAACCAAGATATAGTTTTTGTAAATCGACTAACAAATGGCCATTAAAAAGTATTCTTTTGTTTTCCTCAGGCCATAAGTTGCTTATGAGTTACAAAAGAATACTTTTTTAATGGGGTTTTTGTACACTTCAACGACTGTAACTTAGCCATTTGTTAGTCGATTTACAAAAAATATATCTTGGTTGAAAGATAATATTCCATCCTTTTAACCAACGAAAAGTTAAAAGAAATCCGTTGGGAAACAAAGAAGTTACAACTGTTTAAAACTGAAAATCTAAGAAACCCCGTTTTTCACTACATTTACCGTTATAAAATCACTTTATGAAGTGACCGAAAAAAACCCAACGGTATTTTCGTCATCCATGGACTCCAACAAAATAGAATTGGTACATTAGAATCCCTGAATATTTTTTTTCTCAACTTTTGTATCACAGTGTTATTTTGATAAAACCTGTTGTATTTATTTCTTCAGTGTGAAGCATACCATTTTTGGCTGGTATATTTCATTAAATAGAGAATAGCTTACAAATATTAAAAATTATTAAACGTTATTAAACACCACTCGTTTTGGATATTCACTCGTTTTTCACTTTAATGCTTTTTACGCTTTTTAGATCTCAAAATTACGCTTTTTAGTGCTTTTTTTAACTTTTGATGTGATTTTAGAGCCAAAAAAAAGTTGGCATCACTGACATAGTATTGTTATTTTGGAAGTAGACAAAAAGTAGTTCTTGAATAATTATTTAAATTTTTTTTTTCACTGGGAAACGTTGCGAATTGAAGAACGCTTACTTCCCTTCCCCACTATTCTGCGAATTCTGCATTAGTTCTGACATTCGGTTGAAACAAAAATATACACATAGATACATATTTCTTAATGCTCATATTATACGCAACTAAAAACATAAAAATACTTTTCTTTTGCTTTCGCCTGGTGAAAATATGTTTAAGACATATGCTGTTATTAACGGAAACCGCAATATATTGCTCCAAACCAAACAAAATGCATCATCATTTTTGTCGTATCTTCAAGACATGATTTTGTTGTTACTTCCTTCCACACATAAATATTTATTTGTTTTATGTTTACATATACATATGTTGTTGTCATTTGTGGGCTTTATATTGTCCATTTAGTTTTTAATGCTTTTTTTGTTGTTGTCAAGATTTATGCGTTTATTCACATTTTTTAAAATGTTTAAGTTGGTTTGTTTGACAACCGCGTTCATAAATGACATTATGGATGGCGTTTAAATTTTTGAACTGAGAGTTGGTTTGCGTAGTTTGTTGTAATCGAGAGAGCATTGCACTCATGTAAGTAATTTCAATTTGATTTTAATGCGAAGATGTTGAGTCAATATAAGGAAACATAAAAGGAATGGTAATCGATATTAGTGGAAAAATAAATTTTAAACTATAACGGACCTTTCTAGAAGCAAAGTTTTAATAAAGAAATACATATTATACAAAAAAATTCAATAATTTAAGGGAGAATTTATACCTCAAAATTATGAGTAAATAATTTGATGTAAAAAGGGAGCAACTGTAAAAAGCAAAACTCTTTGAAGAAGCAATAAACTCTAATTCTAAATTTTTTTAAATTTACTGTAAAAACTTCTTTTTTGAAAAAAAAATTTCTGAAAAAATATTGTTTAGAAAAGATAATTTTTAACAACGTGTTTTTTGAAATTTTATCTTGGCGAAACAAGTTTTTATTGTTGTTGAAAATGTATCTATTTTTTTTTTTGAAAAAGTACTTTTTTAAAAAAGTACAGTTTTGTTAAAGTATGTTTTTAGGTGTTTTTGTGAAAACATACATCATGGAATAAGTGTCTTCTTAAAAGATCTAAATATTTTCAGAAATAATTTTTTAAAAATGTATCTCTATGAAAAACTAAAAAAAAATTTATTTTGAGAGAAAGTACCTTCTGGAAAGAGTAGCTTTTTTCAAAAAGTATTTTTTTCAAAAAGTTCGAAAACGTAACTTTTCGATAAAGCACTTTTTTGAAAAGCATTATTTAACCGACTTCAAAAAAAGGAGGAGGTTAACAATTCGTCTCTATTTTTTTTTAGGTGTGCTACTTCATATGTAACTCGGTACATTTTAGACTGATTGTAAAAATTTTGTTGCTCCCATTGGTCCCATTGTAAAAAACGTTTGCCCACAATCTTTTTTATATAATTTTATGATATTCTACCTATTTGATTGCTGCGAAACCTATAAAACAACTTTGGTTCTTGAATTACACAATTTGAAAGTTAAAAAATGGGCGGAGTTATTACGCCCATTAAAATTTATTATAATATTTCAAATGGTTCTACTTAACCGATTTTTACGAAACTTACCACACAAATTGAGCTCTAAAATAGACAAAATCTTTTATTTCAAAAAGGGGCGGATTCACGCCCATTAAAATTTAATATTTTATTTTACGTGGTTCTACTTTACCGATTTTTATAAAACTTAACACACACCTAAGCCGTGAAAACACACAAACTTGCATTTAAAAAATGGGCGGAGGCACCGTCATTACAATTTAATTTTATATATCACATACTTCTTCTTATCTTCATCTACCAAATCTTTGCATTGAAGTCGGTTTTTTTGGCAGAATGAATTATTTTTAAGGTATTTATTTTTAAGTATTTTTTAAGAGAGTATATATTGAAACAATAATAATTTTGAAAATATAACTTTTTAAATAAGTACTATTTTATACTATGTACTTAAAGAAAGAATTGTTTTTAAATTAAATTTTATTAATATTATTTTTTTTGTTGAAATGCTTTTCGAAAAAGTATTATTTAAAAAAAAATATTTTTCAAAAAGTACTTTTCAAGAAAGTGCTACTCAAAAATGTCTTTTTCTTGAAAAACTATTGTTATGAAAAAGTTGAATTTTATAAAAAAAAGTCTCAAATATGTATGTATCCCCCTGTTTCTACAATCCAGACGATCGACTTGAGTATAAAATATTTATGGAAAGCACTCATTATTTTGAGTGGTTTTCATACAAGTTTTCTAGACGAGTCGTCTGCCTGACTTGTGGAAACTGCACATAAAAAAGTTTTTGGAGAAATATCGTTTTAGGAAAGTTCTTTTTTTAAATGTATACTTTTTTATATTTTTGTAAACGTACTTTTTTTGAAATAGAACATTTTTGTAAAGAGCGAATTTTCGAAAAAGTACGGTTTCATAAAAAAAATAAAAGTATTTTTTCTAATGAGGCCTTTGTTATAAAATTAACGACCTGGGCCACAATGTCGACAAGAAAATTTCGATCGACAACTTGTATTGAAAACAACAATAAAAAAAGAAAATTTGTTTTTGTTTTCAATGTAAGTAAGTCCTCGTCCATACAGTGAAACATTTGCTGCGAAACATTTTTTGATTTCTCTTGAAACTGAATTCGTGTCCACACTGTGAAGTTTGTGTTTTGCAGCTTAATACATTTTCTCATATATTTCTTAAGATAATGAGGCGAGAATGACGTACTCAACAAGAACTTCGTCTACCCTTTTCCATTCCTCTTTCGCCGTTCATCGACAAACTCAAAAGTTTTGAAGCAAATGTTTCACTGTATGGACGGGGACTAATCGATAGAAAGTTTCTGGTCGACATCGTGAGCCAGGCCGTAAAACAAAGTGCCGTTTTGAAAAAATCCTTTTATAAAAATCACTTTGCTAAAAGGTAAATAATGTATATAGTATATCTAAAAAGTACATTCTTTTGAAAATTGATAAACATTTGAAAACTGCAAATTAACTTCATTTGTACTTATGAAAAAAATTCTTCATTCTTTTTGCAAACAACTTTTTTTTTCTAATTATAACGATAATGCAAATGTTTTTTTTTAATAAAAACGATTATAATTCTATATTTAACCTAGACTCTGCGGAAATTAAAGTCAGATTAAACCACATGCAGCACCGCTTATTTTATTTTAATACACGAATTACTTGAAATTTAAATAAATATATACTAACTATATATGTATGTATGTACAGGGTGTATTTTTAGAGGTATAGAACTTCGAATTGAAATAAAACACAAGAAAATCGTTTTAATGTCCATCAATTTGGCTTTATTGGAAGGATAATTTTATGCCATTAATGTTTAAATATGATTTCGGGCATGTGGCCGCCGCGGCTGGCTCGAATAAAGCCAATTCTACAGGTCCAATTTTCAACCACTTTTTCGAGCATATGGGGCCGTATGTTGGCAATAACGCCACGAATGTTGGCTTCCAAGTCCCCTAATGTTTCTGGTTTGTTGGCGTAGACGAGCGACTTCACATATCCCCAAAGAAAATAATCCAATGGTGTCAAATCACACGATCTTGGTGGCCAATTGACAGGTCCATTCCGCGAAATTATGCGCTCATCGAATGTTTCCTTCAATAAATCGATTGTGACGTGCGCTGTGTGGCATGTAGCGCCGTCTTGTTGGAACCACAACTCATCCACATTCAAAATCTTCAAAATCTCCATAAAGTTGATGGACAAAGCTCCAATTGCTGTGCACGGTGGCGAATCGATTCATTCGGGTCCTCTTCAACACTTTGCTCTACAGCGGCAATTGTTTCTTCGGTGCGCACTGTTCGACGTCTCTGCGGATGCGTATTATCACATAGAGTAAACGTAGTGCGAAAACGATCCATGGTTAACCGAATTAATTGCTCTGATGGACGATTATGTCGACCATAAAATGGACGGCGCTTGCGGTAAACTTCGCGAACTGAACCATTATTTTCGAAATAAATTTGCACGATTTGCAAGCGTTGTTCTTTTGTCAACCTGTTCATGATGAAATGGCAAACCAAACTAAATATTAATCACTTGACAGCTGACAAAATGGCCGCCAGTTAAAAAAGTGATGCCAACTTAAAGTTCTATACCTCAATAAAAAACACCCATTACATATGCTCATTGTAATAAGTCTGCACACAAATTTGAGTGATGGTGGTGGTGTTGATGGTACTGCTGACCTTTGCGAAATCCACTCCATATTTATATACAAGTACATGGTTGCATTTTAAATTTTTAACGGACGGACTGACGGATTGTTTACACAACAATTTTATCAGTCGAATAACGAAAAGTGATTTATGGTTGTATGCCATTTATTCATAATATTTTTTTTTGTGTGTTAAAATTTAAAAACATTGAGGCATGGTATATATGGCTGAATTGATGTCAAAGAATTTTAAGAGTTTGTATTTTTTATTTTCTTCGGTTGAACAGTCATTTGTGTTAATTTGTGGCGTTTAGTATTGTTTTCCTTTTCTCTTTGAGAAGAAACGCTATTATTTTTCGTTTTCCGTTTTTGTTTTTTGGTGAAAAAGATTTTTTTATCATTTATATTGTTTATTTGATAATTTTTGGAAAAAAAAATTGCGAAATCAAAATTTTTTTGACCATCTCATTTCGATTTCTGATCAAACATCAACATAAATTTACTACATAATATTAAATTTTAAAGCATGAGTCATTTGGTATTATGAATTTAAAATAAAATGTTAACGAGATCGTAAATTGAATTGCGTATGCCATCAAATGGAATTTTGTAAGGACTAGTTTGCATATCGATTCCTGGAATTGATATTGGAAATTAACCGTGTGATACACGCTGAATCAAAATACGTAAAATGTGCTTATAAAAACCTCAATGTGTAAAAACTAAAATGAATGAAAATTTAACTTAGTTTTGTGTTTAGCGTAGCTAATAAAAACTAAAAAAAATTCAGTAAAGTGCGACTTTGACTCGCGCACAAAGGGCTCTGTACTCTCGGTTTTGAGCATTTTTTCATATGGCGTTTTTTTGCGTTTTTTCAGCTTAAACGATTTTTTCTCGTTTTGTCGATTTTTTTTCGATTTATGGCAGTTTTTTTCATTTTGGCGTTTTTTTTCATTTTGGCGATTTTCCTGTATTTTGCGATTTATTTTAGTTTTATAAATTTTTGGCGCTTTTTTCGTTTTAGCGATTTTTTTTTGGTTTATGTCGATTTTTTTTCGGTTTGGCGATTTTATAATTTTGGGATTTTTTAGTTTTACCGTTTTTGAAAATTTCAAGAGTTTGGCTGTTACGGTTTCCAAGATACAGCAAGTTGTCAAAATTACATAGTCAAATACTACGTTTATACGCGCACTATTTGCAAATAAAATTATTTGCAAATAAATTAACTCACTGTTTATACGGTATAGCAAAAGTACACAAACTTGGTAGCACTTCTATAGAAAACTTACTTATGTTGACAAAAAAATAGTGTAAATGTTCAAAATATCAAATAATTGTTTGTTTTAATCATTATTATTTGCTTCTATCCATATTTTTTGTTGCAATATTTATCCATTTATTGTTTTTTGTTATGAAACATTTGTAAGCGTGGCAACCTCAAGCATTTTATTTGCAAATAGTGCGTTAATCGTGAATAGTTTTCTGAATTAGTAAGTCGCAATAAAAACAATAATATGGCAACAATTTACAGTTTTATTTGCCAATAAGCCCTGCGTATAAACGTAGTAAAAATTACATTAACTAATAAAATACCCTTTAATTTAGATTTGTTTTAATTTTAGTGTTAATTGTTGTAGTCTGTATGGGCACTGCTACACGTTCAATATATATTGAACGCGATCCAGGGGGTCTACTCTGTAATTCGAAACGAAAGAAAACACTTTCGAGTTTACATGTTATAAGCATACAAATTCGAAAGCATTTTCTTTCGTTTCGAATTACAGAGTAGACCCCCAGTATCGCGATATTTATTGAACGTGTAGCATGCAGTATTGATGGATCGTGATCCATATCACAGAATAGCATAAATTATGGCTCGCGGATCGCGTGATAAATATTGAAGATGTAGCATTTTCATGATATTAGATCGCGATACGTTAATAAGAAGTGAAATAAAACAAATAAAATAAAAGACGCAGAGCAAAAAATTTAACAAATAAAAAGTAAAAAAGTTTATTACATTTGTGTAAAGTTTGGTTTAATAAAGGGTAATGGCAGAATATAGTGAAAGCGAGTGGGTTCTGCCGGTGGAATCGGAACTAACGACCGTAAAAATTATTTTGAAAGACTTTATTTTTAATTTGGAGGCATTGCCGGAGTTGTGGGACTCTTCGCCTAAAGCTTATTCCGACAAAATAAAAACACATTTTTTTTAATAAACGATCCGCACAGCACTAAAATAACGTAAATACTGACGCGATAAATATTGAACATGTAGCATACGCTCGTGATCCATCAATCCCTTAAAATGAATCGCGATCCAAATATCACAATATATATTAAACGTGTAGCAGTGCCCTATAAAAATACACTAACTTTCCAAATTTCAAGTGTACATACATATGTATATATGTACATACAATTGTATGTATATTACATTGGATTTTAAAATTTTTCGTTGCTCGTTTTGGAACACCCTTTAATTTTTAACTCTCATGTATTTGTTGTTGTAGCGTCCAAAGTTCTACACACTCTGTCCAAATTTCAGGTCCGTAGCTCTTACGGTTGTCGAGAAAATAGCCTGTGACAGACAGACGGACAGCGTAGCCAAAACAATAGGGTTGCTTTTGAGGTTTCCGTATACCATACCCTATTGTTTTCGCTACGCTGTCCGTCTGTCTGTCACAGGCTATTTTCTCGACAACCGTAAGAGCTACGGACCTGAAATTTGGACAGAGTGTGTAGAACTTTGGCCGCTACAACAACAAATACATGAGAGTTAAAAATTAAAGGGTGTTCCAAAACGAGCAAACGAAAAATGTTAAAATCCCGTGTAATACATATGTACATACAATTATATGTACGAGTATGTAGACACTTGAAATTTGTAAAGTTAGTGTATTTTTATACAGACTACAACTTGCTGTATCTTGGAAACCGTAAGAGGCAAACTCTTGAAATTTTCAAAAACGGTAGAACTGAAAAAATCCCAAAACTATAAAATCGGCAAACCGAAAAAAATCGCCAAAACGAAAAAATTCGCCAAAATGAACAAAAATTGCCAAAATGAAAAAATCACAAAAATGCGAAAACGCCAAAAACACCAAAAATCGCCAAAAACTGAAAAAATCGCCAAAATGAGAAAAACGCCAAAAACCGAACAAATTGCCAAAACAAGAAAAAATCGCCAAAACGAGAGTTTGATTGGGTTTTTTTTTAATTTTTTTGGTCTTTATTTCATCTTGAGTTTGGTTTCATTGAGTTTTTTTTTAATTGGGCCTTATTTCATTTATAGGTATTTGTTGATTTTCATAAATTTTCTCCTGGGTCTTCTTTAATTTTTTTGGTCCTTGTTTCATAGCGCCGTTTGCAACGAAGAGTGATTTTCGCTATTTATTCTTACACATCTTGCTGTAAAACTCTTTTGCAAATCGTCTACTTTAAAAACTTGGACAATTTTTGAAATTCCTAATAACTTGGTCCCACGTGTATGTTGCTATTGCTCTTTACTTTAACATTTTTATTGCTTTTTGCTTCAATTAAAAATTTATTTTTTTTATTTCACAAAATATATCTTAATTTCCCTGCGTGCTGGGAGTATAAATAAATAGTGAAGTCTGTTCTTGTGCGACGGTGAAGCATACGAAACGTATTATGAGTTATAAACTTTAACTATAAACTTTATCATAAAATTACTTGCACCAGCGACATGATATGACACCACATAACACATAGAAAGACACATCAAGAGTTAGACCGTCCAATAGATTTTATATTTTAGTGGTTCTATAAACTCACCCGACATTCACAAACATTTATGTATTACGAAATGTACTGAAAGATTGTTGTAGTTTTGTTTAAACTATAAAACTTTAATGAGTTTATGCTTTTAAACTACAACGACTGACTGACAAACAATTCGTTTCGTTATTTCCCTTTTTAGGCGTTTTTTTTTTTTTTTGAAGGTTTTCAATGACGTTCAACAGCCAAAGAGTCAGTCAGCATTTGCTAGAGAAAAATATGGAAAACAGATTTGTTTTTGCCTTGCAATTCTGGTTGGGCGTTTTGTTGTCTTTCTTGCGCGTATCCCTTTTTGTGCAAGCATTTGAGTAAAAGTCAAAGACCTAAAAAGTCATCGATTTCTTAGTAGGTAGATATGTATGTATGTATGTATTTATTTTACTCCTGCTGTTTTCGTGATTTTCTCCTTTATTTGAAGGATACAAAAACATCTCTTTGTAGGTAAAGGAAATGAAATGAATTGTAAAAGAACTGGGTCTATGTTGATTTTTTGTTTGTCATGTAAAATAAAAAGTTAAGCTCGGCTATATCAAATGTTTGACATAATTGGTACGAGTACAAAAGCAAAACTACATTTTCACTCCGCCTTATATTGGAAACTCAGTGCATTTCAGTAGAAAATTGATCCAGAGAAATAGTTCCCCATTATTTTGAACATTTGCGAAATCAAAACACAAAATCTTATTTCAAAATGTTTCAAAACATTAAGTCATAAAATTCTTTTAATTCATTCAATCAAGGTAATCTGCACCAGTGATCGGCAATGAATAGTTCTTTCGCTATACATACTGACTCAAACAAAAAAAAGCAACAGAGAAACACATAACCTCATAATGAGAACTTTAATGTTCGTATGCCAAGTTCGCATTGTGAATCATACTTATTTTGCATCGTCCCTATGCCTATGCATTGATTTAAGGAGAGTCAAAATCAACAACGTCATAAATGTAGCTAAGTATGAGTTCGACGCGCATTTCAAACTTTCGAGTGAATATGATTCATTGAAAACTTTGCAATAAGTATGAGTGCGCATAAGTACAAGAAATTATAAGTCATGATTCAACTCTACTCACTTTTTCACTACTCATCGCTGTTCTCTGATCTGCACCCAACGTTTCTTCTCACCGATGACTAACGTACTGTACAGCACCGCCATGGCGCGTCATAAGAAAATTAATATATATCGTATATGTAAACTGTTTTCTAACATTATTATTTTATTATTATTTTACACATATCGAGCCATAACCGCTAAAATAGCTTAAGCGGCAATTTTTAGGACTTCGTTATTTTCACGAAAATCGACTATTTACGATCGCAAATAATGGATTATGGTCAAAAAACTAAGTTCGAAAATTATGTCACTTAAGCTTTTTTGGCGGTTATGGCACGATATGTTGTACATACAAGTAAGAAGAACAAACAAACACTTCTTTCGAGAATATAAGCCACACTTTTGGGTGGGTGTGTTTGCTTTTCAAGAAGAACAAAAAAAAAAGAACAAAAAGAAAGAAAGAAAATCGTTAATTGTCTACTAATTTCAAATCAACATTTATGCTCCATTTATTAAAATAATTGCTAGTGATTTTTTTTTGCTTAAAGTAAAATAATATATTTTTTAAATTTTTTTTGGCTTGGCAAGTGAGATACTCATTTACTAGAAAAAAAAACAAAGGTTCAATAAACCAAAGAGGAAACACGCCCGTTTTTGGTTGCCTTATTATCGATACATGACCTGATTAGGAAGAATAGATAGAATAGGTAATAGAATAATAAAATATAAAAAATTTACTGCACAGTAAGTGATTTTAATGCTTTTTCTATATGTAGATATTTAAAAAAACTTTGACAATGAATAAATTTAAACATGATTTTTGTAATACAACTTTCGTTAACTTTTGAAAAGTACAGTTACAAAATTGATCGTATATTACATATTTTTGAGAAAAGGGAAAATTTTTACCTCTGTTTACACAACACGAACTTTCGACTTGGGTAGAAGCATTAATTTTTTCTAAGTGATTTTCATAAAAATTTTCCAGACGAGTTGCCTGTCTGACTTGTAGAATCAGGGTATTCCGAAAGTGTATTGTAAGTTAAGAAATGTATCTTTTCAAAAGGTACTTCTTTCAAATGAGAGGCATTTTTTAAAAAAATAATTTTCCAAAAAGATGTCTTTAAAAAAAATATTTTTTACAAAAAGGACTTTTACATAAATACTTCTTAAAAAGTACCTACATACATATGTATGTATGTATTAAGAACTACCTTTTTAAAAATTACACTTTGATAAAAGTACTACTAAAACCAGCTTCTCGAAAAAGTACCTTCTGAAAATAATATCTTGTAAAAAATTAAAAAAATATCTATAAAAAAGAATCTCTTCTTATTATTTTTTGCAAAAGTGCATTTAAAAAAAGGGCCTTTAAAAAAAGCGCCTTTTAAAAAATTATCTTTTACAAAAAGGAGCCTCGAAATTTTACCGTTTAAATAAATTACCGTTTAAAAAAAGTACCTTTTAAACAAATAACTGTTAAAAAGTATCTTTTAAAAAGACCCTTTTGAAAAATTATACTTAAAAAAAGTACTACTAAAAACCAGTTTTCCAAAAAAGCAATTTTTGAAAATAATATCTTAAAAAAAAAGAAAATTTTAAAAAACTCTATACAAAAGTATCTCTTCCCCTTATTCTTTTTTTGAAAAGTGCATTTTTAAAAAAGCGCCTTTAAAAAAATAGTTTTTAAACAAAAGTGTGTACCTTTATAAAAAAGTACCTTTTTAAAAAAAGTACCTTTTTAAAAAAGGACCTCTTTAAAAAAAGTACCTTTTTAAAAAAAGGACCTTTTTAAAAAAAGTACCTTTATAAAAAAGTACCTTTTTAAAAAAAGTACCTTTTTGAAAAAAGTACCTTTTTAAAAAAAGTACCTTTTTAAAAAAAGTACCTTTTTAAAAAAAGTACCTTTTCAAAAAAGTATTTTTTAAAAAAAAAAGTACTTTAAAAAAATAATTTATAAAAAAAGTATCTTTTAAAAAAAGTATAAAAAAGTATCTTTTAAAAAAAGTATCTACCTTTTAAAAAAAGTAGCCTTTAAAAAAGTACCCTTTAAAAAAAGTACCCTTTTAAAAAAGTATCTTTAAAAAAAAGTATTTTCTAAAAAAGTATCTTTTAAAAAAGTATACACATACATATCTACCTTTTAAAAAAAGTATCCTTTAAAAATGTCTCTTTAAAAAAAATAGCTTTAAAAAAAAATTCCCTTTTAAAAAAAGTACCTTTAAAAAAATAGCTTTAAGAAAGTAGCCTTTAGAAAAGTCCCTTTAAAAAAACAGAAAAATAAAAAAAAATACCATTTTAAAAAAGTACATACCTTAAAAAAATACCTTTTTAAAAAGTACCATTTTTAAAAAATATTTTTTTAAAAAATTACCTTTTTTAAAAAAAGTAAATTTTCAAAAAAGTATGTACTTAAAAAAAAAAATAATTAAAAAAAAGTCCTTCTAAAAGGGTACCTTTTAAAAATACCTTAAAAATAGTAACTTTTAAAAAAGGTACATTTCAAAAATTACCTTTTAAAAATTTACCTTTTAAAAAATACATTTTCAAAAAGTACTTATAAAAAAAGGAATAATATTTCTGTAATAAGAGGCTTATGAAACAAATTTTCTATAGAAATTTGACTAATAATCCTTTTATAAAATCAAAATATTTTTTATGGCTTAGGCCCTTAAAATGTATCTTTTATGAAAGTATTTTTTAAATAAATTATTTTTAAAGTCGTTCTTTAGGAACATTTTTAATTGCACCCCATGAATTAATTTTAAGTAACTATATTTTTTCTTTAATTACCTATAAGAGCTGAACTACTTGTGTTAACTGGGTTACTGATGAACAAATAAATCTTTCCGCTTAATTGCAGTAATATTTTAACCTTTTCCCATTGAAAAATTAAAAAGCCAAAATCCAGACACTTGAGGAAAAAAAAATTAACTAAAGCAAGAAAAACCCAAAAGTATATATTTAAAATGCAATTTTGCATAAATCAAACAGTCGGTTACTAAGGGCATGAAACGAGTTTTATATTTAACTTATTGCAAACAAAAATTCACATTATTAACATACTTCATCCGTACTTCGACTATTGTGTGCCATGCAGCAATGCATATTCTTACATTGTTGTGCTGCCACGAATAGTGTTTTAAGGTAAGAATATGAATATTGTACAAGTTTTGTACAAATTCATATTTTAAAAGTCATTGTAGGTTTGAACCAAAAAAGAAATCAAAGAATAAGACAAAACGGCGCTATACTCCAATAGTATGAACTGCTGAAGAGGAAGGGCGATGGAAAAGAGGTTTATTAAACTCACCAGGCAACTAATGTTGAACTAGAACATACATACAACAGGGCAAACAGGCTGCAATTACCCACTACGAAGATAAATTAAAATAAAGAAAATTAAATAATAATAAGATTAATTTTGAATTTTTAAGGTGATGGCAGAAATGTTGAATCCCCTATGAAAATATGAAAGTTGTGAAAAAGTTGTACTACTTGCCGGGAATATAAAGAGTTGTCGGAATAAGTATGAAAAATTTTTCATGTGAATAATATCGTATACATATGGGCATTTCTCCAAGAAATTCCACTTTTTTGTCGCGTGCGACAGCAAGCAATTATGCTTGTATTTCTGAACAACGTTACTCGATTTTTCTTAAAATTTTACCTAACGTAGAGCTGCTGATGGCCTACACAAATATATAAAGAAGTAAACAAAAAGTTTCGTTTTCTTTGAAAAAAAACAAGCATATTTGTTTGGTGTCGCACGCTACAAAAAGTTGAAATTTCTGTGGAAATGCCCATATGTATAATACTTTCGTGTGCGTGCCAACAGCATCTCCATGTTGTTGACTGTACTGTAGCGTGCTCAAGGAAAAATAAAATAAAATTGTGTTAGAGCGAAACATACTCCTATAAGTACATATTTGATATATTTGATGACTTCACCGTGGTGAAGGATAGTACTGGAGACAGAAGCTTAATACAGAATACATTGTACTCGTATTATTGTGATTTTCTCTCTCTTCATTTTTCTAAACTATAGCTAGCCTTAAGCTATTTTCAGTTAATTTCATTTCGCCTCAAAGAAATTCGAGAAAAAAATATTAAATTGCCACAAAAAGGTGGCAACAAGATAAATTAATAAAAGCATTGTGATGTTAAAAAAAAGAAATTATGCCCTAACAATGAATGACTTGGAGTTGATTTAAATTGTAAATTAATATGAGACAATCTCTTTTTACAAAATGAATCTGACCTATTTTTTTTTAATATACATATGCCTACAATATTATTTTTGTTTGAAATTTCAATTAAAATTTAACAGGAAATCCGTTTATGAACCGTTTGCACTGTCACGTTATAAAAGTAATAATTTTGTTTTAGCATTTAAACACTTGATTTTTTAATTAAAAAGTATTTTTTAGTTTCTTTTTAACTACTTCAACAAAAAAGGAGGAAGTTCGTCAATTCGTCTCGGTAATTTTAGACCGATTGTAAAAATTCTGTGCTCTGAAAAACACACAATCATGAATTAAAAAAATGGGCGGAGGCACGCCCATTAAAATTTAATTTTATATTTAACGTACTTCTTATCTTCTTCTATCAGATCTTTGCATTGAATTTTTTTATTGCATTTTATGATATTTTACTGATTTGATTGCTGCGAAACAAAGCAAACATCTTTGGTTCTTGTAATTACACAATTTTAAAGATTAAAAAAATGGGCGGAGCTACGCCCATTAAAATTTATTGTTATAATTCACGTGATTGTAGTCAACGGATTTTTACGAAACTGATCTCACACTTCGAGCTCTAAAATAGACACAATCTTCCATTTAGAAAAATGGGCGGAGTCACGCCCATTAAAATTTAGTATTTTATTTTAAATGGTACTACTTTACCGATTTTAACAAAACTTAACACACACCCTCAGATCTTAAAAAAAACACACACAATATTGCATTAAAAAAATTGGCGGAGGCATGCCCATTAAAATTACATTTTGTATTTCTTAACCATAAGATTTAAAAAAAAATTTTTTTGTTTGAAAGAACAAACAGGAAGGTTTGGTCTCATAAATTTTTTTTCGAAAATGTTCAATGATATCTTTGTATTGAAGTCGGTTTTTTTTTGGCGAAATTATTATTTCAAGTGTCACTAAATCTTTTATATTTTGAGCCTAAACTTTCAATAATAGTTGGAAAAAATTAATTAATTTTAATTCTTTTTATATATTTGTTGTAATGTCACAAATATGTACATTGAATGCCATTTTTGTGCAGTCAATCATTTATTTTTAATTTACAATAAGTCGCCATACAATAAACAACAATTACATAGTTATGTATCGTCTAATATGGTGTATTTTGTATTGTAGTTTTGTATGCTCAACGACCTTCATTATTGATTAAATTATATAATTGTTTTCAACAAATACTATTAATGATACCAAAGCTGGCGAAACTTTGAAATAGTGGAGGGCCAAACAATTACAGCCTTGAGTATAACGAAGTAGGATACAGTTTCACGAAGTAGTAGTAGTATGTTCGTATTATATAAAATGTTGCTAACTTTCTTTTCTTAAACATAAGATTGTTAGTTTATTAAAGTGTTATTTTTTATATAAGCTAAATCCTGTTAGGATGTTTTTGCCCATTTTAAAGTCAATTTAAAGCTCTCAGTCTGTGATCACTTTAGCAAAAGTTCACTAATAGCTAATAAATCAGTGAATGTTTAAATATAGTTTGAGTTAATTTTCATTAAAAATTAAAATGTGTTTAAATACACTTTCATTTTTTCAGTGGTTAATTAAAGTTATTATCAAATTAAGTTGAAAGTACGGTAGCACTACAATATTATGGAAAGCTTTCCAAAAAACAGCTGTCCAATATAAACAAGAAAGTTGATTTATCAATTTGCAGAAAAGTGAAATAGCAAAAAACACATTTTATGATACAAAAAGAGCATCAGAATGCATTTTTCTATTTATATATTTCATGATATGAAAATATGTGTTACATTTGTTGTAAATACATTTGCGAAAATTAAACAAAATTCATTTTAATACGACCACATGATGTTCATGTACAACACTTAAATCTACAGTGTTGGCTGTTTAAGTTTGATTTAATTGTGCAGTGAGAAATAAATTTTTGTGTTTAAATAAGATTTAAAAATAAAATACAAATAATCATTGACTGATTTATTAGCCCTAAGTTCACCAACTTATTTAAATATCAATTCATATTTAAAAGTAATTTTTCCATAAAAAAATTCATGAAAATCGACATTTAAATATGAATTGATATTTAAATAGAGTTGGTGAAATTGGCCCTGTTATATTTATTGTTCATATACAATATTAGTCAATCACCCGTATTGCGTATGTCGAGTCGAATATTCGTCTACGAGAATTTTGTCATAGAATAAAGAAAATTTGTAAAAGGTTTATTTAATCAAATACAAAATTGTCGTAGTCGAATATTCGACTCGACATACCCAATACGGGTGATTATTTTTATATGTGTGAATATAAATTTAATTTTAACTAGCAGAGACAAAAACCCTAAATCACTTAGAGCCTATTTCACCAACCCTATTTAAATATCAATTAATCAATTATAAAATTTTTTTTTTTCAATGGGAAACAACTTTAAAATATGAATTGATATTTAAATAGAATTGGTAAAATAGGATCTTAGCAGTCAAAGTAAAATTGATACTATTTCGGAGGTGAAATATAAGAATGCGGATTAGGTCCATACTAAGTACTTAACGGGAAATATGTCCCAAAATACAATTAATGTAATAATACAAATTGGATATACGAACAATGTGGAAATTATAAAGGGTGTTTTTTATTGAGATATAGAACTTTAAGTTGGCATCACTTTTTTAACTGGCGGCCATTTTGTCAGCTGTCAAGTGATTAATATTTAGTTTGGTTTGCCATTTCATCATGAACAGGTTGACAAAAGAACAACGCTTGCAAATCGTGCAAATTTATTTCGAAAATAATGGTTCAGTTCGCGAAGTTTACCGCAAGCTCCGTCCATTTTATGGTCGACATAATCGTCCATCAGAGCAATTAATTCGGTTAACCATGGATCGTTTTCGCACTACGTTTACTCTATGTGATAATACGCATCCGCAGAGACGTCGAACAGTGCGCACCGAAGAAACAATTGCCGCTGTAGAGCAAAGTGTTGAAGAGGACCCGAATGAATCGATTCGCCACCGTGCACAGCAATTGGAGCTTTGTCCATCAACTTTATGGAAGATTTTGAAGATTTTGAATGTGGATGAGTTGTGTTTCCAACAAGACGGCGCTACATGCCACACAGCGCACGTCACAATCGATTTATTGAAGGAAACATTCGATGAGCGCATAATTTCGCGGAATGGACCTGTCAATTGGCCACCAAGATCGTGTGATTTGACACCATTGGATTATTTTCTTTGGGGATATGTGAAGTCGCTCGTCTACGCCAACAAACCAGAAACGTTAGGGGACTTGGAAGCCAACATTCGTGGCGTTATTGCCAACATACGGCCCCATATGCTCGAAAAAGTGGTTGAAAATTGGACCTGTAGAATTGGCTTTATTCGAGCCAGCCGCGGCGGCCACATGCCCGAAATCATATTTAAACATTAATGGCATAAAATTATCCTTCCAATAAAGCCAAATTGATGGACATTAAAACGATTTTCTTGTGTTTTATTTCAATTCGAAGTTCTATACCTCTAAAAAAACACCCTTTACAAGAAATTAATTTAAAAAGATATATTCTGGTTATGTGCTACAGTTATCCCACTGTTAGCAGTGTGCTGTTAACAGTTAAAAAATTTGGTTCTTGTCTCTGCTAGTTAAATACAATTTTAGCTTCAATAGCAGGAATAGGAATAAACTGTCAATATCAAAAAAACTTCGTTTTCGAAAGCAACTAGACAAGCGTCAACTTTTTGATATTTTATTGACGTGACGTCGATAATTTTTTATTAACTATTTAAATAAGAAATTTTCATATTCTATAAAATATAAAATTTTGTCAAAATTATTAATTTGTAATTTCTACTTTCTTTGCAGGTATGTATTATGTTAAAGACTAGAATTAGAAAGTCTCTTATACAAGCAAAAGGTATGTGTTAAATTTTAAACTGTGTATGAACAAATTGTTACAATTAAATCTTTCAAATACATAGTACTTTGTGTATAAGGTACTTTTTAAAAAAGGTAATTTTTATAAAGGGTACTTTTTATAACAGATACTTTTTGCAATAGATTTTTTGTTTTAAAAAATATGTAATAAAAATTACTTTTTACAAAAAAAAATTCAGGGGTACATTTTATAAAAAGTACGTTTTATAAAAGGTATTTTCTATAAAAGACACTTTCTATAAAAGTACTTTTATAGCAGATACTTTTTATAAAAGAAACTTTCTATAAAAGGTAGTTATTATAAAAGTAAAATTTTATGAAATGTACGTTTTATAAAAGGTACTTCTTACTAAAGGTACTATTTATGAAAGATACTTTTTATGAAAAATACTTTTCAAAAAGGCGTTTTTTATAAAAGGTACTTTTTATAAAATGTAAGTTTTGTAAAAGTTACATTTTATAAAAGGTACTATTTTTAAAAAGTACTTTTTACTAAAGCTACTATTCATAAAAGGTACTATACATATCGTCGCTGTTTTAACTAACTGACCTAACTGACATCATTTTGAAAAATGAATTAAGTGCACTATTAGACTTTATGAGTCATAATAGACCTTGTCCACAATTTTTATGACTGTAAACATTACTGTCGAGCCTATAACAGTAAAAATATTTCAGTCGTTTCCATAAGAATACATGTAGAAAACAATCATAAAAACTCCTCTCCTGCAAAATTTACAAAATGTTAGTTAGGTCAGTTAGTTAAAACAGCGACGATATATTGTATATGAAAGGTACTATTCATAAAAGGTACTATACATATATGAAAGGTACATTTTATGAAAGATACTTGTAAAAAGGCACTTTTTATGAAATACACTTTTCATAATAGATGTTTTTTTTTATAATAGATGTTCTTTTACAAAAGGTACTTTTTTTTATAAAAAAAGGTATATGTATATATTTTTTTAAAGTATATTTTATAAAAATTACTTTTTATAACTGATGTTTTTCTACAAAAAAGGTACTTTGCATTAAAGGAATTTTCAAAGCCTAATTTTTATTAAAGGTAATTTTAATGAAAGTACTTTTATAAAACGATTTTTTGTGAAAGGTACGTTCCAAAACATGTACTTGTTGCACAGGTACTTTTTATAAAATATACTTTTTATAAAAGGTACTTTTTATAAAAGCTACTTTGTATAGAAGGTGCTTTTCATAAAAGGTTCTTTTTATAAAAGGTACTTTTTATAAAATGTACTTCTTATAAAAGGTACTTTTTATAAAATGTTCTTTTTATAAAAGGTACTTTTTATAAAATGTACTTTTTATAAAAGGTACTTTTTATAAAATGTACTTTTTATAAAATGTACTTTTTATAAAAGGTACTTTTTATAAAATATACTTTTTATAAAAGGTACTTTATTATTTTTATTAACTGTACTTTTTATAAAACGATTTTTTATAAGAGCACCTTTTAAAAAAGCTAACTTTTGTAAAAGGTATTTTTATAAAGCGTCCTTTTTATAACACGAATTACATATCGCTCATTTACTTCAATAGTGCCACAACTCAAAAAACCAGTTTTGCAGAAAACGCATTTTTCAGTTTTCAATTTGAATACTAGTCAATGAAGACATGAACACCTTCTCTCAGGAGGTGATGGTACAAGCTATTTATATGAAATTTTTACACAATATAAAATACGAAAGGCAGCATTATTCTGCATTATTAACTCAGAAAACTAATTTTTTTAAGAAACATTACTGTTTGTAAAAGTAGATTTTTTTTAACAATCTATAATAAAATGTTGTCCGTTTTTATACTGTCACAATTGCACATATTGCTGTCAAAATCTTAAAAAAGTGTTACACAACTTTGAAATAAGCACTTAATTCATTCATTCAATCATTGCATGAATGTTTTGACAAACAGCTGTCAAATTATCAGTTGATTGTTTTGTTAATTATGGGGCATCTGTTTATTATTTTTCTGTTATGCCTTTTTCAATTATTTATTATTTTGTTCTAAATAAACTTATTAAATATACTTATTGCATTTTAAATATTTTAAATTTGATAAAAATTATAAATGATAAAAAAAATAAATGAGAAGTTTTTCTTTATTACGGTTAAGAACGTAAACGTTCAAAATAATTCCATTGACCTTTATTGTGATTGTTTGTGCTTTTCTTAAAGTGGGTTGGTATGTCTTCCATGCCTCCTCAACACAAGATGATGCAAATGACAAAGATTATAATACTAAAGTAATATATAGAGATATGAGAAAATTAATAAAGCAATACTCGTCGTACTTATAAATACTTGGAATGCACAAGTAATAACAGGCATCGTCGTTGGTTGACTGACGTTTCACTGACAATGATGATGCCAGTAATAATGATGTGTGTCTCAATTGGCTGAATAAATTGAATTGAATTTGATTTGTTTATTACGTTTTGTTTTCATTTGACTAGTAGTCAACGACTACTACTAGTTTTTTCTTAATTCACATAAATTTTAAATGAACTTTGACTTTTGAGTAGCTGCATGTCTGTCTGTGTGGCTTTTGTTGTTGTTGTTTATTATGTTTGTTTGTTTTAGTTATGTGTGATTGTTGTTCAGACATTTTTCGGTTTTATATCATCAGAGATTTTTACAAATTAAATAATGTTTTGTATGTAAGTTGGATTATTCAATGGTTTAGGGCCTATTTTAACCAACCTTCTTTAAATATCAATCCGTATTTAAGTTGCGATTTTCATTAATTTTTGTATGGAAAAATGACATTTAAATATGAATTGATATTTAAATAAGTTGGTGAAATTGGCCCTTAGTTTAGTTGAAGAATTGTCTGAAAAACTTGGTGTCAAATAGAGATCGACCGAAGGCGTTTTTTTTTTGGCCGAAGCCGAAGCCGAACTTCGGCTAAAATTCTAAACTTCGGCCAAAACCGAAGCCGAAGCCGAATGTTTTAAATTTTAAAAATGATACTTGTTTTATATGAATTAAGAAAAAAGTTTCCTTTTTTGAGATCACTGAAATAGCTGTAATATCTATTGGATACATAACAAGAAAAATAAAACTATTTTGCAATTTCTAGATTGCTTTTTCAAAGCAACCCTTTCAAAACGTTAAACACAATAGAAACTGTCGGCGAGCAACGACCAAAGTTAATGTTATTTTTCAAGCTTGGAATGAAAAATATTCGGCTTCGGCTAATCGGTCGATTTTTGCCATAGGCCGAATGTTGGCCGATTACCAGTTTTTGGCCGAAGGCCGAAGCCGAAGCCGATTAATCGGTCGAACTCTACTGTCAAATAACTGGGTTTTAACGACAGATTCTAGATAATTTTGATTATTATTGTTCGAATTTCATTTGTTTCTATATTTATGATTTGAACAGTCTAAGGTTCGTATCGCTTTGCAAGCCAAATTACATGTGATAATTTTTAAGGAACAAATAACACCAAAGTTAGTTGTAAATATTCTGACTAACAACACATAGTTGAACGGAACAACTAGCTGTTTTCGAAGGCCACTAAACCTTCATCATCAGCCTTCCTTTGTGTTTGATCCACTGTGTGTGGTGTCAGTTGATGTAGATTTCTACTTTATATACTCAGCCATAATTGTAAATGGAATATGTGAATTGTTTTGATTCATCTTATTTCAATTTTACTGAAAGCTTTTTTGTAATGAAAGCTCAATTTTACCATATTTTTGGTCTTTTTCAAAATGACCAAATGCGCAGATTTAGTTTTGTTATCTATCCTCTGCCAAAATAAGCCATTATTTTTTATTTTAGAAAAATTTTAATTTTCTTTTATCGTGTATATTGCGACTTCCCTTATGAAAACTGCCCTCTAAGCTTATCTCCTTTATCTGACATGTTAATTTATTTTCTTAATTTAATTTTTTTCTAGAAAAACTAAATATTTTCATGGTTTCTCATTTTTAACATTTTAGCAAATTACTTCCAATTTGTTTAAAAAATATTTTTTAAATAGTTCTTTTTTGTTAAAGTTTTTTTTTTAATTGCAACTAAAGCTAAAAGAATTTATACATATTTGTAAAAATTAAGTGTGCTTTCTGTCAGGTTTTATGAAGCGTGTTAAGCATTGGAAAATGTCTGCAGCACGCAAAATAACCATTAACCAACCAGTGGCAGAAATATTTATTTTTTTTACTAAATAGTAAAGTATTAAGGCTACTAGAATTAGTTAAGATGACCTTATCCTTAACAGAACTCCATTCACGAATGAAAGAGTTAATATAGTGTGTATGTTTTAAGTCCGTCACATACAACAGACCTTTAGGAAAAATCCTTGTGCTTGCTGTCATTAGAAGATGGCGATTAAAAGAAAACTCCCCTTTTGTTTGTTGTGGCTGTTATATTTTATTTAGTATACATATTACGTGTCGTAACAAAAGAGAATTGAACAAAAAAATTAAAAAAAAAAATTAAAGAATTTGCAGAAAAATAATAATGACAAATACGTGTTTAGTAAATATATTATGACGACAAGTTGGTGTTGAAAAGATTTCAAGGATGAACAAATAATGGTAGTAGGATGTAAAGCTTTGTTTTTTTTCATGTTACTCGTATTATTTTGACAGTAGATTGATTGTTATCGGAGTTTACAATATGCAATTTCGCTTAGTGACCTTAACATTTAGCTGAAATAAATATGTAAATAAATCGAAACCAGCCCACTGTGTCTGGTATTGAAACATGTTTTTTTTTATAACTTGAAGAATTTTTTAATGAGTAGTAACTTTTTACTGGATTGCAGTGAGAGCCGACTAAGAGCAGCCACTGAAATCTTTTTTGTCTTCAAACCTCAGCCGATCGGGGGGCAAATCACGCCATTCGATACGACTCTTAATTTAAAAATATTTCAATAGAGTTTAAATGGAAATATTTTTAAATTACGAGGCTTGTTAGATATGGCGACTTCTCCCCAAACGTGGCGAGTTTTCAACTTGTTTGGCAGCGAACTTTTTGATTTGGCGGCATGGCGATTTTTCTGGCGATAAATAAATTTTGTTGCCGAGTTTTATGGCTATTTTTTTTTTTTTTTTTTTTTAATTTAACTTGAAAGTTTTTGTAATTCAGGAAAATTTGTTTGTTGAAGGAGTATTTTCAAGAATAGTATCAGTCAATTAACCGGTAATTTGATCGGTAATCATGCAGGATATATGCATCACTGCGTAAACAAAGTTTTTTATCACATTATTAAGGGCAACATGAAAAATGTGGTGGAAAGTTTTGTGTACGTTTGATGTTGCACCTCTCTCTCTCTAACTAATGAATTTCGTCGACTATATAACATGTATTCGAACTGCTCACTCTACTGCTTTTTACTAATCAATGTTAGCACAAATATTAGTCAAGTTTAACTAATCATTATTGACTAATATATCCTCCATAATTGAGCAATCATACATGCTTGGTATATTGACAATAAAAATACTTTTTGTATTATTTTAATAGTTCTTTTTATTATAAAAAGTAACTTAAAAATACACAAGCAAATAAAATATTTAAAACAAAAAATATAAATAAGCAAAAACACAAAATAACATAAGCCCTCTTCACAACTTTTCTCCACCAACGCAGCACCTTCCTTTTTACAAATATCTAAAATTTTATATATACATTATATTAAATTAAATTTTGTAAATTTCTTTTATTCACTATTTTACTTATCTTTTTTAACACTTTTATACATTTTAAATTTCACAGACCAAATTAATTGTATTTTTTAAAAATAATGCTCGATGATTTAAAAGTTTTAGCATATGTACATTAGATATTCCAATCAAATATATATGCTATATCCATCATCACTACCGATAAAATGTCTAGTCCATTGAATGCCAATGTAAAATTGTTGCAAAAGTGTTATTATTTTATAAAATCTTATATTAAAAAACTTTTTGCATAAAAACAAATTTATTATCAAATATATGTTAAGAAAAACTATTTATTTTGGCGGTTTTTAAAACCAATTTGGCGAAATAGGTTGGAAAAAAGCAGACAACCCTGCCGTCGATTTGAACGGCTCGCTTCGGCTAATCTGCGTCAGCGGAGTTATTCAACTGCACCGATATATTTTATATTTCTAACCGACTTCAAAAAGGAGGGGGCGGGGACACGCCCAACCTTTTTTAAATTTTATTTTAAGATTTTCTACTTACTTGGTTGCTGCAAAACCTAGGAAACGCGTTTGGTTCTTCCAATTACACAATTTTAAAGATGGAAAATAGGTGGGGCTACGCCAATTAAAATTATTATATGTATTTCATGTGGTTCTACTTATCCGATTTTTACGAAATTTACCATGTACCTTACCACAAATCTAGAATAGACACAATCTTTCATTTAAAAAAATTGATGAAGGTCACTCCTAAGCTCTAAAAAACACACAATCTTCTTGCATTTGAAAAAAAATGGACTGAGGCTCGTCCATTAAAACTTAATTTTTTTAAAACTTAATACTTCACTACTTCTACTTAACCAACAGATTTTAAAAAACAAATTTTTTTAAAGTTTAACATTTGTTAACGCACTAATAATCCCAAATTATTATTTTACTTATGCAGTAAAATATTTTTTATTAAAAATACATTGAATTGATTATTGATTTTTTTTTTAATTTTTCATTATTTATTATTTTTATTGTTTTTGTTTTTGTTTGAAAGAGTTAAATTTCAATTTGGTCGCATACATTTTTTTCGAAAATCATTATTTCCGATCTTTGCATTGAAGTGTGTGTGGCAACACCGTCAGCATTCATTTTGAGTTTGATTTTGTGCTGGCAACATCATGTGAATGTCAATAGCGCAGAATGCATTTCGAGTTAAAATTTGTGATTTTTAATTTGATGTCGAAAAAATTTCAATATCCAAAGAAAATTAAAGAGTGGCTTAAAAAAAGAAAGAATCTAGCATTTATTTTTCTTCATCCGCCATTTTACACAAGCTCACTTCTTGAAATCTCTTAAAATGTGTTCATGCTTGATGAACAAATACAAGAAACACATCAAAATGTCGCATCAAGCATGATAAAAATCTAAATTTCTAGATTTTTCAACATTCATCTTTGGTGTAACACATACAAACTAATTTTCATACATACTACCAATATGATTGATGAGTATTTTGATAGTGTCTAGACCGCTTTAAGCGTAGAGTTGTAGATTAAATTTTGGCTTCTAAGACAATTCGTATAAAAAGTGAAAAATGGCAAGGAGCAAAATGTAAAATTTATTTTATAAGCAACAATGGCCAGGGGTCTAATCGTCACTTTCGATAATGAGTTGATTCGATCACGTATTTCCAGTTTGATATTATGACATTCGATATCGAACCATATTATTACATTCTGCGATAGCAAATGGTATAATTTCGAACTGAAAAATGTGGTCGAATCAGGTCGTTAGCGAAAGCGACGATTAGACTCCTGCCTTCTGATTCTGGTGACGAATAATTTTTAACTCATTGTGAAATCAATTTGGGTTGGATTTATTTTGGTGACCCACATACATAGATATATAAAATAAAACTTAAAAACTTTTATATATGTTACCTACAGTGCCGTTTGAAGTTGGTGCCAGCAACATTGGTAACTAAGCAGATACATATGTACACAAAAATTACTTGCAGTTTTTTTACCGGGCATGTTCCTATGTGCTTAGTATTACTGGCACCAACTTCAAACGGCACTGTAGGTAACATATATAAAAATCTTTTATTTAACTAGATCTATATTATTTGTTGCTTTTTAGTGCTTATTTTTGAAGTCGGTTTAATTTTTTTTTTTAAGTTTTATTTTTACCTTTTTAGTGCAAACTTTTGAGCTCTGGTCAATTAAAAAAAATTTATTTGTAAGTATCTTTCTTTATTTAGAAATATGGTCCAGTTTCGTAAAAATCGATGAAGTAAAAGCACGTGAAATTAAGTGTTAAATTTTATGGGGCGTGGCTATGCCCCTTTTTTTAAAACAAGATTGTGTATTTTTAAGAGTTCAAGGTGTGTGCTAAGTTTCGTAAAACTCGGTTAAGTAGAACCACGTGTAATGTTATAATACATTTTAATGGGCGTAGCCCCACCCATTTTTTCAAATTAAAAATTTTGTAATTACAAAAACCAAAGATGTTTGCTAGGTTTCGCAGCAATCAAATGAGTAGAAGATTACAAAATCAAATTTAAAAAATTGTAGGCGTGACCCCGCCCACTTTTTTAACGCAGTTTTGTGGCTTTATTAAAGCTTAGGGTGTGTGCCAAGTTTCGTAAAAAGCGGTGAAATAGAACCCTGTGAAATATAATATAAAATTTTAATGGGCGTGACCCCGCCCATTTTTTTAAAACACGATTGTGTATTTTTAAAAGTTCAAGGTGTGTGCTAAGTTTTGTAAAAATCGGTTAAGTAGAACCAAGTGTATTGCTATAATACATTTTAATGGGCGTAGCCCCGCCCATTTTTTCAACTTAAAAATTTTGTAATTACAAGAACCAAAGATGTTTGCCAGGTTTCGCAGCAATCAAATGAGTAGAAGATCACAAAATCAAATTTAAAAAATTGTGGGCGTGACCCCGCCCACTTTTTTCAAATGGGACCAATGGGAAGCCATACCCTCTCAGACAAGAAAAAAATTTTTACAATCGGTCTAAAATGCACCGAGTTATGAACCTACACACCTAAAAAAAAAAAAAATAGAGACGTATTGTTAACCTCCTTCTTTTTTTTGAAGTCGGTTAAAAATACAGATGAATTGAAGTAGGTCTATAATAAAAAAATTTGGGGTACATTTTCCTTTTGAAAATTCTTAAATCGTAAAGGACTTATTCAGGAAAAAAAATAATTTTGGCTTACAAAACATTTAACAAACAAATTTCCATACAAAACTTGTTTTGTAAACTTCTTGTAAATCAAAATTATTTTTTCTGAATACGGCAGTAATAATATATATAATATGATATAAAAAATTTAAGCATACGTTATGTTGAAATGAACTTTTTCACTTCCCAGGAAAATGGGAAGGAATAAATCGTATTCGCACACATTCCCGGGAAAAAGTGTCTTATTTTTTCTGAAAAGTATGTAAAACTAAAAAAATAAAAATCCTAGCAACACGGCAATACTGCTATCATACCAGTTCCCTGTTCACATAAATTGCCAGTGTTGCTGTGTTTTTCATTTTATTTTATATTTACATACTTTTCAGAAAAAGGCCTATAACTCGGCAACCAATGGACCGTTTGGTATGAGGGTGACATTTAGACTAGAAACTAAAACAACAACATGAGATTTTTCATATTTCAATGAACATCTTCACCCATCTTGAGCAACAAAAATTCGTATGGCCATTAAATTATGAATGCAGCCAATTTGACAAAACGAATGATGCAGAAGTTCTTATTTTTGGGGTTACTTTCACGTGCAGTTCTCATAATTGAGTCCCTGCCAGAGAACAGTGCTCCAACTACCATCCAACAAACAACTTTTGACACGTATTTCCCTTCCTGCAATTTGAGTTCATTTAGAAACGATGTGACAGTCAGTTTCACTTATAATATTTCTTGTTTTAAAAATTTAACCTTGAGGCTAAACCGAAAAATTAAACTTTACAAATTCAACACACACATTTCAACTAAAAATTTATAAAAATGAAAACAAAACAAAATCTATATTTTAGGGAAACCTTATTTAAACACAAACTCCCCCATACAACTTTCAAATGAAGTATACACATGCGAAGTAAGAAAAAGTAATCGTATACTGCAGTGTTTACCCCTACTACTAGTGAAAAACATTGAAGGCATATTATGTTGTCACATAATCCTTCTATTAACCTTATTGGAATTATACCTTCCCTTGTTTCTTTTTTTTTTTTTTTTTTTTTTGATTAGTTAAGGGATGTTTCATTTTGTGTGCGCCCAGCTCTAATCCAATAATTGTAAACATAAACACTTCGGCAGGCGCAATAATATTGAAATGTTTATTTATTTTTTCTTAGGGAAAATCCCTAAATGAGATTTATTTATTTTTATTACTGGCTTTTCGTCACGAAAGTACAATATAATTTAAACAATAGAAATAACCAAATGATACATAGTACGTACGTTACGTTATCTCTTTGGCAACATATGCTGTTAATGTATCTGTTCTCTTCATAATTTATTTCAAATGGTTTTTTTTTTGTTGTTGTTCAATATTATCATGTTAGTCAATTAAATCAATTAACACTTTTTCATTGAAAACTTTGGGTTCAATAAATAATGGATGAATTTTTTGTTATTGCGCATTGATATTAGACGCCATTGTACGAGGGTGGAATCGGAAATATGGATAGAAATACAGTTATCACTGAGAAAACAGCCATACAAAATTTTACAAAATATTTCGTTATTTCTCACTACGAAACTCTTTTGTGAAATGTACGAAATAAATGAAACTTTTTAACAAAAATAAAATAAAATAAATGAAATATTTTTATTAATTAATGTGATTTTCTAAAGAAAACAAGAAAGGGGGGAAATACCGGCATTTTTCTGTGCCGCCACGTATGTGCATGGCCTTTTGTTAAAATTTTTATATATTACTTCCTGAAGAATAAAAATCATTTAGAGACATATTGGAAGTAATGAATATGTCATTACCTAGGAACAACTTCCACCCCTTTCTGGTGGGTTAGTTTTATCTTTATGGCTTTTCTTAGGGAGCCATGCTAATAGCAAGAGTGAAATTTCAAAAAAAAATTCTTAAATAATGATCTCTAGTCCTCGTCCATACAGTGAAACATTTGCTGCAAAACATTTGAGTTTGTCGACGAGAGGGGAAAGAGGAATAGCAAAGGGTACTTTGTTTCATGTACACGAAGTTCTTGTTGAGTACATCATTCTCGCCTCATTCTCATGAAAAATATATGAGAAAATGTATTAAGCTGCAAAACAAAAACTTCACAGTGTTGACACGAATGCAGTTTCAAAAGAGAAAACAAAAATGTTTTCCAGCAAATGTTTTACTATATGGACGAGGACCTACTTTCTATAAGAAATTCTTTTTGTGTCTCTTGATAAAACTGCAATATGTGACGCGCAAAATAGAAAGGGACCTAAGGGTAAAAACCGGCTTTGTTCACAAGAGCCATTTTAAAGATTTAAATACGTGTATCTTTGGTGTACCATCACTGAGCGTGTTGGTATTGGTCTCATTTGAAAGCGACACATCTCATGACGTCAGGAACGTGTTGGTCAACCTTAAAAACGCGCGTAGGTCGTCCCTACCTCTTGTTTTGTGTAGTTGGTTTTTACTGTTTTCTACCTAGCGCGCTGTTTCCATGAGTTTGATATCAATTTTGCTCGCGTTTTTTCGAATCCAGGTTTATTTTCTGAAATTATTAATTGTGAATTATAATAAATACTCATTTATAATTCTTTTAAATCGTGAATATCACTTAGTACGAAAATTTTTTCACATAACCTTAGAATCGTCGACTTCAATTTCATAAAACGCGCATATCTCTGGGAAGGAACACTTTTGGGGCATGGTATCGGTCTCATTCAATGCTCAGATGTTGTCCACATCAAAAAATAAGTGAAAATTGATTTTTTTTACCCTTAGGTCCCTTTCTCTAAGCGCTGTCACATATATTTATTTCTATACATATCGTCGTCCCAGAATAGTTTTGCTCTACAGACCATTCTCAAAAAAAAAAAAAAGAGTTAGGTATGGAATATATAAATTTTGAATACCCTCTTTCTGAGTCGAAAACGCATTTCACGAAATTTATTATGATTTCTGAGATATTAAGCATTCATTTTGCTACATATCCAATATTTTTAGGTTCAATAAGTATTGTTTGGCTGTACATGCCATTTTTTCAATAAAAGTTTGAGTGATTTTCAGGACTTAGGGTGTGTGTTAAGTTTTGTAAAAATCGGTAAAGTAGAACCACGTAATAAAATATTAAATTTTAATGGGCCCATTTTTAAATAAAAGATTTTGTCTATTTTAGAGCTCAATTTGTGTGGTAAGTTTCGTAAAAATCGGTTAAGTTAAATTTTAATGGGCGTAACTCCGCCCATTTTTTAAACTTTCAAATTGTGTAGTTACAAGAACCAACGGTGTGTTATAGGTTTTGCAGCAATCAAATAAGTAGAACATCGTAAAATTATATTAAAAAATTGTGGGCGTTTCCCCTCCCACTTTTTAACAATGGGACCAATGGGAAGTCGTACCATCTCAGACAACAAAAAATTTTTTACAATCGGTCTAAAATGTACCGAGTTATGAAGTTACACACCTAAAAAAAAAAATAGAGACGAATTGTTAACTTCCTCCTTTTTTTGAAGTCGGTTAAAAAAAGGTGCCGCCAATTACATGTTTTAAACTTATTAAACACTAAAATAAAATAAAAGAAACCTTAATTATGCATGTTTAAGTTTAAGATTAATTTAATTCATTTCATTCTTTATATTAAATACACTTTAATTACTTGTTTTTCTTGACTAAGTGTGTTAGCGACGGCCCCATTCTTGGCCGGCGTTAAACGATCGACTTATTTCTCTGGACAGCAAGAAAAATAGACAAAACATCAAAATTCTCAATTCACAGCAGTAAAGTATACGTATGGAGCACAAAAAGCTAATTATTGAAATTAAATTAAGAAAAGTGGTATATGCGGCACAAAACGTATTTTTACTTTTACCAATAAAGTAATATTATCTTCTAACTTCATTCGAGGAAGTTCACAAAAATTTACATTTTTCTTCGAAACCAGAGCTGTTAAATTTCGATTACGATTAGTAATCAATTAGATTATATTTTAAAAAGAATCGTAATGATTATATAATTGCCTTTAAAAGAATTGCTGATAAATAATTGATTACGATTACTGGTAATCGAAAAGTAATCTGAATTACTTAAAATTACTAAAAATAATCAAAAAGAATCAAAAGTAGTCAAAAAATAATCCGATTACTTCTAAGGATTACTTTTGATTCTTTTTGATTATTTATTAAGGATAAAAAGTAATCTTTGAAAGTAGTCGGATTACTTTTTGATTACTTTTGATTCTTTTTGATTATTTTTAGTAATTTTAAGGAATTCAGATTACTTTTCCATTATTAGTAATCGTAATCACGAATACTAAGTACTAAGTCGTAATTTAATCATTACTTCACCTTTAAAAAAAAAAGTAATCAAATTAGTAATCATTACGATTAGTAATCATTACTTAACAGGTATGTTCGAAAAATGTATCGGAAGCACAGTGGTGCAAATACAAAAGAAATCCATCGGGGTATATTTTGAGAGAACTTCATGTAAACCTTCTTTGTCGTTTTTCTCCACTGCTACTTTGTGGCGTGTGGGCTAAAACAATTCTGAGGCGACGATATGTTTATGCGATTAGTCATAATAACCGCTGAATAATCGCTGTCAGTGTGAATTGTGCTAGTAGCTGCCATTAAAGCTTTCTCATATTTAAATAAAACACATTTCCTCAAACGGAAATTTTTAATTTAAAATTTCACTTTCATGTAACTAACTATGTATTGTACTTATACATATATTGTGTCACATTTTTCCTCCCTTTCGCTATTAAACTACACATAGTAAATATGATTGTTTTGCAAAGTGTTAAGGTACGGTCACACTTGACAAACATTTGCCCAAAAAAGCGTAACCAGCAAATACTAATGAGAAATATTTTGCTTCAAACACGTGTTTATAAAGTTAATTAGTTTCGTATTTAACAAATAGGCAAAGTTAAAGAATAAAATATTATTGGAAACTATTGAACTTAATAAACACGCGTCTGAATCAAAAGATTTCTCATTAGTATTTGCTGGTTACGCTTTTTTGGGCAAATGTTTGTCAAGTGTGACCGTACCTTTACACGTGTCTAGAAAACACACATTACTGCTAGTGTGTAAATGTCCAGAAAACAGAACAGAAACAGAAACAGAACTGTCAGTCCATTATGCCACCACCTTTATTTATCGTAACAACGAGTGTGTGTGCATGTGTCATTGTGAATGCAATAGTTTTCTCATCCGTCCGTCCGTCTATTCGTATCTCTAGCACTATTATTTAAAATTTTATTTTTAAAGAAAATCAATAATTTTTTTTTACTTACAAAGGAAACATGTTTTGACGTTCATAAAATCCTGTTGGTAATATTCCCATTACTTTTCAGTTTCTCTTGTACATTTTGGTTTTTTTTGTTTTATTTGTCGAGTATTATTTTGTATTACAAGAGTAGATTCTGTTGCCTGTAGTTAAATTAGTTGTCAATGATTTCCAATTCAATAGGGGAAGTACGAGTATCTTGGCTTTTGTTTTATTATATTTACATTTTATGTTCTTTTTTTTCAAGGTTACTTTTAACTAGAAGTAGTCATTAAAATATGTATATTTTCCGAGGGATAAAGGAAATGCATACATATTTATATACATACGTAATTATGCATGTGTGTATGTACATGAAAAATATGTATGTATTTATTTCATATATTTTGAATAATTCTTTGAACCTTTTCTTTATTGGCTCGAAATAATTAAAAATTTTATTGCTTTTAATTTCAAGAAAACTAAATTTATTAATTTAATTGTACTCGTATAGGGTAGCATTTAAAATATTTGGTTTTTAATTCGAAAAGTAGATAACGTGTTGAAAATTTATGTTTGGTTTTTAATTATAAAAGTAGTTAAGGTTCTATAATGATAAAGTCAACAAAATGTTTTTATCACTCTGATAATAATAATAATATAAAGAAGTATTCGAATATGTTGGAAAAACTTGTGTTTAAATAAACATAAGTTAAGGCCACAGTAAATTTTTGTGAACACCAGGGGTGATTACTCCATTGCAATGCAAAGGAAAAATAGTATAAAATCGAACGATTGCATTTGCCTTTCCCAATCTCATGTTTTCCTTTTCGCAAGTCTGGCAGCACCGCACTCTGTAATGCGAAAGCATCACGCAGTGGGGGATTTTGGCAAAAAATGGAAATAATTTCGCTGTTTCTAAATGGGTCGTCAGATTGTTATAAAATTTTATACAACATTTGATGTGTTTCCCGGGAATTCCCGGGAATTATTTTTTTACAAGTCTCGGGAAATTTTCAACGGGAATTTTCGGGAATTTATTATATCGGTTTTTGGAATTTGCTTTTTTACATTGCTGTTTATTGTTTTATTACTTAAAAATACAACTCTGTAACGATGCATAATATATCATAGAATAAGATGTAATAGAGGTTTCCGAGGTGAGTCCAACAACTTGAAGCGTTACGAAATATTTTCAACCTAAAAAGTCTTTATTGGAAATAGTATCTAGATTGGCAGATGTACATAGATGCAATTTCCATCCATGATATAACTCAAAGCATATGAATTTATTTGTTTTTGTTTGTTTTTTAGATATTGTTCGTGAAATGAACGAATAAAGTTGTTTTGTTTTTAATTTGAATGTTGTATATATTTCCATAAGATTATATTTTTTATTGAGGTCATTTAATTAAATTCATATGTTTTTGAATTTCCCGGGAATTCCCGGGAATAAAACATTTTATTTCTCGATTCCCGGGAATTGAAAAAGGACGGGAAATTAGAAACCCTAGTTACAGCGCTTACGATTGGAATATGGACTTTACATCATTAAATAGGGCCAACTTGGGTTATTTTTTTTAATCTGATAAAAAATATTTGTTGCAAGTAGATTTTTCCATCTAAGAACTAAATAAAAGTTTAATACATATATATATACAATAAAAATTAAAATTTTAACTTTTTCACCAATCTTGGTCCACTGTTCTGCTAATAGAGAAGCTAAATGTTGTCCGATTTGGAAAATTAACCTTTCTAAATTGTAGTGGATTTTTTATTTATTTTCAGTATGTCGTTAACAGGCTGTTAACAAAGCTGTTAATAAGTTGCCAGA
The DNA here is from genome assembly GCA_944452675.1 of Tachina lurida. Lineage (NCBI taxonomy): Eukaryota > Metazoa > Arthropoda > Insecta > Diptera > Tachinidae > Tachina > Tachina lurida. The sequence goes on from OX101756.1 coordinate 10,815,698, forward strand.
TTTTAGCTGTTGACATTAGTGTTGTCAGTTCCCGAAATATATATAGTAGCCCTCGTATTCAAAATAAATTAGAAATCGATTTTATATAAATTCAGTAAAGTGCGAAGGGCTCCGTACGGACACTGCATACATCTTCTATATATATAAAATCGTAGTGTGTGTTTGTTCCTAACGCATGATCTCTGGAACTATAAGAGCTGTGGAGCTGAAATTTTCAACACAGGTTCGAGTCAACACCGGTTAGGTTTTCGTTTTGTTTTTAATCCAACAAGTGACCACAGGCTGGAGTAACTTAGAGTTAAAAAAATTAATTGCTGAGGCTATGACGTTTGCTGGGCTCAGCTAGTATATGTATAATACTATACGAACTTTAGGCTATATAATGGAATATCTTACCTCATGTAGAAATTTTTTTAAAAAAAATTTAGGTACCCGGTAATATTTTCTTCGGTTTTGGCGATTTTTCTAGTTTTGGCGGTCTTTCTTGTTTTTGGCGCTTTTTTAGTTTTTGGAATTTTTATTTCGGTTTTTGTCTTTTTTTAGCTTTGGTGTTTTTTTTTAATTTTGGCGATTTTTCAGGTTTTTGGCAATTTATTTTAGTTTTAGAGACTATTTTAGTTTGGCGTTTTTTTTAGTTTGGGCGAATTTGTTCAGTTTTTGACGATTTTTTCGGTTTGGCGATTTTTTAATTTTGGGATTTTTTAGCTTTAGCTTTTTTGAAAATTTCAAGGTTTCTAAGATACAGCAAGTTGTCAAAAGTTGATAGAATACCCTTTAATTTTGATTTTTTGAATTTTGCTGTCAATTGCTGTAGTCTGTATAAAAATACACTAACTTTGCAAATTTCAAGTGTCTATACATAAATATCGTTAGCTAAAATGCAAAAAGTTGTAACTAACAAAAATATAAATTTAGAAGAGAAACAAAAAACTAAAAAAACTAAACAAACTTGCAGTTAAGTCCCCTTGTTTTTTGTTAAATTTTTTATCGCACAAGTGTAAAATTTTGCCAAGACATTAACTTTAATAGCATTCCTAATAATCAATCAAAAACTTGCTTTTGCATTTTTTGTTCGTTACGCCTTTTTGCATTTTGGCTAACGGTATGTATATTACATGGGATTTTACCATTTTTCCATTTAATTTTAAACTGTCATATATTTTTTGTTATAGCGGCCCGTAGCTCTTGCGGTTCTCGAGAAAACAGACAGACGGACAGCGTAGCGAAAACAAAAGGGTTCCTTTTCACCTTTGATGTACGGAACCCTATAAAAGGATCTTGAGCTGAACAAAAATAAGAAAATAAACTAAAAAGGTTAATAAATACATATATAGTTAAAATCAAACATTGCTTTCACTATTAATTTAACTTCCATACTTGCTTATGTAAATTTTTTAATTGAAATAGAATACGAGAATTGTTTTCATACCACATACCACAATTAGCTGAAAAGTTTTTGAAAAGAAACTCAAACACAACCCGCAAAGCGATTAGCTTGTCTGAGGTCTATGATGGGAATCGAACCCACGACCTCGTCTAGCATCGCTACCACTCCGCCACTGGGGCATCCAAATTCACCGTTACTAATTCAAATAACCTGGGGAAGGGGGGGGGGGGGAATTACGATTCGATATCGATCGAATTGAATTGAAATTGTAATAAAATTTACTCGAAATCGAATGGCATACGTAATTTGCTATATGACTCCTTTTTTAAATTATTTTTTTATGCTGTTTGTCATTTTATTATTTATTTGATTTAAAACAAGATTTTTTAGTTCTAACTTTTGTTATGTTACACGATTTTTTTGCAGTGTAAAAATTTTAAATAAAACCGACATTTATTTATTAATCGGTCAGACACTTACCAAGAATGTAATTTCATTTTTAAACTATTTCCCTTGTGTGTTATTGCCTAAAATGAAAGAAAAAACCAAATACATTCAGTGGGAAAATATATTTATTAAACATTCCATTTAGTCCATTTACATGCACATACATACACACATACATACATACATATATGCACTTATACATATGTACATATGTTCTTGCATATGTATATAAGTTAGTATTACAATATTTATTAGAAAAAAAACTTTTTCACATTTGTACGTAAAACATACATACTATGTATGTCTGGCTTCAGGAAACAAATTCTCATTTTACCTTAAGTTCAGTTTAACTCTTTTTTTCTTTTTTTAACACTAACATAGATATACCATACATCTTTATGTTTAGTATGTTGTTAAGCTAAATATATATGAATATATTGAAATAGTATACTAGTAGAGACTGAAGAAAGGGTTTGCCGAAAAGCAAAAATACCCTCTCTCTCTTCAAATACTCGTATGACAAAATAATTTGGTCTAAACCTTATGGTATGTTATTTTCTCAAAATGGTGACACTTAAGTTATTGTAGGTTTTCGAATCACTTAAATCGTCTTCGTGAGATGAGACACTAGTGTTTTTTTATTTTAACCAAAAACTTTAAGCGCCCAACTTCTCAGTACATTTTGACAGTTGTCAAAATCATATTTTATTAGAAGACTTTTGTTAAAAAACGACCTGCATAATAGGTGTGTTCATTTACTTTCCTAGCAGATACAACATAGCAACGAGAGAGCAAGGCAGGAACTTACAAAATTAGTTTCCCAGATACGAAAAAGTAAATGAACGCTTTGAAATTGTAAAAACTTGCAATAAAAATTTATTCATAGCAGAACCATTGATGGAAATCATGATACAATTATACTTTTTCTAATATATTTTGGATAATCTTGGTTAATAATATTTTAAATAAGAAAATTTTTAAAAATCGAAATTTAATATAAAGTACTTTACACAGCTTCATGTATTATTTACTATTTTTATGCATTTTTCATTATTTTTTAATTCAATTCTATTAAAAAATACAAAAAACCCATTTTCCATCTCTGATCAGATATGATAAAGAAACAAAATTCCTTTACAATAAAATTGAATTTATGTATGTATGTGACTTAATGAAAGAAAAACAATAAATTAAGAATATGGGCAATTCTCCGAGAAATTACCCTTTTTTGTCACGTGTGACAGCAAACAATTAACCTTGTATTTCTGAACAATGTGACTTGATTTTTTCTTAAAATTTTACATAACGTAGAGCTGCTGACGGCCTAGTAAAAAAAAAGTTACGCTTTCTTTGAAAAAAAACAAGCAACTTTACTCGGTGTCGCACATTCCTGTGGAAATGCCCATATATGCTTTCTTTTTACATACGTATACTTGATTTTTTAATAAAGAAATTCACATTTTTGAACTTTTACTTTTTCAGATATTTTTGAAATAATTAATTTGAAAATAAAGGTGGTTGGATAATTCTTGCAAGTAAAAATTTTACTTAGTGCCGGTCCAGACTTGCAATTTTTGTTGCAGCAATTCTTGAATATGTGTGAGAGTGTTGAAATAGAAATACATACATATATACTTTTTGTATTCCTCTCTCGCTCTTTTGCACTAAAAAATAAAAAGTTGCTGCAACAAAAATTGCAAGTCTGGACTGGAACTTAGCAATAATTTGTAAGAATTTAATATCTTTGCGTCTCAATTTTTTTCTTCTCTCTTTTGACGCTCTCTTCTTGCAAACTTTTTCAGTTAATGAACATTTTTTCCAGTAACAATTGTTACAAATTCATAAAAATTTTTAGTAAATGAACAAACCTAATGTATTTCGTGGTCTATTCATTTGCTTTCTGTGTATTTAAGCTTGCAGGATGATATCGAGTGCTGGGGGAAAATCACGGCATTCGATACAACTCGTAATTTAAAAATATTTCCATATAAACTCTATTGAAATATTTTTAAATTACGAGTCGTATCGAATGCCGTGATTTGCCCCCTGTAGTTTTCCAGATAATATCAATATTATCTGGACACCCTTGAATAAATATATTATAGACATTACTACTGGTATATATAAACATATATCCGTACATGCATTAATATACATACATACCGAGTGAAATTCCCATTTCATGTCACATTACTTAAGTTCAAATAATAGAAGTTGTATGAACTAACAAGAGGAAGAAAAAAAAACGATATTGAATTGCATTGGCAAAGAACTATAAAATAAAGAACTGTTGAAAAAGAAACAAAATATGTACCGAACAACATGCATGCAACGTAAAAAATGGAAGGAAAAAAATGGAAAACGTAAAATATTTTTGAAAGCAGGAAACTTGGAAAAAAGAAGAAAAAAAAATCTTATTTCAATCAATTCTATTTTGGCCAAATACGTAAGTAGATTTGAGAACTCAAGTGTCAGGCTATGAAGGGAAATTGTTATTTTTTTTAGCTTTTTTTTATTAAAACACATTTTATAACACATTCAGTTTGGCAACAAATATACACACCAACAACATAGTGTTGTACGTCTTATATATCCACATATGTAATTGCACTTCTCCAGTAAGGTTTATTGACTTTATGAGAAGAAAATAAAATATTTGTAAAGGGTTTTAAATATTTAGGAGAAGTTATATAAATTTGCAGCTAAAAAAGTTGTTAACATTTTTGTTTAAATTGGTTTAGTTTCTTTCCATGACTGCTTCTTCATCAAAGAAAATAGGAATTTATTGAGGGTCTACTCTGTATGTATTTCGAAACGTAAAAAAATGCTTTCTACATAAATTGTATGTTATTAGCATTGCAAATCGAAAGCATTTGTTTTCGTTTCGAAGTACAGAGTAGAACCCCCTGATTTCACTCTGATTTTCGAAAATCGAGTTTATATCAGGGGGTCAACTCTGTAATTCGAAACGAAAGAAAACGCTTTCGAATTTACATGTTATAAGCATACAAATTCGAAAGCATTTTCTTTCGTTTCGAATTACAGAGTAGACCCCCAGCTCTCCATGTTTGGAGATCATGGAAAGCTATTCTGTTTAGATGTATACATACATACATATATGTATTTAAGTGCGTGTGTATGATGCAAATCTTTAAGAAATAAAGACACAATCCCACGATGTCGACAACGTTCGACTTGTCGCACATTTACATTCAAAACAAAAACAAATTTTAATATTTTGTTGTTGTTTCAAATATAAGTGTGCGACAAGTCGAACGTTTTCGACATCGTGGGATTGGCCCTAAAAATGGCTTAATTGCTTGGAACCAAATTTTGGACATTTTAAAGACATTGACCTCACTTAGATTTCGTGATGCAATAAACCTAACGATTTGGTATTTTTTTAAATAAAATTTTCAAAAAAAAAAAATTGTTAACAAAATTTTGGAAAAAAAAAATTTGAAAATAAAATTAAAAAAAAAGAAAAAATTCAAATAAAATTAAAAAAAGTAATAAAAAAATTTCGAAAAAAATTTCATTTTCGAAAAAAAATGTTACTAAACCAATCGATTCAAAGTCTAATCGTCGCTTTCGATAACGAGCTGATTCGATCACTTTTTTAGGCTTGAGATTATGGCAATCGCTATCGAACAATGTAATAATATGGTTAGATATCGAGTAACATAATCTGAAACTAAAAAAAAAACGTCGACTACTGGAAATTTAATTCCAATCGATAAGGAAAAAAAAATCGAAAAAACGCTTCAATTTGAAATTCCAAATGTTCTTGTCAAATCAATTTTCAGGAATTATTGGCTTTTTTGGGTTTGAGAAACAGCGTCAAATATTGCAAATTTGGTCTAAATCGGTTATATGGATCGACAGATATAGCTGTCGAAATTTTTTTATTTTTTTTCAAAATTCTATGGATTTTCCAGTGTTTTGAGTTTGAAATGAGCGGTAGTGACGAACATTTTTCTGAGGTACCATAATATGAAAATTTTATCCTCGTCTGATATTTATATTTTTTTATACCCTTTACCAACAAAAATGGTAAAAGGGTATATATAGGTTTGTCATTCCGTTTGTAATTTCTATAATATCAATAAGCGACACATAAAATATATATATTCTGGATCCTTATGCATAGGGAAGACGAATAAGCGATGTCCGTCTGTCCGTCTGTCCGTCTGTCCGTCTGTCTGTACGTGAAATCGGTTTTCCGAAGCTCCCAGAAGAGCTAGAGACTTCGTTCTTGGACTGGTGTGTCAGAAATTTTCCAAAATAGATTGGTATTGAAATTCAGCATAATCGAGCAGACCATTGCAGAGCTGGAAAACTTAAACTTTATTTTGCCATATAAAAGTAACTACCGAAAACAAATTTTTATTTTTTTTTAATAAAAAAACTTATTTTACACTTCAGTACGACTAAAATTGGAATTTTAAATTGAAAAAATATAAAAAATTTAAAAAGACGTTTCCAGGGTTGGAAAACTTTAACTTTTTGTGTCATGTAAAATTAACTATGTCTAAAACTATATTAGTATTTTCTCGAGAACCGTAAGAGCTAGAGACCTGAAATTTGGACACAGTGTGTAACCCTTTGGCCGCTACAACAACAAATGCGTGAGAGCTGGAAATTAAAGGGTGTTGCAAAACGAGCAACGAAAAATGTTAAAATCCCATGTAATATACATACAATTGTATGTATGTATGTATATACACTTGAAATTTGTAAGGTTAGTGTATTTTTATACAGACTTCAAAAATTAACACTAAAATTTCCAAAAATTTAAATTAAAGGGTGTTCCGTCAGTTAATGCACTTTTGATATGCAATTTTGACAACTTGCTGTATCTTGGAAACCGTAAGAGCAAAACTCTTGAAATTTTCAAAAACGGTAAAACTAAAAAAACAAAAAATTATAAAATCGCCAAACCGAAAAAAATCGCAAAAAACAAAAAAAAAAAATCGCTAAAACGAAAAAAAGCACCAAATTACAAAAAAAATTTCTAAGACTAAAATAAATCGCGAATAACCGGAAAAATTGCTAAAATAAAAAAAAATCGCTAAAATGAAAGAAAATCGCCAAAATGAAAAAAAACCCCAAAATGAAAAAAAAATCGCCAAAACGAAAAAAATGGCCAAAACGAAAAAAACCAAAAACAGGAAAAAATCGTCAAAATAAAAAAAAATCGCCAAAATTAAAAAAATCTCCAAAATGAAAAAAAGCCCCAAAAACAGAAAAAAATCGCCAAAATTAAAAAAAACCCCAAAACAGTAAAAAAAATCGCTAAAATGAAAGAAAATCGCCAAAATGAAAAAAACCCCAAAATGAAAAAAAATCGCCAAAACGAAAAAAATGGCCAAAACGAAAAAAAACCCCAAAAAAAGAAAAAAATTTAAAATTAAAAAAAGTCGCCAAGATGAAAAAAATCGCCAAAATGAAAAAAACCCAAAAACAGGAAAAAATCGCCAAAATAAAAAAAAATCGCCAAAATTCAAAAAATCTCCAAAATGAAAAAAGCCCAAAAAACAGAAAAAATCGTCAAAATTAAAAAAAACCCCAAAACAGTAAAAAAAAAAGTCGCTAAAATGAAAGAAAATCGCCAAAATGAAAAAAACCCCAAAATGAAAAAAAAAATCGCCAAAACGAAAAATATGGCCAAAACGAAAAAAAACCCCAAAAAATAGGAAAAAATCGTTAAAATGAAAAAAGTCGCCAAGATGAAAAAAATCGCCAAAATGAAAAAAAAACCCAAAAACAGGAAAAAATCGCCAAAATAAAAAAAAAAATTCGCCAAAATTAAAAAAATCTCCAAAATGAAAAAAGCCCCAAAAACAGAAAAAAAATCGCCAAAATTAAAAAAAACCCCAAAACAGTAAAAAAATCGCCAAAAAGGAAAAAATCGCCAAAATGAAAAAATCTCCAAAATGAAAAAAAAACCCAAAAAACAGAAAAAAAATCGCCAAAATGAAAAAAAACGCCAAAATGAGAAAAAATCGCCAAAATGAAAAAAACGCCAAAATAAAAAAAATCGAAATATTAAAAAAATCGCCAAAAGGAAAAAAATCTCCAAAATGAAAATAAACCCCCAAAAAGAGAAAAAAATCGCCAAAATAAAAAAAATTGCCAAAATGAAAAAAAAATCGCCAAAACAAAAAAAACCCCAAATAACGGAAAAAAATCGCCAAAATGAAAAAAAATCGCTAATATGAAAAAAATCTCCAAAATAAAAAAAGCCCCATAAACAGAAAAAAAATCTCCAAAATGAAAAAAAAATCGCCAAAATGAAAAAAAATCCCAAAATAGGAAAAAATCGCCAAAATGGAAAAAGAATTGCCAAAAAAATCGCCAAAATGAAAAAAAGTCGCCAAAATTAAAATAAACCCCCAAAAAACAGAAAAAAAATCGCCAAAATGAAAAAAAAAACAGAAAAAAATGGCCAAAATGAGAAAAAAGCAACAAAACTGAAAAAATCGTTTAAACTGAAAAAAACTGCGCGAGTCAAAGTCGCACTTTACTGAATTTTTTAATATTAAAGGAATTAAATTAAACTAAGTTTTTTCTTATTTCGTTTTTGCTTCGTTTACTTTACATATTTTATGTATTTTTTTAAAAAACTAGATCGGTATCAATAATCAGAAAAATCCAAAATTATGACTCCAGGGTTGGTTGGAAAACTCACGCTTTTGTGTTATGTAAAATTAAATAGGTCTAATTTTTTTTCTTTTTCTTTATAAATTGAATATATTTTATGCTTCTGAAAGAAAAGTTTGGCGTATGAAATTTGAAAAATTAAAATTACAGCTCCAAAGATGGAAACTTTAAAAAAATTATAAATTTTTTCACAAAACAAATATGTATGTATGTGTCTGCATATTATATATATGTACGTACGTTGGTAAAGGGTATATAAGATTCGGCACAGACGAATATAGCACTCTTACTTGTTTTTGTATTAAGTAACAAAACTTAATACCTTTTTTTTCGAAAAGTCGTTAAAACTCCGAAGAACACATTTATGTATGAAAATAAACAAATTTCATTAGAATAAACGAATAAACTTTATTCGAGTGATTGAATAAATTTTATTCGAATTATTGAATATTTTTATTCAATTCAATTAAATTTAATTCAAATAATCGTATAAATTTTATTCGAACAATAAAATAAATTTTATTTGAGCTATCAAGTCGAGTGTAGAAAAATAATTAAAATTTTGAAAAAAAAAAAAAATTATTTCAATAAGAAGTTTGATTCTCGTAATTAATTTTTCAATTTGGAAATGCGAGCAAAAGCTATACTTTTGCGAACATTTATATAAAAAATGCTATAATTCGAACGAAGTTTGCGTTCGTAGATATTTTATAAAAAAAATATTTGACTCGTTTATATAAAAATTCAAAAATTGATATTTAAAATTTTTCTTTGCAGGGTTTAGAATAATATCTTACTATCAATTAAACTAATTAATTTCATTACTGTGTTTCTAATTTTATTAATCTGTCTTTCATTTCAGATCTCATAACGTTTAGAAACTCTCAAAATTATTTCCATCATATAAACAACAACAACAACTTTAGAAAAATCTTAGCACGTACGCCCTGGGAAAAATTCTACAGTATCTACATACATACATATTTTTTTAAAACAACATCTCAAAGTATCCAACAACAAATAAGCTACGAAATAAATAAATAAAAAAGACTTAAACTGAAATACCACAAAGGCTTTCTTCTTCTAAAAATTGCTATATACTCGCCACATTTATTCAACGAAATACAAGACACAAAAACAACAACAACAGCAACAACAACATAAAAACAATATTTAATATACAATATTATTAAAACAGTTTTTTTTTATTATTTATTTACTAAATTTTTATTGAATTATACAAAAAAATTGTATATAATTGAGCCTTAACAAAAACAACAAACAACAAGCGCAGATTTTTAGAGCGAAAAAGAAAGTAGAGGAAAAACTTCGTTGGATTGGATTTCGTGCGGATAGAGAAGAAAACATCAGCTTAAACGTTTTAAATTAATTTTACAAAAATGACGTAAGTATCGTTAGTTACTTTCCTTATTAATTTATTTAGAAATAAGAAAACTTTTTACCAAGCCCAGTCTTTAATTTAACTGGAGTTCCTTACTTATTTGCTAATGCACTTGGCCAACATTGTTGCATTAAAACAAAGTAAATTTGCAAAATTTCCTTTTACTTAAACACACACACACACACTTATAATTATTATTTGTTTTAAAAAAATATGGTACAAAAGCCTGAGAAGGCCTAACTATTTAAAGCTGGGGTGCCAAAAGTTATTGCATTATTTTTTTTTTTTTTATAAAGCGACTTTTTGACAGAATGACACTTTTTTCAAAAAATTAATAAACTTTTGTGTAAAAAGCAATTTATTTTTTAAAAAAATTATGCCGTGCCTAAGGTGGCTTACACCTTTCTGCACAAAATATGGTACGAGTACTTACTGTGAATGAGTGGCACACACACACACACACACACACACACACACACGCACACACACACACACACACACCACATTACAGTCAACAGCATGAAAAAAACATAGTTTATGGATGCACTGTTTTTTTGGTTCAAGGGCGTTCCAATGTGCATTTCATTTTAACTACATAAGTACACATTTTGTCATATTTGCCATTTTGTTGGTTTTGTTATTCAAAAAAAAAAAAAATTAAATGAAAAAAAAACTTGTAAAATATTTTTTCATAAAATGGTCAGAAAAAGATGTTGTTGAAATATTTTCAGAGAAATTTTTGTAACTTCTAAAGGCTTAAACAAATATTTTTGCACCGTTTCATTATAAAGCAAAAAAAAAAATAATTTTGTTAAAATATTTGAACTCGGTAGATACTTCCGTAACTATTTCGTTTTGCTTTACACTCCGCTTAATAAAATGGGTTCTTTCCGTTTATTTTTTTTTATAAACTTTTTCAAAAGTTTCTGGTAATGGCAATAATTAAGTTTGCAAAAAGCTTAGTTAGTATTTAACAACATTAATTTTTTACGTGTGTTAAATTTTTCTTGATATTTGACACGCATTCGTGCTATGAATTGTTGTTGTTGTTGTAGTGTGTTGGTTAAATTTTGCTCTGTTGATATCACCAAATATCCCATGGGGTGGGTGGGTGAGTTTGTGTTGTGCCCAACCCTCTATTTAAAGAGAGAATAAAATTACTCGTACAACAGGCAACATCTTTGGAAAATGTCCTCATTATGATGGTAATACTAAAGTGTCTTATTAAAAGTTAAGACAAAATAAATTATTCGACTTGCTACACTCAGAGCAATTTTCGTTTGTCGTATTGAATGCATTGTGCGCGAATGAAATCAAATTTATTTCATTTATTTTTCGATTCTATTTTTTCATTACATACTTATTTTTGCTCTTCGATGAACTTTTATGTTCCATAAATATTACAATATATAAATAATCACGATAAGTTTTTTTTAATAAAAAACAAACGCCTTAGAGACCAACCTAAATCAGCTCTCAAATTTTCCAATTGCAAAGCTTTGAAGCCGAGCTTTTTGGGTTTGCTTTATAGATTTTTGTATGAGCTTGAAAGCTAAATGCCAAACTTAAATCATCGCGTCAAGTGCTATTTTGACTAGGACGCGAAGGTCTCCCTCCGTACGTACACTACATACATATATAATACTGTACGAACTTAAGCCTATATAATCGAATATCTGAAGACATTTAAAAAAAATTTTAAGTACGCGGTATTTATTTTGTTTTTTTGTGCTTTTCCTTAGTTTTTGTGCTTTTTTCGTTTTTTCGAATTTTTTCAGTTTTTGGCACTTTTTTTCGCTATTGGAATTTTTTAAGTTTTTGGCGTTATTTTTAGTCTTGGCTTTTTTTTCGGTTTTTGGCGACTTATTATTAATTTTAGCAGTTTTTTAGTTTTGGTCCTTTTTCGTTTTGGCGATTTTTTTTTTGTTTTTTGCTGTATCTTGGAAACTGTAACACTAAAGAACCCCAGAATAAAAAATTGCTAAAATGAAAAAATCGTCATAAATAAAAAAAAATACACGTCAAAACTAAAAAATCGCTAAAACAAAAATAAGTCGTCGGACACCGAAAAAATCGCCTTAAACAAAAAATTAACGCCAAAATTTAAAAAAGCCCAAACACCTAAAAAAAAATCGCCAAAAAGGAAAAAAATCACCAAAACTAAAAAAACGCCAAAATTTAAAAAAACCCAAACACCGAAAAAAATCGCTAAAAACGAAACAAAAACGCCAAAATTAAAAAAATCGACAAAAAATCTCAAGAACGAAAAAAGTGCCATAACTAAAATAAAATCCATCAAAACTAAAAAAAAAAGTTTAGGTGTACACACATACTTAAAATTGTGTAAAAATTATCTACATCAAGTAAGATACACAGAGAAAACAGTGCCTAATAAATACCTCATAAAATAGAACAAAATTAATAAGATATTTTTTTTTCAATAAGGAAATCTTATTAATTTAATAAGAAAAAATCAAGAAGAAATCTTGTAGTTTTTATTAGGTTATCTTATTGATTTTTTCAATAAGGGTTTCTTCTTGTTTTTACTAGGCGGGCTTATAAAAAATAAAAAAAAAATGTGTCTTTATTCTCTGCACTTATGTATTTTCATTTAAATTCTATACCTTATACATATGTATGTATGTATGTAGTATATTGTAGATGTTATTTATTTATACATGCATACATACACATTATGTTATATTCTTAACTAACTTACTCACCAAGTATTGAACCAGCAAACTTCTGATTGATAGACAAGCATTCTAACCAAGATGCTTTATACATAGTCATATAATCATAATAAAATCAAGAAGAAAACCTTTTTAAAAAAATTAATAAGGCAACCTAATAAAATCAATAAGAAATCCCTATGGTTTACAATTTATAAGAAAACCTAATAGAATCAAGAAGTTTTTCTCTATGGATTGTTTTTTTTTTTTGGTGCCAAAAATAACGGAAATTGAGTAAAAAAAGTTGTGAATAATAAGATTTCTTCTTGAGTTTATGTGGTTTTCTTCTTGATAAAATTAATAATATTTACCACATAAAATTAATAAGGAATCTCTGTGATAAAATCTTCGCTTCTTTCTGCTGGGATACCCCTCGGCCTAAAAATGTTTCATAGAGAAAATCTTCTTGATTCTATTAGGCAGTTTTTTCTCTGTGTATTCGATTATTATACTGCTAACATTCTGCTTTGCATACGTACACAGCACTACTACTAACCAAAATCTAAAGCAAGAGCATAAAACACACAAAAGAGCAAATTTCTGTCGCATTTTTTATGAAAAAAAATACACCGAGAGTATTCAAACACCACCGAAATTATTTAATTTTTTTTTCTCTATTTATAAAAGAAAATTATCTAATTTAAATCCTTTTATAACAGCACTCTTTATTGCTGTAGAAAAGAGAAAAACTATTTGGAATATAGAGTTGGAAAATAAGTTTTGATTTGGCTTAAATACTTTTATAGATGCTGAGTGTCTAGTATGTATCCAGAAATTTAAAAAAATCTAGTACATACAGTCTAAGGCACCACTACATGCAAACTTTCATTTATATAACATTAACCCACAAAAATATTTTTCATATACCCAATTAAATATTAACAAGAGCGATTTTTTTCATGTATTAGTGCTGTTCTGCTTTTAAGCATTTTCTCTTTTTGATTACCACTGGGCTAAAGAGTCCTTTCAGAACCCTTCGTGTGCGAATCGAGGACGCACTTTACTGAATTTATTTATGTAGGTATACATATATTTTGACAATTTCTTTCTATCTTAATTGAGTAAGTAATAAAATCAAAAAGTTCGCAATCCAAATTTTCCTCAGGTTTTTTTCTAAATCAACTTTGCATGCAAAAGATTCACAGTTTTATGTGATAGTGTCGCAAAAAATTTCAGATTCAAGCAATTTATATTGTATCTTTTTATCGAAAAATTTCCTACTTTGACGACATTGCACAAAAGTCTATGTTAGCAATATTATTGGCAAAACATTTAAAACGATTTTATGTACGAGTAATGAATGTAAAATTTTAAAATTTTTATTTTGTTTGTTAAGTGATTTTTCTAAGTGTATGTATTATTTAAGTGGTGGCCCCCATAGAAAAAGAAACATAAATACATACATACCACATGTTTGTATTTATAAGTGTGTATGTATAAGTAAACCATTTAAAGGTGTCACTGTGTATGTGAGAGCAGTGCCTTGTTTCGTTTCCCAGTCGTATTTTCACACAAACCTAACTTTTTTTAAAATTAATTTTTTTGTCAATCCTGTAGGTGGACAAACGCTATCTTTTTTTAAAAGCTTTTATGTATGTATATACACAACATTGTTGTGCTAAACAAACTTTTAATTTCCTTTTAATTACTATTAAAAAAAAATGTCGGTGAATACGCAACGCAGGCTAAAAAAATTGGAAGCATACTTTTTTGTTTTATAGAAAACGAAAACTTTTTTAAATGGGTAACATTTGTCCTGTGGAACAGTAAGTTTGCTGTTAAAAACGAATTCTTTTTTTTTTTAGAGAAAATAAAGAATTTTGTTACAAAATATATAAATTTCAAAGCATTAAAGTGGCCCGTTTCTTTTCTAGAAAATATAACGTGTATTTGAAATATTTAATTTTAAAACAATTAACAAAAAAAAAAAAAAACGAAAATGTGCTCATGTCATAACAAAATTAGAAGTGAATTGAAATGTGTTGCATATTTTTAGGCTGCTCTAATTAAAGTCTACAAAACGGCGGCATATTTTTTATTTATTTTGAAGTGGTTTGAAAATGTCTAAATTATTTATTAAGCAAAATATAAAACTGCTTTTAAAATTCATATAGTTTAACGCCGGATAAATACTTTTTCACTCACTGTTTATTAATAATATATATATATATATATATATATATTTTTAATTTGTAACTACTAAATTATCGTCATTAAAATTGGTTCCACATACGAGTACTTTGGCTTTGCCTTGTGTTTAGTTTAAGTGATAAAACAAAAGTTTTTGTTATCATATTTTATTCTAGCAACAAAAATTGCCCTTGTTTAATAACAATAATAATAATAATAAAAAATATATTTTAAATAGAAAAAAGTTTGTTGATATTTTTTCCCCATAAAATAACGATATTGTTAGCAGTTTTGGTTTCTATTGCCTCCGCAGCGTTTTCATGCACTTTTAATTATCGCTCTACAAATTATTGGGTATTTTTTTTAAGTTGTTAGTCTTCGCTTTTTATTTCACTTACAGACATATGTACATACATATCGTTACCTTAATATAGAAAGGCCCTAACTAATCATTAGTTTTCTGAAATCGGGATTCTTTTATTTTTCGATGCACTTGAGGTTTTTTCCTATCGAAATATACAAAAAACTCGATTTCAAAAAAATAATTAGTTAGGGCCTTTCCATATTAAGGTAACGATATGTACTTATTTTTTTTTCCAGCGAAATAAGTGAAAATTCGTATTTTGATTTTGAAATTTATTTTCATTTTCCATCTGCATCCCCAAAACATCATTACTTATTTTTGTTTGTTCGTTTATCATGTCTACAGTACAAGTAGTTTTTGTTCTATTTACCACATGATGCATTATCAGAAAGTGCAGAAAACAGCAGTTGCTTCAACTGCAACTTTGGTTAATGTGCTACATCGAAAAGCCATAGATAACGTGGCTACAACCACTTACTGCATATGTACGTATGTACATAGATACACACACACACACACGGATATATTTTGTGTAAAACTTAAAAGTTAGTTTTGGGAAAAATATATTAAACTCACAACGACTTTTATTTGAGCTGCAAGCAGCGAGTCATCTAAGCCAAGAAAAAATATTTTTAAGCAACATTTACTCAGTCCAGTTAAGAATAAATGTCATAAATTTATATCTTTCTTATTAAACATTTTTTAACTATAAACTTTCGAAAAAAAAAATTTATAAAAACACGTGCATTTTCTTTCACATATGCAAAAGCGTAACTTAAAAAAATAAAATTTTCGCAAATGGGCGCACAAATATGATATAAAATAAACAATTATAAAACAAAAGAAATTACAATAAAATAATATAAAACAAACGAAATTTAAATGAAAGAAAATAAAAAAAATTAAATAACATAAATTCAATAAAAAGTGAGTTAAAATAAAATGAAACCAAATAACAAAAATTAAAAATTTTAAAAACCCCCGAATATATGTAGAAAAGATGTCATATCTTCTAGACGGCTGGACCGTTTTTCTTAAAACATAGCTAAGAACCTTCTCGATCAAGTCAACTTTCAAACAGAAAAAACTAAATCAAAATCGGTTCAGCCTTTGGTCTATACGTGGAATCGTACATACACACATATACACAGACACACACTAAAAACTTATAACACCCCTTTTTTTTGTCGGGGGTTAATAAATTAAAATAAAATAAAACCAAATAAATTATATACATACGTATTTGTATGTAATTTCTCGATCTTATTTTTAGTATGAATTAGTGTGGGTCATTAAATTTCTTTAAAATTTTATTTACATACTTACATTAAATACAAAGTCGTTTTTTATTTCATTTTTAATGTATCCGCCGTTTCGTTGGGATTTTCCAACATCTTCAGGGATAATGATGAAATCTGGTAACATTGGTAATAATTAAAAATAAACTTTAAATAAATTAAAATTAAATAAATAAATTAAAATTAAATAAACAAATAAACACAATGAAATAAAATAAAATAAAATATAATAAAGTAAAATAAAATAAATAAAATAAATAAAATAAATAAAATAAATAAAATAAATAAAATAAAATAAAATAAAATAAAATTAATAAAAATTAAATTAAATTAAATAAAAATAAATTAAATTAAATTAAATAAAAATAAATTAAATTAAATTAAATTAAATTAAATTAAATTAAATTAAATTAAATTAAATTAAATTAAATAAAAATAAATTTAATTAAAATAAATTAAATTAAATTAAATTAAATTAAATAAAAATAAATTAAATTAAATTAAATTAAATTAAATTAAATTAAATTAAATTAAATTAAATTAAATTAAATTAAATTAAATTAAATTAAATCAAATTAAATTAAATTAAATTAAATTAAATTAAATTAAACTAAATTAAATTAAATAAATTTAATTTAAGTATATTAAATTAAATTAAATTAAATTAATTTAAATTAAATTAATATAAATTAAATTAAATTAGATAAAATTAAATTAAACTAATTTAAATTAATTTAAATTAAATCACATTAAATTGAATGAAATGAAATATAAATAAAATTGTACTACAATAAATTGAATTAAATTAATAATTCTATCTGCCAAAAAAAATCGATTTCAATGCAAAGATCTGATAGAAGAAGATAAAGAAGAAGTACGTGAAAAATAAAATTAAATTTTAATGGGCATGCCTCCGCATATTTTTTAAATGCAAGATTGTGTGTTTTTCAGAGCTCAGGGTTGCGTGTTAAGTCTTGTAAAAATCGGTAAAGTTGAACCACTTAAAATAAAATATAAAATATTAATGGGCGTGACACCGCCCATTTTTTTAAATGCAGCATTGTGTCTATTTCACAGCTCAAAATGTGTGGTAAATTTCGTCAAAATCGGTAAAATATTATAATAAATTTTAATAGGCGTAACTCCGCCCATTTTTTCAAAATTCAAATTGTGTAATTACAAAGGTGTTTTATAGGTTTCGCAGCATTCAAATAAGTAGAATATCATAAATTTAAACAAATTGTGGGCGTGTCACGTCGATTTCTTTTACAATGGGACCAAAAAAATGAATTTTTACAATCGGTCTCAAATGTACCGTGTTATGAAGTAATACCAAAAAAAAAAAAAATGGAAACGAATTGTTAACCTCCTCCTCCTCTTTTTGAGGTCGGTTAAAAAGAAGAGAGATGTCTTAGCTAAATAAAACAAATTTCATGAGTTAAATAACAATGCAATAAAACTATTTGTATCTTTAAAACTATTTATTTAATATTCATAAAATTTATTTATTTTATTATTATTTGTAAAACAAAATAAATTCGCCGCAAATATTTGCATATGTAAACGCAGACTTAAAAACCCTGTTTTTTTTTAAGTTTTTATTAGTAAGTCATCTGGCATCTTCTTCTTTACGAACAGAGAAAAAAATAAAGAAAACGAAAACTAAAAAATGTAAACAAAGAAATCAAAACAAAAATAAATTTATAACTGTAATAGTGTCGATTGATTATTTTTGTTACAAAAATCACGTCCCAGCTCCTGGGTCTGACATAAAGAGCATAGCTCTAATAAACCAAAATAAAATTATTAAATTAAAATAAAATTGATATAAATTCAATTAAATTAAAATTAATTAAATTATATTATATTAAAACGCCGATACGTACATACATATGTGAATATTTTCATTTTCGCCTCTACCAGAATCAGTCGTAACACGTTGTTATTTAGGGAGAGTTCGTTAAGATATTCCAAACTGCATGCTAATATCGTCCCTACCATGTCAAACTATCCAATATGCAAATTTGTAATTTTCAGAAGAGCGGGAAACCCGTCAACTGTGAATTTAAAGACATCGTATTCCTAAAAGTGCCTGGCTTAAAACATTTCTTATTGAGTTATCTATCGTCCATGAGAATTTCAGCATTTTGGAACGAGGCATAGCGTATAAATTAAGATACCAAGATAACGCATCTAAAAAACGAATTTTGCATATTGGATAGTTTGACGTGGTAGGGACGATATATCCGTGTAGTTAAAGGAATCTTCCCGGGGAGCTTATTACTCTCTTAAAAACTTAGATAGCTATAAATTTCCTCTCAGTGTGGGAGACAGGGGAGCCATAACTATTTATAGTATTTACATATAAAAATCTTGATGCTGTTGCTGATTCCTTTTTTAACAAAATTTTTTTGTTGAAGTGTGTTCCGCTTATCACTATGGCAGCTTCTTTAACCACAGTCGTATTAATTTTTTTTTTCTCTATACTGTCTTGCATCAACTTTAAAAAAACACTTCAATATTTTTGAAGTTTTTTTATCTTTACATTTATTTTTTTTAGATCTACACGCTTTTATAGAAAATTACACTAAACTAACAAACATAAAGTTTTAATATATTTTGTTTTTTAATTAATTACAATACTTCAAGCACTTTAAACACGAGACTTGTTCAAGTAGAACGCTCATCATTTTTGTAAGAAAAATAAATAAAAATAAAGAATTGACACAACAATAGAAAAACACAATAATACTGTCCCAAAATGAGGTCAAATCAAATCAGGTCAAATAACTGAAATACTGTTTTTTGCATTTTGGGGGAAAATTTTTAAAAGAACAATAGAAATTATATAACTTTTGTTTGTATTTCTTATTTATTTATTTTTCTTTTCTTTGTTGTTATTTAAACACGATTACTTGGCAATTTGTTGGCTTGTAATATAAATCAAGGTGTGTCCTTGTTGCTTTGTATTGTATGTCCTGTAAACGTACGTATGTACGTACATTTGCTTTTGGTGTTTGTGCAAGTATTTTAAATCAGGTTAAAATATTCCTTTGAAATTTAAATTCCATTGTTGAAAGGAAGAATATTTGTTTCTTTTATAGTTTAACATAAATTGAATCAATAATACATACAACAATATAAATTATGGGCTTTATTTTTAAAGGTTTTTAAATAAAGTGATCTTAAAATTCCTTAATAAGAATTACATTCTTTAAACTTTTATATTCTTAAATACTCGTACTTGCATGAGTATTTGAAAAACTACTTAATTGCTGCATAATTTAAGATTTTTAACGCTTAGATGGTTTCATTGTGGATTCTTTACTCGTATTATCAACAACATCAGTTTGCTACTGCTGCGGCAGAACACAAAGTGTTGTTACTAATGTGGATGATGATGATGATGATTATGGTGATTACGATTAGAGTCAGACATTGGCAATGAATCATGTTTTTGATATTCATAATGACTCATAAAATTTTAAATATAAGTGAGTAGACATCATTTAAAATCAACTACTCTGATTTACTCATGACGTCATGCGACGTCAACATCATAGTTATACCACACTCACACTCATAAATCACCTCAGTTTGATTTATAATTTCAGGAAAATCTTATACTACTCATATTGATTCAGATCACTCAACTAATGCATGTATGTTTATTTAACGTTTTACCCCCTTATATAAAAATGATTGTTAAACTTAAAGTTGGTTTAACAAACGAATTTTCAATTCCTGCAAAAAAAAGAGAACAAAAAAAAAGCAAGAGAGAAACACATAACCTAATAATGAGAACTTTAATTTTCGTATGCGAAGTTAGCATTTTGAATCATAGTTATTTTGCATCGTCCATAGGCATTGAGTTAAGGAGAGTCGAAATCAACAATGTCATAAATGTTGCTAAGTATGAGTTAGATGTGCACTTCAAACTTTAGATTGAATATGATTCATAGACAACATTGCAATAAGTATGACTGCGCATAAGTACAAGAAGTTATAAATCATGATTCAACTCTACTCACTTTTTCACGATTCATTGCGCTGCTCTGATTAGAGTAGTCGTTTGTCATCATGATTTAGTAGCAACTTTCAGCTTTCAGAGCTTTACACAATCTTCTGAAGACTTCTTGCCACATTTTATGGCTGATTGTTAAACCCTGATTACTGAGGTTTAAATCTTTTATGTGTTTTTTTATGATACGAGTATAGTGCGTATGTATAGTAAATTGTTGTAAATGTTGTAAAAATTGTGCTGTTCTAACACATTCATTCTATTTAATTTTACTTTTAAATACATATTCTTAATTCATGTCTTAACGGCAGTAAAAAGTTTACTTTTACTGAAATTAAAATGAATTTCTTTTAAATAATGTTTATTGGAATGAAATTGGAGATGCAAAGAAAAAGGTTTTATTTTTTCAATTACGTGACGAGCAAATATATGATTTAATTCTGCTTTTTGTTGTAACTAGGTCAAGAGTGAATTCTATAAATGTACATAAATATATATTCCTTTAATCGCATAATATGCAGAGAAAATTTAAGCGTTAAAATCTAAATAATACGGGCCTTTACTGGAATAGAGTGGGTGGCGTTGGCTGAAGTAGTTAGCACGTTGACTATAAAATCGAAGGTACTGGGTTCGGTATCGAAAAGTCATTAAAATAACAACATCACGCATTTTTCTGATTCTTTTTAGCGTCTCTTTCTATCAGTTGCTCTAAGTAAGTTCAAGTGATGACGGCATAGTCACTGGTCACTGAACTATACTAACTTCATCAGATACTAATCCTAATGTAGCATCAGAGCGCCTTCCTTCCTCGGTATAGTGTAGCAGAATCATCGGCGAAGTAAAAAACCAATAAAATGGCTACTAAACACACCTACAAGAGTTCAATACGCCTCATTGACACCAGAGGCGCTGCAACTATGCATTATTATAAAAAGAGTCATAACTCAGAAAACGTGATTTTTGAGTTAATAATGCAGAATTAACCGTCATATCCTCAAGAAAAAATTCCTGCATTAAACACGTTTAATTGAAAAAAAAAATACCAAAAATCAATTAAAAATGTAATTTAGTCAATTAAAAAACTTTTGTTTAAAAATTTAATGTAATTAAATGTTTTATTGACTCAATAAAATTTATAATTGATTTTTGGTTTTTTTTCAATTCAACGTGTTTATTGCTGGAATTTTTTTTCCTGTGTCGTTCTTCATAATGTTTCAAAAGTTTCATACAAATATCTTGCGTAATCAATTCTTGAGAGAAAAAGAAAATTTTATTTTTCGATAAAGTTTTTAGTAAAATCAAAACTTCAAACTCGTGTTCCGCACAACAATTATTTATTGAGTTATGGCTCTATTGCAGCAAAGGCTCGAAATGTTTTGACTTAAAGTTGTTCATAAGACCTAAAAAATTATTCTCTGATAATTGTTTTTTAATTTTGCTTAGAATTTAATCAATCTCAATGCTGAGTATTCCCCGGTAAATAATTCCCAGGGAATAATTTTTCCCCAGTATAAAATCCTCGCATTCTAAACAGATCAGTGATGCCAACTATTTATAACCCAAACGCGCTATACCCCTTCTCAAATCGCGCTAGAACGCGCTAAGTTGCAGCATTATCAACAATTTATAGTCAAAACGCGCTATTTTCCTACGCGCTAAATTAAATTTTAATAAAGGTCGATGTATGTATTAGTAAATACGGGTACAATGATATTTTTTAGTAACTCTTTTCAGATTATGCAATATTGCTTCTTCGAAATTATATCCTAAATAACTAAAATCATTTAATACAGAACCAGTCTGGCCTTCCAAATATTCGAAATTCTTAGTTTTTATATTAATTTTATTTGTCAAATTTTGTAACAACTTATGTATATAAATTGTCGAATAGTGTTGCGATTCAAATGCTTTTTGAAGTACAAAAAGAATAGATGCTTAATAAGTTATATAAATTTTTTGGGTCACGAATACGAGTACATATTTCTAGCCGTGAAATCTCAAAATATTTGCCATTTACAATATATTTAGCTGTGAAATTTCAAAATATTTTCCATTTACAATATTAAAATGCGTTTTTAATTCTAACCACAGTCAAGGGAATTTTATTTGCAACATCTGAATCATTAACGAATTTAAACAAAAAGTTTAAATTTTGGATATTACAAAATTGTTAAATTTATACAAAAACAGTAAAAAGATATTGAACTGAAATGATATTGTTGACTTTAATCAAAACGCGCTAACTTAGCGCTTTTTTTGTTAAACGCGCTAAGACGAAAAAAAGCGCGTTTGGCATAGTTAAAACGCGCTAAAACTAGCGCGAAAAGCGCTAAATTGGCATCGCTGAAACAGATGACAAGAGCAATAAAGAGCGTGAGAGAGCATTTCGAAGTCAGCCATTTTGTTTCCTGTTGTTTTGTCTGAAAGCAGGGTGACCGATGACATTTTTCAAAAAGTGGCACCAAATAGGGAATTTACCAAAATAAAAAAGGGGCAACATTAAAAAAACGAGATAACTACACTGAACTTTTTATTTTTAATGTATTATTATATAATTCACTTTAAAAAAGGGGGACAAAAAGTGCCAAGACAGTCGAAAAAGTGGCAAATTGCCACTTTATTCGGTCAAACAGTCACGCTGTCTGAAAGTTTACTATGACTTTTTTTTTAAATAGGAGAGAACAAGGAATATTTAAAAAAAAACTCCCAGGCAATTTTCTTTTTCAGAACAGGGCTGAATAACAACAAAAAAAAACTTAAAATATTAATTGTATTTTTATTAAATAATAAAATAGCAACTTCATAATGCTTTTGAATTCCTATTGAGAATTAAATTTTATATAATTTTATGTGACCAACGAACAAATATGGCAGACAAATAAATATTCATTGAGAATCAATAAAAACAACGAACTGTTGGCAATAGAGTTTTTTTTTTTTTTGCTTAAAAAGCAAATACAATATCTTCCAAATTTGGTAAATCTTTTTATCTTATTGCAGCAAAGTTGTTTACCGGCCATAAATAGAATTTACGTCATAGTGCCAATTTTAATTACAATTAATAATTGATGAAAACCAATTTAAAAATATTGCGCTTAAATGTGTAAATGACGAAAAGAAGTAGTAGCGGCAAAAAACGGTCACTTTTTTCCTTTTCGGGGAAGGTTAAACTGTTAATTTCATCGTCCTCCCCTTTGAGCAAGACGCTGCTGTAGAAGATATTCGAAATTCAGCCGATTTTACTTGACAGCTTTTTCAACTTTGATTTAAATAAAGAAAATTCCATTAATGCATTTCGAAAACTTTCATTAAAAATTCTTTTCTTAAGCTCACTTTTTGTTTTACTAATTCAAAAGACTGTTTGCTCAACCAATCATCAAACTGTAATGTACCAATCAAATCTAAACCCTTAATAAAATTAAATATATGCAGTTAATTGAAGTTGAAAAAAAAAATGGAAAAAAAACTCAATTCATAATTATTAATCATTTTAATGCTGCGAGATGTTGTTCATAATTTCACACAGAATTTGTAAGAAACAGGCGCTTCGAATCAAGAAGATTTCTAAAGATTTCTTTTCAGAAAGATAAAGTTGAAGTTAGTTTACTTTGAAAGTTTTCTATAATTATCTATCTGTATGTTCTGCTTTTCCAATGGCTATTAAGCAATAAAGCATGATGATGCTAAATGTTACGGACAGTCAGTTAGATAATTAGATTGGTAGATGGACTGAAACACGCAGTGATCTATTAGCAGCAAAGTGCATTGTTTGTATAAAGACACCATGTCCAAAAGTAGATGATCTGGTATAGGATTTAGTTTTATTTATTTTGTCTTAAATTATGTGTATGTAGTTAGAGAAAAATTTTGAATATGCGTTCATTAAAGCAAATCAAATTAATTATTGTAATGTTCGAACAAGAGGGTGGAGTTGGCTGACTAAAAAACCAAAGGTCCTGGATTCGAGCCCGGTCTCCGACAGTCATTAAAATTAACAACATCACTCATTTTTCTGATGTGCATTAGCGCCCCTTTGTATCAGTTGTTGTGGGAAAAGTTCTAGTGATGCAGGCATAAAGCACTGGTCACTAAAAACTATACCGACTTCATCAGATACTAATCCTAATGTAACATCAGAGCGCCCTCTTTCGTCGGTATTGTGTAGCAAAATCATCGGCGAAGTAAAATAACCAATAAAATGGCTACTAAACACAGCTTCAAAATTTAATACGCCTCATTCACCACCAGAGGCGCTGCAACACTGTAAATAAGCGTGCAAAAAAGCAGAGTTGTAAAATAATGAAGCTTTCCTCTATCTCTTCCTTCTCTATCACTATCCCTTCCCTATCACCCTCTCTCACTATCTTTTCTTCAACTAACAGGTAGCACAAAAGGATCATTGTATTGGACCCAAGTGAGCTGGACTCTAAATTTCACCCTTCCTTACCAGCAGCCTGCTAACCTAACCTAACCTAATGTTCGAACAATGAGTTTCTATTTGAGGTTATTATTCTCAAAAAGCCAGGTGCACATGAGATCATTATTTTTTCACCGATTTAAAAAAAAAAAGGAGAGATTATCAATTCGTCTGCATTTATTTTTTTACATTGTTACTTCATAACTCGTTACATTTTAGAACGATTGTAAAAATTCTTTTTGTTTTGTCCGAGAGCTTCCAATTGGTCCCATTATAAAATAGTGGGCGGGGACACGCCTATAATTTTTTATTTGATTTTATCGTATTCTACGTATGCTGCGAAACCTAGCAAGCACCTTTTGTTCTTGTAATTACACCATTTTAAAGTTGAAAAAATGGGCGGAGCTGCGCCCATTAAAATTTATTATTATATTTCATGTGGTTCTTTCTACTTAACCGATTTTTATGAAACTTACCACACACCTTTAGCTCTAAAATAGACACAATTTTTTATTTAAAAAAATGGGCGGAGCCACGCCCATTAAAATTAAAATATTTTATTTTGAGTGGTTCCTCTTTACTGATTTTTACAAAAATTAACATACGCCCTGAGCTCTGAAAAACACACAATCATGCAAGCACCTTTGGTTTTCGTATTTACACGATTTTAAAGTTAACAAAAATGGGCGGGGCTACTCAGATTAAAATTTATTATCATATTTCATGTAGTTGTACTTAACCGATTTTTATGAAACTTACCACACACCTTTAGCTCTAAAATAGACACAATTTTTTATTTAAAAAAATGGGCGGAGCCACGCCCATTAAAATTTAATATTTCATTTTGAGTGGTTCCTCTTTACTGATTTTTTCAAAAATTAACATACGCCCTGAGTTCTGAAAAACACACAATCTTGCAAGCACCTTTGGTTTTTGTATTTACACGATTTCAAAGTTAACAAAAATGGGCGGGGCTACTCCCATTAAAATTTATTATCATATTTCATGTAGTTGTACTTAACCGATTTTTATGAAACTTACCACACACCTTTAGCTCTAAAATAGACACAATCTTCTATTTAAAAAAGTGGGCGGAGCCACGTCCATTAAAATTTAATATTTTATTTTACGTGGTTCTACTTTACCGATTTTTACAAAACTTAACACAAACCCTTAAATCTGAAAAACACTCAATCTGGCATTAAAAAAAAAAGTGAGCGGAGGCGCGCCCATTAAAATTTAATTTTATATATCACGTACTTCTTAACCAGCAGATTTTCAAAACATTTTTTGTTTGCAAGAGTTTACTTCTATTTAATTAAATTTTAATCTATTGTAAAACGGCTAAAACAAAATTCTCATGAGAAATGGTGTCTCTTTTTTTTTTTTGTAAAGCAACAAGGTTTCCTTTTGTTGCATTATTTCCCCACTTCTCTTAATTCTTTTTTTATTGTGGTTTTCTTGAACTTTTAACCAGGTGCTTAAGAACATTTTACAAATAATAATTATGGAAGAGAAGTAGACAAAACCATTATCACATTTAACATGACAAGAATATTAATCATTACTTTCTCACAATTTACCGACTGTCTGCTGGTTGCAGTCTCTGGTCAATTTAAATTATGTGCATTATCGATTATATAGTGAAGCTATTGTTGTAAAGTTTTATGAAGTCTTTCAGAGTTTATTAAATGTTTCAACTGAACACTCATTTCCTCAAATTCTAGAGCCAAAGATGTTGGCAAGTATGTATTTTTTTTTTTTCAAAGAAATATTGCAGCCATACTTAGGAAGGAAGGTCGTCTGATAAAAATAACTTTTTCGAAAGAAAACAGGAAAGGATGGGACAATATATTCCCACGGAATTAATTTTTCTTTAAAAAATAAAACCACCTATCCCAAACAGATTGAGCTAAAAATTAAAATTTGGGGGGAGAACTTCGAATTTTCGAAGTCAGCTGTTGTGTTTCCATTTGTTTTATTTTAACTGAAAGCTAGCAAATGACTTTTTAAAAGGGGGAACAATGAATAGGGAATAAGCTCCCGGGAAGATGTTATTCAAAATAAGGTTGATTAAATCAAATATAAAAGAGAACACAAACTACATATTTTCTCTAGTTAAGGCCATGACTCACTATCCTACACAACAGTCGCACGACCTACAAAAAAAATACAACCCTAATCTGATGAATTGTTATTGTCAATTTTGAAAATTTTCATAGACTCCATCATACTAGGGTTGTAATTTCTCAAAACTCCCACCATTTTGTAGGATAGTGCATCACGGTCTTTAGAGTTTAGAAAATTGTAATAACTTCGCATGTTTAAAAATGTTCTGAAAACTATTGCTATTTCTTGCATATTTATATTTTATCTTAACTTAACTTACAACCCTCGTAACTAATATTTCGCATTTTTTCTAGTGCTATTATTATAAATTCTCTATTGCATAAATTTTTGTTACAACAATTTTTCTACACTCCGATTTCAAATAAAATTATTTACTTAGAAAAATTCTATAAATACGCGCGGTAGTGGACGCGAGATTAAATAAACATACTTAAGTATGCACTTGAGATATTATTGTAAATTCCTTGAATTTTTTTTTTATCTTTAAATTAAATGTTGGTTTTTCTTCTTTGTTTGATTTAATTAGGCTAAAGTTCGTATTTTGAGGAAGTAGAACGGAACAACATCCTGTTTTCGAAGGCCGCTATACCTTCATTAGCAGGGTTCTTGTGTTTGGTCCACTGTGTGTGATTTATCATAATTCAAATTTGTTGAAAAATTATTTTTGCAATGAAAGCATAAATTACTAACACCAATTTAAAACAGTTAAAATTAAAATTTGTTAAATTAAAAAACTAAAATCTTACTTAAATAATTCTTTTAATCAAGAATAATTTCTAGTTCAATTAAATTTAAATATGTATCAGGTTAAATGCAAGGCGAATTCATATCAGCTGATCTCAATTCAGCAGCTGATGGTCAGCTGTTAATTTCTCTGGTGTCAAATCAAAGCAAAACGTTCGAAAATTTTCTGACAGCTGGAAATTTTAAACTAACAAATATACAAGGCGAATATTTAAAGTTGCAAATCCAATCGCCTTGGTTAAATATTTCTTATAAAATTATTTTTCATATTTATGTCCCTTCCTTATATTCATTTTTATCTCTAAAATAAGCTAATATTTTATATCACAATTCCTGGTCAATAAAATACTTTTTCTACAAAAAAAAAAAGGTTTAAAATTATTTGAACTTTTTTTGTTGAGCTTTTGTTGATTTGCTGTGTGTCTTGCCCATAAGAAGATGGTGGCTTTTTTTAAATGAACCCATGATTTTATGACCAATTTCCATTAGAAGAAACTTAAAGTAATGAAGATTGGTTTAAAATAGTATTGTTCGTATTCTGCGAGACATTCATACATAAAAAAAACATTCAAAATGAAAATTTTATGTGATGCTTAGGACACATCATTACCATTCGAAGTATCTTTTACATACATACATATATAAATATATACATACATATGTATGTATGAAGTATTTATACATGCTTGTAGGAGTTGTTTGGAAGATGTGTTAAAAGACAATCAGATATTAAAAGTGAATGTGATGGTACTAAATAGTTAACCTTACAAAAAAGAATACTGGACAAAAATTAATTATACTGGAGACATTACCATACCCTATGCCATTAAATAATACCTAAAATTTTTTTATTTTATTTTCTAAAATTATTCAAAACATTAATTACGTGTAATAAATAGGAGTTTACTGATAATTCTCAAATTTCGAATGCTCGTGTTTTTTAATTTAAAGAGGAGGCCCCACACAATGTTATAGAAAGAAAGCTACGCCCATACGGGTCAAAGGCGGTAACTTCACGGATTAATTAAACAAAAAGTTCAAGTACCCGTAAAAACTGAAAATACTCGCTTAAAGTGCAGCAATTTCTACATCACCAGGTAAAAATAAATGTCAATTAGTTAAGGGTGCATTTTTAGTGACGCGTTAATATTGAACATTATTGGGCTGGTTAAGAAATGCATCACTGCTCTGCATCATATGAGCTAACTTTAATTTAATCTCCAATACAAACAAGTGCGCTGATAGTTTTTATAGCTATGCTATTTATTGAGCGATACAGGAGTTAGGACGTGATTTTCGTAACAAAAATAATCGACAATATTACAGTTATAAATTTATTTTTGTTTTGATTTATTTATACTTAAAAGCAGAGTACGAAAATAAACGAAACAAATTGTTTGCTTTTATTTTATTGCGTGCTTTGAAGTGAGAGAAACAAAAACAATGAGAAGGATTGCTCAATTTGTTTTTGTATTGTTTTTGCACATGATCACAAACCAGAGAACACAGCCGATCGGCTGTAAATCACCTAACAGCCGCCACCGGCCACAAACAATACATTAATTTAATAATTAATTAAATAATGGGAAATAAGTTGAAACGTTTTGAAACATTTGTGGAGAATTTGAAATTATCATATAATATAATTTTATTGCATTGTTATTTTACACATGAAATTTGTTTTATATAACTAAGCAGCATAGCTATAACATATTTTACATTAGTTTGCGTTTTATCTACTTCAGCGAAGCATTTTAGGACATCTTAATTTCCATTTGCAGCGCAGTAATGCATTTTCGAACAGGTGCATTGTGAGAGAAAACTGCAAAAATAAGCAGTTAAAAGCTAAAAACTTTGGGTAATTATATTCTATTTACCTTAAATAATTTTGAAAAAGTAACAAATCTAACCATGAAATCATCAAGTTCATGTGTTTATTCAAATATTTTGCTCCAACTTGTTACCAAAATTATTTTTGAAAGTGTGCTATTGTTTTTAATGATGATCGATCGGCCATGTCACAGAGTTCAATTCCGTTCGGAAAAGGAATTCAATCCACCCCATTTTTGTGGGAGATGGTGTCTAGAAAAGAAAACTAAAATACGGAAATTTCTCGGGTGTGTCCAGACTGTTTGGGGGCGCTGGTATTCTCAGGTATACTCCGGATAGGCCTCGATATGTTGACGTGGATTCAATTCCGTTTCCGAATTGAACTCTGTGACAATGCCGTATATTGCAAGTGTAAAAAAATGGACTTGCTTTAAATGAACATAAAGTTATTAATTGGAGAGATTTACATTTTATTTGGAAGGTTGAACAAATGAGCGTAATTTTACAAAAAATTATGTTGCGCATCGTTGCGCCTCAAAAGTTATGTGCGAATTAGTAATAGCGCCACGCCTTGAGTTTGCCAATAATAAAGGCTTAAGGACTTCTGCTAACACTTTTATTGCTGTTGCTTTTGTCATTATTTAATGTGCTTTTATTAGATATGTAACGCGTGAGTCACGCAATAGTCACGTGTGAGTCACGCGTGATCGTGGTTGTATTTTTATTTTATTTTGCTGTTTCTTTTCTTCTGTTAAGCACCGTTTATATGCATTTTGTTCTAGTTTCGGTGTACCTGAAATAAAAAAGAAATCATGTTAATGAATTAACTAATAATTACTTTCTATGGGGAGGGGGGGGGGTAATCGTCTCCCCCTCCTATACCTCTAAGATTTTAGTGCAACATGCAGTTTGTTTTAAGAGTTATCCACATCAAATTTAGTGTGTCTCACTACTGTAGTTCTGAAGATATAGGGAAAATAATAATTACTTTGCATTGAGGGTACCCTTCTCCCCCTCCTTCTAAGAGCTAAGCACATCAAATTTAGTGCGCCCCACTATTGTTGTTCGGCAGATATAGGAAAAGTAATAATTCCTTTTTAAGGGGGGTACCTCTTTTCCCCTTCCTATACCGCCAAGAATTTGTAGTAACATGCAGTTTGTTCTTAGAGCCACCCATGTACAATTTAGTGACCCTCACTATTGTAGTTGTGCATATATGAATTTATCAGTGAAAAAGGGGCCTTTGGGGCCACTGCGACCCCAGTACTGTATGATTCGAAAAATTTGCATACCTTTTGTTTATTATTTTTGTTACTGTAGTTGTTGTTTTAATTATGAATTATTTTTCTTATAAACATTTATTATAAATATTGGCATAATCTCTCTTTAAAAATTTTCCCCAAGTTTCCTTAAAATCCAAAAATGATAAGTGTGCAGACAGTTTCGTCCCTAACTGTAGATTTAAAGAAAGAAAGAAAGCTTTTAATTGAAATCCACAAGGTGTCATAAAGTTGTAACTGTGCTAATTTTGTAATAAAATTGTTATATTTTATAACCACAGTGCCTGCCAATAATGAGTGGAGGAGCTTTTATTTTTCTTACACTCACTCATAACTTCTTCGGCAAACCAGACTGACCAAATTGAAAGAAATAATAATAATAAACACACATTTATTAAGGCAAGCAAGGAAAACGCCTCTGCTTTTTTTACAATAAATACGAGTACAATAAATACATCTTTGATTTTAGTGGTTACTTTACTTTTAAACAGTTTTAAAAAAAATATTTTCTTATGGGTGTCGTTGTTGCTGTTGTTGTTTTGTATGCATCACTTGTAAGCTTAAAGACTAAATAAAAATATAAATATAATTTTGGACCACAAATGGCAATACTACTTCTTATTTAACATGGACTCAGCCAAGCATGAGGACAACCACACTAATTTAAACAAAAATTTCTTACAATATGTAACCCAGCTAGCATTTTGTTTGTATCACAGACGAATCTCTTTCGAACCAGCTTGAAGGGAAAAATAAACGCATATGAGCTCATTTTTTCGATCATAAATGATACACTCCCGTTGTGAGAAAATGATACCCTACAGATGAATCATACCAAAGAATCATTTAAGGGCCACTCAGACTATTATACATGTATAAAGACTTTCATCACACTTTACGAAAAAGAAATCTAAACACATTTGTTTCGACTATCAAAAAATCTAACGTAAATTGACATTTTATGTTCACACCATCACACCTCATATTACATTAAAAACACGAGTATAAAGCAAACAGCTGTTGAGGATTAACATGCCTACATTAATCTTTGATTTCCGGCGGTAAAGCAGTTTCATGTACGCTGTGGTCGTGCCGGCCTCTGAAAATAGACGGCGGTTAAAGTAGTAGATTTAAATAAGATAAATAAAAAGAAAATACGATAGTTTCGTTAACTTTCAGACATGTCTTACACGAAAAATTATTCAATACGATAAGCACATTCAATATTTATATCCGTTTTAATACAAAGACATATAACATAAACGACGGCACGGCATCGGCGTCGAAACAGACGGCTTGTTAGTTTGGATTTTGTAATAATGCAACCCTGATCAGATGAAAAGTATTATCGTTTAGAAAATTTTCAAAAAATGGTCAAGTATTATGGGATGTCAAATTTTTATCATATTATTTACCATTCGTTATGACATTTTGCATTCACAATATCGCACTTGCACGTATTATTTGAATTTTTGACATGTATTAATACAAAGTATAATAGTCTGAGTGGCCCTTTATGTGTGATACATACGACTTGATGATTCATTGTTGAGCAATTTTCTTTGCATTTTGTTCCTATATTTGCAAGAAATCATTATTGATCATATATATAGATCAATCATAAGTGAATCATTTTTCAATCACCCAAGTGATAAATCAGTTTTTAATAATAAAAAGTGATCTATGGAGAATCATACATATAAGAGCTTTCTGCAAAAAATTATCACCCAAATGCCAGCTGGGACATACAAAATCACATTGATTACCCATTGAACTGGTGTTCACTCATTCACATGCACAAGTACGTACACAAGCACATAAACATACCCTGTCGGAGAATGTGTGGTTGACTACAAAAATAACTTATAGTTAACTTTTTCTTAGACTGACTAAAAGTTGAGTACGTAATCGAATTTGATGAGAGCCAACAAATTTATTCTCTGCTACCTTAAAACTCATTTCAGTTTTATATTAACATTTTGCTGTTGTTATTTTAGATGACAGCTTATCCGAGTTTTAACATCACAACGTGTGATGTTACATGTTCGAACCCCAGAAAATTTTGTTTAATTTACTGACTACCAGGTGATTTAAAAAAGTCAACTTTAAGTTAGCTGAAAGTAGTGCAGAGTGAGACAATTGACTACCGCCTAGGACATCGCAATGTTAAAGTAGTCAGTTGATTACATTGCAAAATAATCCAAGTGTCAGTCAGTACTAGTTGCGAAATAGTTAGATTAAAGTTAGTTTAAAGTTAGCCAAATTTCCGACAGGGTACACACACACGTCCATATGTGACAAAACTCTCATTTTGTTTGGTGTTTGAAATATAAACAGATCGAAAACTACAGCTACAGAGATAAAAGCAATAATGAATTGAACTAAACAAAAACAATATTTATTTTATAAGAGTCATAATTTAAAAAAAAAGGTCTTTTGTTTTATATTTTCAACAGTGTTGTCGGATTAGGTGATTTGAGTGAAATGGAGTGGGTTAAATATCTGTTTGGGGAAAAACTTAAAGTATCATTTGGAGAGTATTTTTTTTATATGGCAGATACCTTTTACGTCCCTTTTCACAATGTATGGTTAAGAGTTAACGTGAACTTTAACTGACAGTTCTTCATGCAAAACTTGCAGTTAAAGTCTCTGTTATCTTTTAACCATACATTGTGAAAAGGTACATTAAGGAAATATAGGTACATACACTTATCCCTCGATTAACACGATACTTTTTTTTACACGATTTCAATTTTACACGATTATTTTGGTTTTCGTGTAAATTGAGAGATTTATGAAATACCTCGATTTACACGATTTTTTATGTGTTTTATTGAATATTTTTGAATATTCTATGAATTACATTAATTTTGTTTTTGTTTATATGAATAGCATTTATTGTGTTTAGTGAATAAAGGTTTATTTTTATGATTTTGAGTAAACGCTTCTGATATTTTAAAAACAAAGTTGAAATACATATGTGACAGCGCATAGAGAAAGGGACCTAAGGGTAAAAAAATCTATTTTCACTTTTTTTTTTGATGTGGACAACATCTGAGCAGCGAATGAGACCGATCCCATGCCCCAAAAGTGTTCCCTCCCAGAGATATGCGCGTTTTATGAAATTGAAGTTATGTGAAAAAATTTTCGTACTAACAGAGTGATATTCACGATTTAAAAGAATTATAAATGAGTATTTATTATAATTCACAATTAATAATTTCAGAAAATAAACCTGGATTCGAAAAAACGCGAGCAAAATTGATATCAAACTCATGGAAACAGCGCGCTAGGTAGAAAACAGTAAAAACCAACTACACAAAACAAGAGGTAGGGACGACCTACGCGCGTTTTCAAGGTTGACCAACACGTTCCTGATGTCATGAGATGTGTCGCTTTCAAATGAGACCAATACCAACACGCTCAGTGATGGTACACCAAAAATACACGTATTTAAATCTTTAAAATGGCTCTTGTGAACAAAACCGGTTTTTACCCTTAGGTCCCTTTCTATTTTGCCCGTCACATATATAATTTCTTAATAAAATCAATTTTTTGTGCGATTCTGCCTTTATTTTCGATTTACACGATTTTTCATACAAAAATTTAAAATTTCGATTTACACGACTTCCTTAGGAACGTATCTATCGTGTAAATCGAGGGATAGGTGTATTTATTAATGAATTTTAATTCTTTTATTCTAGTCAAAATCTGTCTGCAAATATAACGAGCCATAACCGATAAAAAAGCTTATTCGGCGTCGGAAAAATTATTTTCCGAGTCCAAGCCACAAAAAGTACCTCCTGCCTGACACTCTTTGATACACAATATGGCCGCTGATTGTCACTCAACCGCAAAAATTTCTGTGATTGACTGTTGACTGACGAAATTCGTGTTCACACTATTGATCAAGCCAAAATTTGAGCAAAACTGTCAGTCATGTTCTACAGGGTTTACTATACTTTACTTTTGGGCTTTTATGCTTGTATTTCTAGAGGAGGACAGTAGTAATGGACAAATAAAATCTGGCAACAGTGCTGTTTATTCCTTTTCAGACTCAAATTGTAATTCAAGTAATGAATCGAATGTAAAAAAAGACCAACAGCAAAAGCAACCAACAACAAATATTGTAGCAGTTGGAATATTATGAGTAGAAATTTTGTATCTCTCGCATACAAACTTAAGATTAGTTTTAGTTGTTGTGAGAAGCTTGTTGAGATTTGTGGTCGTTTGCGCATGCATGGTGTTCTGATCATCAATCAGTTTCTATCGATTTCGGTTTATTCTTTTGCATGATTTTCGAGACGGCTAAAACGTACAATAACAAAAATCAAAAGTTATTACAGCTAAAGTAAATTTTGTATGCTAAAAATTCACTTAAAAGAATTGTGGGCATCATGTACATACAGTTTTAAAAATTAATTTGGTAAATGTATGTATATAGATACATAACATGTGCATATTGAATTTATGTAACTAAAAAAAATAATAACTATATTTTTTTTATCAAGTCTGTAATATAATCTGTGTGGGAAAAACAAGTGCTCTGAATTTAAAGTTTAAGAAACGAGATTAAAGAAATAGATGCGGTGCGTTAAAAAATATGTGTGTTGGCCACTTAAAGTTAACCTTGACATTTAAATAAAAAAATATATTTCTTTAAAACAACATTTGTCACGATTTTATTCAAGAGTGAAACGAATTTATTTATTATTTACAAAGTGAAGCGAGATGTAATTGTAATAAGTATACATATGTGTGTATGTGTGTATGTATGTATGTATGTATGCATATATTATGTACTTCAGTAGTTTTAAAACAAGTAGCAGCTGTCAATAAAAAATAAAAAATTGCTTCTCAAACAATTATTTAAAAAATTTACACAATTTCTTGGAATTTTCATGAACAATTAAACCGATCGATCTAAATACTAACAGCGATATTCATTAACGATTATTTAAGTTAAAGCATTGTTCCAACAACAACCAACATTAACTTTAACAATCGTTTATGAATACCGATGGTCATGAAGACATTTTTTCATTTATTTTAATTTTACGATTGTATAGAGCATCAAATGAAAACGTCTGCAGGAACATTATTGATTTCAAAATAACATGTGAACTAAAAGCTATGTGATATTCAAAGCATGCCTCATAATACATACACTTATAAAGTTTTATAAAAAGTGTTTTGTACAAAGTAGCCTAAAAAGGGTACTTTTTGTAAAAGTACCTATTGCGAAAAATACATACTTCTTGTAAAAAGTACCTCTTGTAAAAAGTACCTTTTGCAAAAAGTAGATATATTTTCTAAAAAGTACTTTGTTCAAAAAGTACAAACTTT
Source organism: Tachina lurida (assembly GCA_944452675.1). NCBI lineage: Eukaryota > Metazoa > Arthropoda > Insecta > Diptera > Tachinidae > Tachina > Tachina lurida. The sequence goes on from OX101756.1 coordinate 10,851,889, forward strand.
TCTATAATTTTATAAGAAGTACATATTGTGAAAGGTACATGTTGCAAAAAGTATGTATCAACAGTGCGTACAGGTGCACCTTTTAAAAAAAGTATTTTTTTTAAAAAGTAACTTTGAAAAAATTTACGTTTTTTTTTGTAGAAAGTATTATGTTTGTACAAAGTACTTTCAAAAATTATCTCTTGTAAAAAGTACCTTTTATAAAAAGTACCTTTCATAAAAGTAGTTCTTATACAAAGTATCTTTTGGAAAAAAAGTATCTTATGTAAAAAAGTACCTTTATAAAAAGTTCTTTTTGTAAACAGTAACTTTCAAAAATTTATTTTTTTGTAAGTACATATGTATTTTTTTGTAAAAAGTATTATTTTTGTAAAAGTACTTATACAAATTATTTGTTGTAAAAAGTACCTTTTATACAAGTAGCTTTCATACAGAGTACCTATTGAAAAAAACATCTTTTTGCAAAAGGCATCTTTAGTAAAAAAGCACATTAAAAAAAAGTACTTTTTGTAAAAAGTACTTACGAAAAAATTTACGTTTTTTTGTAAATATTCTTTAGTACGAAAGTACTTATGAAAATTATGTGTTGTAAAAATTACCTTTCATAAAAGTAGTTTTTATACAAAGTATATATTAAAAAAAAGATCTCCTTGCAAAAGGTATCTTTTGTAAAAAAGCACATTAAAAAAAGTATTTTTTATAAAAAGTATCTTTCATAAAAAGTGCTTTTTATATAAAGTACCTATTGGGAAAAACATCTGTTTGCAAAAAGTATCTTTTGTAAAAAACTATTTGTGTAAAAAATACCTATGAAAAAATGTACGTACTTTTGTAATAAGTATCTTTTTTTAAAAAGTGTACTTATGGTTTTTTTGGAATTACATTTTTTGCAAAAAGTTATTTTTTATGTAAAAAGTACTTGTAAAAATTATTTGTTGTAAAGATTACCTTTTGTAAAAAGTACCTTTCATAAAAGTAGTTTTTATACAAAGTACCTATTGAAAAAAAAATCTTTGAAAAAAGTATCTTTTGTAAAAAGGCACCTTTTAGAAAAAGTACATTTGAAAAATATAAAATTTTTTGTAAAAAGTATGTATTGTATTCTTTTGTAAAAAGCATTCTTTTGGTACAAAAGTACTTATGAAAATTATTATGTTGTAAAAAGTACCTTTTATAAAAAGTACCTTTCATAAAAAGTGCTTTTTATATAAAGTAGCTATTGGAAAAAACATTTTTTTGCAAAAAGTATCTTTTGTAAAAAACTATTTGTGTAAAAAGTACCTATGAAAAAATTTACGTACTTTGTAATAAGTAATTTTTTTTAAAGGTGTCTTGTAAAAAGTACTTTTTTTTTTAAAAATCATTTTTTGGAAAAAGTATCTTTTGCAAAAAAGTATTTTTTGTAAAAACTATTTTTTAAGAAAAAGTATTTTTTGTAAAAAATATCTTTTTAAAAAAAGTATTTAGTGTAAAAATTTAAAAAAAGTAGTCTTTGTAAAAAGTACGTTAAAAATATTTTTGTAAAAAGTACCTTTTGTAAAAATGTACATATTTTTGTAAGGTAGTTTAGCTATTTAAAAATATATTTTTCGTTAAGTACCTTTTTTAAAAAAGAAGTATTTTTTGTAAAAATTGCCTTTTGTAAAAACGTTTTTTTTTTTTGTAAAAAGTACCTTTTGTAAAAAAGTATTTTTTGGTAAAAAGTACATTTTCTAAAAGAGTAACAACAACTTCTCTAAAAAGTTCCTTTTTTTTAAAGTACTCTTTGAAAAAAATGCTTTAAATAGTACCTTTTATTGAAAGTATCTTTTATAACAATCCACTTGAAGGAAAACTTGATCTTAATTCACCAGCTGACATAACTTCTCTGCTGTCAAATCAACCAAAACGTTAGGAAATATTCTGACAGCAGTAAATTTTACACTAAAAAATATAAAAGGCGAATACACAGAGTTGCAAATTAAGAACACCTTGTGTCAATTCGCCTTGTCAGGTACCGTAAAAATTATGCTTTTCCTTACAAGTTCCATAATACAAAAAATTGTATTCTTTGCCCAAAAAAATCAATCTTAAAAATAACCATATAGACATACATACATACTCCTGCATACTTACAAAATTTTGTTTTATAACATTCCTACAGCTAGAAATAAAGTTAAATTTAAGAATAAAATTAAACGAATTATTTCTGAACATAATTAAAAATCAATATTAAAAACAAAATGAAAAAATTATACGCAAAAACTTCATTCTCAAGCAAAAATCGTTCAACAAAATCCAAACATAAAGTAGACAACGAAACATTGTCAACAACTTCGCAATCGGAAATCTACAAATATCATGATCCCATATTGGCGTATCAGACAACACCGACAACGAAAACGAAAGACAACAATGTAAAATATATTCCAAAACATCCATTTGTAAGTAAATTTATAAATTTCGATGCAACGGCAGCAACAGTAGAGGCAGCAGCAGCAGCAACAGCACCACCAGCAACAATATACAACGATGAATCTCCATATTATTATACAATAACGGAATTGGAAAACCTAAACATGTTGGATCATAGACACCCTCATTTTCATCATATACAAAGAATGCAACAATTACAACAACACTCTGCTCATAATAGCAATACTAACAACAACAACAACAATACTGGCAAAGTTCAGTATCATCAGCATAATCAATTGGTATTGCAACTTCCTGCGGCTTCATCGGCCACATCTAGCGATGTTGTAGATGGCTTGTCACAGCAGCAACAACAACAGCCCCGTTTAATTTCTCCCATCTATGAAGCACCACAAATGAATAATTCACATCAACAGCAACATCATAATTATAATAACAATAATACGAATAATACATCATTAACTGCCGCAACCACCGCCAAGTCTTCCTTGATTTCACAAACATCTTCAACAACGCCATCGCCGCCTCCACAGCATTTGATGTCTTCGCATTGTGCAACAACTCGAACACCATCATCAACGTCAACATTATCAGCATCCACGCCACTTGATGTCTATAATCTGAACTGCAATAATAACTATGATCAAAATCAACATCAATTGTCATTGTCGATGTTGTCGTCCGCGTCCACGTCCACGACCACGTCCCCAACCTCATCTGCATCGTTGTTGTTGTCCACTTCGAATGCATCGTCATCATTTGGGTCTACGGTGCGCGATAATTTGTCGTCTAAAACGGATTTTATGACCGGCCACACTAATCTATCGCCAAGATTATTTGCGTATGTTTTGTTTTTTTTTGCTTTCTTATATTTTTATTTATTTTATATTTTTTTTTTTATTATTTTTCATTTTATATTTTTTCTAATTTAAAACTGTGATTTTTGCCATACTTGAGTTCCTTAAAGTTGGGATAAAATTGAAAAAGTTTAATGGAAAATTAATTTCAAAGAATTTTAATTAAATTATACTTGAACAAGTTTAAATAATTTAATGCTAGTAATAAAAGTTTTATTTTAAATTAAAAAACTTAACAATTAGGCAAATTTTAAAATACATAGATAAGCTTATTTCATTTTTTTAGCCTTTCTTTAATTTTGATTATTGTTGTATTTAAAATAAATTATGTTTTAATAGGTTATATTCAAAAGTATAGCGTATGTCGAGTCAAATATTCGTCTAGGAGAACTTTCCCCCTGTTTCTCTAAATGCGAACGATATATTCGATTGAATATTAATATTCATTAATATTCTCGCAGACGCATATTCGCTTTGATTTCACGCATTCGAGAAACTATCGAGAGAAGTTCGCTTTAGATTTGCTAACAAATATCGAACATTTGTTTATAGCGAGACATTCTTAGATTTAACTAAACTGCAGCGAATTTTAATCAGAAATAATTTCTTAATCAGGCTTAAATTCAGTAATTTCAATTCTTATTGAATGAAATACTTTTATTAATCAATGTGAGCCTCTAAAGAAGAGAAGAAAAATTAAACTAGACTTTATTAGCTGGGGAAAATACCGCTATTCTTCTGTGCAGCCACGCACTTCATCAGTTTAATTTTTCTTCTCTTCTTTAGAGGCTCACATTGATTAATAAAAATATTTCATTCAATAAGAATTGAAATTACTGAACTTAAGCCTGATTAAGAAATTATTTCTGATTAAAATTTGTTTATAGCGAAACTCAGGGCATGTGGGTACATTAGAGTGTGGCCGTTAATTGTATGGAGAATTTTTTTTGTTGATTTCTTTTACTCTCACCCCCCCCCTCAAATCGGTTCAGTTTTATGTAAAAAAAAAATACAAAAAAATTTCATAGCGATAAGTTGTGTTTTAGGGGGTTCGTCCGGCCCTCAAAGTTAGCCCTCAAGCCCATATATTCAAAGTATTTGGTTGTTTTCTTATTACTACACCTAATATATGTAATGTAATATCTATTATATAATATATAATAGATATAAACTCTTATTGTAAACGCTTAGTAAAATAATTTCCATATAAATGCAATTTTGGTATATGTGACGCGCAAAATAGAAAGGCACCTAAGGGTAAAAACCGGTTTTGTTCACAAGAGACATTTTAAAGATTTAAATACGTGTATCTTTGGTGTACCATCACTGAGCGTGTTGGTATTGGTCTCATTTGAAAGCGACACATCTCATGACGTCAGGAACGTGTTGGTCAACCTTGAAAACGCGCGTATGTCGTCCCTACCTTTTTTTTTGTGTAGTTCGTTTTTACTGTTTTCTACCTAGCGCGCTGTTTCCATGAGTTTGATATCAATTTTGCTCGCGTTTTTTCGAATCCAGGTTTATTTTCTGAAATTATTAATTGTGAATTATAATAAATACTCATTTATAATTTTTTTTAAATCGTGAATATCACTCTGTTAGTACGAAAATTTTTTCACATAACCTTAGAATCGTCGACTTCAATTTCATAAAACGCGCATATCTCTGGGAGAGAACACTTTTGGGTCACGGGATCGGTCTCATTCGATGCTCAGATGTTGTCCACATCAAAAAAAAAAAAAAGTTGACAATTGATTTTTTTACCCTTAGGTTCCTTTCTCTATGCGCTGTCACATATATAATTTTTGGTATTTTGTTGGTTATTTTCTTCATTATTTTCTAAAATATTAATTTTAGCAAAAAACTTTTAGACTTGTGTTGTTGACTTGAAGAGCTAAAATATTGCCAATGTATCATATTCTTGTAAAATGAGTTTTTCAAAAGATAGTCATATGCAAAAACATAAATTGAAAATTAATTAAATTAAAGCCCAACTTTGAGGGCCGGACGCACCCCCTAAAACGCAACTTATTGGTATGAAATTTTTTTGTTTTGTTTTTTTACATAAAACTGAACCGATTTGGGGGGTGAGAGTAAAAGAAATCAAAAAAAAAAATAAGTAACGGCCACACTACAGGTACATTCATATGTATGTATGTATATAACTGTCTGTAGGTATATAATGATAGGATTTCAAAATTTTTCGTTGCTCGCTTTAGAACACCCTTTAATTTTTTTTTTAAATTTAAATTACATATTAAAATGATTAAACATTGCCGGTAATTATCTATTTTAAATTACTTATGAAAATCACCAGTCGCACTTGCTCCCCGAGAAAAAATTTCCACCTACGCCAATGGTACTTATTCACACAAAAAAAAAAAAAAAAAAAAAAAGTCCCACAAATTTGGATTTATATCGTTTATGGCTTAGATTGTGTCATTTTCAAACTAAAACAGCAAAACACTTTTCACAAAAGTATCCAAGTACATACTTGCAACAAAGTTAGCAGAGTCATTTTAACAAAGCTACTAAACAATTTTTTTTAGCAAAAGTACCAAAGTGGTGGCAAACAAAAATGGCAATGCACTTTTAACAAAAAGTACTCGAGGATTTATCTTCAACAAAAGCAGCATAATATAATGCCAGCAATAAAAGAAGAAAAGTACATACAAACATACGAGTATATATAACTTAAGAATTTAAATATTTTTATTTAAATTAAACTTAATTTTATGGCAATCTACATAAAAAGAGCGCGCGTTAGTGCTAATTCGATTCGTTTTCGTTGTCAGCAGAACTAGTGTGATTTTTGCGAACCAACTAGTTTTTTTTTTCATTAATATTATTATAGTAAGCAGTATTTAATATTGTCGTTTTTATTTTGTTTTTATAATTTTTTTTTTATGTGGGCTATTATGAACGTTTCAGTTCGAGTTTAGTTCAGTTGTCTCGCCTTGAATTCATAATCTAGAGTTGCATTTAGATTTGCTTTTGGCCGTTTGTTGTTGTTGCTGCTTGTTGTTACTCGATTTTGGGTTTAGCTGAATTTGTTCATCTGGTGTTTTTGTTGTTGTTTTTCGTCTTTTTGACGGGTCTGCATCTAAATCGTTTATTCAAAAATCGGCATTTTTTATGTGGTGTGTGCGAGTGTGAATTTCTTTAAAAGACTTTTAGTTTTTATTATTTTTTAACAGCTTGATATTTGAATTAAAATTTAAAAGTAAAAGAGTTAAAATAAAGTTTTTATTAAACAGTTTATTTATACATATTCATATAGACTCGTATTAAAATTACGAAAGAAAAAAACTTTTATTTTCACATAAAAACACCCCGCAGTATATTTATTTCACGTTAAGTCTAAGAAGAAGAATTTTCGTTGTGGTTGTTGTTAAGGAACTTTAGACTCCACCAAAAAAATTTTTTTAAAGAAAGCTAAAGAAAACACTTCATATGTTTATAGAAAAAATTTTCAAACTTTTATTGAGAATTACAAACATTCTTGCAATATAATTGTGAAATTTTTCCTATTACACAATAATATCGCCAATGTGTATGCCACATACGAAGGTGGTACAATATATTCGCAAATATTAAAAGACTTGATTTTTATTGCACAATCAAGACAATTGTGTAATGTGGTGGCAACATTGTTCAATGCTGTTTACTTTTTCACTGTCAGAAAAATTGTGCAATATTTTTTTTTTGTTGAAAATATTGTGCCATTTGTTACATAGTATAGGTCAAAACGACAATAATATGTACAACAACATATGCAATAATATTGTATAGTGGATGGGCCGCTTTAGTAATATTATCTTCTATATATATGGGCATTTACACAGGAATGTCAACTCTTTGTAGCGTGCGACATCAAGCAAATATGCTGGTTTTCTTTTCAAAGAAAACGAAACCTTTTTTTTTACCTATTTATATATTTGTGTGGGCCGTCAGCAGCTTTACGTTAGGTAAAATTTTAAGAAAAATCGAGTTGCGTTGTTCATAACTACAAGGTTAATTGCTTGCTGTCGCACGCGACACAAATGTGGATTTTCTCGGAGAAATACTCATCTAGAAAATCTTTGTGTGTGTTTGTTCGTCACTAATGATCTCTGGACTATAACTATAAGAGCTGTGGAGCTGAAATTTTCAACACAAGCTCTGGTTAATACCCGGTAGGTTTTTGTTTTGTTTTTTACCCAACAAGTGACCACTGTGACAAAACAACGTTTGCCGGGCTGAACTGGTAAAGAAATAAATGTGAAAGTGAGTTTATTTGTTTGCTACCTTTCCACGCCCAAACCGCTGAACCGATTTTTTAAATTCTTTCACAAATATAAAGCTACATTACCAGCGTCAAATATAGGATATTTTTTATCCGGTTAGGAACGGGTTTTTATATTTGGTACGAAAACTACATTTTTTAGGCTGGTTAGGGTAATTTGCGTTTCGTGTTTCATTGTCTAACCGGTTTTAAAACCGGGTTTTATGTATTTTTTAAGCACATCAACGCGAGCGGAGCTGCAGGTAATATATAGTATGCATAAAAATAATAAGCTACGGATTTATTTTTAGTTTAATTCGCTTTCTTTTAAACAATATTTGTTTGACACATTTATGTAATGAGAGAAACGAGTCGAGGCAAAATTATCGGCGGCGGCGGTGCAGTAATTTTTTGACCGGCGGTGGCGCGCCACGGTCATTGTACTTCTACTTATCCGATTCCCACGAAACTTGGCAAAGAGTCTTGGCTCTTAGAATGATAGTTTTGTTAGATTAGAATTTTGCTTCAAGAAGTGGGCGGGCGGGGCCTTGCCCATTAAATATTAATATTATATTTCACATGCTTCTACCTGAGCTCTGGAAGTATTATAGGTAATACAGGTAATATGTACATATAAAAAATTTTTTATATGTATCTAACTTTTTATTAGTACTTATTTTTGAAGTTGGTTTAATATTTTTTTAAGTTTTATTTTCCGAAAAATTCCTCCCAAATTTTGATTAGAGTAAATTAATTTCTCTAATGTTTATGTACATACATAATTAAAAAGCAAACAAAGATAGTTATGAAAGAAAACATGAACCTAAGCAAATGAGCGGCAGTTTATATACAAAAATATGCATTGAAGGCAAAAATATGCATTAAAATTTATGAAAAAATTCTTAAAAACTGTTGAAACAAATAAATATCTGTTCTTTGTCTTCAAAAACGTGGCACAGGAAGCTGCTATTTATAATTCATATGTCCTCGTATGTATGTATTTGGATTATGTATTTCCTTATTGCAAATATTTGCTCCGTCTTGCCACACTCTATGACTTCATTTGTTTGGCTTGCACTTCACACGTTAAGGTGATAAAACCTTAAAACCAAAAGCAAAAGAAAAAAATGCCTGTAAAATCACCCAACAGTCATTTGACTTACATTTTTATTTCATTTTGTATCTGCAAACATGTACAAAAAACATACTCGTACATTATGAAATAATTTCTCTCTCTGTTTTAGTATTCTATGACATATCCATCGATGTGGAAAAAAACCAAGAGGATAAAAAGTGTACTTGCTTGAAAGTACAAAAAATAAAAAATAAAAGACAAAATTGTAACTTAAATAAACTTGACAACTGAGCAGTTTTCAGTTGGCTGTTTGGACATTTTTGGTTTTGTTTATGTTACCGGCTTTTATTACAGAAAAATCATAAATCTGTCAACTTAGCAGATTTTTTTTACTTCATTTTTCGTCTTCATTTGCAATTGTATGTTAGCTTTTGCCAACACTTTTTAAGTCGAATCCATTTGCTTTGCATGCTTTTTTTTATTTAAAGATATGCTTAAAATTATAGCAGAGTTTAACCGATTAGTAGAGGAGAAAAAAAAGAGAGCAAATTTATTCATTATAAAGCACTAAACACATTCACGACAGCAGGCTACCGACTACAATCTGTCAAAAATGGACTACATGTGTATATATGAAAATTATTATTATTTTGATGACAGCACGGCTACACGACTACACAACCATAATTGTAGCTGCAGCCAAATTAGACTAATTTCTATATTTTTGTTGGCAAATATAATGCTGACAATATAAACAAAATGCTAAAAATTATTGGTTATTATTTAACAGAAAGAACATCTCAAAATTTAACACATAAGTTGATTTGTTTTTATATTTTTCTGTGGTATATAAGTACTTTCAAATAAGTAAATTTATTTTTATAAATGTGAAATATTTGCAAGTGGCACCACTGAAATATCTGTTGTCACAAGCGATAACAGCATAAGTCAAGAAAAACCACTTTTAAAATATAATAAATTCAGTAAAGTACGGATTCGACTCGCGCACGAAGGGTTCCGTACGTTGGGCTTTGAGCATTTTTTTAATAGTGTTTTTTTACGTTTTTTCAGTTGAAATAATTTTTTTGTTTTCTTTTCGCTTTTTTCTCGTTTTGGCAATTTTTTTAATTTTGGCGATTTTTTTTTCATTTTGGCGGTTTTTTTTTTCATTTTGGAGATTTTTTTAATTTTGGCGATTTTTTCATTTTGGCGATTTTTTCACTTTGGCGATTTTTTCATTTTGGCGATTTTTTTTAATTTTTGCGATTTTTTCATTTTGGCGATTTTTCCGGTTTTTCGCGATTTATTTTCGATTTAGAAATTTTTTTTAATTTGGTGCCTTTTTTCGTTTTGGCGATTTTTTTTTATTTTGGCGATTTTTTTCGGTTTGGCGATTTTATAGTTTTGGGATTTTTTTGTTTTACCGTTTTTGAAAATTTCAAGAAGTTTGCTCTTACGGTTTCCCAGATACAGAAAGTTGTTAAAATTACATAGTCAAAATTACATTAACTGATGGTACACCCTCTAATTAAAATTTTTTAAATTTTAGTGTTAATTGTTGTAGTCTCTATAAAAATACACTAACTTTAAAAATTTCAAGTGCATATACATACAATTGTATGGTATTTTAACATTTTTCGTTGCTCTTTTTGGCACACCCTTTAATTTCCAACTCTCAATAATTTGCTGTTGTAGCGGCCAAGGGTCTACACACTCTGTCCAAATTTCAGGTCCGTACCTCTTACGGTTCTCGAGAAAATACCCTGTGACGGACAGACGGACAGCGTAGCGAAAACAATACGGTTTCTTTTCACCTTGGGTGTACGAAACCCTAAAAATGGTCAAATCAAAATAATTTTATCCTACTTTATAGAGTATTAACGAATACACCCAAGATTTTATGAAAATATAGTTTTTATTATAATTTAGCACCTATTATCAATCTTGTCTTAAGTCGACTTATGTTGTTATCGCTTTTAAGCACAAAAATATATATTTATACTTCAATATCAGGTGCTTATGATGATTCTGCTGCCATTTACAACATAATTAACTGACGAAAATTGTTGCTAGCAACATTTGTAGTCGTGCAGTCGGTAGCCTGCTGTCGTGAAAGTGTTTAATGCCCAAATTGTAGTTTAATCCTCCAGACATAAACTTCTGTCATTATCAGTGTTAAAATATCTTTTTTTACACTGAAATATCTGTTATATTTATTTACTCTACTGTTAACTCCTTATATCCACTGCTTTAGCCAACAAATAATAAATTTGTTTCTTAAACTAGAAACATACGACTTAAGGCTCACTTACCCGACTGTAATGTAAAGTAACTGCAACAGTAGGAAACAGCTGATAGATATTGTTATGTGACATTTAATGCAAATGGTTATAGAGATGTAATGTAGCGTAACATACTTTTCATATAAAAATATCGATCAGCTGTTTCCTACGTTGCCGTAACATTACATTACAGTCGGGTAACTGAGCCTTTAAATACGTATGTGTACGTATTTGTTAAACGACCATACAATTTATAAAATTCTCATGCTCTTTTTTTAAGTTTCTAAATGGCCAATATTTTAGTTCTTTATTTGTGCTTAAAGTTGGCAAACAATTTTATTTATTTTTTGCTATTTGTCTCACAGCTACAGTCAGTTTGTTTCCTTTAACACTGGAAATATGCATGTGGAGAAAGGAAAATAATAAAAAGAATCCCACAAATGTTAAACAAAAAGCAACAACAACATCTTTGTCGTCACAACAAACCATAAATATCTAGATATTTAATCATTTCCTGAGAACAACTTCAAGTGTCACTTTGAATGTCGGCCGCATAGAGCTGGAGCAGCAAAGTGAAAGAAAACAAAGGAAAAAGTAGTAGGAAAAGTAGTTTAAGCAGAAGAGTTGAGTTGACTTGAATTGAGTTGAATAAAACGAGTGAAACGTAGTAAATTTTTATTATTTGTATCTCTTAATCTATACGTGGTATTTGCTACTGTATATCGTATCTCACCTTTATCTCAAGAGTTCATCATCATCATGAATCCATCCAAGTCAGCCAGTGGATTTCATGTTCCTCATCATAATTTTATCATTATCTGTCTGTCATACATGCTATTCGTACAAATATATGTACATACATACATACATGCATACATACATATCGCTCATTTACTTCAATAGTGTCACAACTCAAAAAAAACTAGTTTTGCATAAAACGCGTTTAAAGTTTTCAATTTACAAACAAACTCAATGAAGACATGAACAAAAGTATTCTTCTCTCACGAGGTGATAGTAAAAGCTATTGATATGAAATTTTTACATAAGATAAAATACGAAATGCCGAATTATTTTGCATCATTACCTCAAAAAACGTATTTTTTGAGTTACGACACTATTGCAGTAAATGAGCGATATGTACATGAGTATTATGTACATTCATTCATGCACTCGTTGCAACTAACTATTTATCTGGTAAATGTTCATAATTTATTTGATTATTTTGCTCTTATTTTACTATGATTGTTTTATTTGCTTTCCTTTTGTTAACACGAGTATTATTTCATATTTTTTATAGTAATTTTTCTTTTTTTCCATTTTATCAATTACAATTATTTACTCCGGTTTCTAACGGCCGTATTATTCACTTTTGATAAAACTAGCTTGAAAACTAGTTTTCGTGAAAACTAGTTTTCGTGGAAAAAATCTGAAATTCATTCAAAGCTAGTTTTAAAAAAAAGTTTGTATTATTCACATATGAAAACAAAACTGGTTTCAGTTTTCAAACGCATTGCTAGTTTTGTGATTAAAACTAGTTTTGTGCAATATTTTGCATCGAAACACATGCTATCGCAGGCAGTGTTTACATTTTGAGTGCTTAAAATCATTGCGGAAAACAAAATATTGTTTTAAATATTACTCGTGAGTTCGATTTGAATAAATATTGATTGTAATATGTGTTTAATGTTATTTATTTTGTTTTTAGTTCTATTTTAGCTACTAAAGCCTGGTACGGAGTTCATACGGAATTTCAGGTTCTCATACAAACTGTATGTTAAAAAATTACGGTAATTCAGATTGGTAAATTTGATAACGAAATTTCCATTTGCTAGTACGGACTTTCTAAAGAAAAATACACAAAATTTTTTAAATTTATTGTCTATCTTGGGGATTTATAAATATAAGTGGAGAGTTTTTTCAGTCAACTCATACAAAATTAATGTTCAAACAATTGTTTGGTGACGGAATTTTTGACATTTCTAATTTTCATCAAATTTTAATTAATTTTTATTGTTTTTGTGTGTTTCAAATTCATTGTGGTTTATAAATATGGAGCGTAACTCGAAGAAGCACACCAGAAATCGCAGCAGAATCAAAACTCTCTGCTCAGTGGTGAGAGAACGGCATCTGTGGAAGCACGAATTATTTCTACTTAATAGCGAGCACTTAAATATAGAAACTTACCGCCCTGCATTCGTTGCCATATTCGGTTCAACCATTGCAACCACGCGCCGAAAAGTTGTCTTTTTCATTCGAAATCGCTGACGAAAGGCCACATCGTCCCATTCATCAACTTCTGCATGGGTTCGTAGTGTATATGGTCGACGAGGGAGAACGTCTTCATATTCTTCGTCAGAGTTGAAACTGGTATCATCGTCGTCATCTCTTAAGAAGTCGGCCATCCCCATTTCTTGCAGTGCTGCTCGGCGTGCCATTTTTTCAAATTAATAATGTGAAACAGAGGCAAAACTAGTTTTACCTACCCCAAAGCCAGCTTTTTCTGGTTTTGACGAAAACTAGTTTTCAATAAAACTAGTTTTCAAAATCCGAGTTTTATCGCTCAAAACTACAATGAATAATACCAAATTTCTCAAAACTAATTTTTTAATTGCCTATAAAACTAGTTTTCACGTTAAACTAGTTTTCAAACTTGTCAATAATACGGCCGTAAGTGATTTAAACTATTTCGAATATTTTTCTTTCTCGTTATTTTTTGTATTTTATTATTTATTGTTTTAGTAGAAATTTAGATTTACTAGCTTCCATTTAAATGATTCATTCATGACAGGTGTTGTTTTGCAATCTGCTAGAAAGAAACAGTTTTATGAGAAAATATTGTTCTGAAATTAGTTTTAATCATTATTTATAAAAGCAGCTTCCTGCTTGTTTTCTTTAAATCATTAAGATTCTGCATGATTCTAATGAACATTTTTAAATGATTCAGATGGCATTTAAAATTTAATATAATACCCCTGGCACAACATACAATTTGTAATTTATAATATTAAATATTTTATACAATTGTTAAATTCACAAGCTCGCATTAACGTCGTATACGTTGTCTAATCGTCTAATTATACAATATTGCGTTTTTGTTGTTAACTTAAAACACTCAGGTTCAGCGTGACCGTTTGACCGACTAAAGTGGCAAATTGCCACTTTTTTTACTGCCTTGCCACTTTTCTTCTCCCTTTTTTAGAGTGAATTATATAAAAATACATTAAAAATAAACCCCCGTATTCATAAAAAAATAAAATGAATTTGAAATTCGTTTTAGGAAAATTTTGTATGAAAAATTTGAAATTTCAAATTCGTTTCAAATTTTTTGAATATGGGGGAAAAAGTTTAATGTAGTTTTCTCGTTTTTTTTTAATTTTGCCCCTTTTTTTGATAAATTCCCTTTTGGTGCCACTTTTTGAAAAATGTCATCGGTCACCCTGGCTACCACTCAGTGACAGGGGCAGGGTGCCGAGCCCGCCAAACGTTGTCTCTCTTACCCTCAGTTATTTTATTTTTTTAACTGCAAATTATTCCACACAGTAGTTGCTTTTTGGGTCAAAAACAAAATAGAAACCTACTAGGTATTGACCCGAATTTGTGTTGAAAATTTCATCTCCAAAGCTCTTATACTTGTAGTTCCAGAGATCATGCGTTACTAACAAACACACAACGATTTTATATACATATATGTATGTATATAGATAATTTTCATATAAAAATTATACGATTGGATTTTACATGTTTTTTAAATAGTTACACTGAGGCCAGGTCTGGGAATATTCTACATTAATATGCTACATTAATTTGTAATAACTAGCACCAGAAAACAAATTCATGTTAGTGATAAATATACGCATATTTAATTCATTTCATTTCAATTTTCAAACTATTTTAATCAAAGTTGCTTATCGCAAAAAACTTACAACCATTTCGCATCAAATTAAAGTTCCCATACCTGGTTAAATTTCATGTTCTCAAATGAAATTAATGTCAATTTCTTATTCTAATTTTTAAAAATGAAATAAAATAAAATAAAATAACGATACAGCACATAAACAAGTATCGTTTTTATTTACACCATAAACCATACGACTGAGCGTTCGGCGGAAACGACTCTAACGGCCAGTCCTACGATGTCGGCAAACGTTCGACTTGTACCACGGTTAAATTGGAAACAACAATAAAATTTAAACATTTGTTTTTGTTTTGAATGTAAGTGTGTGACAAGTAGAACTCTGTCGACATCGTAGGACAAGCCTTAGTCCAGTTGTCGACATCGACGTCACTTTAACACAATACCAAAAAATTGGAGCTTGTGTACCCGTTGCCAAAAAGCAACAAACTCCTGTTGGCAGGTTTATGCTATTTTCTAGACCTTAGGGTACGGAAATAGATTTTCAGTAACACAAAACTGTTGTCGAGAGCAAGCAAACAAGCATCAATATTTTGGTATTGTTTTGAAGTGACGTTGATGTCGACAACTGGAATAAGGGTGATTATAAATATCGAGCCATAACCGCCAAAAAAGCTTAACCGACACATTTCTTGGACCTCGTTTTTTGTCGAAAATCTATTATTTATGATCGCATATAATGGCGATAGGTTAAGTTAGGTTTGACAGGCTAGGCTGCCAGCTCCATATGAGAACTTTCTCAATTGAATCCTTCTATGTCCCATTGTGCCGCCTGGGTGGGAGAGGACATGAAAACATTTTGCCCTTCATCATACCATTTGCTCGGTACGCAAGCGGGCCAATAAGTCGGTAAAGAAAAACAGATTTTTGGATAAAAAAAATCAATTTATTTTCAACGCAGGCACCTTTGAATAAAATAAAAAATAAGATTTGTTGCGGTCATTAAAATAATCATGACGGATAATTTCATCGTTGTAGTCAAATCTATTTCTCGCGAGCCATTTCTTGGTTGGGGAACCAGAAATATTTATTACAGGCTGAATCCGGAGAATGTGGCGGATGAGGGAGCAATTCGTAGAAACTACACATGTATGCACCCCTTGCATTATCCTGGTGGAAAAGAATCACCTTTATTCCATTTGTCGACATCGACGTCACTTTAACACAATACCAAAAAAATTCGGGCTAGTTTACTCGCTCTCGAGAACAATTTTGTGCTTATGACAATATATTTTTTAATTCTACAAAATGCCATTAGCCTGCCAACAGGAGTCAATTGTTTTCGAGAACGGGTATACAAGCCCCAATTGTTTAGTATTGTGTTAAAGTGACGTCGATGTCGAGAAATGGAATAAGGGTGAATATTTTTTCTTGGCCAAATGTGATTGTGCTTTTTCAAATCCTCATTAAATGAACATTTTTATAACATCTAGACTCAAATTGTCATATACGTGATCGTATCGACAATCGTACGGAAACTATTTCTGTACGTTCACATATGTCATAATCCGAAAATAGTGTTTTTTCTGAACGTGATGAGATGTAAGTTCACGGATGTGACGATTCGACCCCTGTTTGTCCAATATTGTCATATTAAAACCAAGCGGCAAATGACGGCATTCGATATCGATCGAAATTGTAAAATATTTCCATATAAACTTCATTGAAACATTTCGAAATTTCGTTCTGAATCGAGTGGTATAATTTGCCCCTCCCCCCCCCCCCAAAAACTTACTTTGGAAACTTTTTGTTAGAATTTAGTTCTAAAATTATTTGGTAAATTTTCTTTGCAGAATTTCTTAACTTCCCGTTATAGGAATTGACAGATTTAACCCCGATTTTCGAAAATCGAGTTTTCCGCATATTTTGGCGTTTTGAGATGCTGAGAGTTGATTCTGACTATTATGGCGATGATGTTCGTATGTGTGTGTGTGTGTAAACCTCTCACTCGAGAGATGTTGAGATCACTTGGATGTCCTAAGATAGTGAATCGATTCGGTTCTACATTTTTGAAAATAAAAATTTCACAAAACTGTTTTTTTTTTAATTTTAAACTAGTTATTAAGCCGATCAAGCTCTTAACCTCAAAAAGTCAGCTGCTGTTAATTTTTGACTAAAATTGGACTAAAATTGAGCGATTCGTTGGAGAGATGTCGTTGACGAAAAATTTCGAAAAAAAAAAACAGGAGTGTAATCGTCGCTTTCGATAACGAGCTGATTCGATTACGTTTTTCAGTTTGAGGTTATGCCATTAGCTATCGAACAATGTAATAATATGGTTCGATATCGAATGCGATAATCTCAAACTGAAAAAACGTGTCCGAGCGTGTTCTTTATCGAAAGCGTCGAATAGACCCCAGTTTTTCTAATGTCTTCAAAAGTCTTCGTCAAATATATTTTAGATATTCACGAATTTTTATAGACTTAAAAAGTATGTCGATTGCCGCAAATTTGACCGAAATCAAAAGCTTAGCGGCAACTTTCAAAGATGGAAGGCAAAGTCAACCGACTCCCACATTTTTTTTATGTGTTTTACTGTTTCTATTTTCTAATTATCATTTGTAATTACTCGTATCTAATGTTAATGCTTCCAAAAAATATATATTTTTTTTGATAGCAGCCAAAAATATTGCATTTGTTTTTCATTTCTCGATTGTACTTTGTTGTTCAATTAATTACAACTTAAAAACGCAATTACAACCATAACATCCACTTAATATCTCAATAAACTATTTAAAGCAAATTTAGTGTTAAAAAAAAGAAACTAAAAAAAATCATCTATTTAATAAGTCATTAATGGCTTTGAAGATACAAGTATGTAGCGTTTAATTACAAATAATTATTCATATAAGACAATGAACTGCCAAGAAATTTCTTTGCTACTTTTTATTAAATTTTCTTATTTTCACTTACTTTTCATAGCTTAAAATGCAATAAAAGAAATCATTTCTCTTTTGAATTTCAGTGAACAAAGTATTATCGGAGCACGAGCCTCTGTTATGGTTTATGATGACATCCAAAAGAAATGGGTACCATCGGGCTCATCGTCTGGCCTTAGTAAAGTCCAAATCTATCATCATCAACAGAATAATACGTTTCGTGTGGTGGGACGTAAATTACAGGATCACGAAGTTGTCATTAATTGTTCCATATTGAAAGGACTGAAATATAATCAAGCCACTGCCACATTTCATCAATGGCGAGACTCTAAAAATGTGTATGGCCTAAATTTTTCCAGTCAAAACGATGCTGAGGCATTTGCCAGAGCCATGATGCATGCATTGGATGTAAGTTAAAACTATAAAGATAAAGTATTATTTTTATTTAATTTGTTTGGTATTTTTTGTTTTCAGGTGCTTAGTGGTCGAGGGCCTAACAATCCTGGTCAGCCTTTAAACGGCAATGGCTATGAGGAGGATATGGGCTATCGCACTATGACCAGTGAAGATGCTGCCATTCTAAGGCAACAGCAACAAATTACCGGGCAGGTAACACCATCGGCACAAACACCAACTTCACAAACAAATCAAAATAATATACCACAAAGCCCACCGACACCACAGCAAGGTCATCATCGTACTAGCAGGTTAGTATTCAGATTTGCGTTAGTGTTAACTCTTGTAAAATTAAGTAGATTTTATCGAAGAAAGATTGTATAATGGAAGCATGAAAATGAAATGAAAAATTAATTAATTTCGTGTAGAAAATTTTTATGAAAATTAATAAAAAAAAAAAAAAAAATTAGCGCTTTTCATATCAATTTTCAACTCGTCGTCGATTGTGAATCGGGTTGTGGAAACAGGGGCTGACCAATGTAGAGAATTGTATTATATTGAAAAAAAATCTTAAAATTCATTTTTAAAGTATGTAGTTGAACTCAATTGTTTAAAGCAACAACAAATAAGGCGCCGTAATGTAAGGACCCTACAAGAAATTAATAACCGAAACTAGCCCAAACACAACTTTTCTTTTACTAACTTGAACAATTTTATACATATTGAATTTTTGGTTTTTGATTCATTGTTTTTATATCGTTTATTTTCACTGGAATAGAAGTTTTATTTAACCACCTGTTTCCACAAACCGCATAATCGACTTGAAAATTTATATGAAATGCACTAATTTTTGTGAGTGATTTTCATAAAAATTTTCTAGGCGAATCGACTGCCTGCCTTGTGTGAACAACGGGTAAAGATATCCAGCCTGATTGTGTAAGGCGTTGTCAATGGAAAACTGGGCGTATTTGTAATAGATTTCCATCGCCAACACGCAATCAGAATGATATTTTTTTCATAAATATTCACCCATATTCCAGTTGTCAACATCGACGTCACTTCAAGACAATACCAAAAAAATGTATACCAGTTGTCGAAAACAACTGATTCCTTTTGACAGGTTTATGCTATTTTCTGGACCTTAGAGAACAGAAATATATTGTCAATAGCACAAAATTATTCAAGAGAGCGAGTAAACAAGCCCGAATTTTTAGGTTAACAACTGGAATAAGGGTGATTATTTATTTTCACGAAACTATATAATTTGAATACAAACAAATAGGGTTAATTTAATTCTGTGAGGTTTAAAAAAATATATTTTTTTCACCCTTATTCTAGTTGTCGACGTCGACGTGACTTTAACACAATACCAAAAAAATTGAGGCTTGTTTACTCGATCTCGACAAAAATGTTGTGCTACTAACAATCTATTTCCGTTCCCTAAGGTCTAGAAAATAGCATGAACCTGCCAACAGGCGTGAGTTGTTTTCGACAACGGGCCCCAATTTTTTGGTATTGAGTTAAAGTGACATAGATGTCGACAATTGGAATAAGGGTGATTGAGAACAATATTTTGAGGGTGGAAACGCCGAAATCACACTTATACCAAAATTTAGCTCAATAATGTTTATTGTGCTCGCACTACACTAATGGAAACATTGACGCTTGTAGCCGCCATCACTATTGACTTTTAATGTTCTTTCTCCCTAAAAGTAAATATTTCGGTGTTTAAAATTTTGCTGGTTTTGATTTAATTTGAAATTTTTACACCATTTATAAAAATTCTAGCAAGTTTTGCTAATGTTTTAAGTTATAGAAATCTGGGCTTGATTCGAATTTTACAATATTTTTTTCGAGTTTTCGCCAATTTTGTGATAAGAAATTTTTCCAAGTCTTTGACCATTTTTATAGTATTTTTTAAAAAACTGACGGAATTCAGTGTAATATATTGGTTTTTGCAATTTCGAAAATTTTGGTAATTTTCGAACTAAAAATTTGTTTTCGATTTTTCGAAATTTTTAAAATTGTGCCAATTTTTAATTAATTTTAAAATTTTAGGCCCATATTATGAGTTGCGTTCTATTTTTGATCTTCGCTGGCTATCGAACATCGAAAATCGAATGTTCAATTCATATCATGATTATCGAAAATTTCTTTGAGCAACGAATTTTCTATCGAACAGAATTTAGATTTCGATGAAATATTTTAATATGAAAACTTATTAAAAACGATTAGTTCATATTTTTAGGTGCAGTTGTTGCAAATTCAAATTCTCGTCATAATACCAAATGAAAATTCGTTCGATGAGTACTTTCGACTAAAGTCGAAGATCGAAAGTTGCTCATAATAAGGGCCTCAATGATTTTATAATTTATTTTGTGTGCTATGAAAACATTTTTTTCGAGTGTTTACCTTTAAATAAATAAATATGTTTTTGATATTTTTATTTTTGCAATTTTGAGAAATTCCAAAATTTTCGAAATTTCGAACTTCATAAAGTTGTAACCATTTTCAATAAATTTTTAATTATAATTTTTTTTTGCGAATACCTATAAATTTTGCTATGAAAGCGAATTTTTCCTCTTTTATCCATTATGGTTTTACTGAAGAGACTTAAATTTCTTTTATACATTTTTATTTGAACAATTTTTGCAATTTTTTCGAAATTTCGAACTTCTTAAACTTGTGACGAGATTTTCAATAAATTTTTGAACTTGCTTCGTATTGTAATTTGTTTTGCGAATGCCCATAATTTTTTTTGCTATGACAGCAACTTTTTTTTTCTTTTAGCCATTGTGCATTTAATGAGGAGCTTTAGATATCGTTTTAAATTTTTATATGTAGAATATTTGTCAGTTTAACGCCCTGTACAAAATCTAACGGATACCGAAAGTCAATCACTCGAATTTGAAGCAGTTTATTTGCAGTTTTTTACAGTTTTCGAAAATTTTTGCTAGTTCTTTCGATATAAATAAATACTTACTTATTTTGTTTATGTGCTGGAAATTTTTGCACAAAACACAAAACATATAAATTATATGAATTATATTATATTTCCGAAATATATTAAAAATGATGAGCAAGAAAAAAGGCGCTTAAGATTTGATTATAACTCAGTAAACTTCCATTATATGATCTTTTGCTTCATGTTTTGAATGTTGTAATTTGCTAGTTTTATAGTAAATTTTTAATATATATGTAACTATGTATCTTACTCAACTAGAATGCATTTCTATTTCATTTATTCCTTTTCGTATTTTTCTGTACTTCATTTTGTTGGTAATTTGTGTATGATTTGTTAAACGAAAAACTCAACAAACGTTCCAACGTTCATCTATCGCCATAAATATATATATAAAAAAAACTTGTCATTGCTTAAACAATCAATCAATCAATCAATCTCTCCATCTATCAAAATCAATCTACTCAACAAATATTTCAAAATCCAAACAACAACGCTTGTAATTAATGTCAACTGAAAAAAAAAAAATGAAAACTAAACAAATATCATCATCACCTTTAACAACTTTGTAATTGTATCATCCTTCACATATTTATACACTAACTAATTCCCAACACTTGCAACACTTCCTCCTACACAACAAAATATGTCTGTCTATTCCTTTTTTTTTTTTAATAATGTTTGTTATTGTTTGTTTATTTGTGTCCCTGTGTTTGTAATGTCGCTCTCTCTTTCACACACACGCATAACGCACTCCCTCACTCATACTCATACACTCCCATAAAAAAAAAACAAAAACTAAATTGGCTCAAAATTTTATTTAAATTAAAAAAAAATCGAAAACAAAAAAAATTATTTTACCTATAAACCATTAAAACACTAAAGGAATTCCCTTAGTGCTCCCCCGGCTCCCCAGCCACAACAACAAATGTTACAACAACAGCATCAGCAACAACAAGCTCTCTATGGTCATGCTGGTAATGGGCCAACCCAGAATGGTGGCATGCTGCAGCCACAACAGCAGCAGCAACAGCAACAACAGCCCACACAACACATACAGCCACCACCACTACCAGGTCAAACACAATATCACGCTTCCCAACAACAGCTGCAACAGCAGCAGCAACAGCAACAGCAGCAACTGCCGTCTCAACATCAGCAACAGCAACAACATTCTCTTTATGCCTCACAACAAATGGTCAATGCTGCCGGTTATCCACCACAACCAAATCAGGTTAGATTTTATTTATTTATTTATTTTTTATTTGTTTTGTTTTGTTTTGTTTTTTTTATCTAACATTTGTGTTACAAGTTTATTTTACAACTTTATACAACTACCGGGCTTGAATTTTTTTTTATATTTTTAGTTTTTTTTTATTACCTTGACTTTTTTTGTGTACTACGACCGGTAGAAATCATAGTCCAAATCCAAATTAATTTTTTTATTCATATTATTAAGAACAAAATTTTTTACTCTTTAATTAACTTTTGATCTGAATTGCCCAACCCAGAAGGAAAACATAAATTTGACTTGCAGCAGTAATGCAATGATATTTAATGTGTGATAAGAAATATTTTAAATTAATGCACAAATAATTTTTTGCAAAAAAAAATAGATTTACGAGAACTTAATAAGGCTTAAGGCGAATTCAGTATCAGGTGACCTTTTCCGCCCGGTTGATTATCAGCTGTTGATGCAATTTCAAAATTTGCTTATAAATCTTCTGACAGATTGGTTTTGTAGCACAGCAAACTACATGTTGTTTTATTTGTTGTTAAATTGTTGTAGGGAAGAGTTCACCTGCTACTTAGTTCGCCTTAAAAAACCGATCTGACAAATTCAAATTCAGGAATTATTGCTTTTCATGTGGGGCTGAGATTTTTACAAGACAATACTGTCCTCTATCATGTAGTATGTAAGTCGCTGTCGATGTCACGTCAATTCGAAAGCGAAAATATGCATTTACATTCCGTTCCGTTGAGATTCCGCATGAGGTCCCCTATACCAATCTGTGATACCTCCGATAAGTCGTCTGGTATGTGTTTTCCCCAGTAATGTATATCGTAAGCGATATATTTCTGGACTTTGTTTCTTTTTACGAAAATGAATTGTTTACGATCGCTTATAATCGATTTTAGTTAAAAAATTTAAGTTCGAAAATTATGTCGCTTAAGGATTTTTGGCGGTTACGGCTCGATATGATTCCCATTTCGATCGTTTTTTTTTAATATGTTACATGTCGTTAGAATCTTATTGTTATCATCACGACAGGTTCAGATTTAGGTCCCTGACGTTACACTATTCCATGTCCGCCATTTTGAATTTAGGAGAGAAAAAATTTAGCCTATAACCATTTCAGCATAAACATGAATCGATTGACACCTCACTTGACTAAATAATACAACGTCGACAGCGATTTATATATTCTGCCTTATCGTGGTTGGCGTATTTCAAGTACGATAGATTAAAGAAAAACTGTTGAAGTCCGCTTTAATCTATTACCAAACAATCGTAGTCGTATTTGAAATACGCCAACCACGATAAGGCAGATTATTATTATTAATCCCTGCCAAAGTAAATTAACATGTAATATGCAATAATGAGAGAAACCGCTCAAAACCACAATCTG
Source organism: Tachina lurida (assembly GCA_944452675.1). Classification (NCBI taxonomy): domain Eukaryota; kingdom Metazoa; phylum Arthropoda; class Insecta; order Diptera; family Tachinidae; genus Tachina; species Tachina lurida. The sequence goes on from OX101756.1 coordinate 10,875,562, forward strand.
AAAAATGTCTTAAATAAAAATAAAAAAAAAATTATTGAATAGTAAGATTATTTATCAAAAAAGTGGATAAAATCGCAAAACCAAAAAAGGAAAACTTTTTGAAATCGACAATTTTTCTAAACGGCTAAAATAGTACACGCAGTTGATCCCGTGAGTTCATGAATTCGTAGTTCATAAGTTTCCGAAAAAATTGCAAAACTGAAAAAGTAAAAATGAGAAAAAATCCTAAATTTTTTCTAAACGTAAAAATAATTACCGCTATTACGAAAAACAAACAATAAATTAATAATAATAATATTTATCAAAAAAAAAAAAAAAAATGGATAAAATCGCAAAACCAAAAAAAATCGTAGAAATCGAAAATTTTTCTTAACGGGAAAAATAGTGCCCGCAGTTGAAAACCCCTAAGTTCATGAATCCGTTATTCATAAATGTCAAATTTCAATAAACAAAGTGTAAAAATCATAAAATTAAAACAACAACAAAAATGAGAAAAAAAATCACAAATTCGAAAATTTTTCTAAATGTGAAAAATAATTTCCGCGGTTACGAAAAGAGATAAATTAATAATAATAACATTTATCGAAAAACGTAAATAAACGGGTAAATAACGGGAAAAATTGCGGCCATTTGAAAGCTCTTAAGTACATGAATTCGCAAATCATAAATTTCCGAAAAAGTGTAATCACAAAACCGAAAAAAAAAACAAAAATTAGAAAAAATCCCAATTTCGAAAATTTTTCTGAACGTGAAAAATAAATACCGCGGCTACAACAAACAATAAATTATTAAATAGTTCAGGTCGGCGAATAACTGTTTGTTAGTATTGAATAAATAAAAAATCGTAAGACCGAAATCCTAAAAAAATAAAAAAAATTTCCGAAATTATAAAAAAATTAATTCGAATTTTTTTAAAGATTCGGTAAATTCGAAAGTAAATGTATAAATGTATATACATACATATGTACATACATATACATATGTATATGTATTATTATTTAATGTTCATAGTTAAAATGAAAGCAGTGAATTATGAAATTATTCAAATCGGTGATGAATTATTTCCATTAAAAAAATAAAAAAGTAAAAGAACAAATACATGAAAAATAACTAAAAGACTGATATAAAAGTTATTAAAAAATGCGATAAGAAATAAAAAATAATAATATAAAAAGTGTTAAAAACCTATCCTTACAAATAAAGTGAAAGTGATTTTGTTTGGTTGTAACGCTTTCGCGTGCAAACCACTAATCCGATTTTGAAATTTCTTTCACTAATAGAAAGCTACATTACCGGCGTCAAATATAGGATATTTTTTATCCGGTTCAGAACCGGTATTTTTTATTTGATACGGATGTTTTTTTTTTGCGAAAACACATTTTTGGGCTGGTTAGGGTAATTTTCGTTTCGGATTTGATTGTTTAACCAGCTTTACGTATTTTTTAAACAGATAAACGCGAGTAAAAGCTGGTATAAAATAAAAAACATTAAAAATGGATACAAAAAAGTGTTACAAAAAAATAATAAAAAATCGAATTAAAAAATAAATAAAAAAGTGAAAAAATAACGAAGAAATAGTGAGTTTGACAAAATTAAAAGGATTTAAAAAATCCTTTAATAGCAAAAACTAGATCCACAAAATTTTTGCAAATAAAAAACAAAAACAGTAAAAGTGGAAAAAATTTAAGGAAAATTAGAAGTCGATTGAATATCTTGAAATAACGTCATAAATATGAAAAGTGTATTAAATCTCTAAATCAATACAATTCGAAAAAAGTATGAGATGCCGACATTTTCGGTACCATGAATTTAGTATAAGCCGGAGGTGGGACTTTTCGTATTATATTTAACTTGAGTGTAAAAAAAATAAATAAAAATTAAAAAGAGAAAAAAATTAAAGAAAAAAATAAACAGTAAATAGCTAAAGTTGGATAAAAATTTTAAAAAATTGTGAAGATGATGATGATGATATGAAAATGAGAGAAGTTCCATAATATTAATTCAAAAAAGAATCTTGGAGTTAAAAATACTGCAAAGAAAATATTATTGATCCGATCTGAAGCGCTGTAAATGAAAAAAAAATGTGTAAAACGTGTTAAATAAAAAAGTCAAAATTTAAAATTTAGAAAATCCCCGGAAATCGGAGAACAAGTTAATTAAAAAGCAATTGTAAAGCTTAAGAAAGCTTAAATTATACTATTGAAAGAAACCAACAAACTTCGATAAATAATAATAATAATTCACAATAACATGACAAAGTGAAAACTGGGGGGTCTGCTCTGTAATCCGAAACGAAAGAAAAAAATATTAAATTTTGATATGATAAAATTAGTGATACTCGCATGATGCTCAAAAAATTTCCAATAACATAATAAAAAAAGAAAAAAAAAATATTGCCGAATGCCAATGTGTTTCACTACTTGATGATAAAAAAAAAATATTGGACGTTATAAAATGGTTTATTTTACTAAACATTTCTATAGTACACAGATATTTATATACATATGATTGTAATATGTGTTTTTTTTTAACATGGGCAACTCAGATGAGCAAAAGTGGTGTATAAACATAAAATATGCTTTATCAAAAATTTTCGTTAAATTGGAAGGACACTTTTATTTATGTAATGTATATTCTCATATTATTTCTTTATGTTATTTCCTTTTTCTCATTTCATTTCATGCCTGAACGCTTTTCCCACCTTTACAAAAACCAAATAAAACCAAAAAAAAAAAATCAATAAATATGAAAAATAAACGAAACAAACTACTGCTTGATCTCCTATCGACAAAAAAACTTCCTGCAATTTTACAATTAACCATCATTATAAAAATATCAAACCAACCATTGGTTACATTTCAATCTGGCCGAAAACTATTGCTATTGTCTGCCCCTCCCCCTTTGTATTGAATCCTTCCGTTCAACATAATTATGTTCAATATAAAATATCAGTATCAGCAAACACACTATGTTTTATCAAATTCTAATCCCAATCTTAATATGCACCAATATTCACAACAGCAGCCCGGACTAATGCCTCCAAACGTTTCACAAGCCCCCATGCCGCCACCGCATCAAACACAAAACGGTGGCGCCTCCATATATGTGTCTTCACAGCAACAGTTGGGACCAGTTTTACCAAATTCACAAAGCGCCAACAGCGTGGTGTACAACAATCAAGCACAAATGGGAGTCGGTGGGGGCGGAGGCGCTGGAAGCCTTATGGCTGGCGGGGGAGGTGGCATGCCCATGCCCCCGCAACCACCGCAGCCGCCAGCAATGCCCAATGGACCACCCTTACCAGCCAGTGCTTATGGTCAAATGAACGGCGTTGCTCAGATGCAACAGCAAGAGAATCCTTATGGCCAGGTGCCAGCAGCGCCACCAATGATGACGCAGCAAGGTAATGTTGCCGGTGTCAATGTACCCATGCCGCCACCACTTAACCGCATGAGCAGTACTGGCGGTGGCCCAGTTGGCGCTCCCAACACTGGAGCGCCAGCACCGCCACCACCACCTACATTTGGTGGCGCCGCCCCTCAAATGTTCAACAGCAATTCGAATTCGGGCAGTGGTCCAGCAGCACCACCACCACCCCAACCGCCCGCACCACCGGCCCCACCCGCCATGGGACCAGCTGCTCCTCCACCGCCGCCTCCTCCCCCTATTGGCGGCTTAGCAAACAAAAAAGAGGATCCTCAAACTGATCTAATGGGTTCACTAGCTGCTCAATTGCAACAGGCAAAATTAAAAAAGAAGGTTGATTGATTAAATGCAAAACAATTTAAATAAATTAAAAATGTATGCCAATTGTGCTTATTTCTTTGTTTATAATATAGAGTACCCCAGCGCCCACGGAGAATAGCGGCAGCAGTACTCCCAGCGGTGGCAGTGGCAATTATGGCACCATTGGTCGCAGCACTAATGGCATGGCCTCAATGATGGATGAAATGGCAAAAACATTAGCACGACGACGTGCTCAAGCTGAAAAGAAAGAGGTGTGTTGAAAAGAATAACAAAAAAATAAATAATGTCTCTCTTTATAAAATCTCATATTAATTTTCTTTTGCAGCCCGAACCAGAGCCAGAAGTTAAACAACGACCCTGGGAAAAATCCAACACTCTGCCACACAAATTGGGCAGCTCAAATTCCAGCAATTCAAATGCAAACTCAAATAATACATCGAATAGTGGCGGCGAATCACCCAGACCCATGCGCAAACGTTTTGGCAGTGCAAGCGAAGAAACGATACTTAAGGTAATGTCAAATATTTACAAAAAAAAAAGAGAAAAAAAAAATACAACTTGCCTTCAATTGTCATTTTAGCAGGTCAATGGTGATGGCTTATCGGTAGCCTTATCTGGTAGTGATTTGGAACAATTAAAGGCTGAAATTGTTAAAGAAATGAAACAAGAAATACAAAAAGTTAAACAAGAAATAATAGATGGTAATTATAACAAAATACAAAACTCAATACATACATATTTTCCTAAAAATTTTTTACTCAAACCTTTTCTTTTTTTTTCCAGCTATCAAATCTGAATTTAACAGAAGATAAAATAATTATCTTTAGGTAAATAATTTTGGATCTGATTAAAAGCGTATTTTATATATATAATGAAAAAGAAGAGAAGAATAAATCCGCATATTATATACATAAACATAAATACATAGAAATACACAAGAAATAAGAGAGAGAATCAGCATAAACTGCTAAAACATTTTTTTACCCTTAAACTTAAAAATTAACTAAAAACGAAAACATTAAGCCGTGTTTTTTTATATATACATATAAATAAATATAAATATACATTTAATATAATTAAATTTAAAAAAAAAAGAAGGAAAACATGTTTTTTTATATAAGGCAATTATTAAATTAAAACACAATTTAAGCATACATATATACTTATACATACATACTATATATACATGCATACATACATTATTATCGTACATTATATATTTAATAAAAATAATTATGATAATCAAATTTATTAATAATGAAAAATGAGAGAAAAAAAAGCTAAAATAAAAATATAAATACATACAACATATGTAGTTCGCAAAACAAACACAAACAAACCATTTTCGATTAAGACATTTTTACACTTAATTAAATGTTTCTTTTTATTTAGTTGGTTTTTAGTTTATATACATACTTATATTTTGATATTTTGTAAAATAAAAATTTATTTTTTAAATTAAAGAAATATTTTTTGGATGAACACATTTGAAAAACAAAAACGAACGATGATTGTTTTTAATGGGGGACTTTTGTTCTAACTAACTTCCTATTTATTGAAGAGACAAAAATAAAAATAAATAAAACAAGTTATAAAATTTAAAATCCTTGTATGTATATTTTTTATGCATTTGATCTCTTTTGCATAAAATTAAATGCGCGGTAATCCCTCGCTTTATTTTTTTTTCGATTTGTGTACTCAACGGAATGATGTTTCCTCACCTTAAATGCAACCGAACGTAATTACACTTTCATATTTTTTTACAGGAGAAACCAAAAACGTTTCAAAATCAATAATAATAAAGTGTTCTTGAAAATTTTCTTCGAAATTTACTTTTTCTTTTTATATATATTTAAGCTTTTATTTTAGTTACGTTCTTTGCAATAAAAAATGGATGCATTCATAATTAAGTACGTTTGAACTTGAGAGTTATAAATATTTGCGTGAACACAAAGTTTAATAACAAAAATTAAAAATTTTAAAAACCCCCGATATATCTAGAAAAGATGTGATAAACGGCTGGACCAATCTTCTTCAAACATAGTTAAGAACCTTCTCGATCAAGTCACCTTTCCAACAAAAAAAACTAAATCTAAATCGGTCCAGCCGATTGGGCTGTAGGTGGACACGGACAGACTCACAGATACACAGACACACACTACAAACTTGTAACACCCCTTTTTTTGGTCGGGGGTTAATAAAATGAACCATAACCAATCAAAAACTCGATTTCGAATTTTTGTGTAGTTACGTCCGTTTGCATTTAAGCTGACGATATGTATAATCTATAAAAAAAAAATTTGATAAAAAAATGCCGGGATACAAATAGCAGCATTCGATGTCGAGCAAAATTTTAATATACAGTCGCATACAGAAAAAAATTCCTCCAATCATAAATTCTTTGGGAACAAAAACGAGTAATACGTGGCATCACCGTAGTACGAAACCCGTTGTTTTGCTTATTTGTTGACATTTTGAGCCAATCCCACGATGTCGAAAACGTTCGACTTGTACACTTACACTCAAAACAAAAACAAATTTTAATATTTTGTTGTTTCAAATGTACATAAGTGTGCGATTAGTCGAACGTTGTCGAAATCGTGGGGCAGGGCCTTTGTTTCCCCCCTTTTTTTGCGTGCAAGCATAAAAAAAATTATTCAAGTTCAAGAACTTGAATAAATAAATTAAAACAAGTTTACAAATGATGTACTTGAGCATTATTTATGTTCATAATAGGAGAAAAGGGAAAAGTGAAAAAAACTCGCTGTATACATACATACATACATACATATGTACATACATATAACTGTGGCAAAAAGGTAAAAGTGCTTAAGTCGAGATAAACTGATTTTGATTTAATGACACCTCCGTAATCTGCATACTCGAAAGTACCCCTGGGAAAAATCTCAATTAATTTGCGCTATGTTTCAGGAAGTTATAGCACTTTTTTAGACTTCTAATCTTATTCAAAATAATCACCCTTATTCCAGTTGTCGACATCGACGTCAATTTAACACAATACCAAAAAAGTGGTGCTTGTTTACTCGTTCTCGAGAACAAGTTTGTGCTACTGACAATCTATTTCCGTTCCCTAAGGTCTAGAAAATAGCATAAACCTGTCAACAGGAGTCAGTTGTTTTCGAAAACGGGTACACAAGCCCCAATTTTTTGGTATTGTGTTAAAGTGACGTCGATGTCGACAATTGGAATAAGAGTGAATAGCTTAACTTAGGTTATACTTTGGTATATTTTAATTTAAATGTATTACTTATATTGTGTAGAACGATGTTTGCTTAAAAAAAAATAAAGGTTAACAGAGAATTTCCCAATTTAACTGTTAAAGAAATAAATGTCTGAAAATCGACTTGAAAGCTCAAAAGTGCTCTCATGCAAAACTGGCAAATATGACTTAAGCACTTTTTCCTTATTGCCACATATATTTTGGAATATATCGTCATGTAAAATGCAAAAGAGACTATATCATTTTCAAAAAATAAATTCGGCAGAAAAATTTTAATAAAATGCAAGCTAAGTGTTTTTTTTTTTAAACGATCGTTTCTGTCGATACGCAGATATCTATCACGTTATGAACTCTTCTTTTTAAATATATACTTCTTAAAATTTAAAACATATTTCCCAATATCAATTTTCCAAAAAAAAATATTACACCTCCATATTGTGATAAAACTTCTTTGCAAGAAACAGCGAATGAAAAGAAATGTCAAATATCAATCTGGAGTAAAAACAAAAGGCGAATGACGAAACAATTATTGCTAAGCTGAATCGTTTGTAGGAGAGAGAGAGAGACGAGAGGAAAAGAAATGAGTACTCAGTTTCATGTACTGTCAATAAGTTTTGCTTTCTCATTCGTAATGTTAAAAAAGCACACACGCAAACACAAAACTATGCATAAAAAATATGAGCTCAAAAATAAGACTTGCATTGTGTGAACGCCGATGAAAGTTCAAAGAAAAAAAGTGATAAGCTTAGCAATAAGACTTGTGTAGTGTGGAGTGGGACTAACGAGTACAAGCAATTATGTTCCGCTCTCTATTTTTATATACACCCAGGAGTTGAGCAACTAAAATTACTGTCAGCCTTATCACGTGTGAAAATTTCCGAATAAAACTTTTCGTTCATACGGATTTTAATTTCATATCATCAATTCCATTATTTGCGGTCCACATGACATAAAATTACTAACTTTAGTACACTGAGAAAATTAAATCGTAAAATCAAAGAAAATACACTTTGTTGCAAAGACTTTTATTGGTCAGGTTGTGCCCAAAGACAAAACAACTTTACCGGAAATGCGCAAAGTTCTTTAGATTCCCATGAAATATATACTTAAAATCTTGTGGCAAGGACTTACGTCTTTGGAAACACTTAAAAAAGTCCTTAAACTAAGGAAAAAGTATTTTGGCACAAAGACTTTCATTCGTTAGTCTTAAGACTTGAATTTTTGATTTTAAGTACAATTTTCATTGTAACAAAGACGTAATTTTAACATTATTACAAAGAAATGCAATTAAATTCAACGAAATAATTCTTTGAAATACTAAAGACTGATATGTAGGAACAAAGGCAATTTTCTTTGAAATCTGCTATATATATATACATATATATATAAACTTCAAATTAATGTTAAGTGTAGACTGCTCAAGTTAATGCTTTCTTCAAGTTATAACATTATTGTTAGTGCATTTCTTTTAACAACTCAGTTATAACTTTAAGATACCAGAAAATTTCATGTCAGGTGTAGACGTAGAGTTATAATTAAAAACTTACATATTTATATTTTTTTCCGACAGACAAATCTTTGTGAATACACTTCTTTATATATTTTCAAAATATTTCGCAATCGTATGATGTTTTTGGAAACAAACTGTTCAAACGTTCGGAAATTTCCATGTGAAATTTTATTTATGATAAGCCTGTGCGTGTGAAATTTTTTTTAAACGAATTTTGTTTACTGTTCCAGTTCCAAGATACGAACTGAGCTTATCATTTTGTAAATTGAGAGATATCCTTTATACTTTGGAATAGGAGATCCCCAGAGTAGAACAAATAACCCAATGAGTTAAATTCGCAATAGTGCTACTCACAATAAGAAGATTCAATATTTGCTAAATTATCTGAAAGTAAATTGTTGTGTTCTGAAGTTAATCAGGCTCTTATTGCTAAGCTGATTAGTTTTTAGGAAAGAGAGAGACAAGGGAAAAAGAAACGTTTCTGTTCCCCTCGTCTCTCTCTCTCCTAAAAAAACTAATAATCAGCTTAGCAATAACACTTGCATAGTGTAAATTAGGACAAAGCAATGTCGCACAAGGGAAAATATCAAAAATGACAAACATAGTACACTAGTACACACTATTGCGATGTCACAAAATGCCTTAGTGTGTAACCGGCATTACTCGGCGTGCGTCTTCTCAAACATTTGCTATAACTTGGTTATATTTAAGTAATATTTACTTGAAAATTCATTTAATAAAAAGTAAAGTATTTTTTTGTTTTGATATTTTTAAAATAAAATCTTATAATTTTTTTTTGGTACAATTAATTTCAATTTATGTAGGAATGTTTGCGAAAATAAAATATTGAAAATTTTCTTTTCTGTGTAATTAAATTAAAATAAGCAAACTTGTTTATATTTACACTTTTTAAATCATTATCATTCTTAAAATAATATACATATAACTTTATATTAAAAACAAAAGACAATTTAAGCATAGAAATCATACATACATACGTCACTAATGAATAAAAATTAAAAAAAAAACTTAAAATCTATCTATCAAAAAAAAAAAAAAAAACATTCTTTTATTAAAAACTATTTATTAGCTATCGAATGTTTTCTGTTTGAGAAACCATTAAGTAAAAAGTTAAATAAAAATTTTCAAAAAAAAAAATACTTTTATATTTTTGTTGCATTTCCTCTAGTCTGAAATACAAAAACTATACAACAACAATGTCTTTCTATAAACATACATACATACATAGATACTGTCGTCTTGAAATACAAATCTTAAAGCTAAATGTTACTAAATATTTATAATTATACAAAAATGAAGTAAAAAATAAAAATAAATAAATATTAACACAATTAAAATCAAATTATATAATTAAATAGAATTAAAAATTAACAAACAAAAAATCACTGATATCTTATTGACAAAACTCTGAAATGAATCATTGAAATGATCACGTATGACAAAAAAAAAACATGAATAACAAATAAGTTATATTAATTAATGAAAAGGAATAACATGAAATAAATTAATGAAAATCATATATGATCATTTGCTTCAACAATAGCAACAGACACACAAACACAAACACACACACACTCAAACACCCAAACACCCAATCACCCACATATACAACCATTTAGTCATTTAAGTATTCGAAATAATGCAAATTGAAAATGATTATAATGAAAATGTGAAAATATAAATTAATAATAAAAAAAAATCTTTAAAATGTAACTGGAAATTGTTGTTTAAATTAGCGGTTAGCGGTCTCGGGAGCTATGACTAGAGTTATCAAATATTTTATTATTATTTTAGATTTTCGAAATCACTTTAACCCCCTTATTCTGAACTTTGTGATAAATGACAAAATTATAACAAATGACAATTTTTATATTTTAAGCAATGTAAAAGTTGTCATTTGTTATAATTTTTATTTTGTCACAGAGCTTAGAATACGGGTATTAGTTTAAAAACCGATTTTATAAAACAGTTTCTTATATTTTTTGTAATTACTTTTACGTATTGAACATTTTTGCTTTTTTTTTGTAAACCGAACCGAACTTTAGTTGCCAAAATTAAAATAGTATTTATTATGTATGGCAACTTTTTCTCGAGTTGCCTAAAAGTTATCGAAAATACGAATATGATAGATTGGCAACTGAAAATAATGTGAACAAAGCCTCAAAATATAACTTAACTTATTTTAAAAAATTATTAAGGCTTCATAAAGTGTTTATAAAACAGATTTCCTTACAAAATTTTTCTTATTAAACCTTTACCCTACGTCTACACCTGATATAAGTATTTTTATCATAACAAAAGACAAATTTTATATTGAAAAATATTTTTTTTTGTTAGCTATTTTTTCTATATGGAATTTGACATTTGTCATGATAAAAATATATCAGGTGTAGACGTAGGGTTATAAAGCCGCAATATATTTTATAAATAAGGCAGTAAAAATATAAGTGCAAAAAAAAATGTGAAATAAAATTGCTTAAAAAATTACTTATGTATGATAAAGATGATTAAGTGGAATTATTTTTCTATGAAGGGAAGGATGTACGAAGGATGGCCGCCTCTAATGTGAGTACATAAATGTTATTACTTAAAGTAATTTTTAACCAAAAATATATATTTTTAAATGATTTAAAACTATTTGATAAAACATAAAATTAAATACGAATTTAAAAAAACTCATTATTATTTATTATACACATTTTATTTATTTATTTTAATATTTTTTTCAAATTCGTTTTCATTTTGACACGCGTTAAATACAAATAAAATATTGAAGTATATAGACAATAAACTACATATATCGATAATAAAATATTATTTATGTTTTAAGTAAAAAGCGTCAAATTTAAAAGTATACATATCAGAAAAATTAATAAATTCATTTTTTTTCCATTTGAAAAACTGTCAGCAGTATGAGCTCATTTCAAAATCAAAACTATTTTGATTTTTCATACTGCATTGTCTGTGTGAGCAATACATTAACAAAAATTTTAAATTTACCAACACATGCTTATTGCATGAGCATGAGCAGTATGTGTGTTAGGTCCTCTTTAGCTTTAATACGCATTTTCTCAGATAAGGATTACTTGATTTAATATTTTTTTAATTTTACCACCTTTTTGCCTTAAAAACTAAGCAACAACTAAAAATTTTAGTTTGCCAATATGTATTACAGTGACAACTGAAATTAACACCTGTTACTTGTCAGTTGCCATGCGTAATATCTTTTTGTCTGCTGGCAACGCATAAAAAGTTCAGTTGCCATCCATAGTTCTCCCATGAAGAGCAAAATAATAGACCATTAAGTGAACTGCAGATGATCAAATAAACTCGTCCATCACATAGTTGTGTGTGTGTGAAGTCGTGTTATTTCGGGTTCGCGTACGCGTTATCAGCAATAATTGATGAGAATAAAAAGGTTTTGATTTATTAATTTCCCGGCTGATTACACAGTGTGACAAAAAAAAAATACCTGCGAAGTGTTACTATTTTTCTGGTAGGTATTGTCGAGTATAACAAAACTGTGTATTTGAAATTTTCCAAACACCTCTTAAATCTTGAGTTACGGGTAAAAAACCGGTTTTTCGTACCCGTAGGCACTTATCAACCTCTATCTAAGTTAAATATCAACCGATTTTTAATTTATAAACGGATATAGAAAGAAGATACTAAGAACTTTTGCACCATATAAATATATCTTGTTTCAATAACTTTCAGATATATGTCTGTATTTTTTCACCAAATATATTTTTTTTTTGGTTTTTTCGACATTTTTCTACTTTGGACTCGTTCTTAGGTAGTATTTTTGTACTGGAACCGTACTGTTTATATCTTTATTTATAAAACATAATTGATTAAGAGTAATTCGCAGGTTTGTTTTAAAAAATTCCGTAGAAATCTACAGAGTTATTAACCATTTTATTAGAAGACTTTTTGTTAAAAAAAAACTACTAGTATGATGTATTTCGCGTTCTATTTATACGCTTTCGGTGTATTTAAGCTTCCAGGATGCTGAAAGTACAATTTAATAGACATATCGTCGGTTGGTTTCTGGTTTGCGGCACAGTATATTCAAAATACACCAGAAACCAAACGACGATATATCAACAAAGAATAAATAATTTGTAAAACAGTGGTAGCCAAACTTTATTCTTGAGAACCTCAATTTTTCAAAAAGTTTGGCGATCACTGTTTTACAATTTTTTATTCTTTGTTGATATATATAATTCCGCCCAATTTTGAAAATATTAGTGTCCACCCCCCCTTTATAAATATCAACATCGTGGCCACTCTTAGAGCTCAAGGTGTGCGTCAAGTTTCGTAATAATTGGTCAAGTAGAAGGATGTGCAATATAATATTAAGTTTTAATGGGCATGGTCCCGCCCACTACTTTAAGCGCAAAAGTAAATCTTACACCCAGAAAAATTTCAACTTAAAATCTACGAAAATAAGGTTTATTTAACCTTTTTCGGCAATAATTTTGCTTGATATGTGTTTCATGTTAATCTAACATGATTTACAGTAATCTTCAAAGAAAATTTTTCCTTTTGAAATAACGTTATTTCATGTTGATTTAAGATTCCCGTGTCTGTTAAATCAGTATGACGAATCATGTTTAATGAAAGTTATTTCAAGTTGAAACAAATTACAAATAACATAACGAATCGTGTTGAATCAACATGAATTTAATTTGATGCAGTCATTTTATTTTATTAATTATTTAGCTTACGTCTGGGTATTGGAACATGTTTGTGTGTATATTGGCTTCCCCGGCCAAGAATTGAACTCGGAATTCATTACGTGGTAGTCAACGCGCTAAACGCTGCAGCCACAACTACCTTAAATATTCTTTAGGTATACATTAAATATATATACCATCATGATTTAAACTTTTATTCAACATGATTTAATATGATTTCAAATCAAAATTTTTTGCATATTGATTTTACATTGGTTTTTTTCTGTATTAAGTCTTACAATGAATGAACGAATGAACCCAATATATTTGTCAAGTTTCGTGGGAATAGGATAAGTAGAAGTACATATAATTTAAAACTAACATTTCATGGGCGTGGCACGCCCACTTTGTTAAATACCAGATTGAGTCTTTTTTAGAGCTCTGCCATTTTTTTCAACTGCAAAATTGCTCAGAAAATTAAAGAAAAAAAATTGATTGGGCGTATTTTCGCCCACTTTTTTGGCAATGGAAAGATCTCTTTAAAATCAGTCTACAATCTATGAAATTATGAACTAACTAAGATAAAAAAATTACAAATGAATTGATAATTTCCTCCTTTTTTTGAAGTCGGTTTAAAAGAATTAAAGTAAGTTATTAAATCAATGTTGCCGTAGTGCAACTTTTTTTTTATTTTACTTCATAAAATTTTCTAAATGTCCAAGTCTAGCTGAAATATTGTGAGTGGAAGTATTTCGAATTTGAGGCTTTTATCGTCAACATATTTGATGGTTTTTAAATTTCATTCTTTACCCATTTTCGGCACAAAAAATAAAATTTCCAAAAAAGGCTAAAAGAAACTTTTTTGCTTATGCTGCGAGCTCTTAAAATCTCTTAAATAAAATTAGTTTCACGTTGTTGAGTCATAAAGGGTTAGTAGCTTAAGATAATATGACAAGATTTCTCTTCTATAATTTATAAAACAATGAAATTAAAAATAAATTGTTTTTGTTAGATTAAAAACAAAAAATACGACAAAATAATCCTACAATTTTCTTATAGACCAAAATGTTCAATGAACTTTTACAAGTCAATGAAAGAATGAATGCATTTTCTACAAATTCTTGAACTTGGGAAATTTTATATAATATTGAAAATTAAAATGATTTATTTATAAAATGCAGAGATTTATTGAATTTTTTTTATTTAGCTACACTGAAATGCTTTAAAACTTGAACCCATAATATGACTGGGTGCCTGTGATTACTTGTCTCTGCTGACCTATTTTCACAACGATTAAATTAAAATGTATGACCAAATACATATACACATTTAAATCTCATATTTGTAGTACTCGTATGCACTATCAATAGTAATTGAAGATAATTTTACATTCAGTTTCATACAATACTCTGTGCCATAAGCACCGCGCGTATGCACGTACGTATTACAGACAAAATGAAATTTGTGTTTGCAAGTCTTGTAGTATTTTTACATATCGCTTTCAATTTGATTGAGTTAAGTGAAAGTGCGAAAATTTTAGCAATTTTTCCATTTCCCGGCAAATCTCAATTTATTTTAGTACAGCCTTTCCTAAAGGCTCTAGCGCAGCGGGGCCACCAACTGACCGTCATTAGTGCTTATCCCAGCAAAGAGCCAATAGAAAATTACACAGATGTCGCGGTCTTGGAAGTACTCCGTATACAGGAAGGTTAAAAAACAAAATAACATGCACATTTATCTTTTTCTATTTGAAGTGTTGAAATTTTGCAGATGCAATAGCTGCAGCTCAGCAGAAACGCAATATTTGGGCCGATCTCACTTTTTGGTCGGATTTCTATACAAATGTTACACTGGCAGTTATGAGGAATAGTCAAGTGCAAAACTTACTCAAAACGGCAACATTTGATTTGATAATATTGGAGGCCGCAAACACCGATGCTTGGTATAGCTTAGGTTCACATTTTAAAGCTCCCATCATAGGCATATCGTCCTACGGCACGGATCCTGTAATAGACGATCTGATGGGCAATATTTCGCCCTTCACTTATGTACCCTTAATGTCTACTGGCTTTACTGAGGAAATGTGTTTTGCACAACGTTTGTGGAATTTATTGCTGCAACTATTAGAATTAATACACAATCGTGTGGTGCATTTGCCCAAGCATGAACGTATTAAGAATTTATTTATGCCTCATATCAAAACAGACATTAGGACGCTACGCAAAAACATCTCACTCTTTTTATTGAATCAACATTTTTCTTTGAGCACAGCCCGTCCTTATGTTACAAATATGATAGAAGTTGGTGGCTTTCAAATACAGCAGCACCAAGACCCCCAACCTTTGCCCCAAGAGATTGAAGATTTTTTACATAATTCCCAGCAAGCTGCCATTTATTTTTCCATGGGAACAAATTTAAAAAGCAAAGATTTTCCTCCAGCTACCTTGCAAATATTCAACGAAGTATTTGCCGAGCTGCCCTACAAAGTTTTGTGGAAATTTGAAAATCCCAAACTAGAAGGAAAACCTAAAAATGTTTTAATTTCTGCTTGGCTGCCTCAGTCGGATATATTGGCCCATCCAAAAGTTAAGCTGTTCATAACACATGGCGGTCTACTGTCTATATTTGAAACTATATATCATTGCAAACCTATATTGGGCCTACCCATATTTTTCGATCAACAGCTGAATGTGAATAAAGCGGTACATCAGGGATTTGCTTTGAAATTAGATTTTGCCACTTTGACACGTGATCAACTGAAATCGTTTATCTTAGAAATGTTAAATAAGCCTGTGTATAGCCAAAGAGCTACAGAAATATCGGCCAGATATCACGATCAACCTGTAAAGCCTTTAGATTTGGCTATATATTGGACGGAGTATGTTCTAAGGCACAACGGAGCTCAACATTTGCAAAGTCCGGCCCAAAAAATGGACTACTTTAAAAGACATGGTCTAGATTGTCTGGCCGTCTTACTAGCAGGAGTATTGGCTGTTGTAGTCTTAATAGCCGGCTTATTTGTGAAAGTTTTTAAACTACTTTTTCTAAAAAGCGCTACGAAAGTGAAAGTTAAAAACAATTAAGTTTTTTATAAAGTATATAAAGTTCAATAAAATTTAATAAAGCAATTAAAAATAACCCAGAAAAATTATTTAAACACATTTTCATACAGAGAATATTTAACACCAATAAAAAAAACTTAATTAATTGCCTGTTTCCATAACCCGGGCGGAGACGACTTGAGTAGAAAATTTGTATTAAAAGACCTAATTTTTTTCAGTGATTTTCATACAAATTTTTTTTAAAGAATCGTCTGCTTGAGTAGTAGAAACAAGGGGTTAATTTGTACGAGTAAGAGTAATTAATAACCCATCAAAAACAACATGGCAATGGGGTTGAATCATGGGTTCAATTGATGACGAACAGGTTCGGTTTAGGGAAAACGTGCATGATATTTTTTACATTATTGTGTCATGGGAGACCATGTGTTTGTGTGAGAATTTAAATAAGTTGCTGTTCACTAAAATGAATGAATTGAACGAAATGTACGAGGGGTGGGTCATTAGCTCATTGACTTTTTGAAGAAAACCAGGTTTTTATATAAAAAAGTTATTTTATATTTCAACATAGTCTCCTTTGAGTTCTATACACTTATACACAACGTTTCTCCAGTTTTTTTTATCCCTTCCGGAAAATAAGATTTGTCAAGGTCATCAAAATAGGTATTTTTTGTAAGATGATTTCATCGTTGGCGTCTAATCTCTTTCCAATGTCTTTCAGGTTTGGGCACAGGAAATAGTCATTAGGGGTTAAAGCTGGAGAACAGGGCGGATTAGGAATCAATTCGTAGCCCAATTCATGGATTTTTGCCATGGAAAATGCACATGCCCTTGTGGTCGATTGCGAGCAAACGCAGCACCCATCTTGCGGAAACCTTTCTCATACCCAAGTGATCATTCAAAATTGAAACCACTGAGCTATGTGAGATGCTTATGGCTTCCCCAATCTCTCACTTTCAAGCTCCGATCGGCTAAAACCATATCGTGAATTTTTTCAATTCTTTCGGATGTCTCATCCAGAACGTTCGGCTTACATGGCCACAACGAAATTCAGTAAACCACGTTTTTATCATTGAAATTGATGATGAAGAGTCCTCATAGTATTTATCCAGCTTAGCCTTGGTTTGAGTGATGATTTTTTCCGCAAAAAATAATGCTTAATACGCACACGAAATTCACTGTTTTCCATTTTCCACAAACTAAATGACGTACGTAGCTTGTTCAAAATTAGGCAGGATGTCGGGTGGTTACTGGTTTGCCGCAGTAATAATGTATTCTTAATATACTGTGCGGCAAACCAGTAACCAACAGACGAGGAGTCAACTGGCAGGAGCAGTGTTGCAATTTCAATTAAGAGGCAGGAAATTAAAAAAGATGCTAAGTTAATGACCCTCCCTCGTATATTCTCTGCTTCGAAGATGTTTCTTTGTAAGTTAAAAAAATATTTACTATAAGTCGGTGATGAACCGCTGCATGTTCCCTGATTTTAAAGATTTTGGATGTTAACTTCCATCGTTGCAATAATGAATTTATTAAGCATAAACATTTTTTTTTTGCTGGGAGTATAAATTTGTACGCTTGATTGGATTGTGTTAAATTTGTCGGCCCTGTTCTGTAAACCAAATCGATTTGAGACCTCACGATTTTAGAAAACTAACTCCGATAACAGAAACATTTTTCAGAGTTTTTTTTTAGATTTTTCTATTATATAGAGCCTCAAATATCATATCTAAAAGAAAATTTGCGTCTGCGGTATGATTATTAATTTTGGAAATCGTACGATTTCAAATCGATTCTGTTCACAGAACAGGGACGTTTAATTGCGTGGCATATTTTAGCATTTTTTGGAGCTTGCTGACTGAAGAAAAAATAATTGATTTGGCATTAAAACATTTAGAAGGGCATGGTTGTCGAAACAAAGCCTTATTGGGGTTTCCGCCCCAAAAATAAAATACTCATCCAGCATGATGGTTGATTAGTTGGTTGGTTGGCTTACGTGGCTGCCCACTCCAAGTTAACATTCAAGTAGAATCGAAATAATTCCTTTCAGATAGACCAAAATTGTGGCTGAAAAAAAACATCAGACTTAATTGAGGATCACATATGATTGCCTGGGATGTTAAATAAGCCGAATATAGTGTCCGCAACATACATTGGTGTGCCATATTATTACACCCATACTACATAAAAATAAAGTTAATCAGGCTTATCATAAATATCTGTTGGAAAAAATTGAAATTTGTTAGCTTTTAATTTTATTCGAATTGATAATACGAAATTAAAATCCATGTGAACGAAAAATTTGATTCAGAATTTTTCACATGTGGAATTCATGATAAGGCTGAATATTTATAAGTTTTGCAAATTAAAACACGACAGTAATATTAGTTGATAAAATTATGCTGTAATGATGTTAATTATTGTTTTTGTGAGAAGGCGATTTGCAAATAATAGACGTTTGGCATCGAAATTCAATTAATTTTATACACTAAGGTCTCATAAATAACAAACAAAATAAAAAAAAAAAATAGCACTAGAGTCTAATAATTAAAAAAAATAACAATAACAACCAAATAAATTGGTGGGTCTAATAATATGGCACACCACTGTAAAGGACATAATATATTCCGTATTATCATCAAAAGATAAAAAATAATCATCCAGAGGGTAGTCTTTCGGATTAAAAGAAAAAAAACTATTGTGCTACATTATTGACAAACTGTCTGATATTGACAGCATAAAATATAACTCAAGGCGAATTTGATACCAGGTGGTCTCGATTTGCAACTGCACATACATATTGTTGGTGTGAAATTTCCGACCGTTTTTCTTTAATATGACACCAGAGAAATGAACAGCTGATCCTCAGCTGCAGAATTGAGATCATGATCTAACTCAAAATGGGTGCTTGATGGATCATCCAGCACGTGTACATCAAAATATGCATCACACGTACACGAAACTGACATCAAGCAAAAGGAAAAAAACGCCAGTCGCCTTCTATGAACTGGCTGTAAGTATAATATGAGAAAACTGACTTACTTATGTGTATCTACAACTTTCGTTTAATTAAGATTTAAATTTAACTGCTTGCCAAAATTTTAATTAAAAAACTTCAAATATTACGTTAAAAAATTTGTAATCTGGCAACATTGAAATTTCGAAGAAAGCTTTTTTTCTCTTTCCGTTTCACTCATTTCAAACATTTTACTAAAACAAGCTCCACAGACAAAAATATGTAACACTATTGAATGGATGGATGGATGTTCGCATGTTGTTTTGTATTGTATTTTGAAGTAAAAAAGTAACAAAACAAATAAATAAACGACGACAAGTGGCTGAAAGAAACAAAAACAAAAAAATACCAACAAAAGCCCAATAAACAACTTTACACACTTTGTGCTTTCAGTTTAGAATTAAACGTGAACGAGTAAGGTACGTTTGCAAGTGTTCGTTGGTCGAGACTCCATTTTGCGAATTTACAAATTACACACATTATTTTTCATTGCAACTAAAATTTTATGTTTTTGGCAAAAGCCTTCATTAAAAATTAATATATAGAAAATATAAATAATACTTATCTAATTGTACGAGTATTTATTTATTTATTTATAAATAAAAAATATCAATCAAGAATTTATAAAAGAAAATACTACATAAAAATGTAATTTCAGCAACGAATATTAAATCAAAAGCATATATTTAAAACAAAACGCAAAAGAAGAAAAAGAATGAACAAATAAAAACAAAAGGTGCAAACAAAATTTGTCCATGAAAATATACAAATAGTAAATTTATGAAGTACAACAAAAAAGTGTTTATTTAAAATTAAAACAGAATAGCTGCTTAAATTTATTTAATCGGTGTTGTTGTGTTCTGAAAATGAAAAGCAAAATGAAAAAAAAAATATTTAACGATTTCAAAAATATCTACATAAATACTTGTTTATAGTTTACAATATTAAAAAAAGATATTTGCAAAATTTTGTGAGATTTAGTATCTTAAAAAAAAGAATTGAAAATAAAAAATAAATTTATAAATTTTATTTTGCTTAAAACCATGAAAAAAAAACACCAAAACAAATGACATACATTCTGCTCGTTTTAGCCATAATCATAAATTATTAACATTATTTAAAAGAATTAATACATTTGCTGAGTTATTTCGAAATTCGAATGCCCTCCACCAGTAGCCAAGAATCTTCCGAAATATTTTTTTTTTGCAAAATTGGAAGAAATTACGTTTAGGGCAGCTCCTCCAAATAAAAAAAAAATCTAGGAAAAATAGTCGTGAGTAAAAATCATCGGAAACGTTTATTAATGGAGTTACGGATCCACACAGTTTTCTATATATTTTGGAATCTTTTTTTGATTCAGCATAACAATATGAGTATCATATGAAAGCTTATCAAAATTAACGTTAGGCCCACAATTAATAATACAATTATTAATACTTTTGTAGAAAATTAAACTCTGACACGTTGAGTGTTTATTGTTTTTTGAAATTTTTCAAACAGAAATTAGATCAGGGAGGCGTTTTATTTTTTTCAAAACTATTATACCTATTGTATTATAGTCTGAAACAGCTTTAAGCGATATGTTTATAAACATATTTTCATGAAAAATATAATTAAAATTTTTTTTTTCGAAATTTGGACAGTATTAGACTCTGATTAGCTTTAATTTTACTTTTTATAATTACTAATAAATAACGAAGAAAGTTAAAAAAAAACAGTGTTTTTATGATTACTAGAGACTTCCACCATTGCAAACCCTAGTCCTAACGCAAGGATTCTCTCTATGTTTAAAGATTATCAGCTCTGTATGGGTTAATACATTTTAAAAATTCTAGCACTTCCTGAAAGATATTTTCAAAGGCTTGTAAACAATACCAATATTGTGATACATTCAGAAAGTTAATGCACTATCATAGTTTTATGTATATGAAAAATTCAGAGGCCCATATAGAAAACTTATATCGTGCCATAACCGCCAAAAAGCTTGAGCAGCATAATTTTCGAATTTTTAATTTTTTGATAAAAATCGACTATTTGCGAACGTAGAAAATGTTTCGGTTAAACTTTTTGGCGTATATGGCGTTTTAAATTTACTAAAAGAGAAACTTATGCGGCCCCTACACGTTGCAACTGGTCGCACAATTGACTTGCATATATCAGTTGGTCGTTCACTGCATATGCTGTAATTTTTCATCAAACTTCATTAAGAAATTTTTTTATAGAGTCAACATGAGTTCTGGGGGTCTACTCTGTAATTCGAAACGAAAGAAAATGCTTTCGAATTTGCATAAAATTAACATACTTATTCGAAAGAATTTTCTTTCGTTTAGAATTACAGAGTAGACACCCTGATTTCTTAGCTCTACTGGTCATGGATAAAATTTTGATGGAAAAAGATCAAGAAAAAAATAAATAAATAAAGTTTTTATATTCTTCAATAAAATTGCGCATTCGCATTTTTGTTTTTATTTCTCACACACTTTGTGAAACGAAAAAAGAAATCGCCATCACACTAACCAAACCAATTTGATAGCTAAGTTCTTCGTCAGTTGAATGAAAATCAAAATTTTGTGATTTTTCATTCAACCAGCGTCCAACCGTTGGCTAATTAGACATAGATATAATGTAACAATTGGTGGTGCAACAATTGGTCGCAACGTATAGGGGCCGCATTATAAAGCCTGTAATGTAAAAAAATTACCTGTTGCGCTAATCGGGGTTTATCAATAATCGGTGGTTGCACAAATCGAGCTACTACTGTATATACATATGTATGTATTTCGTACTATATATATGAAAGCTACACTCCAGTACAGTGTTTAATAAGTAGTGTACAGTAGGAAAATGTGGCACATAGAAAAACTTAATTCAAATAGCTTTTTAAATTACTAATTCATTATTATTTTGATTGCATGTATGCCAAAATTTTAAAGCGTATACAATAGCTTTTTTAACCGACTTCAAAAAAAGAGGACATTGTTACTTCATAACTCGGTACATTTTAGACCGATTGTAAAAATTGTTTTTTTTTGTCTTCAAGAGGGTCCCATTATAAAGAAGTGGGCGGGACATGCCCAAATTATTTTTATTGAATCTAATGATATTATACTTATTTCATTGCTGCGAAATCTAGCAAACACCTTTGGTTCTTGTAATTACACAATATTAAAGTTGAAAAAATGGGCGGGGTTAAGCCCATTAAATCTTAACTTTTAATATTAATATTAAAATGTAATGTTTTATTTTAAGTGGTTCTACTTTACCGATTTTTATATAACTTAACACACACCCTGAGCTGTGAAAAACACACAATATTGCATTTAAAAAAAAATGGGCGGAGACGCGCCCATTAAAATTTAATTAAAAAAATTATTTTTTGTTTGAAAGAATTTACTTCCAGTTTGTTCCCATACATTTTTTCAAAAATGTTTTATCTAATCTTTGCATTGAAGGCGGCTTCTTGGCAGAATTATTGTAAGATTCTTGTTAAAGAATCAATTCCTACAAAACTCTGAACCACTTCACCCTAATAAACATAATACTTTGTTTGTATTAAATTTTTTTTTTATGTTTTTATATCTCAGTATTACCTATGGCTCTTACGATATTAAGCATTTTGAAGAGCCCTCTTAAAGAAGCAAAACAAAAAACAAAATAATTTCAAATACATATTTTACATAAATATTTACCAAACCGAATTCAAGTATCTATAATACTTCTTATTTTTCTTTTTTATTAAATATTCTTTACATCAATCAAAAAATAGTTATCTGTGAAAAACATTGAGGAAAAGTGAAATTTTTTTTAAACGACCTTCACAATATATTTTTAATCTCTTGGATTGAGTCGTCTTATCATTTTTGTAATTAATAAACTGTAACTGCTGCTCTACAGTTTATTTGAAAAAAATTTATAGCTATTTTATTATTGTTTTTATTCTGAAACAAACTTTCAGGGACTTATTGTTGAGTTTTTTTTTTGTTTTGTATTTTAAACTTCTACTATTTAATTCTTGTTTTTTGTTAAAAAAAAAAGAAAAAAAATTATGCTTTAAAAACTGGTTGTTTAAAATACACTGGAAAAAAAGAAATATGAAGGTACGTGGCAATAAAGCTCCATCTTAAAGGATTTGTGGAATAAATTGAGAATTTATTCAATTGGGACATACTGGCGGTATTCGATGTTTGATGCAATTGGTCTGGCGTAAGTGCAAATGCAAAATATCGTAGCTTTTCTTTTCATTGTGTGTGCAATTTGTTGTTGGATTTTAAAGAAAAACTAGGATATTTTTCAATTACAATTACGCAAGACCATTTGCTTCAAACACCGAATACCGCCACTGTTTTTTTTAGATGAAGATAGTTTACACTCAAAGCTGAAATGTGCCTGTAGTCTTGCTATTTTTTGGTTAATTACACGACTTAAAAAAATTGGAGGTTATTAATACGTCTATATTCTTTTGATTTATGTTAATTCATAACTCCCTCATTCCTAGAGATAACTTCCATTTGGTCCTATTGCAAAAAAAAAGTGGGCGGGAAGAAGTCCATTAGGTTCATTCCTTTTGTTGTACTTTTACTTATCCGATTGCAATGAATGATACAATCTCGAATTAAAAAAAATTTACAGAGCCACGCCCATTAAAAATTTTATTTTATATTTCACGTGTTCTTAGCTATATCTGACGGGGTTCTACTTAACCATTTCTTACGAAACTTGGCACACACTCTCAGCTCGGGATGTGATGCGATCTCGCATTTAAAAAAGTGGGTGGGGACATGCCCATTAAATTTTAGTATAAATTATTATTATATATATATATATATATATTATATTTAATAGATATACATGCTGCTAATTTACCGACTTTTACGAAACGAAGATTGAGCCCTGAAAGTGACGTTATCTTTCGTTTTGAAAAATAGGTGACGTCACTAATATTTACAAAAGTGTGCATGGCAACGCCCCTGAAAATTCAACATTGGCTCTTTAAAAATTTAAAACCAGTATTACCATACGAAATACTGGTTTTCAACTCTCAAAGTATACTTTGTTTTGACTATTCACGGCAAAGGTTTTTATAATAAACTTAACCGACTTCAAGAATGAGCACTAATATATGCAAAATTGGGCGTAACCACATGCCTAAATATATAAATTTTACACCACAAATTTAACAATAAAACTTAAACAAATTTCAGCAGACTTCAAAAATAAGCAGTAAAATGTTAAAAATAAATTTAGATTTAGTTAAATAAAGCATTTTTATGTGAGTTGCTTATAGTGCTATTCAAAGTCGGGAACAAGTCGATAAGCTGATTGGCATCGCTTCGATAGCACTATAGGTAACATATGTATTTAAAAATATTGCCGCATATTCAGAGTCAAAGCATAGTATACTTTAAGAATTAAAAACCAGTATAACCATACAAAACACTGGCTTTAAACTCTTACCCCCATATTCATAAAATTTAAAATGAATTTAAAATGTATTTTATTTAAAATTTTTCATAAAAATTTTTCCGAAAATGGATTTCAAATTCATTTTATTTTTTTATGAATATGGGGGATTAAAGTATACTTTCTTTTGACTATGAATATGCGCTTTATTTAACTGAGTCTTAAATATTTTTAACTTTTTAAAGCTTATTCTTAAAGTCGGTTCTATTCATTTATTAACTTTTATTTCAAAACTGCACAAACTTGTTTCTTATGGATTTATATACTTAGTTCCAGTTTTTGACTCCTGGTTATTTTACGTGTAACATTAACACATTATTACTACAGTGTATCCCGCTTAAATACCACACCTTTACTAGCTTCAATTTTAAAAATAACGATTTGTTTCATTTCAAACATAAGTATCTTACATATTAAAATTAATTACATATTGCAATTAGCTGAAGATCTTGTATATCTTGATGAGGCATTTCACTAGGGACTACTGTAGAAATAATTTTGCAGTGCTTATTCTATGCTTATGGAATAAATATTTTTGTAAGGAAACTATCCTCATCCTGCGACTTTGCTGGCATCTAGAAAGAAACTGAAATTGTCCTATAAACTGTATTTATACCAAGTTAATAAAAAAAAAAAAGTCCCAAAAGTACAAATTTTCACTCGTTTTATCCCCTAAAAAGTATCTGGTATTTTTTTTATGTGCACCGTATGAATTTTATGCAAATTCATTAAGTCCTTTTTGGCTTTACAGTGGAGCAAACTCAAAATTATAACAGAAATTTCAACTATTGGTTTTTTGGTTTTTTGTTACACAGTGTAACGTTAATTGCAACTTTCTTAATTTTTCCTTTCATATAATTCTTCTCCAGACAATAACAAACAAAACAAAAAATGATTAAGGGAAACGGTCCAGCCATTCATGCGTGATGCCGTGACCTAGGGATAAGGGATTAATTTTTATATTATCAGGGAAATGAAAATTTCATAATTTTAAATTCTTACTATAAATAACATTGTAAAGTATTTATTAGAAAATTTTAAAAGCAATTAATAAACTTCAAAGGGCATTTGTTAACATAACAAATGCGTAAAAGGTATATAATTGCTTTAAACGACGAATAAGTTTTGGCGTTTACAGTGATAAGATTAAACAAATTATTAAATCTAAACAATAAATTTCATTAAAAACAAGTTGCCTTGTTTTGGAGATGTTTGAAACTGCCAAAAATTTTTAAAAATAGATTCATAATTAAGAGGCCTATCAAATAATTTTCATTGTCATCTAATATATTTAGAGTTTTTATGTGTTATTTTACATAATGAACTAAATTTAAAAACTTTCTAAACAAAAATTTTTTGAAAAACTTTACTATTTAATAACTTCAACTTCTTTAAGCTTGAAAGGTGTACAGTGGTCAATAAGACAAGCAAAACCGTCGCACAGTGGCGTGAAATAAAAAAAAAGTGGTAAAAAGTCCGCCACTTTTGAACTAGTGAACCGATTTCGGTCAAACTAACTGTTTTGGAAAGAAGAAGTGTTGAACTTTTGAGAAAATATATTTGGAGGCAGCCTGTTGTAAGACAGGGTAGCTGCAAAGAGCCTCAAAGTGGGAAACTGCGGGTGTCGCAATTCTTTCGGAGCTTGTAACTTTTGTAAATATGGACCGATCTGAATAATTTTTTCAGCGGGACAATCAACTTTAAGAAACAAAAATAAAACATGCGTAAAGCACCATTTTATCTCTTACAGTTTCCAAGTTATTTGACTTGAAATTTTTTTTTTTTAATTTTTGGACCTGACTTTTTTTAATCGTTAGTACATAACTTCTATATAATTTAGTAAAAATCAGTTGGTTTTATTGTTTTTGAAAGACAACTTCATTACAACTTCATTAACACTTTCATAAAAGACATCTCTTTTACTTTGATGTTTTTGTTCGAATAATGCTCTCTTATGCTCTGCAACTCAAATGCTGCAGAGTTGTCAAGTCCGTACTTTTTTTTAGTGCTTTTCAAAATTTCCGTTACGAAAAATTTTCGAGTCGTGGTGACTCCAGCTTGTGCCACATTGGTGGAGGGTATAGAATTATCGGTTAAGCCGATAAAATTTACAAGCATGTACTATGTATATTTTTACATTTTATTACTCTTAACCCTAGAAAGACTTTCTTATTTTTTATAAATTAAGTACTTTCTTCTTCACATCGACGAACAACAAATTTAAAAAATCGCACCTACACGAAAATCTCCCAAATGTATGTTTCAACCCTCCAGCAGCTTGGCAACAATTACAACTACAAAAAAAATGAGAAAGCTTCCGAGAGTACTAAGCCAATTAAATGACAATTAGTAAACGATGTTCGTCGATTCGACGAAGAAAGTGCGTGCAGGGTTAATATAAAATTGAAAATAAAGCGTTTTTTTTCCTCTCTAACATGTCGATATTTTTTCTATTTTTAGTAAATTTTACACTTAAGATAAAATTCTATATAGAGCAACTATACTCGCCATCCAACGAATTAGAATTTTTTTTAGAAAAGTGCGTATGAATTTTTTTTTTTGCTAATTTTGCACATATACTAAACACACATGCACTTTTAATGCTTAAATTAAAAAATAGATTTTGTTTTGCAAAATATTTTTATCTTTGTAATTGCTTCTTTTCTATTACAAAAAAATGAAATTTGGATTTCCATAAAAAAATTTGGCTTTCCTTTTTTTTTTTTGAAAATACATAATTCATAAAAAAATTTACTTTCCTTTTTTTATAGATTAGAGAAGGCACTCTAATAAAAAGAAAGGTTATAAAATAAATTGGCTAAAAAGTAATTAATTTTTTTTATTTTAAAAAGTAAATTTAAGCATAACTAATTAATACTAGATAAATTAATCACAATAATTTGAA
Organism: Tachina lurida; assembly: GCA_944452675.1. NCBI lineage: Eukaryota > Metazoa > Arthropoda > Insecta > Diptera > Tachinidae > Tachina > Tachina lurida. Next base: position 10,903,200 of record OX101756.1, read on the forward strand.
AGAAACTCCCAAAATACAATAACAATAGTTTTGCCGAATTTAATATAATTTTGCTTTTTACTTTTTCTTAAACGATTAAAAAAAATCAAATGCTTAAAAATTTAAATATAAAATACAACGCTGAACAACTTTAAATTATATATTTGAAAAATTTTGCTTGCTGCCTGCCTGCCTGCCTGTCGTACGTGTACAAAAATCTCAATACACACATTTGCAACTGCACGCTGCTTGCATCTTTAAATTTGGATTGCTGACAAAAACAAAATTTTTTGCGTATTGGATTTTGCTTGCTATTACAACATTTCGAAATGTAAGTACAGCCCGTTTAAAATTATTTTTATATTCGTATGTAAATGCGTTTTTATTTATCTATTTACTTTATTTTTATTTCCTCCCTTATTTTGTCCTTATTATTTCTTTATTTCCTTGTTATAGTCAGTCAAACATTTACCCTGAAATAAAGGATTTTTTCAAGTTGGAATGTGTTTAGGGGGGAAAAGAAATAAGTTTTGTTACATAAACCTGATTGAAGTTTCTAGTCTTGTGTTCTTTTGAAAATGTATAAAAATCTTTTGAAATATGTACGAGGGTGGGTTATTAACTCAGTGACTTTGTGAAGAAACACATGTTTTTTTTATATAAAAAGTTATTTTATTTTTTAATACAGTCTCCTTGGAGTTCTATGCACTTAGTCCAACGTGTCTGCAATTTTTTTAACCCTTCTAAAAAAAATGATTTGTCAAGGTCATCAAAATAGGTATTTTTTGTGAGATGATTTCATCGTTGGCGTCAAATCTCTTTCCAACGAGCCATTTCTTCAGGTTTGGGTACAAGAAATAGTCATTAGGGGCTAAATCTGCAGAATAGGGCGGAAACGCGACAATCATCTTGCGGAAAGCTTTCTCATACCCAAGTTATCACAGAGAAACAAGCCGATCTGCTCACAGCAGGCTCAAGAGTCGCCGCCGACTTTCAACGTAACTTCAAGCCGCAGCCGATGCTTGCGGCTAGCCTCGGCTCAAAATGGCAGCCGGATTATTGTTTTTGTAGTGGCAAATTTTTACCAAATCTTACAAATTATAATTTTTTTTTTATAGAAATATGATTAAAAGTCCTATCAAAATCAAGCTCAAGCCGGCTTATGAGCCGCCGCCGACTTTTTAAGGCGGCTTGTTTCTCTGTTGCGGAAAGCTTTCTCATACCCAAGTTATCATTCAAAATAGAAAACAATGAGTCATGTGAGATGCCTATTTCTTCCAAGTCCAGTGGGAGAATTGGATGGGAAAATGATGGGTTTCTTTTGAGGAAATGAAAAGCCACTAGTTTTAATCAATGAGTAACTTACATTACGTTGTAATTTATTTCAATAAAAAATTATGTCTTGCTCGTCTTTCTCCTTCGAGAGTGATTGAGAGAATAAATTAAGTCTTATGAACAGTGCTGCCAGAATGATGATTTTATCATATTTTTGATGATTTTTGGACCAAAATATGATTTTAAGATTTTTGTTCTCGAATGATGATTTTTAATTTTGCAAATTATGATTTTTACTTTCAATACATACATGCATATGTATGTACAATTTTCTTTGTTGTTCTAGAATGTTTATCAATAGCTACACCTATAAAGAAAACATTTTTGTTCGAGAGGGGCAGAGAGCATATTTAAAAAAAAGAAGAAAACGTCACTTTACAAAAAAAAGTCATGTTAGAGAAGTGACGAAAAATCGCTCCGGAATATATTCAAATCTTGCACAAATGTATACCAAACCGTTTAAAAGAAGTCATTCGTAGCCAAAGAAAAGCAATTTGCCACTAAATTTTAGAGTATAAAACAACTGTACATCAGTGATGCAAAATGTGACACTATTGGGCCATTTGTGGCACTTTTGGATGTTTGTGGCCCTGTGTTACTCTCTAGGATATTTTAGCCCTTTCAGCTCAAAATTCAACTAATTCCTTGAAACCTTTGAGTACACTCTTTAATTGAGTTTTATTCGTCTTAAAAACTACTTTTATTTTTTGAAGATTTTTATTTAGACTGGTTTCCAAAATCTGCCACAGATCATGTTTTGAGTGGGGAAACCAATAGTATTATACCACTTGCTATTAAACTTTTTCAAAAGGAAACAGAACAAGTAAATAGGCAATATCGCAAGTTCCAGAATTTAAAAAGCTCAAAGATTTAAGTAGAAGTAAATTTTGCAAGGATTTCTACCATTAAAAATTGTTTATGTAAACTTTTGTATACAAATATATACAGAATTATTCAAGGAACTCTTTCTATTCACCAATACTCAGCAGGACTGAAAATTTATATTGAAATCAACAATAAAATTTGAAAATTCGCTTTTGTTTTCAATATAAATTTTCAGTCGAGAGTTTTCTTTCGATATTGTGAAACAGGGCATAATAGAAGAAATCGTCGTCATGTAAAAACTACTGTGTCATATTTAATACAATTAAAAAAAATTAATGAAATCTAGTTCTAATAATTGTTATGATGAAAATATTTTAAAACTTAACACAAAAAAATGCTTTTAAACAGGGGTAAATGGAGGAACTATTGGACTAAGAATTTAGAGATTATGTTTAATAAAATTATAATTACATAAATAATGTTTTTTTAACTAAAATTTAGTTTTTTAAGCAACATACATGCATACATATAAAATATGTATTTACTTTAATTTAACAAAAAATACTTTAAAAAATTTTAACTTTTGTCGTTCTGTTTTTGCTTTAAACAAAATAAATCACATATTATTAATACATACTTTTGTCTCCATTTAAATTAAAAGATTATAGTCGAGTACATTAAAAAACTTTTTTGCCCTATCAAAGGTATTTTGGCCCTTTTAAATCGTTAATTTGGCCCTAAACTAAAAAAGCCAAAATGCATCACTATGGTAAAAACATTGGTAATGTCGAATACTTATTTTGTTCGAATTTCTTAACTAATTTTTCATTAAATGTAATTTTTATATAAGTTACTTTAATGATCTCATTTTTTTATTGAATTCTATTTGAAAATGCTTTCCAAATTATTTTTGTCAAATAAGCTAGTAAATACTTTTTATTGATGAAAACAAAATAAAATTGGTGTACGTCGAATAGTTTTGTTTGTCCACTGTAAATATGTCAATTGTTACTTTTATTATTTGAAAAAAAAAAATTGGACTTGTGATGATTTTTTTCTTCAAAATATGATTTTCTTTCCGACAAATGATGATTTTCTACGCAAAACTTCTGGCAGCCCTGCTTATGAAGACATTTTCGGTCATTTGTTAATCTAAATTCGAATAATATAACATATTGAGATAAAAAGAATTACAAAGTCATTTTCGGTTATTTGTTAGAATAAATTCAAGGAATTCACAATAATATTTGAGATGGGACTGTCTACAATAAACAATTGAGTTTATATGGATCGAGCAGTTCAAAAATATATATGTAAAAAAAAGAGAGTTGAAAATACATAAAAATAGACTAATTCAAAAAATAAAGGTTATATTGCTTAATTCGCTTAAACAATCTCTCTCTCTCTCTCTCGCTCTTTCAATCTCTGATCGGCTAAAACCATATCGTGAATTTTTTCAATTGTCTCGGATGCTGAGAAACAAGTCGTCTTAGGAAAAAATAGTTGGCGGCCGCTCATAAGCTGGCTTGAGCCCGCTGACATTGTCAGCCGCTGGTTTTGATTTTCATAAGTTTTTTAAACATATTTTTATATAAAAAAATTTCAAACACCTGATGACTTCCATATAATTTGTAAGATGTGGTAAAAATTTGCCACTACAAAAAACATGTATGCATTGGCGGCGGCTTGAAGTTACGTTGAAAGTCGGCGGCGGCTCTTGAGCCGACTGTTTGTTTCTCTGTTTGGATGTAGAGACCACAACTGGGCGTTCCAGAATGTTCAGCCACAACGAAATTCAGTAAACCACCCTCGTATATTAAAGAAATAATATTGATTTACATAGTTATTTGTCTTTTATAGAAAGAAAAAATGTGCAAGATTTTTAAATTTTAACTTAAAAGGGCTGATAATAATCGAAAAGTCAACAAAGTCTTTGTAGAAAATTTAAGATACTTCTATGTTAGACAAAAGAACCTTTTGTGTTTTAAAAACACTTAATAATAAGAATTCTATTTGTACAAATTAAAATAACTTTGAATAAATCGCAGTACAGTGTGGCCCAAAATAAATGTACGAGTATTCATTAAAAGAAATTTAAATAACAATAAAGCAAGATTTCGATTACTAGAATATGACAGATAGCGCTCTCTGATACAATTTAAAGTTATTTGGCAAAATTTTCACAATTTCTTATTTTATAACCTTGTTTCTGTAACTTGGGAGAAGTTCTTGTCGCATCGAGAAAAATTAAATAATTATATTGCTTGTCCTATTTTACACAGGGTTACTCACATAAAAACTTATATATATATAAACTTCCAAATAGATCAACAAATACAGTTTTTTTTCCTACTCAGCCTGTGTTTCACAGTATGATAAAAATTTTTTCGACTCGATAAGTTACCACATCACTTACAGAAACGAGGCACTGGTGTAAAATGTAGTAAGTAAAGCTTTATGTTCAAGCTTCATTGTTCGCTTCTCTTTTTATAAGATTCACCAAAAATGGTAAAGGATATATATAATATATACATATGTATAAGTTTGTCATTCGGTGTATAACTTCCACGATATTCATATGCGACTAGGGTTTGGGATTTCCCGGACTTTTGCACTTCCCGGGTAACGGGAATTAAAAAATCAAGTTCCCGGGATTCCCGGGAAAAGCTAATTTTCTAAATTAAATACATTTATTAAATGAAAGTTGGTGAAATTTCGATTGTTTTATTAATGTAAGCATTCTTTTGAAATAAAAGTTAATAAAAAAGCAGTTCTAAGACAAATTTTTAAGAATTTTTAATTGAATTTAAGCAAATGGAATAAAGTTATTACACAGCAAAAGATCATATAAAAACCAATTGACGACTGTTACCACAATTAGTAGACAATTTTCTAATAAGACCTACCTTCATTTTAATAAAAATTTGCCTTGCTTGTTTCTCATTCTTTTTGAAAAAGTTCCAGGCGGTTTCTGTTTCTTATCGTTAAGTACAAGCGGGTTACAGTACCATACTGCGCTGCGCCGAATTTTGAATACCCTGAGCCACAGTATGTCTAAGTGTCTTTCATTTTATTTTTCCTAAAATATTTTCTGCAGGGTTTCCATAATAGCGTCTACTTGTAATCAATTTAAGTTTCGTCAACTCAGAGTTCGTACAGCTTAAAATTTTCACCACACTTTTCAAAATTTGTTCACTAATTCGGCGAAAAATCACTTCAAGTTCGCTTAGCATCGAATTATTTACTTTAGGAAACGATTATATCATTGCAATCATTGATACTTATACAATTTATTCCACTTTTTTTAGGAGATATGGTATGACCTCAATTTAATGGAATTTTTATGAAATTTCAGACTAGATTTGAATAGCTCACATTTTTATTTTATATTAAAAAAACATGAACATTTTACTTCTTGTTTATCGGAGTCGAAAGAATTCTTTCTTTCTTACAGTTACATTTAAAACAAAAACTCAATTTAAATTTTAAGATTTAAAAATTTCCTTCGAACAAGATATATGTAAGTGTTGAAACAGACGATGAAAAACGTGTCAACGTTCGTGTAAATTAAGTCATACAATCATTCAAACGAACTTTTGTAATATATAAAAAATAATAAGTTTTTATATTAAAGTAAAATTGGATTATAAATTCTATATATTTATGAATTAACATGCACTTTTAATTTCCCGTTTTCCCGGGAAAATCTCAAAAATTTCCCGGGAATATTAGACAGACATTTCCCGGGATTTCCCGCCCGGGAATTCCCGTTTCCCAAACCCTATATGCGACCCTTAAAATTAATATATTATGGGTCTTTATGAATAGGGAAGACGAATAAGTGATGTTCGTCTGTACCTCCGTCCGTCTGTCTGTAGGTGAAATCGGTTTTCCGAAGCTCCCAAAAAATTTAGCAACTTTGGTCTTAGACTGTTGTGTCAGAAATGGTCCAAAAATAGATTGGTATTGAAAATCAGCAAAATCGAAAACTTTAAAATTTTTTGGTATACATATATAAGTAACTAGCTAAAACTAATTGTTGTGTTTTCTGTTAAATAAACTTATTTTATATATTAGTATTGGTATTGAAAATCAAAAAAAAAAAAATTAAAAAGACGTTTCCAGGGTTGGAAAATTTAAACCTTTTTTTGCTAAAGTAACCAACTAAAACAAATTTTTCTTCTCTATAAATTAAACATAATTGAAAAATAAATAAATTGGTATAAGAAATTAGACAAATGTAAAAGTATGATTTCAGGGTTGGAAAATTTACACTTTCTTTTTGGTATATAAAACTATCTAGGTCAAATTAACTTTTTTTTTCTTTATAAATTAAATATATTTTATGTTTTAGAAAAAAAAAATATATGTATATATATGTACATATATGTACATATACACATGTCCGGTGGTCACAAGTAGAAAGGCCCTAACTCGTATTTTCACGAAATTGAGTTTTTCAGTGATTCCAATACATTTCACACAAATACACCTCGTCACAAAAATGTATTGCAATATTGTAAAAATAACGATTTTACAAGTAGTTGTAGAAACTGTTGTACTGTTTATTATTATGTTCTTGCCTTCTGCTGTAAAGTTACAATTATTTGAGTTAGGGCCTTTCCACTTGTGACCACCGATACGTCCCTTTCACTCCTCAAGGGAGCATAGGGCCATTTAGAAAGAAATATGTAGTTTAAAAAAAGTTAGAGAAATATAAAACAAACCCCAGAGCTGGAAAATTTAATTTTTTTTTTGTTTTTTTTTTGTTAATTTAACATATTTACGCCTTATTCATAAAAAATATTTCTGTTTAATAAGAGGTTTATGAAACAAATTTTCTATGGAAATTTGATTAATAAACCTTTTATAAAATCAAAATATTTTTTATGAATTAGGCCCTTAATATTTTAGGAAAAAATAAATTAATATTAAAGAGCAGAAAAATCAACAATATAGTTCCAGGGTTGGAAAATTGCAATTTTTGTTTTGTAAAATATGTAACTAAATAAAAAAAATTTATTGTTTCTTTTAATTTAACATATTTTATGTTTTAGAAATTTCTTTATTCAAGAGTTGTTTATATTTGTTCAGTTTTCGGTGTCGGTATCATTATTTTAAAGGCTGGAAAAAGTTTTAACTTATATGTACATATATACATTTATGCACATAGAGTGCTGATCTCTGTTAATAATGTGAAAAAATTCTGAAATGCAGAGTGTAGAATAAAATATTCAACAATTGCTAATATTGAAAATAAAATCTTTGCAGCAAATTCTTTAGTCGAAAAAAATATCTATAGTTTACTTAATATAAATTACACTATAGAAAAACATAAATGCTCCATTATTTTCACAAAACGAATTGTCGGTTTGCTGCAGACATAAGGTATTTTGAATATACTGTGCCGCAAACCAGAAACCAACCGACAAAATATGTACATATGTATGTATGTACATATTTCGTCGGTGAAGGGTATATAATATTCGGTACAGCCTAATATAGCACTCTTACAATTCATACACCACATATTCGTAATAGTTTTGTTGGCAACCAAATGACGACATACTTCTTTCTAGCAGAAGACCCTGTAGTGTGTGTACTACATATTTTCTTTATGTCTGTATGTACAAGGTTTGTTATTTTCTTTTACATTATGGAATAATAAAAAAAAACGAGTTCAATTATTTGGTTTGACCTTTTTAGCTTCTTACTAGCTTTGTTAGCAGTATACATTTTATAAAAATTGTGGAAGTTCAGCTAAAAGTTTTTTTTCTTTATATTGTTTTTTTTTTTTTTTGGTCTTCAGCTATAGTGGCTCCAGTGCTCTTTATTTTTACACTGAAGACACTAAACTTATCCAAATGATGTCATCGCTCAGTGTGACTCCAAAAGTAATAGTTTGTATTTGTTCTAGTTCAGTTTTAAAATTTTATGCTTCTTGTTGCTGTTTTATTAAAAAGTAAACATAAACTTTATTATTTTTTTATTTGTTGTTGTCTTACAGCAAAGTGTAAATTAATAATAAATGTACACATGTTTGTATGTTCACTACAGTGGGATCTCGCAAATTAGAACTCTCTTAAAGTCGAACTGTTCAGAAATTAGAACTTGTGATTTTAACGTACTGAATGAATGCTCTGAAATTAGAAGAATGAGAAGTTTGCTATTTAATAGCCTATTTGATGGAATGATCACCCATTTTGCATTAATTATCTGGATCAGAGAAACAAGCTGATCGGGTCACAGCCGGGTCAAGAGCCGCCGCCGACTTTCAATGTAACTTCAAGCCGCCGCCGATGCATGCGGCTAGCATCGGCTCAAAATTGCAGCCGGTTAATGGTTTTTGTAGTGGCAAATTTTTACCACATCTAACAAATTATGAATTTTTTTTTATAGAAATATGTTTAAATGTCTTATCCAAATCAAAACTAACGGCTGTAAATATCAGCCGGCTCAAGCCAGCTTATGAGCCGCCGCCGACTATTTTTTCCTAAGCCGCCGCCGCCGACTTTTTAAGGCGGCTTGTTTCTCTGATCTGGATGTGGTTAATAATCGATTGCCGAAAAGTCAAAAATACACTTATTGAGACTTTGGAAGTAGAAAAGAAGTAGTTCCTGCCTGAATAATTACTTCCAATTTTTTTTCACTGGGAAAAATGTATGCATAGCACAGTAATAAAAATAGTTTTATGTCAAAATAACCATTTAAATTAATTTCTGATAATTTTATGGTAAGACAAAAAACTTCCTCCTGAAATTAGGACATTTCGAAAATAAGAATCATCCGAAAAACAACAAAGTGGCTTTAATTTTTGAGAGTCCATTGTATTAGCAAATACAAACTAGTCGTACTTTTCATTTTAGTTTTTTGACAAACACGCTTTTACTGAAACACGTGTATTTATTTTTTTTTATAAAATTTGTTTAAATGACTTGAATTTTATAAAATTCTAAATGGTAGTTATGTATCTACATCAGAGCTGGCCACCGAGAGAGTAGGGGTAAACCCATACATTCCAAATCCGGTGCAACCTGTAAGGTTGTCCCAATTCTAGCAAGCTCATCAGCCCTAGAATTCCCCTGAAAGTCTCTATGCCCCGGTATCCGGATGATCCTAATATCAAACTGCTCTGCCATCTCTTTTAGAGATGATCGGCAGTCAAGGGCTGTTGTTGTTCTTAGAAGCGGGGATTCGAGGGCCGTAATAGCTGCTCATCTATCGGTGTATATGTTAATCAAAGTTGTTGAAGTGACATTCACTTTCAACCAATTCGCAACTTCTTCTATAGCAAGGATCTCTGCCTGGAAGACACTGCAGTGATCCGGAAGTCGCTTTGCAATAAGAAGACCTAAAGCCCCTGAAAAGACTCTTTGGACAAACAATAACCAACTTTATCAATTATAAGAGCTGTTATTTATTCGTCGTTGTTGTGCTTCACACAACGAATTTACTCAGCGAATTCTTGGACGAAATTCGTCACAATTGTTTTCCTAGCATTAGTCTTAAGGGAAAAATCGTATACAATTACACTCAACTCTTTTTTTACACGATCCTTTTTACACGATTTTGAAATAACACGTTTCAAAAATAAGAACAAATGATTTTTTTGCCCGAATTTTTTTTACATGTAGATAAAGAAGGTTATGAATTTCCAAAGCACTTTAGGGTGCCCCTGTGGCTGAGTGGTAGCGATGCTAGCCTCTCAGTCCAGAGGTCGTGGGTTCGATTCCCGCCATAGACCCTGGGTGTTTTCCGCGGACAAGCTAATCGCTTCGCGGGTTGTGTTTGTTTTTTAAAACAATAAAAAATAAAATAAAAATCATTCATTAAAAAAAAAAATTTATTTTATCGTACAATGTTAGAATTCGCCCTGATATGTACATGTATGCTTTGCATGTTTATTATTCCGCATTGTAACAAAATCTTATATGTATGTAAGTAATTACATACCTCGTAAATCGAGAGTTATGTGTGTATCATGTGCCATGTGAAGGCAAGGGTTTATGAATGTTATTGAACTTTGAATTTTTTTACTTTATTTTTGTCTTCTCAGAACTTTTCAAGCACAAGTAATTAATTAAAATGTTTTTTTTACAATTAAGTACAGTAAACTCAAATAACACATAAAATTTGTAGTAAAATGAAACCGTCAACTTAACACTAATATTTTCTTTCATAATCAAATCTTACTTTACTTACATAAATTATTTAATATATTTAATTTTTTTAAGATTGAGTTACTGTAATGGCATAAATAGATTTTAGTTAATGCTTGACGTGTTATTTAACTGCTTATAATAGTTTGCGTGTGAGCTGTTAAACGCTTACAAATAAATATTCACACACCTTCAAACGCTATTTTATGGGCACACAGGGCAGATATTTAAATGAAAAATTTATATTTTTATACTTAACCAATAAAACGTAAAGCAATTCCCGGAAAATGAAATTTGTTATTACACATCTCCAATAAAAATAATTTTTTTTTTTTGAAAAATTGTGCAAAGATGCGATAGTGAGTTGATTTTCACTCACGATCGTGACGGATCATTAATAAAAAATTTACTCAAGCAGACTAATTCATACAAGATTCTAGTTCTGTGAGAACCTCTAGTTCTAATTTCATAGCATTTGGGATGTTATGTTAGGTTAGTTAAGGGTGGCAGTCAGAATCTTGGACTCACTTAGATCCTTCTGGACCATAGTGATACCACGGAGAGTCTGCTTAAATGGTAGCCTCATCATCGAACCAAGCTGATTTTAATATGTAGGTCAACACTGGAAATGTTAGAAAGTTCCTTGAACTTAAGAGCTCCCATAGTGGTCATTCTCTTTCTTTCTAACCAAAGGGCAATGGAACAGAAAGTGTTCTACATTATCTTCTTCATCAGTGTATTCAACCCTTAACCTCTGTGTATGCCTGTTTATGAGACAGTGTCCGATCAATACGGGCACTAAAAACGAGATTTGTTTCCTGTTTCTTGAAATCAAAGAAACCGTAATTTTCTTATTTAGGTGAGTGAATAACTGCCTGGCGATCATGCAGTGATTTCTTGTGATCCACCTTCTAATTGTTTCTTCCTCAATCTGGCGAGTAAGTCTGAGTTTGGTCGATGGTAAGGGTAAACCTACATATTCCATCCATATCCAGTGGAATCTAAGGTATTTAAAGTTCCCACACGCTAATCAGTCCTGGAGCCTCTATGCCCTGAGATCCACATGACCCTCATGTTGAACTGATCTCCCATCTCGTTTAGAGATTAGCGGTAGAGTTGTTCTTAGAAGCGGGGACTCTAGAGTCATGATAGCGGCTCGACTATCAGTGTATGTGTTAATCACAGTTGCACATCACAGTGTCATTCACTATCACCTAATCCGTAACTTCCTTGATAGGGTATATATCTGTTTGGTAAGCATATTGAGGAGACTAGGTTCTTAGTCTGATTAAATTTAATAGGTTTTCATGGTTTTTTATTGGGTATCTCCCAAGTATTTCTTATCAAGAGAGTACAACATGCTATAATAGCATAGTTTTAGTCCCAAATGAATTGACCCGAAATTGGGCATATTATTACTGGCCCTCTTTCAACCTAACCTACGCACTGCACTGATCCGGGAGTCACTTTTCTATACGATGACCTCATGTCTCTGAGTAAACACCACACTTATAAAATTCAACACCGTTTCTTCTACCTGGAGTAACATTCCTCCACGCTTCTTGAGATGACAAGCAGCCTTGTAAAGCCAGGAAGGAAGTAGAGCAGGAAAGTTTGATCAATCCTCCATCCATTCCTAATTTTTGGGCTCCACTTTTCTGAAGAGGCCTATGCTGTTCCCGTTTCACAGAGAAATGGAACGAAGAAAGGTTAATATTAGCAGATGTAGAAGCATACCCAATGCATCCATACGAGCAGTGCGGAGAGCGTTAGTTAGTGAGGCAAGTTCTTCTCCAGGGAAGATCAGTTGGACGTACTTTTGCTATACAGATCAAGTGAATGATGGATGTTTGGGATGAGAATCCAACTTTTTCCAATAGATTTCTTGTAGAGATAAAGCGCAATTGTTGCTTTCTTCACCCTCTCTAGAATATTTAGGTAGGTTAGGTCAGGTTGAAAGGAAGGGCAATCAATATTGACCCAATCCGTTTCGGATTACCCTTATGTTGTGTTTTCTAATAATAAGAGATATTGGGGAAATACTCAATAAAAACCATAAAAACCTATCAAACTTAGTCAGCTTAGGAACCTAGTCTCCTCAATATACTTTCTTAGGTTTTTGCAGTTTGAAACCCTATTTCATATCTGGTGTATTTGCCAGATGGAAAATTTATCTTCTCATTTGACTAAATGTTGGAAAGTGACACAAGTAAAGTTCCAAAATAAAACAGATCCTACTATCGGCCATGTCACAGAGTTCAATTCCGTTCGGAAACGTAATTCAATCCACCCCATTTTTGTAGCAGGTGGTGTCTAAAAAAGGAAACTAAAATACGGAAATTTGTCAGGTGCGTCCAGACTGTTAAGGGCACTGGTGTGCTGGGGTTGCTCCAGCTAGGGCTTGACATCTTGAGGTGGATTGAATTCCGTTTCCGAACGGAATTGAACTCTGTGACATGCCCGTATATATCAAATTTCATACGGAATATCATCAAATTACTCACTTATTACTTGCAAGTTTGCATGTTTTCCATTTTCCTTTCTTTAGAAAAAAATATCTTGAATTTGTTTACTAAATAATCATGAGTAATAATTGCCTTCATATAAATAATACCTAAAGTTTTAATTCCTTTAAGTGCCTGAAGTTCATTTGTACTCTAACGTTGTAGTCTTAATGGCGTCTACTTTGCGTGCAATTTATTGTAAACATTTCAGAGGCTTTGGAAACGTGAAATAATCGTAGTGCTAGGACCAGCAAGCATGGATAATTTCATACCTATTAAGGCTAGCAAATACAGCGATGAAATTAACAATAATAAAGAAAAAATAATAATTGCATTTTTCCCTTAGATGTCTTTTTTTCTACGTTAACAAGACACCAGTGAGAGGTTTAAAATGCCACACGCGACATTAACAAAAATTACAGGCAGTTTGTCAAAAACTCAAATTACTTTTTGTAAAATGAGGCTGCCGTTTACTTAATTTTTTGTTTGTAATTTTGCGTGTAAGTCAAACAAAAGTAGAAAATGAGCGAATGTTTAAATTCGTAAGCCACTCTACTTATTCTTAAATGACGTCAGATTTTATTAAAAAAAAAAAATAAAAAATTGCAATAATAAATGTGCGAATTTGCCGCTTTCTTAATAATGTTATTGTATTTATAAAATATGATTCAAATGAAATTAATCTATAAATATATATAAATGTGCTATAATCATTATGGAATGAAACTTCTAGTTGGATTGCACTTAAAAAAAAAACTTCGATATTGACTCTCGCCTTTAAGTTTGCACATTTTTACTTGTTCCAAAAGTAAAATTGTTGCTTGGTATTATTGAAATTAATTGGATAATAATAAAGCAGTTTGCAATGAATCATATTCTACTTAATAACTAGTCTTATGAAATATAAACAAGGGGGCAAATTGTGGCACCCAATATCGAATGAAATTACAAAATATTTCAATAAAGTTTATATGAAAATATTGAGAAATTTCGATCGGCATGGAATGCCCTAATTTGGCTTCAGTACTTGGTTTCAGTAACTTTTATTACGATAATCTTATCGCTATAATAAATATAACGAAAATTTATCGACTTTGCTACTCAGCAATATATTTTAACGATATTCACTGTCGGTTGAACTAAAAAAGTAAAATAACAAGCTCAAATTCATTAAGTTTTTTTTTAATTCTTCTTTGTGATTGTACACTATCGTTAAAAAAGAAATTACAGAATCACATTATCGTTACCACAAACGAATAAATACGATTTTCGGTTCGCAAAAAATCCAGCTACAGTAGAAAATTTTAAAATTTTAATTCCAGTTTTAGTGCTTAAAAAATTAGAATAGAAAACTATAACTATTTCTGATTCATTTTCAAATTCAAATTTTCCAAATAAAATAAATAAATATACGCTAATACTTCTAAAATCGTCTGAGTTTTGCTAAAAATATGTATAAGACGCGAACATTTTTCCACACAAAGTCCTAAAAAATCCTCAATAAACGAATTTCTAAAAATTACCAAAATTATCATATTCAAATTGGCCTCAAATCTGCAAATAGGTTTTTTAAAAGTTGACATACACTCATACATTGTTACAATTTAAAGGGTAGAAACTTGTTTTAGTTTATTAGAAATTGACTAGATATTTATTTGATTACGTAAAGCAAAGAAATATCAATTAATTAATTATTTCTCTTTATTTATCATATAAAAATAATGTGTATTTGAAATATCGAACAAATAAATTCAGTAAAGTGCGACTTTGACCCGCGCACGAAGGGTTCCGTACGTTCGGTTTTGAGAATTTATTTAATATGTCGGTTTTTGGCGATTTTTGACGTTTTTTTCAGTTTAAACTATTTTTTTTTAGTTTTGTCATTTTTTTCTTGTTTTGGCGATTTTTTGCGACCTTTTTTTTAATTTTGGCGATTTTTCCGGTTTTATGCCATTTATTTTAGTTTTAGATTTTTTTTAATTTGGTGCTTTTTTTCATTTTTTCGATTTTTTTTTCGGTTTTTGGGGTTTTTTTTCGTTTTGGCGATTTTTTTCATTTTTCGCGATTTTTTTTCATTTTGTCGATTATTTTTTTATTTTGGTAATTTTCCCGGTTTTTTGCGATTTATTTTAGTTTAGAAATTTTTTTCAATATGGCGCTTTTTTAGTTTTGGCGATTTTTTTTGGTTTTTGGCGATTTTTTTTCGGTTTGGCGATTTTATAATTTTGGAATTTTTTAGTTTTACCGTTTTTGAAAATTTCAAGAATTTTTCTCTTACGGTTTCCAAGATACAGCAAGTTGTCAAAATTACATTAACTGATAGAACAGCCTTTAATTTAAGTTTTTTTTTTTTAATTTTAGTGTTATTTGTTGTAGTCTGTATAAAAATACACTAAATTTACAAATTTCAAGTGTACATATGTATATACATACATACAATTGTATGTATATTACATGGGATTTTAAAATTTTTCGTTGCTCATTTTGACACACCCTTTAATTTTTAACTCTCATTTATTTGCGGCCAAATTTCTACACACTCTGTCCAAATTTCAGATAGCTCTTACGGTTCTCGAAAAAATAGCCTGTGACGGGCAGACAGGGTTCCTTTTCACCTTTTGTGTACGGAACCCTAAAAAGGACTCGTACATATATATTTTTTCTATTCCAAATCACTTTCAATACCGCAACTGCATTAACCTACATAAAATTTTTTGGCTGTTAATTCTTTGTTGTGTGTGTGTGTGTTTTTTCTGTGTTTAGTATGTGTATGCCACCATTTTGAAAATAACTGTGTCATTACTTTCGACAACATTTTTAAACTAAAATAAAAGAAACTTGAGTCAGTGCGCAGGACACGCAACTTTTATTTATTTATTTCTTTTTTCACTCTTTAAGGATATTTAAAATTTTTTTAAAGAGAGACTGAGAGCTAAACTGTTTAATACACAATAAAGGGAGAACTTAATATTTACCAGCACATCATTTTGTAATCAGTTACTTTTTATATGTCATTAATTTATTTTTTAAGCGAGGACTCGTCAGTGCTCTTCTCCCCCTAAAGATATATTCCGTTTGTAATTTGTATAATGCCGATACTACACTGTACGACAAAATTATGCTTTTTTTTTTGATAAAAGATGTGTTCAAAACTTTTATGTGGAATATTTTAACTTTCTAACTCTCCTTTGTATAGGACTCTTTCTGTAAGGGTGTAAAAAAGTACCCATAATTGGGCATATAACGGGTTAAAGTTTCTACTCGCCATAGAATTATGCTCAAGTCTCTACATACTCCAGAGGTAAGAGTTAAACTTACACCGCCAAAATTCCAGATTTATGGGACTTTTTAGCACCCATTGTGAAGTACGAAACTAGATCTTGTAGTGCGGCGCATTTGTCTATACGTCGGATGAGTAAGATGAATTTCACATTTTGGTTCCAAATCGTTTCCGTGTTTTCATGCCTATAGTCTACTACTATTACTAGATGTTACCTTCTTTAGGAAAGGGACAGTGATAGAGAAGACAGGTGGTGAACGAAGAGATAGAGGAAAACTTCATTCTTTTACAACTCTGCTTTTTTACACATTTTTTTAGTAATGCAGTGTTGCAGCGCCTCTGCTGTTAAATGAGGCGTATTATTTTTTTTGCTTTTTAAAGCTGTGCTTAGTAGCCATTTTATTGGTTATTTTACTTGGCCGATGATTCTGCTACACAACAAAGGAGAGCGCTCTGATGTTACATTAGGATTAGTATATGCTGAAGTTGGTGTAGTTCAGTGAGCAGTGACTATGCCTGCATCACTTGGACTTTCCTACAACAACTGATACAAAGGGACACTAATGCACAGCAGACAAATGCGTGGTGTTGTTATTTATTGACTGTTGGATATCGGGGTCGAATCCATGACTTTCGGTCAATGTGCTAACTCCTTCAGCGAACGTCACCCTCCTAAACTGATACTGGGGCTGCTAGCTGTAGCCACCAGTCTGGCCTTCGGAAATATAAGTCTGAGATCGGCGGACTTCTAAGCGAAGATTGTTAAAATTGCTTTCTTGCATACATCCCGGCACGTCTATTTGGCAGGAGACCAGCCGGATAAGTCGCCTAATGCTTTGGGTTGCTGTTAGCTTCAGATGATCTCCATTGGCCTTACCGGCAAGAGAGTCCCCGCCAGTAGCAAAACTACCGCCGGCATAGGCGCAATGATCTCAGGATCATTGCACCTATTAAGCCCTCTCACGACGACAATATCGCAATCCCCCGAGAGGGATTTTGGTGTATTCAAAAACTTATAATAGAATTTTTTTATAAATAGAATTTTTTTAACACGTTATGTCCCCATCTCAGAGTACTTATTTTACTCCCCTTTCCAAAGAGACCAAATAGACCCATGGGACAAAGACTTGAGAGTGTTAAAATGTTTCATAAAATATTCTTCATACCATCTTGGCTAAAATGTATGAATGAATGATTGCGACTGTTGGACACAACTCTAGTATTTGTTAAGCCTGATAGAACTTTTTGAAAGGGTTAACTGTCAAACGAACTGGAGTATATTGTGGCAAATCATCATGGATAGCATAAAGCTTCAACAACGCTACCTACAGACGATGTTTTATCGTAAAATTGTGTTCTGCGATGATGGCGGATAAGTTAAGGGCTAACTGGGGGTAAGTCGAATAACGACTTTAATTTAAAAAAGAAAGAAGAGAATTTTAGTTTTAGGTCATTCACAGTTTGTCATCTAACACTTATGTATGTATGTTTGATAATTTAGCTACAAAAAAAAATCAAAAATATTGTTGAGTTTAAGATATTTTTAATATTCTTTAATGCAGTCGTTAAAACTGAACCTTACTGTTAAATTTACTTTGAACTTTAATTGGTAATTGCAAGCATTTGCAATTTTCATTATACGATTTATACAATGTATTACATAAGTATGTTGAAATTCAATCGCTACTCGGCTAATTTAATTTTGAAAAATTGTTTCATTACTCTATCGCTTAGCCATTTTTTATGTCCTTTGATAACGTCATAACATATCTCCCCTCAGTTGGGATTAGTTTTATGAAATCACATTTGCTGAGACTTCTTTCCATTTACAAACTCAAGTTATTCATTTATTTTATTACTTTTTCTGTAGTTGCTTTATTAATTTCTTAAATTAATTTTAAAATATTACATGACTACAGGGATGTCAAAGTTGGTACAATTGTCCTTTTTTTGGTACTATTCAAACTCGGAAAGTACAATATTACACCAATGACTAATTTAGTACATTTTAGGAATCTCCCCAGTTTCACTCCATTTCATTTCTTTTCAAACGATTGCATATTTCAATTTTCACTTTTGAACTATGAAACGCATATTATTCTCACTTGAAAGCAGTGTTGTGGAAGCAACATGCAGCGAGAAAATCAAATAAATTCAGTAAAGTGCGACTTTGACTCGCGCACGAAGGGTTCCGTACATTGGGCTTTGAGCATTTATTTAATACAGCGTTTTTTTTTAGTTTTTGACGTTTTTTTTTTTTTTTTTTTTTTAAATAAAAGAGAAGTAACACTCAGGCAATTAATGCCTACTGCTAATACTAGGTGTTACCTTCTTTAGAAAAGGGATAGTGAGAAAGAAGACAGGTGGTGAAAGAAGAGATAGAGGAAAGCTTCATTCTTTTACAACTCTGCTTTCCAGCTGAAATAATTTTTTTTGTTTATTTTTCGCTTTTTCTCATTTTGACGATTTTTTTAATTTTGGCGATTTTTTTCATTTTGGCGATTTTTTTCATTTTGACGATTTTTTTTTATTTTTGCAATATCTTTCATTTTGGCGATTTTTTTCATTTTGGCGATTTTTTCATTTGGCGATTTTTTCAGTTTGGCGATTTTTTTCATTTTGGCGATTTTTTCATTTTGGCGATTTTTCCGGGTTTTCGCGATTTATTTTCGATATAGAAATTTTTTTTAATTCGGTGCTTTTTTTCGTTTTGGCGATTTTTTTCGGTTTGGCGATTTTATAATTTTGAGATTTTTTTTGTTTTACCGTTTTTGAAAATTTCAAGAAGTTTGCTCTTACGGTTTCCAAGATACAGCAAGTTATCAAAATAGTCGAAATTACATTAACTGATGGTACACCCTTTAATTAAACTTTTTAAAATTTTAGTGTTAATTTTTGTAGTCTGTATAAAAATACACTAACTTTACAAATTTCAAGTGCATATACATACAATTGTATATATATTACATGGGATTTTAACATTTTCCGTTGCTCGTTTTGGAACACCCTTTAATTTTCAACTCTCATGTATTTGTTGTTGTAGCGGCCAAAGTTCTACACACTGTGTCCAAATTTCAGGCCCGTAGCTCTTACGGTTCTGGAGAAAATACCCTGTGACAGACGGACGAACAGACGGACAGCGTAGCGAAAACAATAGGGTTTCTTTTCACCTTTGGTGTACGAAACCCTAAAAATGTGAACTCGTCCACTACCAAATAAAAGTGCCAAAAGCAGAGTTGTAAAATAATGAAGCTTTCCTTTATCTCTTCTTTCACCACCAGTCTTCTCTATCACTATCCCTTTCCTAAAGAAGATACCACCTAGTAATATTAGTATGCATTCATTGCCTGATTGTTACTTCTCTTAAAAAAAATTATTTTTCCTTCTAAATTCAGATGCTAGAGCACTTGCTAATAATTTGTATATTTTAAAGTTCAAGTTAAACAGGTGTAACCATATGCTTTAACATCCCAACTTAAAAGCAAATTTCTCAAAACGATTTGGTAGCCAGAACAAAGTCGAATATTTTAATAAAAACAAAAAAAAAAATATGTAATTTGAACTAAAAAAATCTTTCAGTACAATTAAGGTCAAAAAAGTACAATTTTTGAAAGTTGTTGGTACAATTTTAAAATACTCAATGCCGTCCCTGGACTACATACAAGTACAATTCACTCTGTCATAAGCAAAATTTATAAAATATACAGTGAATGTATGTATGTAAGTAACAGTTGCCAAACACATAATATTCTTGTTATCCTTGAGCTTTTGGCTGAGTGTAAGTATGTATGAGTGTATGTATTTCGGTAACTTTAAATTGGGTCGTTTGCCTATCAGAGCAGAGTAGCATTGAGTTCACTTGAGTTGAGCGAAAAATCAATATTTTTGTATTTATATACCTAGTTGTTTATTGTTGTTGGGGTTATTTATTTATTCTCACTACTCGTATATGTGGCAGCAAGAACGTGCCACAGGAACGTGCTGTTTAGATATTTGACAACGCAGCCGATTTTTATGTTTCAATCGTTTTTATTTCATATTCTTGGTGATTAAAGGCCATTAGTAATAAATATTTCAAGACATAAACACAATGACCCATACTCATAGTCAAAACAAAGTATACTTTAACAGGTTAAAACCAGTATTTTTCATGGTAATACTGGTTTTAAACTCTTAAAGTCTACTTTGTTTATGACTATGATTATGCGCCATTATATTCAAATCATGTGGAATTTAAGCTTACGAGTGGAAAAAGCGAGCGCAGCACTGAAATTCATAAACAATAAAAATATTTTATTGTAAATTTTTTCAAATGTAAATTTGGTAGCAGAAATGCGCAATGCAATAAACTTTTAGAAAAATAAATTTTAATGTTTTTAAAATATAAAATTTCAATAAACGTTGCCAAAGTTAGTGTAACTGATTTAATTGCTTTAAAGTTTAAACAAACAGTCACGCTCGCTTGTTGTTTGGGGCTATAAATTGATGACTGATTTTCAAAGCAAATCTGACTAATTTGATAGCGTTGTTCAATTGTCAATCTATTCATGATAATTTGCCGGAATAAACTGATCGTAAATGTCAAAAAGAGAGAGATCAGTATTACAAGTCATTTGACGGTTAAGCCTTTTGTAAGTTCTATGAGGCGCAATTTTTTTTAAATATATTTATATATGCAATTCACAAGCCTTGTTGTTTGTTTATACTGCTTAAAGTTGCATTTTAAAAGAAAATTTCATTCAATCAATTTATTTACAAAATGTTTTTCAGACATATTCTGAAAATCATATTTTTCAAATCACTAGTGATTTTTAAAGTAATAAAATACCACAATGTTACGTTCGCTGATCTTAACACACGACTCAACTAGACTAGAGTGACTTCACTCTTATTAGCAGATGCATCGGCCCTTCTTCCCAGCGGTACAGGCCTTATTAAAGGACTCTTTCGCATAAAATATACGATACACATTCCACACTCCCTCCTATGAGAAGGGAGAAGAGAAGGAGTAACAAGTTTTGTGTTGTTTTTTTTTTTGCCAAAGTAAGAGCAAAATCTATTAATTTGAAGGCGAAAGAAGCAAGAACAGGAGGCCTGCTCCGCAATGACAACGCGTGTAAAAAAGATATGAGTAC
Source organism: Tachina lurida (assembly GCA_944452675.1). Lineage (NCBI taxonomy): Eukaryota > Metazoa > Arthropoda > Insecta > Diptera > Tachinidae > Tachina > Tachina lurida. Next base: position 10,924,417 of record OX101756.1, read on the forward strand.
GGAATGGAGAGAGCAGGCCTTCTACATCAAAAAGAAGGCGCACAGTGGCCTTCTAGAAGGCATCCTTACTCCTTCTAGTTCCCGCTGGGTTATTATACTCAACAAATCTACCTAAAGAAAGTGAAGAAAAAAAATCCATAAAAGCTCAGCAGATTCAACAGAATCTCAATAGTAGTTTTTAATCACGTCACTAGTTCGTGTTATAATTTGCTCTGTTGGTTTGTATGTATGTGGGCTGACAATAGCACATCAATGTACAAGTATTGTAGTTGCTGTTGCTTGTCTATTTCGTCTGCATCGGCTTATCTGTTTGTGTGGTTGTATATTTCTGACACAGCAGAATGCTTGTTATGTTTTGAGTGTTTATATTGTTTAATGGGCCTCATTACGAGTGTCATATTTCGACTACAACTACACACTGATAATTTTATTGTATAATATCAATTGAGGAGCTGGCGAACAAAACCAGACTAGTCCCGTTAACTGTTTTTTTTACAGGAGAGGCAAATTACTGAACTACATACGTCACTATGTATGTATGTATTGTAAGGAAAATTCAGTTTTCCTTATTTTTTTAAGGTATGATCGAACTGGTTTTTAATGAAAATATTTCTTGACTTCATAGATGTGTACTTGGACAGCCCGAAAAAAAAATTAAAAACAAAATCATATACTGAGGACATGTCTAGTTTTGTTCGCCAGCTCCTCAATTATTGTATACAATAATACCGCAAATGTATGGGCACTTTCAAATTTATTGTTTTTCCCAGCTTAAATATTTACTGTCGTATGTCATAAAAATAATTTTCGTTTCCATAAGGTTTACAAAATAAATTTTGTATGCAAATTTTGTATGAAAAACGTTTCGTAAACACAAATTATTTTTATGAATAATGAATGCTTTTATTGTTTACTAAAAGAGTTCGATAATTGAGACTACAAATTAAAGCTTTTTGACATTGAATCGGGTGAAATTTTGTAGTGAAACTGGCTTTTCCGCTGTAAAATTGCTTTAAATTATCCGTAACACGCACTGTCATTTACGAATATTGCAAAAAAGAAAACAATGCTCACTGGCATATTAAACAGTGTAATGAGTTCGAGCAAAATGTAAAAAAAAAAATACTTGTGCATTTATTGTTTACTTAAGCAAATTAAAAATAGCTTGATATTCAATAATTATTTTATTGCTGTTTTTGTTGTTATAATTGAGGGCGTTGTTACATTCGTAGCTTACACACCTTAACAGTTTTGAAAAATATAGCATAATATTCTACGTACATACTAACATTCGAAAATTTATACACCTCCGACAACCTCGTTGTGTCTTCCAATAAGATATTTTATTTTTACCCAACTCATTTTAGCGCAATTTAGCGCAGATCTTTATTAGTCCTTATGATACGATCCTTCGTATAGAAAAGTGGGCGGATATACGCCCAATAAACTATAATATAATAACTCTTATTCTAGTTATTTTGGCTGTTTACTCCCTCTCGAGAACAATTTTGTGCTACTGACAATCTATTTCCGTTCCCTAAGGTCTAGAAAATAGAATAAACCTGCCAACAGGAGTTAGTTGTTTTAGACAACGGGTACAGAAGCACCAATTTTTTGGTATTGTGCTAAAGTGACGTCGATGTCGACAACTGGAATAAGGGTGGATATATCATGGATTTCTAACCACTTGATTTGTACAAAGCTTCACAAAAGTTGCCACCATATCGAGCCATAATCGCCAAAAAAGCTTAAATGACACATATTTTGAACTGGTTTTTTTTTATTAAATTGGATTATTTACGATCGCAAATAGTAGATTTTGGTCAAAAAAGTTCGAAAATTATGTTGGAAATGTGACCAGTGTTGCCAGATTTTATTTTTAGCCATTCCAACAAATGTTAGTGAAATATTATTATTATTAATTTTTTCGAGTTTTCTAAACAAATAATATAAATAGAAATAGAAATTGGTAAAAGAAACAGAATTTCGAAAAAATACAATGAAATGTAAAAAAAATTTAACAACCTGACCCACAATGTCGAAAGAAACGAAACACACTTTCGTTCGAAAAAGCGGCCTATAGTGTCGTAAGAAACGAAATCACGACACGTGTCAAATCACGGTGATTTCAAAAAATTTATAAAAGCTAATTCACAGCTGGAGTTGGAATAAAATCTTCTATTATACATGATATAAACTTAAAATACAATAAAAATCCACTAACAAGTGAGTTATTAATATTTTGTTTTTGAAATCACCGTGATTTTTAGAACAGGCCCGATAACCATTCACTTTCGTTCGAGAAAGCGGCTCACTATCTTTCGACTTTTCGTTCGTTTAGGTTTACAATTTTAACGCAACTTATTTACTATTCGTTAAATAAAGTTTGTGGCAACATCAACACTTTTATACAATTTATAATTTTACACAATTTTAACATTTTAAATTTTAAATTTTATTTTATATTGTTTCTTCTTCTTCTCAATTAGATCATATAAAACTTTATGGCCCACTAAAAAAGAAAAAAAAAATCAATTTCTGTTCATATCTATATCAACTGACATAATAAAAAAATAATAATTATAATGCAAGTTTTTCTCTCACTGTATACATAAAATATTTAAATAAAAATACGGCAATTCTTAAATTAATTAAATAAGCAAATATGTATACTAAATTAGCTGACTTTAATAGTTTTGTTAAGAAAATATATGGACAAATACAGAAATTGCGAAGGTCAAATTATTTTCTAAAAATAAATTCATTAGATTTATGTACTATTGAATAAAAGTTTATGTTTTATATTTCAAAGTTTGTTGTTAGGACATACTCGTACAGTTAATTGAAAAAACATTCTATTGATATTGATTTGCATAATTTAGTACAGTCGCTTAATGCAAAATCATGTGACATACAATTGAGAGTCAGTGTTAAATCAAAATTGGTATGCAGTCACTGCAAGCCAAACATAAGCACAAGTGTTCACTTTATTTATAGCGAAAATATATTTATATGCTATATGAAATAAAAATAAAAGCCGTATGTATCATATATTTATTTAGTTTTAAATTTGTACAGCAAACAATATTAAAATTCATTACTTGTAAATAAAATGTATTGCAGAAGACTAAGGGTCATTATTGCAATTTTTTTAAGAGAAGTAACCTGCTACTATTATTAGTAGTAGTAGTAGTAGTAATAAAGACGACAGGTGGTGAAGGAATAGATAGAGGAAAGCTTAATTCTTTTACAACTCTGCTTTATTTGCACTTTTTTAATCATGCAGTGTTGCAGCGCCTCTAGTGTCAATGAGGCGTATTACATTTTTTGAAGCTGTGCTTTGTAGTCATATTATTGGTTATTTTACTTCGTGCGATGATTCTGCTACACAATACCGACGAAGGAGGGTGCTGTGATGTTACATTAGGATTAGCATCTGCTAAAGTCGGTGTAGTTCAGTGACCAGTGTATGTCTATGCCTCCATCACTTGAACTTTCCTATGTTAGTTAAAGGTAGGATTCTATTAGACATATAAAAAGTTATTAATTTTACAACTTTACTTTAACCTACCTGGCAGGATGAACTTGCCTTTAACTTACCGCTCAGGGTAGTTTAAAGTAAAATTTTGATAATGAAAAACTTTTTGTACGTCCTATAAAATTCTACCTCCTCAGTTGTAATAATTGCGTTAAGACTAGACTTGCACAAGCCAAAATCTAATCTATCTAATTTTGCATCGAAAATGACGGTACATTTCGCGATTGTCGCGCGAGATATTATATACTGCTCGGCGATTGTTCTCTGGAAGCACCGGTCCGATATCTGAAATTATTTCAGGGAAATGTAGAATAGAGCCTCCCAATGGACATAGAGTATTTATTGTTCCATTAAAGTGCTTAGCATGGGGTATGGGGGCAGATGGCGCCCCCATACCTAGAAGAGTTTTTGGGGTTCCGTACTCAAAAGAAACACAGAACCTTTTAAACGTGAAATTCCAGTCTGTTTGTCCGCCCGTCCGTCCGTCGCCTGTCCGAATGCATACTTAACTTTGTTTGAATTTTGATAAAATTTTAAACATAGATAAAATTGCGTCTTAAAGACCACATTGATTAAAGTAGGACCAAGAGGGCGAAGGGGGCGATTTCTGCCCTCCAAAACTATCAAAACGATTTTAATGAAAAACAAAACACAGATACATCTGCGTATAAGAGGACATACTTCGTGCTTTTTAAAAACTTGGACAAAGAGTGGAGTGGGAGATGATTTTGCTTGTCTGAATCTATTCAACCCACTTTTATGAAATTAAAACGAAGTGGCATCTTAACTGACACACAGGACTTATATTTTTTATAAAACTAGCAGCAAACTTGGGCAGAGGAAAGTGGGGCAATTTCGAAATTAATTAACTGATTTTGATAAAAATTATAACATTGACATTTATGTAAGCGTCTTAAAGGAAACTCAGGCTTTAAATTTCAGGGCACACACATGATTTCCAGTTTTCACGATTTTTTGCCATTTTGAATATTTTTTTTAGTTTGAGGGGTTTTGCCATATGTGATAATTTTGACTTTATTTCTGTTTTATTTCAAAAGAGAAATCTTTAATGAGCTTTTATTTATATACATATTTACTGATTTATGTACTTAATTTTTTTGAATTAGTTAAACCTATTTGTTATGTTTATTGCTTTTGTTTATTACAACTAAATATTTTCTACGCAGCTCATTTGTTGTTTTTCTTTCTGTGGATAATTTATTACAAAAATATTAACATAATTTAGATGTATTTTATCACAAATATTCCACAACTTAGTTTAGCAAAAGAGTTATTAGTGTTTAGCATTCATTAACTACAGTAACCCAGTCAACAATTGTTATGAATGTATGAGTATATCTTCGCATATGTCGTTTCTGCAATAAACTCTGCTGTGTCGGCATGATTTTGCTGGGGAGGGAGTTTTGATCAAATTAAAAGTTAAATGAATAAGTTATTAAAAAAACGCTAGTTTCGCAACTTTTCGATAACGATATCTGTCTAACAATTTTTTTTTTTGAAGTTCAAAAAAATTAAATGAATCTTAAAAATCAATTCAACAAGGACTTTTGAAGTTATTAACAATAGATATTTTTCAAAATATTTCGAAAAAATATTTTTATATTCGAAAATTCTAAATTATAAGGGGCTTACATCAGGATTGTCAGATATAGCGATTCCTCGCGACATGGGATTTTTCAGTTAATAAATAATTTTTTTTTGACGATTTTTGTGGATATTTTTTAACAATTCGATTTGGTTGGAGTTTTCTTATATAAGTTAAAATAATTAATGCATCTTGAATTTGGATGGAAAAAATTTAAAAGAAATAATTTTTGGCGATTTTATTTCAACTTTTTCTGCTAAATTTTTAAAGGATTATTTTTTAAAAATGTATATAAAAAATTTATTATATAACAAAAAAAATTATTATCAAATATAAATTAGGAGAAAACTACATAAAATTGATTTGAGCGACTTTTGGCGATTTTTAAAATCAATTTGGCGAAGTGGGTGGCAAAAACTCTGACAACCCTGGCTTGCATATTTACATGCAATCATAATTAAAATATGTAGAATAAATTCCCATAACCTCTAAATGTCTAGCGAAATTTGAAGAAAAGTAAAGTAATTTTTTTTTTTTGGAGATGAAGTTCTTTTTTTAATTTTATACTCGTATGTTTACAATTTTTATTGTTTATGACAAGAGCTACAACTTTGCCTCAGAGAGTAAACCAAAATTCCGAAAGGTTTGCAAGATGTGAGCCTGAGAAAATTATCAGTTTTTTGCAAAACTTACACCGATGCCCCAAATCTTTGGGTGCCAATAAAAAAGTGCAAGATTTGGGGTAAAACTGGAAGACATGGGTCTTTTTTTTTTGGTCTTGTATCACGTAGTGGTGACCGTATATGGTTATATTTCCATGACTTAAAAAATTACACACAGTGAGTAATATGAATAAAAAAAGTATTTGCTTTTACTTAAAAATTTGTTTTAAAACCGCAAATTTGTGTGTGTTTCTTGTTTTTTTAAACAAATTTTTAAGTAAAAAGCAAAAACTTTTTTTTATTCATACTATTCGAAAAATATTAATATTAAATTCAGAAATATGTTTAAAATAAATTAATATTTCTTTTAATTTTTTTAAATGTACTCGTAAACTTACGCTGTTTTTAATTGACACAAAAATCGCAAACAATCAACATTATACCAAAAAATATTTGGATTCATTTAAAGAACGATTTGTTATTAATAACGCAATCATGAAAAAAAACTACTTATGCCCTTATTCAAGCTACCCTTAGAATTGTGCACATTTCAACAAATATTTCCATTGTTATACTAAAAAGAAAGTTTTATAACTCAAACCAACCAAACTGTTCATCAATGTGAATTTTCACACGTGTATTCTACCAAAATATATAAATAATAAATGTACAAAATAACAAAAAATAAATAAATAAATAATAAAATACAAGTCAATAAAAAGTTTTATTATACATTTTCTGTATTATGAATACATTTGAAATAATAGGAAAACTTAATGTTGTTATGACAACCATAAAACTGTCACATACCAGCAGAATTGTGCTTCATTATCCTACGCCGCACAGCATTTTGTTTCACAAAAAATAAGGCAAAAAATAAAAAATAAAGATATCATGTTATGTGGGCAATATGTTAATAAAATTTATTTTTATCCATAGATAACATCACTAAAAAAATGTGAAAGAATTGACTGTGCCACCACAGCACACTTTTCTTATAGAACAGTTGACTGTGCCACCACAGCACACTTTTCTTATAGAACAGTTGACTGTGCCACCACAGCACACTTTTCTTATAGAACAGTTGACTGTGCCACCACAGCACACTTTTCGTATAGAAAAGTTGACTGTGCCACCACAGCACACTTTTCGTATAGAAAAGTTGACTGTGCCACCACAGCACACTTTTCGTATAGAAAAGTTGACTGTGCCACCACAGCACACTTTTCGTATAGAAAAGCTGACTGTGCTGCCACAGCACACTTTTCTTATAGAAAAGTTGAATGTGCCACCACAGCACAGTTTTCTTATAGAAAAGTTGAGTGTGCCACCACAGCGCACTTATCTTGTAGAAACGTTGACTATGCCACCACAGCACGCTTTTCTCATAGAAAAGTTGACTGTACCATCACAGCGCACTTTTCTTGTAGAAAAGTCGACACACTTTTCTTGTAGAAATGTCGACACACTTTTCTTGTAGAAATGTCGACACACTTTTCTTGTAGAAATGTCGATACACTTTTCTTGTGGAAAGTCGACTGTGCCGCCACAGCACACTTATCTTGTAGAAAACTCGATTGTGCCACCACAGCACACTTTTTTTATAAAGTTAAAGATTTTAAAGTTTCTTGTGAAAACTTCAGTTTCAACAGTATCCCTCGTGATGATGAATTTCAGCTGTCAAACTCCACAGCAACTCTCGTATTATATTTTAGCAATCAAACTCAATCTCTATGTATATGGATTTGAAATAACATTTACTTTGTATGGAGTTCACCTTGATATAAAGTACTCGTACTTTTGTTTATACAATCAAATAAGATTCAATTGAAAATGTATCTTGATATGCAAAATTATAAAAACTTGCATGTATTTATGTGCTTTTGTGTGAAGAATGAAAAAATTAAATAGTTCAATGTGCAAAGTGTAAAAAAGATTTTAATTATTAAGATTGTATATTTTTTTGTATTAAACTTTCCATAGCAAGTATATACGCGAATTATTAATGCAATTAGCTATTGGAATAAATTAAATATATATTTTACATTCAATATTTTTAATTAGTGTGTGTGTTAATTATAAAGTTTTTATTTGTTTTTTTTTAATATTTATTTATTTTTTAACTATCACGTACAAAATCAATCAAACGCATTTTAAGTGCTTAAGCTTTTTTATTTATCTAAATGATCTCATCTTTATCTTTATGATTTGAAAGAAATAAAAATCACAAAATTTTTTAATTAATTGTATTGTTATAAAAGAAATGATCTGACATCATTAAATTTGAAAAAGTAGCAAAGAGAATATGAAAAATTATTTAAACCATTTAGACAAGAAATTGTAGAGTATTCCAGAGACTTATGTCATGCCATTGACGAAAAAAAGTTGGAAGTATAAAAACAGAAATTTAGCGAATAAAATAGCTGAAAAATTCTGTGAAGATTCATGTCGTGCCATTGACAAAGAAGTCCTATGCTCCTTGTACGATCGACGAGAACATATATATGTATATGTATGCATATGTAAAGAAGAAAAGAATTTAATGCAACATATTTCACAACATAAGAAGAGAGACATTTTTGTTTCATGCAACATATTTCATAACATGAGTAGCACGAGAAAAAAAGGGCAAACAATTTTCTGGAGACATATGTCATGACATTGACAAGAAAAAAAATTCACAGGGAGAAAAGAGAAAATGGGGCGAAAATGGACATAGAGCTACAAAAAATGCTAAGGAAAGCTTAGTAGTAGCACTATTTATTCTGATAATTTTTTTTCTTCTATTTTATGTCTGATAAATTTCGAAATTTTGTTTATATGCTGCTTTATATTTTTGAAGAGCTTTGGCTGCTTACACAAACAAATAATGGCTATAGTTGTTATATTTCTGTAAAACAATTCCTTTGCGCATTCACCTGGTACAATTGCACCTTGAAAAGAATCCCTTAAAGATTTATATCATAACATTGTGTAGAAAAAAGTGTTATGAAATAAACTTCATGAAAGAAAGTCAATAAATATGTAATTTTTTCCAGCATTTTAATTTTTAAACGACTTCAAAAAAAGTAGGTGTTTATCAATTAGTCTGTATTTGTTTTTTGACATTGTTACTTCATAACTCTGAACATTTTAGACCGGTTGAAAAAATTATTTTTTTTTGTCTGAGAGGCTATAGTTTCTCATTGTAAAAAAATAGGCGGGGACACACACACCCCCAAATTTTTATATTTGATTTTATGATATTCTACAAAAATCTTTAGTTCTTGTAATTACACACTTTTAATGCTAGGAACACAACTGGGACGAACGACGAATTTTTCGGTGCGAACTTTCGTCATAAAAAATAAAACACATGAGTGCATATGAAAATGAAATGAACACCGCCGTACAACGAAATTCGTCGTGTGTGACGAATTCTGAGATAGATTTATTTCTAATTTGTACGCCGACGAACGACGAAAAAACAATTTTCTCTCTCTCACTCTCTGTCTTTGTACACACAACAACCAACTTTATCAAATATAAGAGAGGAATTCGCTGCGTAAATTCGACGTTGTTGTGCTTCACACGACGAATATACGCAGCGAACTCTTATCGACGTGGACGAAATTCGTCGTTCGTCCCAATTGTGTTCCTAGCATAAAGTTGAAAAAATGGGCGAGGCTACACCCAGGAAAATTTGTTATTATATTTCACGTGGTTCTGCTTAACCGATTTTTACGATATTTGCCACACACCCTGAGCACCAAAATAGATACAATCTTCTGGGCGGAGTCACGCCCATTAAAATTTAATTCTATATTTCACATACTTCTTCTTAACCAACATATTTAAAATTTTATTTTAGTCTGAAAGAGTTTACTTGTATTTTGGTCCCATACATTTTTTTGCAAATATTCTATCAGATCTTTCCTTTGAAGTCGGTTTTTTTGGCAGAATTATTTTAATTTTATTTTCAAATCTTAGACACATTTTTGTAATTCTTAATGATTTTTTTTATAAATACTTCATTTTATTTTTATTATCATGTATTTATAAAATCATTCTGTTTGCCATTCTACGTATAAATTAACGAAAGAAAAAGAAAAAAATCCCCAAAAACTAAATTTAAATAAATAAAACATTTTTTTTTTGGAGTATGCAAAAACTTCCACAGACTTAGAAGCACCATCACACTGACACTCTGACCCTTTCTGTGATTAATTTATTTAAAGTGTCAACCATTTTAGCATGTTCGAAATAAATTTGCTAGCGAAAAGTTCTCTTTAATTTTAGAAAACGTTTTATTTCTTTAAGTACAAAAACAACGAACAAAGAAAGAAACGCCAAATTAGGTTTAACATTTTTTAGAGCAAATAAATTTGAAATAGTTTTGTTTGCCTCCAGCTAAATTTGTAATTCTAGAGTCTAGACAATGAACTATTTGCTGTAATTGTAATTCATTTATAAAAAATTGTGAATGTACCAGAGAGTATTGTCTTACAAAAAATAAGTCTATTTATGCCAAAGTTTCAAAATGAAGTTTTGTGGTTGCTGTGGAACAACCGCATATAGAAATTTGTTGCGATTTTTTGGGTTTGATTTATTAAAATTTTTTTTACTTAAGTTTTGAACCACGCTAAAGCTGGACAACTTTTCTGAACATACCAATATAACCTAAACGTGTCTAGGCACCCTAAATATCTCATTAACAGGGAAACCAAAAATATGCTCTAAAAAAAGTGTTTTATGCTTATTAAATATGCACTAAAAACTTGAAAATATGCACTAAAAATTAAAAATAAAATGCTCTTAAAAATTAAATAAATTTGTTTTATATGTAAATGAAAATGTATTTTTAATTTAAAAATTCAAGAACACTCGCATATCAAATAAGACAATAACAAAAATTAAAAATTTAAAAAACCCCCGATATATCTAGAAAAGATGTGATATCTTCTAAACGGCTGGACCGATTTTTTTCAAACATAGTTAAGAACCTTCTCGATCAAGTCACTTTTCTAACAGAAAAAACTAAATCAAAATCGGTTCAGCCGTTTGAGCTGTACGTGGACACGGACAGGCACACAGATACACAGACACACACTACAAACTTATAACACCCCTTTTTTTTGGAAATAATAAAGAACTTAAGAAAGAATAACTGCCGTATTAAAAAAATAATTTAAGTTTGAAGTGTACATTAAAACCAAATTGCCATACAAATTTTGACTAAAGCAAATAATACAAATACATTTTTTTTTGATATTCATGTAAAAATTTAACTTCAAAAAAAAAAGACCACGATATCAGAATTAAAACTTTGGAACTGCATTTTGAGTAAATAAGATGAGCTTTTTATTTATAATTTTTATTGCAATAAACAACAAAATATTGACCTAAGATTTTCAAATAAAAATCGTTGTCTGTCACATTTAAATAAACTTTTAGATATAGACAATGTTCCTTCAACGTCTACTGATGTAAGCGAGGCAGAGTACGTCACAATTAGCAAAAGAAAAATTTATATACTACATGAATACAACATTAGAAATGAGATGTATGTATGTGGCGAAAAATAAAAATAAAAATTCCGACCAACAGATAGACAAAATAAAAAAATTCTATAAAGTATCAAAATATGCCCTAGAAGCGTAAATTATGCCCTAAAAATTCGAAAATATGCTAAAAATATGCATGCAAGACTGATATATGCAAAAACATGCTTTAAAGGGTAAAATATGCAAAAATATGCGCTAACAAATCGATGCACAAAATTCATAAAAAGTTCTGAAACGGATAAATATCTTGTCCCTGTATTCATATATCACACAAGAAAAAACATGCAATTGCATATTTGCGGTTTCCTTGCTCTTTAAGACCACTTTGTAACTTAAAAAAGTATAGTAAAAAATTGAAGGCCTGACCCACGATATCGACAACGTTCGACTTGTCGCACACTTACATTTGAAACAACAACATTTTTTTTTTATACTTTCTTTGTTATTGTTTCATTTATTGTGTCGCAAATTTTAGTATTTATTATTTTAATGTTTTGTTGTTGCTTTGTCAAATATTGTTCGTAAAAAGTTATTAGTCCTTGTAAGTTATGCTGAAAAAATTAAAACAAAAAAATCTTTGCTCTATTAAAGAAAAATTGTGGGAAAAAATTTATTTATTTGCACTAAGTGTTAGTGAAACTCAACAGAAAAGTTTTCATTTAAATATAAGATATTCGAAAAAAAAAATTTTTTAGGGTCGAAAAATTCTGAAAAACTAAAATGTTTGAGGTAAAAAGTGGTCTATGTGACCTATTAGGGCGCCTAGACACGTTTAGATTGTATTGATATGTTCACAATTTACTGTAGACTTACCGTAGCTACAACTTTGCCAAATAATGTTACAAAAAATTAAGAGTCCCTGGAAGTTATTCTGAAAAAAGTGAAAAAATTATTTTTTCCCATAATTTTTGCCAAAAAAAAGTGTAGGAAAAAATTTGGGTTGGGGAGAGGGTATAAAAACTCCGAAAATAGCTTTACGTAATATATGAATGGCCCGCCCCTTAGCTGTTGCCCAAACACTGATTACACCATTATTTCCGAAATCCTTGGAGGCCCACAAAAAAAAAAAAGTTTTCACCAAAATCGCCAAACTGAGTGGATTTTTCACTGCTGCACAGTGTAATAAATTTTTTAATTGCTCTGATTTGACATTTCTTGCAACACAAATCTAAAACAACGATTTTTTTTTTTGCAAAAAAAATTGTTTTAAAAAAAGTAAAGTAAAGAAAAATCGTTAAATTTTATTTCACAAACAGGCCTTTAAATTGACTTTAATTGCATAATTTTACAATTAAATCAATTACTCATGCGATCTAAAACAAAGTTATCTAACAAAATTTAAACAAAAATATATATTTAAATATAAATTTTTATATTCACAATTTCATGTAAAATGTTTCGTCTTGGTTGAACTCTTTTAACCCGAAAAAATTTAATATGAAATTGTCGTATAGGAAATCGAATGTTAGCTTTTTAATATCACATGTAAACATCATTATTTGGGGTATTCAAACGGTAGTCGTAAGTGTCATATCAAGTTTTAAAATGTTTATTTAACCACATAGTATGTAGTATATTAAAATAATTTAAAACATTACGACTCTGTGACACTTAAGACTGCCGTTTGAGTCCCCTACAAGTGAAGAAATATTCTTTCAATATTTTTTCCCGTGTACTTATCGGAAATGAATTTACATACAAATACTTTTTCTATCCCTCATGCTAACCTGTTTTTGTATGTACATATGTATTGTAAAAAAACTTTGTAAAGTTTATTTCTTTTTATATTAGTGTGATGTATGTATGTATATGAATGTTTGTATTATAGTCCACTGAAAGCGTATTTAAATTGTATGCACTTACACTTAAATCCATAAAACACTATACTACTCTACTCTATTACATACATTACATTCTAGTCAGCTCAGCTTTGCTCCACTCATGTCTACCTAGTTAAACATTTTCACAAACAATTTATTGCAGCAACACGTTTTATATTGTGTTGTTGTTGTTGTTGCTGTTGCTGTTGTTTTTATTTGCTGTTACAACTGCTGTTGTATTTGAAAATTTTGACTTTAACTGTCTGTGTAACGGTTTTCTAAGGCTGAAAGTGACACTATTAAAATTATTTAAAACATTTGCAACAACAAAAACAACAATAACAACAACAACAACAAAAGGAAGAAAATAAAACAAGTAACAATGCTGGTGGCATGCAGATACTACTCGTATATTTAATAGCGCAGCAGTGTGTGAGTTTGTTGTATGCAGCGTATTTGGTGTGAGAGAGTTTCAGGCTTATACGGTTTATGCAAAATTTATTATATTATGCATAACAATATACGAGGGTAGTTCAATAAGTTTCCGCCTTATGCGGTTCATGAAAATGTATTAAACAGCAGCAAGTTTTCATTACCTTCTTAAACTTGAAAACATTAGCGCGTAGTCATAGTCAAAACAAAGTAAACTTTAAGAAATCAAAACCAAAATACAAAATACTGGTTCTAAACTCTTAAAGTATACTTTGTTTTGACTATGACTTTGCGCCATTGTTTTGCCGTAACTTAATTACATGGATTTTTTCGGAACGAATTTCAATTACATGAATATGTGTTTCCTTATGTCTTCCTCTTTCCCGTCTGGTCAACAAAATAGAACCGTCCGCACGAAAAATTCCCCAATATAAACTGAGACATATACAAAATTATATAAATTTTTTTAACAAAATATTTGCACTCTATTGAACTTTGTGGACAAAAGTCGTCAAAATAGTTCAGAGGGCTTTTGGAAAATTTTTGCTAGGAATCTTTTTTTTTATTATATCCAAAATTATATAATTTTTTTAACGAAACATATGCACTCTATTTAAATTTACTAGCGGTCTCCACTGGGCATGAACTTGGTATGGGCATCATGTCGGACATCGCAAATGGCTAATAGAGATTGCTCATCTCCATGTTTCATCCATGCTCTAACATGTATGCCCGAACATATGCGTGTCTGAGATTCGCCGTCCACAACCGTTTGCAATAGAAAGAAAATTATTAACTGAGTGTTACATCTTAAAAAAAAAAAGCGCCCTGGAGACGATCAAATAAACTCATCAATCACATGGTTTTGTGCGTGTAGTCGTCTTTTTTTGACTACATGTATGCGTTGACGGCATTGGTTGATGAAAATCTTCTCCAACTCTGACTGTCAAAAAAACATCAGTTTCTTGGTGATTCTTGTGCATGACAGAGAAGTGCGCTGACGCACAAAATTTTATATTGCGCTACGAAATAAAAATACAAATAGTGATTGTACATTTCCGCTTAAGCTACCAGCACTGTACGGTTTGACGGGTTTATTTTATTGTCACAGTGCTAAGACCATACATACTTAATTTTTATGCCATTATTTAACAAATGATTTATGCATGAATGCGTGCATGATATAACAATACATTCTTTTAAGCATCTGCTCCTTTGTTTATTTTTAACCTCTATGAAATAGGTCAACGATCTAATGTTATAATTCAGCACTTTTCAAAGGCCAATTTTTTTTTTGCTATAAAATATTTTAACGATCAAATTATTATTATATGTGTATATTTTTTTATTTAATCATTTTTAACTGTGTGAGCGAACAATAAGCGGAAAAATGAAAGAATGTCTAATTTAAAGCACGTTCGTTCATTGTTTTGTTTTTTGCAATGATGATATTGGGCGATGTTGGTGATGAATTCAGCGAGCGTATACTTTGCAACAATGATGACAATGATTGTCAATGATGGTGTTGTTGATGATATGATTGTGAATGTACATATCGCTCATTTACTGAAACAACGTCATAACTCAAAAAACCAGTTTGCCGGAAAACGAGTTTACACACAACTTAATGAAAAAAGAAAATTATATATTTCTCTCAAGAGTTGAGTAAACAAGATAGTTGTATTTTTATTTTACACAATATGAACAATGATATGAGGATTAATTCAGCATCACTAAGGGCTATTAAATCAGTCAAAGTTTAAACGCTGGTTTAGTTAAACTAAACTCTAAATTTATATGTAGTTTAAACTTAACAGGAGTAAATCAGTGAACCATATCTTATGTGTAGTTTAAAAAATAATAATGTGGCAGCACTAGAATAAATGTCAAAAAGCAGCTGTTTTGCAGCAGGCTTTCAATTCATTGCACAATCAAAAAGGCAAAAAAGTTAAAAAAATTTAATTAAAGGTCGCCAAATTTTACTGAGAAAGGAATTATATTTATGCTTGGCCAAGTAGAATAGTATAAAAGAATAATAGAGTATAAGAAAAGAGGTCGAACAACATCTGAAGAAAAAGTAGAGGCTTGGAAGAAAGTTAAGTGCTCTTTTAATGCAAAACATATGGTCTGTAAGTAACAAAACCATGTGGCCTGTATTGGTAGTTTAAACTCCCAACTTTATGCGTTTACAGATGGTTTAAATACTATTTTGATTTATAGGTTTGCTAGTTTAAAGACATTTTAAACCAAAAATAGAGTTTAACTTGCAGTGATTTATTAGTCATTAAAAAAAATCCAAAAAACCTGCTGCCAATTTAAACCGTTAAATATCCTAAATGATCATTCGAAATTAAAAATCATAAGAGAAACCTAAAGATGATTTTAAAATACCTGTCGAATGATACCCATTTTGACTTAGTTCGCCAACTTTTTATTTTTTCGTATTTACAAAATGGCTTCTGTTGGCCGCCATATTGAGTTTTGACTACTATCATACCTTTAGTGACACTAAGAAAAATTGGCTGATGTAATTAACATCAAAATCGGCGCACGCGTTCGGTTTACATCCCAGTGGGAAAAGGTAATGAATAGTAATGGATAAGGTAATGCACAGCATGTAAATATAATTTTCATTCCAGAGTTCATTGCTGTTAACACAGAACATGTCCTCGGAAAGTAATGAATTATTTTAATGCGTACATTCCTTCTTCTGCAGATGTGGTAATGCACATGGTAATCAATGTGAATTTATTGTGTTCGATCAAATTACCCTCTCGTTTCTAAGGGAATGAATGCATTGTCTTGCTTTGGAAAATAATACATTATTTCTCCCATTATTATGTAATTAATGACCACTTTTCCTACTGGAATAGTGCCGCATATATACACAGGTTGATAAAAACCATATCCTTCTTTGAGTCGCGCAGTCTGGTAAAAATATGTACATATCGCAGATTTCTTGCAACTCAAAAATTAAAATGCTTTTAAAGGTTTCAATTTACATACAACTTAGTGAAGGCATAAAAATATTTACTTTTCTCAAGAGGTGCGTGTACAATCCTTTTATTTTACGCATATTTCGACATAAGTCTATATTGCAGTAAGCGATCGATATGTATGTACTCGTATGTAGCTTTTTACTTTGAAGCGTAACAATTTATACGAGCATATTTTTTTCTTGTTAACAAAAGACTTTGGACACATAGAAGTAACACATTGTAAATTATTTATAGGTGAGGTAAAACAGCACTAGGCGACGTGACTCTGCCGAGAAACTACGCGACTGTAATTGAACTAATGCCGGCCATACACTACACAAGTTCACTGCACAAGTCTGGCACTGTACAGTTCGTTTGTGTAATGTATGGGAGTGCTTGTGCTATTTACGCAGTGAATTGAGTAAATAGTGTAGTGTATGTTGCAAACGCTCAGTTCTGCCGTGATTTTTTAAGAGTATGGACAGAATTCCTAGAATTATACAAAGAATCACCAGCATTATAGCGAATTAAAATAAAAAATGAGCAGTTTACTTGTATAGTGTGTGTCACAAGCTTAGTTTATGCAGTGCCAGACTTGAGCAAAATGTTTGCAATAATTCACACGATAAGGAAAGTCACCGTTCGCTCTATACAAGTCTTATTGCTAAGTCCTAATTAACACTTAAGCAAGTCTTATTGCTAAGTCTTAATTTACACTACGCAAGTCTTATTGCTAAGTCCTAATTTACACTAGGCAAGTCTTATTGCTCAGCTGATTAGTTTTATAGGAGTGAGAGACGAGGGGAAAAGAAACATTTCTGTTCCCCTCGTCTCTCTCTTTCTCTCTACTTTAAAACTAATCACCTTAGCAATAACACTTGCTTAGTGTAAACTAGGACTAAGCTGATTAGTTTTATGTAGAGAGATAGACTAGCGGAAAATAAACGAATACTCAGCTTCATGTACTGTTAATAAGTTTTCCTTTCTTATGCGTAATGTTAAAAAAGCTCACATGCATACACAAAAATATGCATAAAAAATATGTGTTCAAAAATAAGACTTGCATTGTGCGAATGCCGATGAAAGTTCAAAGAAGAAAAATTAATAAGTTTAGCCATAAGACTTGTGTTGCGTGAGCTCGGGCTAAGTGAACTATGTGAAATGACGCCACGCGATATTTATAGCCCACATAGCCAACTTTGTTGCGTAATACAGTAGCCGCTAAAGGTTGGGACTCACTATTCTATTCAAAAAATTCAACCCTGATCTAATGGATCTTATGAAAATTTTCATTAGATCAGGGTTAAATTTTCTCAAAAGTCGAGCAGCTATGTAGGATAGTGAACACCAGTCTTAACTTGCGTTATGCTCCATAAAAATTAAAGCAGATAATATATTGTCGCGTCGAGTCGCGTCGCTCAGTGCGATCTCTTAGTTTAGAAATTTTTATAATTGCCACAGTAAAATGATTTAAAGATTTCGTTAACAATTTCATTAAAAATTCGCAATTTTTCTCTAATACATTTTTCTTCATATCATGAATGAATTGAATGAATTAAGTCAAACAGGAAGCACAGGATACTGCGACCAAAGTATATCTATTATATCCCCTGCCAGGTGCTAGAGCACCTCATCTAGAACTACTCTCCTGATGAATCTTAGGATTGCCAGTGGGTCCAGAGTTGGCAGTTCCCAATCCTCCAATAGGTGTTTGCCCAATTGGCTATATCCCCTGTGGCATAACGCTTTACAGTCCTTTAGAATATTCTCTAGAGTTGCATCTTCTTCATATCATATGCAACATACTTTTTCGACACACTGTTTATATCAGCATAAGTTTGGCCATATTTAGAATTATTTAAGTAAAAGTTTTATTTTTCATTCATTCATTGTTAATTAAATGTATTCAAGCCAGATAGATATTAATTAGTTTTTACCACCTTTTTGCCAGCTCTAGCTTTAACTGTTGTTTTTATTGTTCATATACTTTATATACATAAATATGAATTATGTTAATATGTATGGACATACATAGATATTTAAATCATTGTTTAAACGTTAAAGATTAATGACCCCACAAATACTTTCCCAAGATATCATGAATGCAGATGGTTTTGGGAAAAGAAAACAACTACACTTAAAGAAAATGAAGACAAAATTTATCTAAAGAGAGAGTTTTTTTTTGTTTGTCTACGTCAAGTAAACAGCTGGCACCTGTCCTACGCAATGTATTAAATATCTTTAAGAAACTTACCAACCTGAATTCCCGTAAGTTTTTTTTTCACTCATAGTTCATATGGGAACTGAATTTCCGTAACAACTCCACATCAACTTTATAGCATTTCTCTACAAATTTAAAAAACAAATTTAGAGGCATCATAAGCTGTTAAGAAAATGCGCCTAAAGTGTATAAACCTCTAAAAGTTAAGTTAATTTTAATTATTGTTCGAAATAAGGAACTCGATTAGGCTAAATTTCGTATCGCTTTGTAAGCCAAATTACATGTGATAATTTCTAAAGAACAAATAACACCAAAGTTAATTATAAATATTCTGACAAACACTAGTAGAACGGAACAACTAGGTGCTTTCGAAGGCCACTAAACCTTCATCATCAGCGTTCTTTTGTGCTTGATCCATTGTGTGTGGTGTCAGTTGATGTGGATGTCTGCTCAGTTTTTCAGTGCAAATGGAATATGTGAATTGTTTTGATTCATAGTATTACAATTTGCTGAAAGTTTTTTTTGTAATGAAAGCTCAATTTCACCATCTCCCAATTTACAACAGTCTTGCCATTGTCGTTTGTTCTCTACTAATTATGCACATGTCAGTTAATTTGCATATTTTTGTTCTACTTGAGATGAACTCTTTCGGTTTGTTACTATTAAGGGCCATTTTCACAACGTGCCTTTAGTTAAAGGTAGGATTTTGTCTGCCCGATAAATATCTTGGCATTATTATAACTTCAACTTTTTATTGTTATTATTGTAAATAATAATAATATTTAATGAATAAAAAAATAATAAATAAAGGTTTTATAATGCAAACCCATTTATCGTGCAGACAAAATCCTTCCTTTCGCTAACGGAAAGTTGTGAAAATGGCCCTAATAAGTACATTTTTTTTATTTAATTTTTGCCACAAGCTTAATTATTATTGTTCGAACTTCATTTGTTTCTATATGTGTCATTTCATTAGGCTAACGTTCGTATCGCTCTGTAAGCCAAATTAAAATTAACTTATTTATTTGATTTTCAATGGAAAATAAAATCATGTAACTCCACTTTCCCCAAGTTGTTCTTTCAATAAAATGAAAAGTGGTAAAGTAATTTCGGAAATTTCCGGAACATACATATAGGTTAATGTTTTCTAGGAAAAACAAATAAAGTTTCAACAAACACTGACATTTTGATGAAACTCGGCATGCGTCTTTTTTTCGAGAAAGTGTCGGTGCCGAATTGGAAAGCTTCTGCTTAAATAGAAAAAATTTTACACGAAAATATCAATTTGTATTGCATGGGCGGTGGGCGTGAACTATTATGATGAAATTCCATTTTTTTTCTTCTTTTTGTTAATATAATGCTCGGTGCCAACTTTCAATGATCTCATATCCACTGCTTTTAGTTTTTGCAAAAAAAAAATGTATGAAGCCATCCCACTGTAAAACGTGCTAACATTCTCTGATAACAACTATTTTCTTTAAGTCAATAGACTTAAAACATAGAATTTTTCCAACTTAATGCTACAAGTATAATAACAATAGTTTACTAAAACAGAATTATTCTCAGTGATCTGGCGGCGTTTGGTCAGAGTTTTAAAAATATTTCTTAAATAAATATATACATATGTAGATGTGGCTGTAATATAAAAAAAAATGTATAAACACATTTATATTTTAAGTAAACAAATAATAATAAACAACGAAATACAAAAGATTAATTTAAAGTTTCTGCTTAACGTTTTCCCAAAACTATAAAAATTTAACAAAGAAAAAAAAAATAATCGAAATATTTTGGCATATTTCTTTTATTATAATAAATTTAATTTCAAATGTATCTTTAAATCTCTCAAACATAAACTCTTTGAATATCGTTCTTTAACCAAATGAACATAAGCATATGCAAATAGTTTTGCATTCAAATTTACATAATTTTTTTTTTTAATTTTTTTCTAATTCTTTCTATTTGTTGTATGCATGTCTGCATGCATGTACTCGTATTTATGTAAATATAGATAATTTTTTGAAAAGACCGGAAGAATTATTTTGAATTTTGTTTCACATAGAATGAACAAAAATCAGGTCAACTTATTTATCTCACTGACACTTACACACATGCTGCTTAAATATTTAAATACATAAACGTAATGCAAAATATAAGAAAGAAATTATCAGCTATATGCTGAATAGCAGATCACTGGGATTTTTTTAATCCTAATACTCGTTCTTCTATTTGCAAATTTTCAGGTAAAACCAAACAGCTGGAAGAACAACAGCTGACTTTCAAAATTAGAAATTATCTATCGTTTTTTTTCTAGCCGTATGCTCGGATGATTTTGTTTTCGGGAAAAATTGATTCCTCGGAAATTGCTTTCCGGGTGATATATTTAAAATTGGGCTGTATATTTCCTATAGATATTAATTTAAAAATTTGTTGTTGGTTTAGCATGCATTTTGACGCTGCTAAGCAACACATCAGTAGACTTCAAACACAATTCAAAAAAAAAGCTTGAAAACCCTCAATGTTTATAGAAAAACTCTTAATAGATTATTGAGAATTACAAAACTAAAATCATAGTAGGCACACGCATTAAATAAAAATATAATTTTCCTATAAATATTGAAGAAATTGTATATGTGACAGCGCATAGAGAAAGGGACCTAAGGGTAAGGTGAAGTCGACGATTCTAAGGTTATGTGAAAAAATTTTCGTACTAACAGAGTGATATTCACGATTTAGTTACACGTATTTAAATCTTTAAAATGGCTCTCCTGAACAAAACCGGTTTTTGGCCTTAGGTCCCTTTCTATTTTGCGCGTCACATATACATATGGATATTTATATATAGTTAGTTACCTTAATATAGAAAGGCCCCAAATCATAATTTTTTGGAAATCGAGATTTTTGCATTTTTCGATACATTATATAAATATATCGAAACATACAAAAATTCGAGTTAATAAAAAAAATAAAATTATAATATTTTGTTCCATTAAAGGGGATGATCTCAAAATTCTACAATGTTCACTTTTTGCGAGAAATCGATATAAACTGATCATATTTACCCACTGTAAAAATCCTACATAATTTTGTCCACTATTTCGTCAAAAAATACTGACAATTTGTAAATTTTGAGTTGACCGCCTTTGGAGGAACAAGTGCAATGTGACAGATTTCGATTTTAAATTGAAATAAAATGTAACTTTTTCTATGTTTCGGAACTCTCACAAGCAGTTCTACGCTCATGCTCAACATTGTCAAACTACCTGTTCACGCACCCTTATAAATTTTTTTTTTGTCGCGGACTACCTTTGAATTCTGGGATGATGTATTATGTATTTTATGTTAAATTAAATATCCAAAAATTTAGAGGACAAAAACATATGTTTTATTTTTATTAAAAATTTTATTATAAAAGTTCATAAATATCTTCCAAAATTCACCTTTTTAAGACCAAATTTTAAATGATCTTCAAAATATTGCGTTTTCTTCGCATTCTATCAAACTAAATGAAATGGCAATAAAAACAATATCAGCTGTTTTTGGCTCTTCAGTCATGAAAATGCACTGCTCGTTATTTTTATTAATCGTAAAATGCCAACTGCCAAAGGTGGCAAATCATTTTATAGAAAAAATACCTAATGCTATAAAGTCTCGGTTAACACGCGGAAATTTTAGTTGAGCAACTTTTTAGTTCATGGGAGAGGGAAGAAAATATGATATCTACCCTCTTCATTATATTTTCCCCTCTCATCCAAAAGCTTAATAATTGCTAAACTACGATAAACGATCATAAAGTGAGTCCTCGGATTAGACTGCATACATGCACATTTTGTGGATGAATTACAGTAAAACGAGAGTAAATAAAATCTACTCTTAATAAGACGCAAAAATTTTATCATAAATTGGTGGAAGTTACTGATTTCACCCTCTTAACTCAAGAATGGCTTAACCGATCACTACGAATTTTGTATTATTCCAAAAACTTTGACTCCGCTTAGGTCTCGGGAAGTAATGAGACGATTGCTTTTGTTAGATTTAGAGAAAATAAGTTTTCGAAAAAAAATTTTTTTGTAATAAAACTAATCAGAGGGCAAATTACGGCATTCGACACGATTCGAAATTTTAAAATATTCCCATATAAACTCTATTGAAATATTTCGTAATTTCGTTCGATAACCACACCAGTAATTTGCCCCCAGCTCTGAGCTGTTCGAAAGCATTCGAGAGCCGTAATTTTATTTTAATAACCGTAAAAGTCCTTATTACAACGATTTTCTCGCTTCCACTACATTTTTGAACTTGAAAAATTGCCTAAAATGCTGCAAATCAGATGTAAATCGCTTCGAAAGATTCATATATCGTTACTTTAAACGCAAAACCCCCTGTCTAACAAAAAGTTTGAAATCGACTTTTTTATAAATTCTGTAGTATTTCAAAATCCAACAAAAGTAGTGTTTTTATTTATTTTGTTACAAATGCAAATACTAGTTAGGCCGTTTTGGGTTTTAGCTAACGATAAGCTGTAAAAAAATCTAAAACAGAGTTTTTTGAATAACTCCAAAAGTTCTTGTCAAATCGATTTTTTAGGTTTAGTTGTATTTTTTTTTTTTACTTGAAAAACTATGTTCCAAATAACTGAAGCCTTGGAGAATTTATAAATTATCGATTGCTCAGGGCTTGAGCTTAGCGAAAGTATCCAGGGATGGCCAGCAAGATGAACTCTCTTCCATTTTCTTTTTTTTACAAAATAATTGAACTGGGTGTCTACTCTGTAATTCGAAACGAAAAAAAAGCTTTCGAATTTACTTGCGATTTTTATTTTTCATAATTAGTTCAAAATATTTGCATTCATTCGAAAGCAAGTACTCGATTAATCGAATAAGTTTTGTTCGTACAGTAAGCTTGAAACGAAAGAAAATGCTTTCAAATTTGTATGTAATTCGAAAGCATTTTCTTTCGTTTCGAAAAACGGAGTAGACCCTCTGTTATCAAGGTTGCTGTACGAATAAATTTAATACGATTAATCGATCAGTTAGTTGCTTTCGAATGAATAAAATTTTTTTAACTAAGCACGAAAAAATATATGATGAATTTGATGAAATATACGAGTATGCGTACTAAAAAACAAATACAAATTTTTTTTTGGTTATTCATTGCAATATTTTCTGTTCGATTTTTTTTTTCGAACAATTTTAAATTCAAATGATTGACAGAAATTTAGTTTAAAGCTTTAAATATCGAATACAACTAAAAAACATACATACATGTATTACCATTTCGTTCTACATTATTACGTACGACAATGTATTTTCTCATTTTGTTTTATTTTTTGTAATTTTTTAGAAAATATATACATATATCTAATATTTCTGCATGAATAATCGTGATATTAATTGTCAGCTAAAAGTTGTTCATAAATTTCCTACGCCACTAGGGGTACTCACAGTTTCTCGTAAACTAAATACATGAGTCATTTCAGAAACTAAAGCAGGAAATATGTGTGTTTACATGTATGCACTAAAACTTAAAAAAAAACTATCTAATGTGGACTAATGGTATTAATATGTAGTTTCCTTTTCCAAGAGTTGTTTAAAAGCTTGAATAACGTACCAACTGGAAATATGAACACTTTTTTTTTTAAGTATTAATGATCATTTTTTTTTCTCACGCTTGATATCTTTACATGAAACCACATGTTTCTTGTTTGTATCAAATCATCAATTACCATAACAATAAATAATATCATTTGAACGTTTTAGACGATACAAAATGTAATTTAATAAAAATGCAACACTGCGTAAAAATATGTATTTGAGTTATATCATTATTAATTTTAATTCATATAATTGGAACAAAAAAAAATAAAAAATAAACAATTCAAAACAAAAACTATATAATTCATTGCACAGCTACATACATACATATGTATATAATTTTATAAACAATTAGAAATACAAATGTACGAGTAGATACCTGTACATATGTATATTCGCTGATTGTATTCATAAGATCTCATTCATCGCACTTGTATAGATAATTTCACTCAATACAATACAAACAGACAAAATTATTTTACATAGAAAAGCTTTGAAAAAATTTATTTTAAATAATATTTATTATTTTTCTGTTTGTTTGCAGTTAGTACAAAGATTTGTTTTAGGATTTTCATGTTGCACGAAGATGCAAGTTATGATATACGAGTATTTTATATAATTATTTTCAGAAGGCTACACTGAAGAAAATAGTAGTTTATTTCAATTCACACGAAATTTATACGATATGTGACAGAAATTATACAAAAAAAAAAACTCTTTCACACAGTTTTTTTAAGATTTGGAACTTGTTTAGCTTTGGTTTTCTTATACTTAATGGTTTCATATACAGTTAACTCTCGATAATTTGAAACTGCTTGATTTTAATCTTTTATATCAATAACTGTTTCCGCAACCCGCACTGTCGACTTGAGGAGAAGATTGATATGAAAAGCACTTATTTGTTTAGTACTTTTGATAAAAATTTTCTAGACGAGTCGTCTGGCTGACTTATGGAAACAGGTGGTTAGATATACTTAACTTAAGATTGTCTGAAATATTTGCAACCCAAAAAAACATTAAAAAGTTTGAAACGGCTGATTTTAACAACAACTTCTGCTCCAGTAGATAGACATGGGTCCTGTGCACCTTAAGCGAGTACTTTCAGTTTTTACTGTACTTGAATTTGTTTTTTTTTTACTGCCCCTATGTGCGCCGTAGTACCCCTGCATTAATTTAAGCTATGTATCAATTAGTTAGTTTACTTCCTCGAATATTCATTGGCACAAATCGTCGCTGTTTTAACTAACTGACCTAACTGACATTTTGTAAATTTTACAGGAGAGGAGCTTTTATGATTGTTTTCCACATGTATTCTTATGGAAACGTCTGAAATATTTTTACTGTTATAGGCTCCACAGTAATGTTTACAGTCATAAAAATTGTGGACAAGGTCTATTATGACTCATAAAGTCTAATAGTGTGCTTAACTCATTTTTCAAAATAATGTCAGTTAGGTCACTTAGTTAAAACAGCGACGAAATATCGATTATCATGATGTTGTTATGACTTGAGTCTACCCAGGCATTGCACTCGGCCTCTCGAAGACTATCAGTTGCTTTGTAGTTAACAAAAGCATCGTTTTAAGTACTGCTTGAGTATTGGCTTTCATCAAGTTTAGAATAGAATACGTATAACTTTAAATAATCAACTACTATATTTATACATATGAATTAAAATATGCAGCACTAACGACTATAAATAAAATTTACACACTGTATCAGCTACAAGTATACGCATAAGTATAAAGATACTATGGGTATTTATTCGGCTACATAGGAGTATATACAGGAGTATTTTACTTGAGCACACTTCAAGTCTCAGTGCTGTCAGAAAAGTGAATCGGTAAAACGCTGAAATGGCAACGCTGTTCAACTGATTGTATCACAGAGCACGATTGTCAGATTTGGCAATTTCTCGCCAAACGTGGCGATTTTTCTACATGTTTGGGGTCAAAATTGGCAATGATGATGAAGTGCATGGTGGCACAGAAAAATGCCGGTATTTTCCCCAGCTAACGTCTAGTTTAAGCTTTCTTGTCTTCTTTGGAATTTTTTTTTTAATTAAACACAAACTCCAAAGCTACTTTGGGCTGTATGCGGAAACACTCAAGGTCTACAGCAGGAATAGAACTTGCGAACCCCCGTCTAGAAGTCTAGTATATTGTCTACTAGCCACACCCTCGCATTAATTAGATAATAAGAATATTTCATTCTATAATAATTGCAAATACTGAACTTAAATCCGATTAAGAAATCATATCTGATAAAATTCAACATTTCATTCTATGCCTGTACCTGGTTCAAGATTCGTCGGAACTGCTACTGCAGTGTACATCATGAGAATACTTGAATAATTTAAATTAATCATAATTGAATATACTAAACAAACCTGATTTTCGAAAATCGATTTTTCATCAGATCTCTACGTTTTGAGGTCATGGGAATCTATTCCAACTACGATGATATCCGTATAGAATTATATATATATATATATATATATATATATATATATATATATATATATATATATATATATATATATATATATATATATATGTATGTATGTGTGTGTATATCAGTTTGTGTGTAAATCTTTCATAACTTAAGAAATACTTAGCTGATCGGAACCAGATTAACGCTTAGATTTAGTGATACAATGAAGCGATTCAATTCGGTAGATCTTGAGAATTTTGGAAAATAAAGTTCTCGAAAGGTTTTTTTTTCATATAAATTTGTAACTACTAAACCGATAGGAAGCCAAATCTAATCAGCTTTTAAATATATCGTACCATAACCGTCAAAAAAGCTTAAGCGGCATAATTTTCTAATTTAATTTTTTTGACCAAAAAATGGTTCATTAAACTTTTTTGGCGGTTCCCTGTCGAAGAATGTGTGGTTGACTACCAAAATAATTAACTTGTAGTTAACTTTTCTTAGACTAACTAAAAGCTAACTGCAATGCCATCTAGAACAAATCCAAAATTAATTCTTAAGTTTCGTACGTAATCGAATTTGGTGAGAACCCCAGAAAATTTTTTTAAATTTACTCACTACCAGGTGATTTAAAAAAAATCAACTTTAAGTAGTTGAAAAGTAATGCAGAGTGAGACAATTGACTACAGCAATGTTAAAATAGTCAGTTGATTACATCGAAAAGTAATCCAAGTGTCAATGAGTACTAGTTGCGAAATAGTTAGCTTAAAGTTAGTTTAAAGTTAACGAAATTTCCGACAGGGAAACAACCCAGCAAAAAATTTTCGAAATTTTGTAATGGGTAGTACTCTTTTAATGGCTTACAAAGTAATGACTGATACTTATTTATGTAATTATTTTATGTGCATAATAATGACTGCCCTGTAATGAATAAAACAAGAACTTATTTATATCATTACCTGAAAGTACTTATTGTAGTGCTTTCCAGTTAATAAGGAAATATATCTAGAAAAAAATTTATTGATCGGGAAAATTATTTTAATTAGAAAAATTAGCAAATTAATTTAGAATAAGTTTAAGCAAAAATTAATATATAAAATTTTGCATATTTGTAAGCAAAAAATAACCCATTAAATTTTGAGTACTTTTAGGCAATCAGTAATATATTAACTTTTGCATGTTTGTAAGCAAAAAGTATAGGGTACCGCATACTTTTTGAACTTCTCAAACAAAAATAATGGGTTATTCAGTCAAATTGTATGTACTTACGACTGAGGAGTACATACACTTTTTTGCATTCTAGTAGGCAAAGTTTTTTGCTGGGAACGTTTGGCAGATCACATCACAAAACAACCAAATAAAAAACTCTATCAGCTGGCACTTCGAGGTTAGGTTAGGAAGGGTGGTGCTAAAAACGTACCACCATTCGAAGATCCAATTGGGTCCGTTGTGAAAGCTTCGAAGTTACCTGTATTATTTTAACATGCTCCAAATGCTCTTGTAGCGAATACCGGCAAATTTTATCTTAATCGGTTACTCGTATGTTTTTTTTAACTAAACCAACAATTTTTAAATGAGCGGGAAGTTCCAGATATGGCCTGCATGGCCAACCGTATATTTTTTTTAAATTGCCTGCCTAATATTCCATTTTGTTTCTTATTTAATTCAACAAAAGTTCAAAAGCAACAATTATAAACTGTTGTAAGAATTTTGTATTTGTTGATAGAAAAGTCAACAGAAAGCAATTCTAACGAAAGCGAATTTTTCAGATAAAAAATTCAATTGATCTTTCTACTTTGCTGCTATAAATTAAAGAAAAAAACCAATTAATTTTCTAATACTTAACAAAAAAATAAATGAATCAATGTTTTCACACCGTGACGTCAGAAATACATACATACATACATATGTATGTATGTATGTATGTATGTATGCCACACATGCCACCTTCAATTAAAAAAAATCAAAAACACCACAATATTAACATGCTTTTTCGAGTATTTTCACATTCTCTACACTCTGATAACGTCATGATCTTTATCATTCCTCTTGCCTTTTATCATTCATTCAACTTTTTATCGACATCTCTGTCTCTATGATTCGACGCACTAAATGTCATCACGAACGATCGATTGTTTCTCTTAAAAGTTTTTCTTGGCCACTTTCATTTGAAAATTCTAAAATTCAATTCAGTTTTCTTTTGATTTTCGAAGCATAATTTTTTTCGGTTTTATTAAATTTAAGTTTCTTCTTTATATTTTTATTTTCATTAAAGTTGTATTTAAATTTTAAAAATCAAATATTTATAAATTACTTTTTAAAAAGTTGGCTAAAAGTGAGTTATATTGTAATTAAATTAGAAAAAAAAAATTAAAATATGTTAAGGAAATTTAGGAGAAATTAAATAAAATAAAAAAAAGAAATTGTGTAGTGAAAATTCTAAAAATAGATATTCAAATATTGTTGAAAATTTTGTGTATTTGAAGAAAATTAAAAATATGCCAAGCAAAATATTTGACAGTGAACAAACACGAGGGTGGCTGCATAATGCTTACAGTTGGAGAAATATATGTAGTTGTTATGTTTTATAAAAAATATAAAAATAATAATAAATTATGAGTAAAAAAATTACAAAAATCGTTACACCATACACACTCTCGCTGCAGAGTACGAGGGTGGCAGCACAATGCTTAAAGTTGGAAAGATATGATTGCTATATTTAAAAAATTAAATAATAAATTATGACTAAAAAAAATTTACAAAAATCGTATCGATCCTTCTTTTAGAAATAAATTGAGGTTAAAAAAATTTAAACAAAAGTAAACAAATTCCAAAAAATCCAAAAAAAAAATAATAAAATCCAGCCCATAGTGATTTGACAATTAAAACGAAATTTGAATATAAATTTCCATATCACACTTCATTTATTTTTATATCATCAAACCAAAGCAAAATAAATAAGTAGCATAATTCAGACCCACAGTGACTCTCAATGTTTGGTCTGCAGAGGTCTGGGGGTCTACTCTGTAAATCGAAACGAAAGCAAATACTTTCAAATTGTAATGTTAATAACTTACAAATTCGAAAGCATTTTCTTTCGTTTCGAAATACAGAGTATACCCCTGACTTGATAAATATTTCACTGTTTTAATAATTTTTAGCAACACTTACAGTTTTTTACTTAATTCACAATTGATCTTTGGGCATTTTTTTACTTGTTCTTCAAAGCTATTTCCTATTCGCCGCTGGGTTAGCAAGTAGAGCCCGATTATGTTAGTTTTATTTTTTTTTGTATTTTGTGTTTACTTTTCCTTCTGCTGTTTTATATTCTTTATCGACTGTTTATTTCAAAATCCCAGATGCATTATCTCAATTTTTTTTACAACAATTGCAAAAACAAATATTAATTCCCATTTGAAAACTTTATTCTTATTTGTTTCTACTTGTTAATATTCTTTGTAAATTTAATATTGAAATTGTTTATGTACACCAGGGTGGTTCGATTTTTGTTCTTTAAAAATCGTATAGCAAAAACGTAATCTACACGAAATTCTGAGAAAATTCTCCATGGATCTAAAATCAAACCCTATAACGCGCCTCTACACATATTAGAAGGGGTCGGTCTTAACTTTTCCCTATCAGAAGAACTCAGGGACAGATAGCTGTTTTTATATTCCTAATAAAACATTTTTTTTTAAATTAAGCATTTTTGTATTGTGGCCACCCTAATGATTGAACATTGTGGCTAGATGTGTTCTGCAAAAATATTGGGCAGAAAAAATATTGGTGGTCGGTCTCCTCTAGGGGCACTCTAGGGCTAGTTAGGGCGATGGGGTACTTGTATAAAAAATAATATGTTGTATGGGAGCCCCCTTAAGGAGCGCAGATAGGGGTTTGGCATGTTCATACAAAATGTAGGATGGAAAATATTAGTGGGGGGTCGGTCTTAAGTTTTACCCCTGTACGAACAACTCAGGGATAGTTGTGAAGCTTTTTGTGGATTTTGCCTTGTTTTTCCCTAGTTTTGACCCCGTTGAGGACCCATTTACCCCCATCGCGCCCCCATAATTTTTTGGCTCATCCAGTTTTCCCTAACTTTACAAAATTAGGGGGCCTAGCATATCGAAATTAAAAAGTTGTACACTATTCCACCCATAATGTACATACATGCATACATATCGTTCCCGTAACATAGAAAGGCTCTAACTCATTATTTTTTTTGAAATCGAGATTTTTGCATTTTTCGATACATTCGATATTTATCTATCGAAATATACAGAAAAAACTCAATTTCATATATATAATGAGTTAGGACTTTTCTATATTAAGGCAACGATATGTGGTGCCTGTAATTGTGAAAGTGGTCTACACTTGGCAAACATTTGTCCAAAAATGCGTAACCACTAAAAACTAATGCTTCAGATACGTGTTTATTAAATTAAAGATACATATAATATACAATTTCTTAAAATTAATTGAAAACACGTTGTTAAAAATCCTTTAATGCTTATTCTATAAAATTTCTTCTTAGGCTCCCTTTAACAAGCAGAAACAATTTCTTTCAATAAATGGCATATTGTAAATCCAGTATGAACCGTATTGAAATAAAATTTTACATTATTTGAATTTCAAATAAATTTTTTTCCTTAAATCTAAAATATTCATTTAAAGCATTATTTATTCAGGCAATGTACTCTATATAAATAACTATATATATAAAAGAAAGAAACATTGCATTTGCATTATTTTATTTTCATACTTGACACTTTGCAAATAAATATATGATAACAACAACTGTGTGATAGTCCGAATGAAAGTGACATACATATTTGCAATAAAAATAATGATTTGCAAAATACCCTGCAGTTCTTAATAGTGTCCATCACTGATATTCTTACAGATAAATATATGTATGTATATGTAAATATATTTGTATAGAAATAAACCAGAAAAGATATAGATTTTCCCCACTTACGTTGTCTAGCAGACTTTCCATTATAATTTAGGGGTTACTTTATTCACTTAAAGTATTGAAAGTTGGCAGACTGCAGGGTTTTTATTTTCCTGC
Organism: Tachina lurida; assembly: GCA_944452675.1. NCBI lineage: Eukaryota > Metazoa > Arthropoda > Insecta > Diptera > Tachinidae > Tachina > Tachina lurida. The sequence continues at coordinate 10,956,311 of OX101756.1, forward strand.
TAGCTTGTGCCAAAAATTTTAATTTTTTTTTTTTTTTGGAACAAAAAAACGCATAATTTACACGAAATTAAAACAAAATTTTGTTTTAAATAAATTTTTTTTAATTATTTCGTGGTTTTCAAGAATAACAGCGTATATCTATTTCTGTTTACTTCTTGGTTTTTATGAATAAGAGCGTATATCTATATATGTATGTGTATAACACCTATATAACATCTACTTTTATATATTTAATAACATCCATTTTTACTTATTCCTCAATAACTTCTATATTCATCAGTTTATTTTATTATTATTTTTTTTTTATTTTATTTCAGATATGATGCCCATGGCGCAATATTTTTAAATCCTTAACGTTTTAAAATATTATGGATTTAGCAGATCAAATCGATGATTATATTTGTACATTTGAAGGTCTCGGTGATATAACAATGGATTCTTTAGCAATGTTTATATTTATATGGGCCGTATTGGCTCTCTTCTTAGTGTGGCTGTGTAAATTTTTATACCAAAAATATGTTTTGAAAGAAAAACCCGCCAGCGCTGGTAACAGTCGACAGGGCAGCGTTGCACCAGGCGCGAGTGGTAGTAAAACCGAAAAACGTCTGTCCGAACCACGTGAAATACTAGCAAGTAAAAGTGAAATTAAAGATTTGTTAAACAAACCAACGGGTGGCAGTGGCCGTGGCAGGCCACAATTAAGTGGTGGTACTGGTGGTGGTGGTGGTGGTCCAGGTGTGCGCAGGCGCATGGTGAGACAGGGCTCTACAGGACCGGAAAACCGTAAAAAACGTTATGTACCACCGCCCTCGAATGTTGTGGGACCAGAAACGGTATGTTGAGAAAACTTATTATAAAATTTGTTGTAACTTTAACATACGAGACTTGTTTCTTAATTTTTTTTTATCGCTTACAGACTTCGGTTACTTGGACTAGTCAAGTTTTTCGCTGGCTCTATAGTGATTTGGTGATTGTCAACGAGTTGTTAATGTCTTGGGTTATCGCACTCAATGATACTTTGCATAAAAACGAAGAAGAGGTAAGAATGAGTTTTTTATTTCATGTTCATGCAGCAAAATTTAGTTCTTTTTTTATCAAAAACCAATTATGTTTATTTAAAAGTTCCGGGGGGGGGATAGAGGTAGGGGAAATGTATTAAGAATTTCTGTTGTCCCCTACCTAGAGTTATTAAAAATTTCATGTAATTATATATTTCAATGTTACTCATGAAATTCACTAGTCATAATATCCCCCCCAAAAAAAAAAAAATTCAAGCTACGCCAATGATCACAGTAAACTAATATTCTGAAGTTTGAAGTGACTAACTATTAAATCTTAAAAATTTCAACAATGCTTTTCGGTGAATCAACAACTATTTAAATCATATTAATCATTAAACGGCCCTGATTAAGTTAAATGTCATAAAGTAGACAAGTGCCACTTAAAAGAGACCAGACGGATAATTGAATATACATACAAACATATAAAAATTGGCATTAACATTGACTTTATTGACAATGAATTGTGACGCAAGTCTCATTACATATGGCCACATTTTTTTTTTGGAACATACATATACTGGAAATCAAAACCAAAACATTTTTTGTTTTAAGAAAAAATAATATATGCTATTGATTATGGTTATGTACATGAACAAAAATGGAAAATCAAACCAAGCATGACGAGAAAAAAATTGTTGATACAATGCCACAGATCAACTGGCTAATTAGACTTACATAAACAACTTAATACGAGTATATGTGGAGGTACTAAAAATAAAATAAAATAATTATAAATAATCGTATTATGAGGCATATCGAATGATCGATACAAAATATTTCTTTAAAGGCTTCCACATATGTACTTTGTTGTTGTTTTTTTTTATTGAAAAATAAAATATTTGTAAAATATTTTTACAAATATCATATCTATACGGTTTAATTCTTGTCAAGTCAAGAAGTATCACTATACGAAAAAATTCTCAGAATTTCTAATTTTATGAATTCAATATTATCATTTGGACAATTCATCATCATTTTTGTTTAAACAACAATAGTTAGTACTTTTTTGATTTTTTCTTTGTTTATTTGAAAAATGTCGTTCTCGAATCCACAACTTTTGCTATATTTTAACTTTTCGTTCTCGAATCGACAAAGTTTCGTTCTTCATTTGAAAACGTATGCCATTTCTGTTCTTACATTCTTGATCTGGCAATATTTTGTTCTGGACTAGAGAACGAAACTTGTCGAAAAATTAAGAATGTGTGATTGTCAATTTTATACCAGCCCTCGGTTTTTAGGGTGCAATTCAGTAAAGGTGAAGTTGAACCCTGTTGTTTTCGCTACGATGTCTGCCCGTTTTGTCCGTCTGTCTGTCTGACGAGAAACAAAAAAATATGGAAATCCTACTGTAATATAACATCTATCCCCCATATTCATAAAATTCAAAATGAATTTGAAATGTATTTTATTTCAAATTTGTCATACAAATTTGTTCTAAAATGGATTTCAAATTCATTTTATTTTTTTATGAATATGGGGGTATATGTGTGTATGTATGTATGTAACGTATGGACTCCAAAACGGCTGTGCCGATTTTGATGAAATTTTCAGGGAATCTTCAGAATATTCAAGCGGGTAACACTGTGATTTTTGATTTTCGTTCTGCGGGCGGAGGGGCGTGGCAAAATCCAATTTTCATATTGCACCACCTATGCCATATATGTATATATATTTATTTTTTTTTGCGGGGAGGGGAGGGGTAGCGCAGCACACCGGGTTAAGAAAATTTGTTTTATAAATCTCTTATAGTAAAACAGAAATATTTTTCATGAATAAGGCAGATAGACACTTGTAATTGTAAAAAGTTAGGACCAATCCTACAATGTCTACAACGTTCGACTTGTCGCACCCTTACATTAAAAACAAAAACAAATTTTAATATTTTCTTGTTGTTTTAAATGTAACGAACGTTGTCGACATCGTGGGACAGGCCCTTAGTGTATTTTTATATAGACTACACCAATTAACACTAAAACTAAGGGCCTGTTCATCTAAATGCGAACGATAGATTCGATCCAATATGTATATTGGAAACAAAAACAAATTTAAGTTTTTTGTTTCTAATATAAATTTTCGATCGAATCTATCGTTCGCATTTAGATGAACAGGCCCTTAGTTTTAGTGTTAATTGGTATAGTCTATATAAAAATACACTAAGGGCCTGTCCCACGATGTCGACAACGTTCGTTACATTTATGATGAACAGGCCCTAAAAAAATCAAAATTAAAACATATTCTATCAGTTAAAGTAATTTTGACTATGTAACTTTGACAACTTGCTGTATCTAAAAAACTGAAAAATCCCAAAATTAAAAAAATTGCAAAACGAAAATTCACCAAAATGAAAAAAGCGCTTAAATGAAAAGTAGCGCCGAAAAATAAAAAAAAATCTCTAAAATGCAAAAGAATTCACAAAAAGTAAAAAAAACTAAAAAAAAAAATTCCATAAATAAGAAAAAAATCGCCAAAAATAAAAAACGCTAAAACTTAAAAAAAAATATCTGTTGTAAAAAAATCGCCAAAAACCAAAAAAATCGCCAAAACTAAAAAATTCTAAAACTTAAAATATGTGTTATATAAAAAATCGCCAAAAACCAAAAAACGCCAAAACTAAAAAAGCGTCAATTCTAAAAAATCGCTAAAACCGAAAAAATCGTCAAAAACAAACAAGCGCCGTACGGAACCCTTATTTCTGGTGCCAGTCAAAGTCGCACTTTACTGAATTTATTTAAATTTGTTCAAAAATAACGGCTTTCAGTAGTACAATCTCCCATTGACTTCAACAGCGTCATAACTAAAAAAAAATTGATTTTTTAATAAATAATGCTTATATCCTGTAAACTCACAAATTTAAACTCATTTTCTGTAAAACTTTTTTTTTCTAGTTGCGCGTTGTTTAAGTCAATGAGCGTTATTCACATCATACGTGCACATAGAAATGCCGGTATAAAAAAATCCTAAAATTTGCATGTCAATTAATTTTTCTTTTTTTTTAAGAAATTCACTAATTTAAAAATAATTTAAAAATAATCAAAATTTATTCAAAACGATGTTTTTACTTTATCTTGGCTCGTTGTAAATTACAAATATTTGGTCGAATTACAAATACCACAAACTAAAAAGGCCACAATTGCTTTAATGCACCATTAAATACTTAAAACTCGAAGCACATCCTCTCTCCTGCTCTGTTCCATAGAAAGCTGTATATATATGTATATATTATTATATAGTATATAATATGCTTGATATTTAAAAATAATGAAACCAAAACTAACTGATTCATACAAACGAATACAGCACATTTATTTTTGGTTTACTCTAAACAAATTACGTAAGCCTTGTTAGACTTTGTGCTAAAAAAAAACTTTTAAGAACGAGTTCATACATTTATTTATTTATCATCATTAGACATGCTACTTATATTTACTTAGAGTTGGGTTTGTCCGTTTGCCGCGTCTCCCACATTGAATGTGATGCAAACAAATCAGGCAAAAACAAAATATGTATGTATATGAATGTGAAAATTTTATTAAGGCCTTGACCTTACCGCTGAAATTTAAATAGCTATACAAACATACAAGATTAGTAATCTCCTGAATACTCTCTCACCCATTTGTCCATTTTTGGTATTTTTAGTTTTATACATATCGCTCATTTACTTCAATAGTGTCACAACTCAAAAAAAGACTAGTTTTGCAGAAAACGCATTTTAAGTTTTCAATTTGCATACAACTCAATGAAGACTCAATGAAAAAATATTCTTCTCTCATAGGAAATTTTTGCACAAAATAAAATACGAAATGCCGCATTATTTTGCATTATTAACTCAAAAAACTCATTTTTTGAGTTATGACACTATTGAAGTAAGTATTGTATTCATACGGATGTGTTGTTGTGTGATGTTACTTGGATGAAGTAATTCCATGTTTGAAGAAAACATTATCAGCAATTTAATAATACAGCTGCTTTGTATAGTAAATATTTATTTGTATTATATTCATACATACATACATACTTAAATAAATGTATTTTTTTTTTATACATAGAAATTAAATAAATAAAACTGGATTTACGCTGTGGCTGCATTTACACTATGACATTTTTTAAGTTGCCTGAATTTTATAAAAATACATTAAAAATAAAAAGTTTAATGTTTAATCTTTTTTTTTAATTTTACCCCTTTTTTTGATAAATTCCCTTTTAGTGCCACTTTTTGAAAAATGTCATCGGTCACCCTGTCCACATACGGTCATTTTAGTTGAACAACTTTTAGTATATGGGCGCGAGAGAAAAATATGATGGCTGCTCTCTCTCTCTCTTCCATACGCTCAAAAGTTGCTCAACTAAAATTGTCATGTGTGAAGCCAGTATATTAGTAGTGTTACAAAACATAACTTGAACTCCTTAAAAGATTTTTGGCAATTTTTTTATTCTATACTCCTCCCACATTCCCAATGGACCCAACTGGGTCTCCTAGTGGAGGTGCGTTTTGGCACTACTATTCCTAACCAGGATTGCCGGTGAAAATTTCGAAAAAGTATCATAAAAGGGGTATTTAAGAGGAAAAAAAGGGTCAAGAAAAGGGTATTTTAAAGTAAAATAGGGTCAAGTTTTTTGTGAACAAAAAAATAGCATTTACTTCAATTAAAAATAAACAAACACGAATTTTAACAACTAATTAAATACATTAGACTAAAATAAAACTAATTAACATACTTTAATTATAAATCAATATTAACCCTCTAACCGGCCATATTGTAAAAATTATCGAATGAAGCTAATAATTTTTTTTTTTAAGTTTATATAGGCAAAAGAACCGTAAGTTTATATTTTCAGGTAAAAAAAACATTATTTTTTTTTTTTTTATTTATTTATTTGGATAACATCAGGTATAATTAATTCGACTTAAGTGGCAGCGTGACCATATTAGCTTATTTTGAGCTAAATTTAGCTTATTTGTTTCAGATTTAGCCTTAAAATTTTCATTTAGCTCTTAGCTTATTTTTTAGCTTTTTTTAAAAACTCATTTAGCTTTTTTAGCCTTTTTTTAGTCTAAATTGCGTGTTCTCTAAAAATATATTAAAAACATAAACAACTTATAAAAATTATAATTTTTTAGCATTGTAAAATAGTTTACAAAAAATACAAAATGTAAATTATACGACAATTTTATAACAGAAATGGAAAGTTGAAAAGTAGCAGATAATGGCAGAATGGTTAGAATTACAACGGAAAAAGTTAAATTCATATTAGTGGTCAAAACACTTTTTGAGTTTTTTGGGTATAAAATTATTTGACTTGAGTTGAACGTTCATTCAGCGGCATCAATTAACTTAAAACAAAAACCTGAAATAGCCTCAAGCCTGGATAACACTATGTACCGATTTTCGTCGGGCCACCTCAATAAAGTCATAAGTAATAAGCCAAAAGGGCATTATTACTCAATTAATTCTGGAATAAGTCTATATGGGCTTATTACCAATGCAGTGTGGCGCAAATATGTCCTTGTATTTCAAGTAGTCGATAAATTATAACAAAATCTTTACTTATGACTTTATTTCACTGATCTGACGAAACTCGGTACATTGTGCAGATAGTGTGATCCATGCTTTACCTTAAATAGCATTAATTCACTTAAAAAGCTTTCGTATTTTAGTATAAATGTTTTTACATTTTTAAAAACTTTTTAAGATTATTTTGGGGAAGTTTTTGTTTTGTTCTTCATTAAATCTAAAATATAATAATTAATAAATAATTTCATTAAGCAAATATTCTATATGTATAATAAAAAAATATGTTTGTGTAATATTTAACGTTAGTTTAGCAATAAGAAACTATTGAAAAGTGATCAAAGAAGTGGAAAAAAGTTTAGCTTTATTTTCTAGCCTAAAATGTAACTTTTTAGCTTATTTTAGCTTCTTTTCAAACGTGATTTAGCTTAATATTATTTTAAAATCTGGTCACACTGTTAAGTGGTAAAGAGTTTAGGAGCAATGCTCCTTATCTGCTTAAATATATTATTTACATGGTAATATTTACAAACTTATAATCTTAATAGTATAAATGAAGGTGAAAATTTTACAAAAACCTATATAAAGCATTTAAGATAAAATACTATACTACGGGTAAAATTACGCTGAAATTAGTTCATTAATATGTCGGTACTGCGAAGATAGGCATCTTGTGTTGAAATTGGAATTCAGTCTGGTCAGTTTGACATGTACAAGTTCGAAGCCGGCAAGATTATGTAGACGACGAGTGGAATAGTGCCACGGTAGGTTGTATACCATTTTTAGGAGTTTGTTTTGAGCCACCTGAAGCTTGCTCAAATGACATTTTGCGGACGAGCACCAGACTGGGGCACTGTAGAACAGTACGGGATGAAAAATTGATTTTATTATAAGTTTTTTATTTTCAATGTTTAGCTTGGATCTTCTGTTTATAAAAGGATATAATATTACTATTAACTTATTCATTTTGTTAACAACGTACGGTATGTGACAGTTAAAATTTAGCTTGGCGTCAAGGATAACGCCTAAATATTTTACTTTGTTGTCCCAAGGTATGTCAAAATTCATGAATCGCAATGAACACTGGGGAATAAAGCATTCCTTACGCTTTCTTGTGAATTAAATAGCTTGGGTTTTTTCAATATTTATCGCAATTTTCCATTTGTTAAAGTAAGATTTTAGCTCCGTAAGGGCAAATTGAAGATTGGAAATTATATCAGCTGCAAGAGTACTCGAGCATAGGATTGAAGTATCGTCCGCAAAAATAGACATCGTACAATTTGGAAACTCAGGAACGTCTGCAGTAAAAATATTATACAGGACTGGTGAAAGGCAAGATCCTTGAGGACAGCCGGCCGAAATGTTAATTTTTTGAGAAGAGGTATTACCCAGAAAAACACAAAAGTATCTATTGTGCAAGAAATCTTTAACAATTTTTATTATTTCTATCGGAAAATTGAATTTCTTTAATTTGAAGATGAGTCCGTTGTGCCAAACGCAATCAAATGCTGATTTGACATCGAGAAGTACCATACCCGTTGACTTGCCAATGTCAAAGTTGTTTTTAACCTCATTTCTAATTTTTAGTAACGGTTGAGAAGTGTTATGTTCGGTTCTGAAACCAAATTGATAAGGTGGTATGATGTTGTGCTCATTGATGAAGTTTGCTATTTTTTCCTTCAGTATTTTCTCCAGAATTTTACTTAACGATGACAGTAGGCTTATTGGTCTGTACGAAAGGGGAGATGCAGCGGGCTTGTTTGTCTTAAGAATGGGAATCGTCTTTGACAATTTCCAAGCACTTGGAAAGTAGCTTAAATTTAGGCAGGCGTTGAAAATGGTTGTCAGAAAGTGAATGCCTTTGTTTGGCAAGTTTTTCAAACATTTGTTGTTAATTCCATCTAAACCGGGTGATTTTTTATTTTTAAGCTTTTTAATTATAGTCGTGACTTTTTCGTGTGTAGTAAAATAAGCGTTTGGTGGAGTGACATTCATATTGTCGATTTGAGTTACTACATCGTCAACTTCTGCAATTGTGGTGAAATCGCTAAGGTGGGCCGAGGAGCAATGAGATGAGTTAAAGGTCTGAGCCAATATTTCAGCTTTTTCCAAATGAGTTTGAAAAACTATATTGTTGTGTTTTAATGCAGGTAGATGCCTGGAGTTTTTTCTGAGAATTTTATTAACTTTCCAAAAAGCGGGCGAAGATTTGTCTAGGTTCGACAGCATGGTATTCCAAGATACGTTTCTAAAATTTGTTATTTCTTTTTTGATGCTTGTGTTTAGGCGTACCATTGCTTCGTGATCATTAATGTCCCTAAACCTTTTCCAATTTCTTCGAAATACATTCCTCATTTGCATCATAGTTATAATGTTGTTAGGCAATGGATTACTCATTGGGGAAACATGTTTTTTGGGAACAGATGCCTCGATAGCTATTTTGACCACATTGTTGAAGTCATTGATCAGATTGTCGATTTGGCTGACGTTGGTTATATCATTGTGGTTTTCTATTTGCGGTAGGGTACGATTTATTGATTTACGAAAGCGTCTCCAGTTAGCTATGTTGTATGCGTAGAATAAGTTGTCTGATTCTGTATAGCGAAGATTTATATTACTTACAATAGGTAGATGGTCTGATCCCAGGTCATTGATCACATTTACTGTTGACATATTAGCTGAAATGTTGGTTAGAAAGAAATCTAATGTTGATGGTTGCTTGTTTGGATCAGAAGGAATATACGTGTATTCAGGAGGAAAAACTAATTGTGTCTGATTAAGTTGGAGCTTGTTGTATAAAATATTTCCCCATGAATTACTTCTGAGGCATCCCCAGTACCTGTGCCTACAGTTGAAGTCACCTCCTAAAATATATTTGTTTTGATTTTCAGTTAATTTCCGAAGATCAGAAGTAAAATTGTTTATTATTGTGTTGCTACGTCTACTTGAGCCTCCTGGAAAATAACAGGAATAGATGTCGATAAAGTCGTTCCCACAGTCTACTCTAACTCCAATGTTTTCAATAATATTTGTATTTTTAGGAGGTAACAACTGATGCTTAATATTTTTTTTAATCAATATGGCTACACCCCCTCCTCCACCGGTTTGTCGATCGTATCTGTAACAGCAGTAGTTTTTATGTTTTATTGATAGTTTATTGTTTAACCAAGTTTCACAAATTAAACAAATATCGACTTGATTTTTATCTAAGAAGTAGAAGAGTTCCTCTTTTTTTCCGCGTATACTACGAGCATTCCATTGTACTACCTTGATATTGGTGTTCATTGATACAAAAATTTACAGGCAAGGTTTGTGACAACTTGAAATTGTTCCTCACGTGACTTGCAGTTTTTAAGGTTATTAATTAACTCGAAGGTAAGATTTTTTAACTCTTCAAAAGAAAACAGATTATTGTTTCTGTTAACATTATCAAAAGGTGGAGTGAGTTGTTGGTTGTTATTTGCACTTGATGTGCTAGGGCGGTTTACTATTTGATTTAACGTGTTCGGAAAATTGTTGTTGTAATTTTTCCTGTTGTTAAACTCGACCGATATTTGCCTAGGACTTTTAGGTTGAGCTCTTTGACGAATTTGTTTGTACATCTCCCTACTGGGACACTCTGGAGACATAGCCCTGTGGGCGCCCATGCAATTTGCACATTTAATTGTAGTAGCTTTACATTCCTCGGTTTTGTGATTTCCGGCACAATGAGCACAAAACGATTTGACCTTGCAACGACTGGCACCGTGGCCATACATCTGACAATTGTAGCATTGCGTCAGCTTTGACTTATTGGGCTTTTGATATTCCCATCGTACCTTTATATAGTTGATTACTGAGTAACTTTGCCTCAACTCTCTCAGTGTGATCGATTTCCTTTCAAAATATACAATATAGATGATGTGTTCCCTGGAGTTGTCCGTACTTCTAGTAACAATTTTCACATCAGTGCACTTGAGACCTAATTGTAGGATGCGTGCCTTCACAACAGATGGGTCACTTTTGTCCAGTCCTAGTAGAACAGCCTTGTAAGGTCTTTCATTTTTTGGGGCGTAAGTAAAATACTCAAACTGGAATTTATTTGTAAGCTCGTCACAAACTTTATCGTAATCGCCTTTATTAGTGCAGAATAGTTTCAGCCCAATAGAAATCTTACGAATAGAATAATCCTCTATTTTTAAAATTCTACACATTTCGTGCACTTGTTCTATTTGACACTTTAATATTGTAATTGGTGGCATGGTAACCTTAGGGGATTTATCGATAACAATTTCATCGTTATCATCTTCATCATCAACGGTTTGTAGTGGTTTATAAAAATTATAAGATGTAGCTCTCTGAGAACTACTAACATTAGTTTGTCTTTTATTCATGCTGTGCCCATGTGAGGCAACAACAATATCTTCGACGTTTTTACGCTTAATGTTGTTTTTATTGCGACAAAAAATAACAGAAGCAAGAATCAAAGACAATAAGTAAGAAAAGAAAAATACCGTTCACTTTTGACCGCGGTTCAAATGTAACACAGAAAGAATGACTCTACACATCAAGTGATAGTGCAAGACTGATGAAAAAAAAAAAAAAAAAAAAAAAAAAAAAAAAAAAAACATTAGGAACGAACGCCAGTTAAAGAGTAGCGAACATCGTATATATCGAGTCTTGCCGGTTTGCAAGTATGTAATGAAAAATCACATTTAAATTTTATTCATAAAAAGTTTTATTAAGATTAAAGATGAAAGTAAGTTAAAATATATATTTTTTTAATTGTGATACTCCCAGAAATAATTTACATTTGGAATCAGGGACTTGGGTGTCAGATTTCTTGCAATATTTTCAACATTTATTGGCTTTTCTATCGACCAAAACAGTAAAATTATCGACATCATCGAACCGAATATCGCTAACTGCACGAGTAGCTCTGCTGCGTCCAATTTTTGAGCGTTTGATTGCCTTACGACATACATTTTGTTAAGATGATACAAAGGGATAAATTTAACGAGTGCCATTGGCACGAAAAAGGGTCAAAAGTGATACTTTAGTGTCACAACGGCAACGCTGTTCCTAACCTACTCCTCCCATGGCCAAGTGAATAAAGTTTAATGCAACTAATTTCATGAGCGATTGCATTCTGTAACTGACCGCTTAGTCCTGGTTCACACACTTCAACTTTTGCTGATCAACTCCTAATTCAGCTGAAAGAAAGAAAGAGATATTTGTATTTGCGTCTCCGTCTTTCTTACAGCTGAATTACGAGTTGAGCAACAAAAGTTAAAACGTGTGAACCAGGACTTATCAACAATTTATTGTATAGCAACTTTTTTAATTTCATTATGTAGTGACGTAAAAAATAATTAAATAAGAGATCTTCAGAGATTCAAACTACACCAATTAACACTGAAGTTTAAAAAATCAAAAATTTTTTTTGTTATTGAACAAATGCTAAAATTAAAAAAAAATGCCGAAAAGAAAAATCGCCAAAATAAAAAAGCGCTTAAATGAAAAATATCACCAAAAATTTTGTAAATCGCTAAAGTGCAAAAAATCACCCAATTGTAAAAAGATGGCAAAAAAATTTAAAGAAATCGCCAAAAACCGAAAAAATCACCAAAAAAGAAAAAAACTCCAAAACAAAAAAAAATCGCTAAAACTAAAAAATAAAAACAAAATAAATCGCCAAAGCGAAAAAAACACCAAAACTAAAAAAGCGTCAATACTAAAAAATCTTCAAAAACCGAAAAAATCTCCAATCTTTTTTTGCTGAATTTATTTTATTTGATGCCTGATTGCCAAAAAAAAATGCTTATAAGTATAAATGAGGTGTTTATACGTCTCCTTTTAAGTGAAAAGCATACGACACTCACTCATATGAATATGATTGATGTGTTTATTTGATCGTCTCCAGGTCATTTTACAAAAATATATGCCTACATATATACATATATAAAACAGGATGTGTGTATGTATGTATTTATGTATGTATATAACGTATGGACTCCAAAACGGCTGGGCCGATTTTGATGAAATTGTCAGGGAATCAAAATATTCAGGCGGGTGACATTGCGAATTCTGATTTTTGATTTTCGGTCTGCGGGCGGAGGGGCATGGCAAAATCCAATTTTCATATTGCACCACCAATGCCATATACAATATATATATATATTTTTTTTTGCGGGTAGGGGAGGGGTAGCGAAGCACACCGGGGTAAGCTAGTTTTATATAAAAGTGCTGAACGCTGACTGCATATACATATATGTACATATATCTCTAAAATGCAAGGGTTTGTCCCATGGTTTTCTATGTCGATTGATTTGTTAACTAATTTTTCATTTATTGTGTGTTTTAAATACTTAGTAGGTCCTTTAACTTATGTTGATGCAAGCATATATTTTGTACCAATTGCAGGGCATGGCTGTGGAAATTGTACGCGTGCTGCCCGATAGTCCACCTCCCGGTTTAAGTAACATTTTCTGCAATGCCGACGAGGCTAATCCTGCTGATATGGTAAGCTACAAATTTTAAGGATATTCATCTCTCTTTTTTTTATTTTTGCAATAATTCTAATATTTTCCTAAACAGCTCATTACCTTCGATTGTGATGCTATGCCGGTTTTGCAGGTAAAAACTTTCCGCCACAAAGCGGGAAAATTTGAGACCTCCCATTACAAGGTGACCGTTTCGAGATTGAGAGCACGCATAGCAAATGCCATGAACTACAATACATTGAAAGGTGATATGAGGATTGAAGGTTTCCCAGATGTAAGCAAGCAGACTTACACCCTTTCCCCCATATTCATAAAAAATGAAAGGAATTTGAAATTTAAGAAAATATTTTGTATGAAAAATTTTAAATAAAATATATTTCAAACTCATTTTAAATTTTATGAATATGGGGGTTTCTATATAATAAATCTTAATGATTTTATTTAAATTTTTTTTTAGATACGTATTGCCATGAATAGCGTGGGTGCCATTAAGGCCATTGATCAGGATGAGCAACAATTTCAGGTCCATGTTTCGGATATGTTGACGAGAGCTTTGCGTGATACCGTTTATCCAGTGGATTTCTCCATTTATACTACTTGCCCTCGCGCCGATATTGATCCTATAGATTTGCCTGTAATATATCCCATTCCATATGATACTATGGCGGTGAGCGTAAGAACATTGAGAAGAGTTTTGCTCACCAAAGAAAAAAAAAACACATACACAAATCGAAGTCATGTGTTTTATGGCATAAAAATTACATTGTCATACCTGACATGTCATATTTTTCTCCAATACTCTTTTACAGTTTTGTGTTTATCCTTAAAAAAAATATCTATGTTACACATTACTTTGCTGGTGTCATGGAATCAGTACATGCATATCGACTTTATGTTTAACGTTCACTTAATGGATTTTTGTTTGCTTGTCAATTACTTTCACCCTCCACACACACACACTTCTCTATGTTCTTAAACCCTTACCCTGTTTCCGATTTAAGTTTTTTCATATCAAGATAATTTAATATTTAATCCTTTGAGAATTCCAAAAATATGCCTTTGATAATTGTCATTTTAGCAAATATTTTGTTATTAAAACATTTCGAGTTATTTTCCATCTTAAGATTTGGTTTAAATTGTTTTATTTCCTTTGTGTTCTTTTCTTCCTTTACAGGGACCTTTTCAATATTATTACAATTACTAAAATTTCAATTTCAACTAAATTTTCATGAAAAACCTTTAAAAAAAATAATATTTTCTTAAATCAAATAGAAAATTCTGTAAATAAGCTTAATAGTTTCATAAATTTTAATTTTTAAAATACTCGTATTACATAACATACATACATACATACAAACACACCTAAATCAAAGGCTTATTTTTGGTTTTATGAAATATAAAAAAGCAAGAAAAGCTCTTTTCGTTTAACATTTCCTAAACACTACATTTCCCAGAATCAAACCGACTTAAGCATGCAACAGGGTCTGCAGCCCATGATCTCGGGCCGACGTCTGCTAGTGAAAATCGTGAAAGGCGAAGGTCTCAAAGACGCCAAAGATCCTTTTGTGGTAGTGGAAATGGATGAGCCGGCCCAAAAGAACCAAACAGGGGCCAGGCAAGGCAACAATCCCTACTGGGATGAGCATTTCTTATTGTAAGTCTGCTGCAATTTAAAAACTACTTATAATAAATATCTTTTAACTTATTTCAATCTCTTTTCTTTAGCGACTTGTCACCCCAGTCTGCTGAAATCCTCTTTGAAGTTTATGATCGGCCCGCAGAGCCTTCAGATCCTCCCAAGTTTTTAGGTCTAGGTTTGGTTGGCATCGATGAACTGGCTGTGGGTCCTGCATCGACCCAAGCCCTTACATTGCAGCCGCGTCCCTATGAAACACAAACTGTCTTCGGTTCCATAACCGTCGATTTTGTGTTTATTGAGGGCGCCGAAATACCTGCCGGTCCCAGACCTTATAAACTTAAAGAAGCTCTGCACATAAGTACGCCAGCTATTAATGAGCACATGAGAAATGGTTCAAATCTGGCTGATGCCGCCGTGCGTGCCTTACAAGAGGGTGCCTTGGCCTCTAATGGCCAGCCCAGTAAGAGTACGCTGATTATACATAGTGTTCAGAGGGTAAGTAAAAATTTTATTAAATTGGGTTTCGGGTTGATTTAAGTTTTGATTTATGATTTAAAAATGTACCAAAACTACGAGATAAGCAACTAAAGTAGGGTTTTAAATTCAGAAAAAGTGAAGTATGTATTGAAAATGTATAAAAAGTACTTTTTGCTAAAAGTTTTATGAAAGTACTTTTTACCAAAGAATGTTTCTTATTAAAATTAAGTTTGAAAAAAGTATCTTTTATAAACAATAAAAAGTATCTTTTATAAAAAGTACCTTATATAAAAAGTAACTTTTATAAAAAGTACCTTTTATAAAAAGTAACTTTTATAAAGAGTACCTTTTATAAAAAGTACCTTTTATAAAGAGTACCTTTTATAAAAAGTACCTTTTATAAAAAGTACCTTTATAAAAATTACCTTTTATAAAAAGTACCTTTTATAAAAAGTAACTTTTATAAAAAGTACCTTTTATAAAAAGTAACTTTTATAAAAAGTACCTTATATAAAAAGTACCTTTTATAAAAAGTAACTTTTATAAAGAGTACCTTTTATAAAAAGTACCTTTTATAAAAAGTACCTTTATAAAAAGTACCTTTTATAAAAAGTACCTTTTATAAAAAGTAACTTTTATAAAAAGTACCTTTTATAAAAAGTAACTTTTATAAAAAGTACCTTTTATAAAAAGTAACTTTTATAAAAAGTAACTTTTGTAAAAAGTGCCTTTTGTAAAAAGTACCTTTTATAAAAAGTACCTTTGATAAAAAGTACCTTTTATAAAAATTACCTTTTATATAAAGTACCTTTTATAAAAAGTACCTGTTTAAAAAAACTACCGTTATAAGAGTACCTTTTATAGAAAGGATATTTAAAAAAATGTAAAACGTACATTTTCTAAGAGTGCTTTTTACATAATTTTCTTTTTATATAGAAGCATCTTTTACAAAAAGTACCTTATAATAGTAGATACAGTACTTTTCACTAATAGTACCTTTTGGAAAATTAATATTTCATAAATCAAGTCTGCAAACCCCATTCACAATAGTTGGCTTTTTCTCATTAAAAATTTTGCACTTTATACTACATACATATTGGCTAATTTTTTTTCTGTGGTCTTCAATTGGTTTATTTATATCTTTTCATGAATCCTGTGAACCACATCATATTTTCATCATCAAAATCTTAAATATCTCCTATATATATTTCCCCAAAAATCGCACCAAATCATCAATTAGAATTCAACAAATCCAAATGCATTTAAGGTAACTATCGAGAAGATTGGCATACACCAGATACATGATTTTTTTTCTTTTTAATTAAAATTAAATCGTTTTGAGTTTTACTTTTAACATTTTTTCCATTTTCTTTGAGTTTGTTTTAAATTTAAGTTGCTACTTCACAAAAGTTACATAAAAAATTACAAAAATAATTGAGAATATTAGTTATTCGTTGTGTTATGAAATGCTAACAAAAATTTTTTGTTTCTTTTTTATTTATAAAAAAAATATTTAATTTCTTTAAATACACTGCGCTTTATTAACCCTGCCCTGTTAATTACAAACATTTATGCTTCATACTACCATAACTAAAATGCCACAAAACGCCCTTGAAAAAAAGGTGGAAGTTAATAAAGAAGGTCAAATCGAAGTTAAGGAATCTCAAGATGTTCTAAATGAAGCCGTTGCAAAAGCATTAGAAAGTTCAGAATTAAAAAAGACACCAGAAGCTTTAACGGCAGCAGCAAACGCTGAAGATATAGAACAAATAACTGCGGATACGCCAGTGGCTACAGATATAACAGCGAGTCCTACTGATTCGTATACAAAAAGCGAGAGCCTAAATGTAGAAACACCGTCCCTAGATAACACAGGTAACGACAGTGCTCTGGGAGAGTCCACTTCTGAGGTAAGTTGCTCCAAAGCTTTTGTTGAAGAAAAATTACTAAAACCATTAGCATGATTATTTCTTTTTTAACTTTTTAATACTCGTATTTTAATAAGAAACTTAATTAAAATACTTTTTGTTTTGTTAAACAGTTTGGTCAACCGAATGCTGCCTCTTCACCAAATGGTCATAACAATTATTCAAACACTGGAGCTTCTGCCGGCTTTTCCAATGGTCACAACAACTCCTCTTTCTCAAATAATGGTTTTTCCAAAACTGGCAGTTTACCTCGCAATGGCATGTCGCCAGACAACAACTCAAACTTACATCAATCTGAGGACTTGACTGCAGCCGGATTTGATGATCGTGGCCGTAGCAAAAAACGTAATTTCTTTGGTACACTGAAAAAGCGTTTAAGCCGTTCCAAAACACGCACCCATTCAGCTGACCGTGGCGCCCTAACGTCACAGCAAAATAATAATCTTACAACCCCTACAGGAACACTTAACGGTGATTCACGTTCATTATCTGTCGATCGTGCTGTATTGTCTAAAAGCAATTCACTTGGTAATTACCATAGATCCCAACACCAACGCCACCCCCCATTTCCCATCCACCCATTTCTTTCTTTATACATAGTACATATCGCACACTAAATCATAAAGAGTCACAACTCAAAATTATAAAAGTGCTTTTGCTTTTTTATAAACCAGTTAATTGAAGAAATCTATAACGACCTCAACAATTTATTTTGCAGTACAGTCTTCTTGAAGAATATAAAATACCGTTATGCTTGTTTTTGTGTTACATATTTGCGTCATTTATAAAGTATCAACAGTTTTTTGCAACTACTCAGCATCTGAAATTTTTTGAGTTGTGACTCTTTATGATTTAGTGTGCGATATGTATGCATTTGTGTCATTGAAACCACTTTCAATCATGTTTCCTAAATTGGTGAACATTTTTTATTTATTTATTTTAAGTTTTATATTTTTTATTTTTAATTTCAAAGTGGAAAGTTTTTGTGAGAAAGTATTAGATTTCGAACTATTTTCAAAGTTCTATTAAGAGACATTTATAAATTTGAAGCATTTACAAGACAATATAATACACAACAAAATTTAATTAAATTAGTGTCATATAATTCTTGAATATTATTTCCAAATCAATGTATTAAGTTTCTTTTCTTAAAATAAATCACATAAGTTTGTACATGTGTATGCATGCACTTATAGTACGTACATAAATATTCAAACAGCAGTTAGAATTTTCCGACTTTTTTCTGGAATTGGCAAAACATGCCACCTTATATTTTAAATCAGTTTCTTACATTTCACTTAAAAGTTTCAAAAGTTCCAAATTAATTTGTATTTTATGATTTTTCGTGTTGCTCACGCATTTGCATATTTCATTTCCCTTTCCTCTGTGAAATTTTAAAAATGTTTCTCTCTGTTTTTTTTTGTATTTCTTTGTCTCTGTCTTTTTACAACAAAATAACACACAAAAAAATAACATATTAATTCTTCAACTAAACTCAACATAAAAAATCAACTAATTTGTACACTAAATGTCGTAACTAAATGTTTTATTAACATGTGTAAAAAAAAACAACAACAACAACAACTGTATGTATAACAAACTTTTAACCAACACTTGCACTTGCCCACACCCACATACACACACACATAAAAACTAAAAAAATGCTTAAACATGCACATCTACACACACACACACACACACACACTCACACACTATATTTTATGAATTGCTTTTTAAACAAAAAAAAATAATTTATTTTATTATTTACATAATTATAAAATTTTTAATTTAATTTTTTTTCTTTTCTTTGATTTCTCATTTCATATTGCAAAATCAAAAAAAAAATCGCAAAACAAATCCAATTATTTTCCAATTTACGTTTTGTTTTGGGTTTCTAACTTGGCGTTTTGATTTTATTGACCTCAACTTTATTTCAACATTATTTTTATCAACCCACACCACCAACATCCCTCTGAATATTTTGTGGTTTCATTTTGTGAAAATTCAATTTAAATGTAAATAACTGGTGTAACGGTTAATAATTATTTCATATTTACATATATTTAAAATAATTTGCAATTACTTGATGACAATACCCTGCACGAATTTTTTTTTAACTTTTTTTTGTGTAAATTAATTGTGTAAAAAAAATAAACAAACAACTGGTCAATTTGTGTAACCCAAACAATAAATATGATAAACAAAAAAAAATTGGGGTCTTAGGACCTCGACTGAGCACATCACCCCCATTAGATCACTCAAGACGCTCTTCAATTTCAGAGTCCTCAGCAATCTCAGGTTTCTCCTCAGCCAGCACAAAAACTTTTGTGCATGAAGCATCAACATTGGTGCTGGAAACTGTCGAAAATGGTATTAAGAGGTGAGGAATAATTTAAAAATATTTGGGAGCTTTTATGAAAAGGTGCCTTCTACAGAAAGTATTTTTTAACAAAAATGACTTTTTACAAAAAGTACATTTTACAAAAAACAATCCCTATGAGAAGTACCTTTATAAAAAGTTCCTTTTATAAAAAGTTCCTTTTATAAAAAGTGCCTTTTATAAAAAGTACCTGTTAAAAAGTACCTTTTATAAAAAGTTCCTTTTTATAAAAGTAGCATTTTATAAACGTAGCTTTTTATAAGAGGTAGTTACTATAAAAGGTACTTTTTATTAAAGGTACTTCTTAATAAACGTACTTTTTAAAAAAAGTTCTTTTTATAAGAGGTACTTTTTATAAAAAGTACTTTATGTAAAAGGTACTTTTTATAAAAATACTTTATATAAAAGGTACTTTTTATAAAAGTTACTTTTTATAAGGGTACTTTTTATAAACGGTACTTTTTATAAAATATGCTTTTATAAAAGGTACTTTCTATAAAAGGTATTGTTTATAAAAGGTACTTTATATAAAAAGTACTTTTTATAACAATAAGTACCTTTTATTAAAAGTTCCTTTTTTAAAAAGGACCTTTTACTAAGAGTTCTTTTTTTAAAAAAGACCTTAGTACCTTTTATAAAAAGTACCTTTTATAAACAAGATCTTTTATAGAAAGTACCTTTTATAAAAAATACCTTTTACAAAAAGTACCTTATTTAAAAAGTACCTTTTATGAAAAGTAACTTTTATATTAAGTAGCTTTTATTAAAAGTTCCTTTAATAAAAAGTACCTTTTATTCAAAGTTTATTTATTTTAAAGTACCTTTTTTAAAAAGTATCTTTTATAAAAAGTAAATTTTGTAAGCAGTACCTTTCATTAAAAGTGCCTTTTATAAAAAGTACCTTTTATAAAAAGTACCTTTTATAAAAAGTACCATTTAAAAAAAGTACCTTTTATGAAAAGAACCTTTTTTTAAAAGTTCCTTTCATAAAAAGTACCTTGTACTAAAATTTTATATTTTTAAGTACCTTTTATAAAATTATCTTTAACAAAAAGAACCTTTTATAAAAAGTACCTTTCATAAAAAGTACCTTTTATAAAAAGTACCTTTATAAAAAGTACATTTTATCAAAAGTGCCTTTTTTGGAAAGTACCTTTTATAAAAAGTACTTTTTATTAATACATATATAGTACATACCTTTCTTAAAATGCAATGTTATAAAAAAGTAGGTTTCATAAGACTGCTGCTTTTCATTGAGAAAAAAATGCAATTTTCGATTAAAATCTCTAAAAATTGTACCTGTTTCAGATTTGTAACAACATTTAGGTTTCGAAAGAACTTACTCGTATTATTTTGAATTCATATTATATTGGCTAATTTTAACTTTTTTCCTTAGACACTTTATTGTACCTCTCAATATTGCACAACGTCCCAGATGGCGTCGTAAAGGCACAAAATTACACATTTACAATGATCATACCTTTATTGCCAAGCATTTAAGCGGGTGAGTACTTTAAATGTTTTTTCCTAATGGCTTTAATACATGTGTTTTTAAAACAACTGCGACAATATTTTCAGAAGCGGCTTGCAATGTTCTATTTGTATGAAATCAATACCTCGACGACCTGGCAAACAGGGTTATGAGTGTCGTGACTGTAATTTAATATGTCACAAACAATGTCATGTCCGTGCACCACAAGCATGCCCCAATCCCACTGTACTCTCTATGGAATTGTAAGTACATAGAATTTATTTTTAAACATTTCATTTAACAAAAAACATAAAGAATTTTTTAAATAAAAACAGACAATAGTTTGATTTAGATTTTATTTGGAAAAATAGTTTTTTAAACAACTGGTTTTTTATCATTAAAGCTTTTCAAAAATAAAAACTTTTCGATTTCGAATACTAAACTATTAAGCTGTTGTCTGCTTTTGCTAGAAAAAAGTACTAACTCACTAGTGATTATTTTATCTTAAATACTAATTTTTGTTTATATTTTTTTTTTACTTTTTCTTTTATCTTATTTGGTATTCAAATAATATTTAATGGTTTTTAAAGGGCCTCATTTCCGGTACTCACAGAACAAGATTTACATTTAGTTAATTTAACCAAATAATCGTAATTTTTATTTATTATTCATTTTACATACATAAATTTTTATGTATACAGACATATTTCCTTAAGAAAAACAATAAAACCAAAATATTTTACTATTTAACTTTAAAAAAGCTTTTCCTAAATAAATATTTCTTTGATATTTCTGCTTTTAATTTTTTTTTTAAATTGTTTTTGAAAGAGAAAAGTAATATTAATAAGGATTTTGATTTGATTTGCTTAGATTTGAGAATTATTAAGAGAAACTACAAAATTTAAAAAAGCTTATTTTAACAACTTCTTGTATGCTGCAAAAGCTTAAATAAAGCTTATTTCAATAAAGGATTTCGTTCTTTAATTTTATATTATAAAAATGTCAACAGAAAACGTTCGCTCGACAACTTGTATTGAAAACAACAATAAAATAAGAAAATTGGTTTTTGTTTTCAACATATGAAAGTAATCGATCGTTTCTGTCGACATTGTAAGCCAGGCTGTTAATTTTCAATTTTTAATTTCAATTCTTACTATGAATAAATTAATTTAATAATTTTAATTAAAATAAATTTGCTTTATAAAACGTTTATAAAATAAATTTGTATACGTGTGAAAAAAGTTTTATAAACATTTTATAAATCAAAAAAATTTTTATAAATAAGGCTTTTGATGTTTTATTTATTTATTTATTTATTTATTTTTTTAACTTAATCTTAAAATTTAGCTTCAAAAGCTTCATGCTTCATTACAGGACTTCTTGCCTGTTTTACGATATCGAAAGAAAACATTCGACTGAAAATTTATGTTGAAAACAACAATAAAATATAAAAATTTGTTTTTGTTTTCAATATAAATTGTAATTCGAAAATTTTCTTTCGATATCGTGAAACAGGTCCTTCGTGCTTTAATTTTATATTATAAAAATTAAAATTTTTTTAATTTTCCATTATATGTATTAAGATTGTGTAAAAAATTTTTTTACATAGAAAAACTTTCGAAAGAAGTAATTAAAAAGCTTTATCCAATATCGCTTGCACAATTTTTTTTTAGTACAAAACCTTTAGAGCTGTTATAATTAAAGCTTTTCGCTTGCAAACTTTAAAGCCAATAATGTTTCAAAACACTTGAAACTTCTCTACTTGCAGACTATTTTATTCTTATAAATTCTCTCTTTTTTCTCTGTTTTGAAAATCTCTTAATGCTCTCTCAAATCCTCCAGGACCTGCAAAGTTTAGTATAAATTAAAATTTTGTAATTCTAATTCTAAAAAAAAACACACACATTCTTAATGTTTAAATCTAAATCAATTTTATCTTAAAACAATTTTACTTTTTGAACTTTACAAATAAAAAATTATTTATCTATTACTGTGACAAGTAACATTTTAAAATAAACTCCTAAAACGTCCATTAAATGAATAAGATTTGCTGTGTGAAGAAAATAAACAGCAACCATAGATTTTAGTCCAAAGCTGGGTAAGAAGAATTCAATTTTGCATGTTTACGAAAATTTTTAAAAAAAGTGTTTTTTTTTTTGCTTTTCTTGTTATTTGTTTAAAAGATATACAAATGGTTTCTGCAAGCTAAAATAACTGCATGTGAAATTGTGCTCTACTCAAAACGGAAACTACAAGGGCCTTTTGAAAAAATGGTCATGGATTCTTTAAAATATTAACTTTTAGAGAAGTACCTTTTGACAAAGCACAATTGAAGAAATGCGTTTTAGAAAAGTGCCTTCTGAAAAAGTAGCTTTTGAAAACTACCTTTTAAAAAATACTAAATATTTCAACAAACATACACAAAAATTTTTGTCAACTATTAACACCTTCAATTGAAAAAAAAATATTAAAAAATCAATTAAAAATTATAATTTTTTGTTTAAATTTAAGCCGAATAAACTTTTGTTTAACAATTTAATTGATTAATTCATCACAATGGACCCAATCGGGTCTCCGAGTACAGATGCGGTGTAGCACCACCCTTCCTAACCTTAATTAATTAAAAATTTTATAGAGTCAATTCAATTTTTGGTTTTAATTTTTAAATCAGAAATTTAATTGGCATAATAAAAATTTTAATTGATTAATTGTATTTTTTTTCAATTAAAAGTGTTAATAAGAGAAAAATGTTTCTGTGTAACTAAACTAATTAATATGCCTTTGTGTTTTTATTTAAAATTTCTGTGAGTTTTGTTGACCCGGATTATGTTTAACGCTTTAAGTTTTAAACTTAATTTAAGTATTTTGTGCAATTACTAAAAGTTATTACGTATAAAAAAATGGAAGTTGCTCAGATTCAGCTTTCTATCATTTTTGTTTAAAAAAATTTTGGTATAAAATAATCTTGGCAAATCAGGAACACTAAATCGAATAAATTATTGTAAAATAAAAAAAAGTGACAAAAATCAAGTCAGTTTCATATAAAAAAATTATCTTTAATTGTAAAAACTCTAGAGATATAATCATGTTTAAAAAAATGCATTCCCTCCAACGATTTAGTACCGAATAGCATGAAATCGCTTTTTATTGCTTTTTATTTTATTAACTTTTTTCATTGTACTTTTTACGGCTTATAACTTGCTTATTTTCTTGTTTGCATTTATTGATTTAAAAAAAATACCTATTAATATTTCTTTTAATATATCTTTTACAGAACAAAACTTAATTCAACAGCAGCAGATAAAAGCATTAGAAAATTATGAACAAATTACTAAATGATAATTATAAATAATAATTTAAACAAAACTAACGAATACAAAAAAGTTCTCTCTACAATATAAATACTATACATACTTACATATACATATATATTTTTTTCTAAGCAAATACAACCAGCAACTAATTTTCGAATAAATTAAATTGAAATAGTAAATAAATAAATTACTAAAAATAAAAAAAATAATAAAAGAAATAAAGATGATGCCTGTGCTTAACCAAACGCTGGATTACAGCTACAAACTGCAAGATGCTGTAATAAAAAGAAAGCTGTTGAAAGAAAACTGGCATCATTATTATAAATAAATTACCGCACACGAAATTATTTAAAAAAAGTTATGATTAAGTAAAAGAACGTTAAAACTTATATCTAGTAACTAAAAAAATTTATAAATTTATTACTGTCCTTGAATGCTTGTATTATGTAATTAAATTTCTTCAATTAATTTCTCTATTTATCTTCCTTAATATTAAAAAAATGGCAATATTTTCTCACGTACATAATTATATTTATAACTTTATTTAATTTTTACTACATACATACATTTATGTCTTGTGATTTTTTTTTTGTACGTTTTCACTTAAAATTTGTTTTAAAATGTTGGTAATTTAAAAACAAGTTAAATAATAATAATAATAATAATAATAAATCTATATAAAATTGTTAATTAACGATATAAAAACTTTTAACAGTAATATTTGTTTATTTTTTAAGAAACAAAAATATTAAAAAAGCGAAAAGAATAAAAGCAAACAAAAAAATAATACATAATAAAATGGTGGTTTACGAACAAACAACAACAAACATCTTAAAGGGATTTTATTTTTGATTTCCTAATGTCCCTTGCGATGTGTAAGACTTTTATTTTAAAAAATAAGTAAGCCGAAGCCATGGAAGATTGCAAAAGTTGGAAATGTTAAAAATAAATCCTGCGAAGTAGACAGTAGAGGCAGAAAGTCACCACTGTTGAATCCAACCAACAAACTTTTTTTCAACACAACCAATTCTATCAAAGCCATAAGCCTTCGCCCAATTTGCTTTGTAGAGAAAGTGTGTTGAATTTCAAAAAGCAGCTACAGTAACTTATCCCAGGTACACACCTTTGCCTTCCCATATACTTACACTTTTTTTTTTATTATTTTGGCTGCACCCTGTTTAGCTTAAAACACTATTTTAGCGAAGACACCAGATTCTATGTTTATTCTATGTTTGTGCTTTCAACAAATAATTCCTCTGTCAAAAATTACCCTGCACTGAACATACATACACACCACATAGTTGTAAAATATATTTATAAGTAAAAAGATTCTTAGATAAAAAATTCATCTTACTTAGAAACGAAAATGTATTTATATTGTACATAAAGAGATAATTTTTAAATTACAATATGTCATCAAACAGAAAACATTCGAAAAAGGGTTGCTTTTATTTCCATACTTTATGGGACTTGGCGATTTACTACTATTTTTAGCACTTGTGCTTGTTAGGGAAATTCTTGTTCAAGGCGAACTGAATTTGCCTTGTTCTTGTTTCTTGTTGAATCCGCCGCAAGCAGAGCTGCCAAAGTTGGCTTTTGTTATTTAATTCACTGCTTAAAACAATAAGGAATATATAACAAATATATTGTTTCAAAAAAGAGAATTGAAGAGGCTTGCTTCAAGAAAAAATGTTGTATCTAAAACATGTTGACTAACACGCATACGGGTTGTTCAGGAAAATTAAAATAAGAAACCATTACGTTTACATATATACAAAAAATTTCAAGATATTTTTAAAATAAAGATAGTGGTAAGCTTAATAATGTTTTGCTACGAATATTCTTAATTTAAGTTATTAATTTAATATGCCGATGATTTTTCAAAAAGAAAAAAAAACTTTTCGAAAAATCGTTGCTTTTATTTCCCTACCTTGTGGGTCTTGGCGATTTACTACTATTTTTAGCACTAGTGCTTGTTAAGGAAATTCTTGTTTCTCTCATTTGCTGTCAAAAATTCGAGACGTTCGCACGACGACCACAGAATATGAACCAGAAGACCCACCAATGAGTGATGGAAAATCGCGATAACAGCTGATTGGTGAGAATTCTTAATTTTTACTAAGTTGTTGCAAGTGAGAGAAAAAATTGTTTTCTACATGCATAAAAAGCAAAAGCTATATGTTGCATTTGCAAACATATGTTCTTAAAAAAGTAGAAAATAAAATTGTTCAAAAGTGAAAAATTTTAAGTAAAAATTAAATTTTTGTTGAAAATAGATGTGTTTTTGATATAATAAAATGTGTAATTGATGGTCAGTGGGCTTCCTCAACTACTGATTGTAAATCGTTGCCCAAATAATGTAACAAACTTTCGTAATTACAAAGTTTTTACAAAAAAAGTGGATAAGGGCATTGTGATAATTTCCCGAAATTTGGAAATATGGGTATGTAGCCACAAAGTTACTACCGATGATGGAGACTCATCTAAAGCAAACGGCTTTGTGCACTTCGGAAGATGTAAAAAATGAAACAATTGCTAAAGTTGTGCATGTTGTTTATACATATATGGAGAAAGGATACGTTTACCAAGTTCCATCCCCATAAGAAAATCGGCATTTGCTCAACGAAAATAAGTTTGGAAAGCTCATCTGGACTCACAACATGTGCATCACATGGGCGTTAAGCGACCCATGCAACAATTTGGCCAAGTATTCTAATATAATGCAAGTGCCTACGCAAATGCGTATATCACTTTCACTTTGCTGTGCATGGACGCTTGTGATATAACTGGCCAGCAAAATATTCCAGTACCTTATATTACTTTGGCCGGACCACCTTTAACAGCTGGTGCTACTCAAGAGCGTGCTACCAAATAAAAATGCACGCGTGCTTCCACGCCTAATGTACCCGGCCACATTTTTCTGATCTGTAAGTGCCTACATAAATGTGTAATACTCTACCCTGGGCTGCAAACTATTCCAGCACCTTATATTACTTTGGCCGGGCCACCTTTAACGCTGCTCAACAGCGTGCTACCAAAAAAGGTGTACGCAAACAGTTCAAAAGGTTCCAGCAAGTCAGCTTGTGTCGCAAATACATCAAAACGGTAAGTTTTATTTGAATAATATTTCAGTATTTGAAACATTAATTGTTCTCACCGTTTATTCCAGAAAATCCTTAGTCCTCTTTGTTACTATACTGGTCGAACGTTTATACCCAGACCGACATTTGCATCCATTTTTGGCTAGTAAGATCAATGGTATGTTGCTTGAAGTAATAGCTGGCCAAGAAACTATTGGCAAAACACAATCAGCATGAGCTCCACGAAAATAAAGCTCGTCTGGACTCACAATATATGCATCAGAAGTGCGGTATACGGTCCATGCAACAACTTGGCCAAGTAATAGAACATAATGCTGTTGGGAGTTTCTTTGTGCCTTACATGGGGCCCGGCCAATTTTTTTTTTGGATCCGCAAGTGTATACACAAATACGTATAACACCACGCTGACCTGCACATGTTCAGATATGATATAACTGGCCAGCAAACTCTTCCAGCACCTTATATTGGTTTGGCCGGGCCACCTGTAAAATCTGGTGCTATGCATCAAAACGGTAAGTTTTATTTGAACAATAATTATTACATCCATTGAATAAATAAATAAATAATTCATTATTTGAAATATTAATTGTCATCGTTTATTTCAGATAATCGTTAGGCCTCTTTGTTGGTAAATGCAACAAGATCAGAAACAAATACTGGTCGAACATGTATACCAAATAATCAGACATATGCATCCAGTACTAGTAGACGGCTCCCATAAATAAAGAAATTAGAAATTTAATAACATGATTACAAAATAATAAGGGTCAATTGAAATCAGAAGTACACGCTATAAATTTGAGAAACTTTTTCGAGGTCAAGGTATTTTTTAATTTAATATACATGAATGTACATTTATTAATTAACTTTTTTCTTACAGATGCACACATCATTAAGGAAAGTTACATCGCAAAAGTGAATTGGATTAGTTCATTTTATCAGTTACACAGTGGATCTATTTCAATTTTTAATAATGCTAATAATAAGCTCAATCGAGTTAGTTTTTAGAAAGAAAGTGGATATTTATAAAATAGTTATAATCATAAATAATGTCAAAAAGTTTAAATTAATTTTATATTGAAAATTTTTTATATTTTTTCTGAATCTTAGTACCTTATACCTATCCGAATTGCTTACTAATTTCTTAAGAGTGGAACAATCGTGGAATTGTGTTATTAAACATATCTTAGACTCAAAGTAATAACTTTTTTATAAAAATTAACGATTTTTTTAACTTTTGTATTGACTTGAAATAATATTCAGTACAGAAATAAGTTATTTTAATGGCGATTCAAATCAAAAAAGTATTCGTTTCTTGAGCGTATACTCACCTCAATTTGTAGTAATAAAATCTTGAAAAAATCAGTTATACTATGTTCAATTTTGGAATTGTTTTATTTTTATTTTAAAATTTTTTAGTAACTACATAAATATATAATTTTTAATCATTTGAAATTGTTACAAAAAGAACTGCATTACACACATTGTAAACAAAAACAAAATTAGAATATTAACTAATGTAACTAACTAAATTTTTTTAAATATCTTGAAATAAAAATAATTTTACTTATGCCACCAAGTCTGAAGTTGTTTTCCATGGAAACATTCCAGTTTAGTTCTTAGGGGTCGAATGGTTTTTGTAGCAGCGATATTTCGTTTAGTTTCTTCCAGGTTTTCTTGCCGTTCACATATGTAAATAAAATAAAAATTAAAAAATAGCATTATTAAAATTGTATTTTTAGTTTTAAAAAAATTGTATTTTTTGGAAAAAGTTAAAGGGCTTTTTATTTATAGAACTAAGGTTATATATCTATAAAACAAAAGTTGAATGTCTTTTATAAAGTATTCTGTAGCCCGTAAAAGTTCTTTTAATATAATGAAAAATACTTTCTTTTTTGTATCAAGTACTTGTAAAGAAGAACACAAAATTAACACAATTGCGTTCCAACTGATTGGAAAACTTCTTTTCCTAGCGACTTACAAACTGGTGTTATTATACATTGGACAAGACTATCATCGTCCTTTCCAATGTACAAAATTCCACGTTGTCAATTCACTTTATAGGCACACATTAGTCTTATTTCTGTCAAGTAGTTAAAAAAAAGATCACAAATCAAACATATTTGGATTCCAATTAATCCGAAGACTTCACTTTTTTGCGGCTTGTTAACCTGTGTCATTGTACATTGGACAATAACATGAATGTCCTTTCCAATGTACAAGATTCCACACAAACACTTCACTTATATGTACACATTAGTCATAAAAACTAGTTATTTGTGAACAAATTTTGAATCCAATTGTTCCAAGCACTTCTTTCTTAAACGGTTTGTTAACCAAAGTATTTGTACATTGGAAAAGAGCATCATTGCTCCTTCCAATGTGCAAAATTCCACACAAACAACGCACTTTACGTAGACACAATTCACTTATTTTTGTTAAGAACTTGTGAAAAACAAAAAGAACTTGGAACACTTGGAATCCAAAAGATCTGGACACTACATTTTTATATGTCTTGTTAACCCTTGCTATTGTGCATTGGACAGGAACATCATTGTCCCTTCCAATGCACAAGATTCCACACATACACTTCACTTTATCTGTCCACATTAACCATATAAACTTGTTTGCGTAAGGCACTTGCAAAAAGCGAACAAAATTGCATTCCAATTGATCCCAACACTTCATTTCATGTCGGCATGTTAAACAAAGTTTTTGTACAATGGACATGACAAACATCGTCTTTTCCAATGTACATAATTTCACACTTTCAATTCACTTTACAGTACACATTAGTCTTGTAGTTTACATTACTTAGCTCTTTCTAAAAGTAATAGAAAGCGAGCTTATTTTATATCGTATTGATCGGAACACATCTTCTCTTCACTACATGTTAAGCAAAGCAATTGTACATTGGAAGGGACAAGAACACCATTGTCCCTTCCAATGTACACAATTCCACACTTAAATTTCACTTCAAAAAAATCACTTTCACAAAGGTTTTTATATAAATTACTTACTTAGTTGGCTCTGTCGGGAACAAATTCAGCTTCTATCCTGTGGGTCAACCCATAGTGCATCTGTGGCTACTGGAAATTAAGTATATATTGTTAGAATCTATTATAAATAAGTAAAAGAAACAATAAATATATACTTACATTTTTACTTTTGCTGTGTGATGCTCCCAGTAATCCATGTTTTTTTCACCATCACTTTTGTTTTGTTCACTTTTCTCACTGTTGGTAATATGTGGACAAGATAATCTACCAATTTTTGTCCACATATTACCAACTTTGGCAAGGATTTTGGCGCAAAATCATTTTTTATCCAATTTGCGCCAATTCCTGCCAAGAAAATTTATATTTTGTAAATAACTAAATGACATTTTACTAAGATGGTGCGATAGAGAAAGGCATAGAAATTAGTCATATTTGCTGTCTCTACCGCAAGATCTTAGTAAAGCGAATTCTCTTCAATTCGCCGGTGTCGCCTCTAGTTAGTACTCTATGACGACGACAGACAACAAAAAGATTTTATTTGGAAAAAAAATTATTAGAAAACGTAGTTGAGTGAAGTTTTGTTTAATTTTAAAGTTTCAGTGAGAAAAAATGGTGTTCAAAAATTTTCTAATTAAATAAATTCAACAATATTTGTAAAGAATTTCACAAAAATGAGCTTCAAGCCCAGCGCTGAGTGTGCATAGAAAGAATAAAAAATTAAAAAAGTGTTTGAAGAAGTTCGTAAGAATATGTGATGAGTAGTAACTTTTTTTCGTGACATTATTTTTTTCAAGTTGACGTCGCCCTTGTTTTTTTTTTGGCTGTTCATTTAATTGCACGTTGATGAAAAAATGTAGCATTGCTTAAAAATTACATATAAAAACTGTAAATTTGTAAAGAAAAAGTTCATAAAAAAGAACTTGTTGTATTTGCAGTTATTGCTTAATAATTGTATGTGTGTGTGTTAGTGAGAGTGTGTGCACTTTGGGTTGGCGTGTCCACTTTGTTGTTTTTTCTTGAGACACGCACGCCCCAACTTCATTCTCCTTGTAATAAAAATTCCAAAATCTATTCATTATTAATGAAAGTTCATTAATAATATTTGTGGACAAAATTTATACATTTATTTAATAGGCAAAAGCCAAGCGAATAAAAAAACCTATCGGCTTACAAAGAACGAAAAAAGCAAGAAACAGAAGAAAAAGTATTAATAAAAAGCAAAGCAAAAAAATAATCAAGAAATTCGATTGTGGCCACTTGTCTTGCCTGTTTTAATTAAAAAGCAAAAACGTTAAAACTTTTAAAAAAAATATCTATAAAATGAAAAAAAAGTAAACTATTGGGCATTCTTTTTGGCTTTTTTCTGTGAGTGAAAAACAAATGACGACGCCTTTGCAAAACAAAAAATAAAATAAAAATAAAAACAGCCAAAGCTAATGAAATAAATTAATTACAAAAATAACAACAATTAGCAACCACTTGTGCTTGAGAAGAAGAGCAAGAGAGTAGTGGCAAGAAATTAGAATAATTAACAAACTAAAAACAAAAAGCAAAACAATCAAAATTAATTATGTAGCAGGAAAAAAAACAAGAAGATATTGTGCAAACATGTAACAAACACACAACAATAACAACAACAAAATCACCAGCAATATAGAAAATAAAGAAACAGCTGATTTGCTCATTTTACCCCCTTTTAAACATTCTTTTACGGATTTTTTGCTCATTATAAAACTCCCCCTCAACTATTCACCCTTTTAAAACTATAGTGTCTAAATATTATTTGTGTGGGCGTGTGTGAGTGAGGTGGCTTAAGAAAAAAAAATTAAAGTGTGCTTATTTCTTATCGTTTTTATTGTGTTGCAATTGTTGTTATTAACTCTTACTTCATCCGGTAATATTGTGTGTGTGATAAATTTTTATATAAAATTTCTTTTATTTGTTGTTCTAAAAAGCAGTTTATGTGCGTTATTATTGTTATAAAATAGTGTCTGTTGGATAAAAATTAGAAACAAAAACTACGTAATAACGGAAAAATTATTTTTCTCATGTTTGTCTGCAATTATTTCTTAAAAAAATAAACACTAGGGAACAACAAAAATTATTTGTGTATTCTTCAACAACAAATTACTGCAACTCGTAACGACATCCGCAACAAACAAACAAGCATTATACAAAATGGCTCATCACAATGCAAATCTTTTGAGTTCGGATATATCACGTCGCAATCCACAAGATGAATATGAGCTCATACAGAAAATTGGTTCCGGCACTTATGGCGATGTTTATAAGGTAAGTTCATTAAACTTGTTTGTTTGCCATAGTTATTATTAGTGTTTCAAAAACAAACAGAAATAAATAATATGTAATAATAAAGGTGTGTCAGAAAGTAGGTTATAAAATGTAATAAGTGAGTGGTGTTGCAAGCCACCTTCACTGGGAAACCCAGTTGGGTCCATTGTGAAAAGAGTAAAATCAGAATTATATGCATTTCATAGGTTATATCAGGTTTTAACGGTTTTTGTATTGCATTATGAATAAATAAATAAATAAAAATGATTTAGACATAAAACTGATTTGAAAACGATAAAAGATATACGGGCATGTTCTGACACTTCCAAATCGCATAACATTTGCAATTGTGACTGCAAATTGCAATCGCGAGACTCTTGGCGATTTCAATTCGTATACTGGAGTGAACTGATGAATTTAGCCCAAACAAAACTTTAAAGAAACACTAAGGGCCATTATTACAACTTAAAGTTAGTTAAAAGTAAGATTTGTTATTCTTTATTATAAATTTAATTTAACTTACCAGGAAGGATACATTTGCCTTTAACTCATAGCTAATTTTAGGTTAAGGTAAAGTGGTACTCATGAAAAACCTTTTTTACCTACGTCCAATAAAATCCTACTTTTAACTAACTTTAAGTTGTAATAATGGCCCTAAAATTGTTAATAAATGAAATTAAATATGTTTTCTTTTGATTTTAATCAGAAATATTAATACTTTCGCAAAATTTTTATTATAAAATTTAAATTTATAAAATGTTCTCTTGTTTTCTTAATTTTGTCTTTGCATTGTTTACTTATACACTGACGATTTTAACAAACAGCTGACCTAAATCAATATGCATGCGATTGGAAAACGATGAGGTGTCAGAATATACCTTATAATTGACGTGTTTGCCATAGTCAATTTGCCAATAATTTTCAAATAGTTTTCAAGATTTTTTGAGAAAAACATAGTTAAATATCGTTTCAAGCTGTATTATCTTCTTTATATGTTATCTTCTAGCAAAGAATATGATTTATATTCTCTGTTTCTAGCCAACTTTTTTTTAAAGGGAATATTTTGAAATTGGCTGAAAAAGTATTCTCAAAATAAAACGCAATTAATCACACCTTTCCAAAACGATCGTATTGAAAATTTGCAATTCAAATAAATAAATACATATGTACCTACATATCGTCACCTTAAATACAAACGGACGAACTACACAAAAATTCGAAATAGAGTTTTTGATTGATTATGGTTAATTTTATCAAACTACATGTTCACGCAAATATTTAGATCTCTGCGATCAAAAATGACGACTTTATTAAAGAAATTCAAACGGACGTAAGTACGAATGCATCCATTTTTTATTGCAACGAACGTAATTAACATAAAAACTTAAATATATACAAAAAGGAAAAAAATGGTTGAAACATATAAGTATCCATACTACAAGTCAATTTCGAATGCAATTCTCAAGAACACTTTATAGTTACTGGTTTTATAACATGTTTTGTTTCTCCTATAAAAAATATAATAATGTAGTTACGTCCGTTTGCATTTAAGATGACGATATATAAATAAAACCATACAAATTATTATACCTACGGCAGATCTAGAAATAGTCTGTCCTTTTACGTGCACATGTTTTGCATCATTAAAAGCCTTAACAAAATACGACTTTTGCGGAAAATAGCTCTCATTGTTTTGTAGATTCTTCTATGTACTCAAGACTTTGCAAAGTAAACTTTACGTGTGGAAATGCCATCAAATTTTGCAAAATATTGCATGCTCGTGCACCCCTTAAAAAAATCGAATCCTGCACTCAATCTTGGTATCATCATGCTGTTTATTTCTAGCCGATCTACTAAAGTCAAAGAATTTTTTTCAGACTTTGTAGTTTTTTAACCCCCGACCAAAAAAAAGGGGTGTATTAATTTTGTAGTGTGAGTCTGTGTATCTGTGTGTCTGTGTGTCTGTCCGTGTCCACGTACAGCCCAAATGGCTGGACCGATTTAAATTTAGTTTTTTTCTGTTTGAAAGGTTACTTGATCGAGAAGGTTCTTAACTATGTTTGAAGAAAATCGGTCCACCCGCTTAGAAGATATCACATCTTTTCTAGATATATCGGGGGTTTTTAAAATTTTTAATTTTTGTTATTATTTTTTAGAGCTTGAAATATCATATCTGAAATTAATTTAGTATGTCTGATTTAAAACACATCAATGGGCACCTTATTTATTTTTGGAAAACGAGAAATTTCATAGGATTTGGTTTACAGAACATGGCCAAATAATTTTATTTTATAGAAATTTTGTAAGTTTTATATAAAATCACACAAAAGTTCATTTTATCTTTAACTAATATGTTCCCTTGAAACTAGAATATAGTACATTAAACACATTTAAAACTTCCTACTTCGAATGTAAAGAAAATGTAGTGAAAAATGTGTGTGTTGACATCAGAAGGGCATTCAAATTACGTGCGAGAAAAAAAATAGTTACCTTTGCGCAGCTCTATCCGCTTTCCAAAATATACTTTAGATGTCAAAAGCATTGAAATTGTATACCTGTATTCTTGTGCAAGTAATAAATGCTTAAGCTTATTAAAGTGATAAGTATTAAAGCTTATTAAAAAAAGCAATTAAAATTTTATAAAAAAAAACATTCTTCTCAAAATGAGAAATGTGTTTGTTTTGAACCTTGTTGCTCACCTATGTATTTGCCAGTTCATGTATAGACAGACACATGCATAAGTAAAGCCAAATTCTTGAAAATATATTCCCTAGGCCATACAAATTAAATGTTGTTTCTCAATTATTTATGATCAACAGATTTTTATAAAATCTAAAACTTGCTGGCTGATTCTTTAAATTTAAAAATAATTTCACTGCGACAATTTATATTGAAAACAACAACGAAATACAAAAAAAAAATTATAGATAGAAATTTCTTTATGTACTAAAATATCAATATGTTAATTACAATGATAAGGACTACGAAGTCATAGAAAATTTCCAAAAAATTTCAGGTATAGTAAATACATCTCTAAAAATCCTTAAGGTTTCAATAATCTTAAGATTTTGACATTTTTTATAATTTAAAACATCATGCTTTTTGTACAAATATTCCTTCAAAAAATATGTTATTTGCATAAAAGTAATAAAAATCTAATCTTAGAAATCAATTCAGGCAAACGTTTTTTGTGCTCATTATTTTCCAAACCTTACAACGGCACGAACCACAATTTATTTTCTTTGATAAAAATTTTAAAAATAAATTTTGTTTACACAATTCATTCATAAACATGAAACATGAAGAATAAAAATTCTCATCATATAAAAAGATTGAAAAAAAACTGCTGAAAAGGTTTTTATCAATTTAAGAAGAAACAACAAAAATGAAAAAATGTTGAAGAATTTTGAAATATTTATACATATTTATGAAATACACAAGTACATACATATCGTCACCTTAATATAGAATGGTCCCAACTCATTATTTTTATTTTAATCGAATTTTTTGGTATATTTCAATAGAAGAACATCTAATGTAACGAAAAATGCAAAAATCTCAATATTAAAAAATTAATAATTCGGGGCCCTTCTATATTAAGGTAACTACATATATGCAAGTATTTTCTTGTTTTTTTTTTGGCAAAAAAAAAAGAAACTCGTGTCCTCAAGATGTGGCATGTGCATGCATTTATGAGTTCTTGTGCTCGCTTCTGCATTTAGAATTCTATTGAATATTTATTTAATAAAACATTCCGCGTTTTGTATAAACCAAAAAATACAAAGAAAAAAAAAATGTAGACATTCACATGGTTGAAATGTTATTATTTGTGTAAAGAAAAGAAAAAAAAAAGAAATAGTAGAACAAATATTGAACAAATAAGAGTAATAACATCTCAAATGCAGATGAAGAATTTTTTATTTTTGCTTGCAATTGGATTTGCACCCAGTTTTTATTTATTTATTTTTATTTTTTATAATATGCAGATACATATTCATAATTTTGTATGCGAATTATGGGATATTTAATGAGTAGAAAAAAAGCTTAATTTAGGAATATTCCATATTCCAGTTAAAGAATACTAACGAGTACTTTGTGGAATCTATTCTAACGAGCTTTTCGTAATAACTCTTTTGTACGAATTAGTTTATTTTATTTTTATTCTTGTTTAACTTTTAACTTTGCGATATCAAAAATAGAAAGTTACTGATACTTCGGTCTGATATTCGGAAATAGAGTTTTCATCAGATCTCCACGTTTCGAGGTCATACGAATTTATTCTGCAGTATTGCCACGATCAAATTTGACCATTTGACAGTATTGGGTATACATGTAGCTTTGGTAATTTATTTGAACTGTACAATAGATGTAATTAAAAGTTCCTTCGGTTTAAGGACCTTCACTTATATTTTTAATTTTCCTTTTGTTTTCGTTTTTCAAACCTTGAGCATTTCCATGGCATGCGTAAATAAATAAATAAATTATGATTAAGAAATTTTTGTTTTACTTCTTTTAGTTCTGTAGATGGCGCATCAATTTATTCCAATTATATAAAAACCGCCCATGGTTTAAAATCTCAGAGCTTATGGGAAATTGAAAATGCAGATTTTATTAATGAAATTTATATCATTTTAGATATTGTTGATCCAAAAAATACACTGGTAGACCAGATGTTTCAAACTTTACTAAATGCAATAAATCTAATTTTTATATTTTCTCATTTTCAAATGATTCACTTCACCCTTGACTTTTGTAAAACTAATTTGAGTTTTATTTGCTGAAAAATGTATTCAAAGTAACGGCAATGAACATTTTGAACCTTCTCTAGATATATGCAACCAAATTTTAAAGTGGACTATTTATTTTTAGTTTTCCTTTTTTATTTTTTTTGCAAATTTATTTAAAGTTTTTTTTGTGCCATTTTTTGAACTGAAATAGTATGAATAATATTGATTACTCCTTATTTTGGATGCACAATGCCTGATCGCTTCATTCCATACTCATATCTTTTTACCACGCGTTGTCATTGCGGGGCATGCCCTCCGCTCTCGCTTCCTTTGCGAATTTTGCTTTTGCTTTGGTAAAACAACAAAACAAAAAATTTTACCCCTTCTCTTCTTCTATGAGAAGGGAATGTGGAATGTGAGTCTTATCTTTAATGCGAAAGAGTCGAGGGCTTCTAAATATCGTCGCTGTTTTAACTAACTGACCTAACTGACACTATTTTGAAAAATGAGTTAAGTCCACTATTACCCTTTATGAGTCATAATAGACCTTGTCCACAATTTTTATGACTGTAAACATTACTGTCGAGCCTCTAACAGTAAAAATATTTCAGACGTTTCCATAAGAATACATGTAGAAAACAATCATAAAAGCTCCTCTCCTGTAAAATTTACAAAATGTCAGTTAGGTCAGTTAGTTAAAACAGCGACGATATAAGGCATTTTTTTTTTATCAGTTAGATAAGAATAATAATTGAATGA
The DNA here is from genome assembly GCA_944452675.1 of Tachina lurida. Taxonomy (NCBI): domain Eukaryota; kingdom Metazoa; phylum Arthropoda; class Insecta; order Diptera; family Tachinidae; genus Tachina; species Tachina lurida. The sequence continues at coordinate 10,994,451 of OX101756.1, forward strand.
AATAAAATCCCAAGCAGACCTTCAATAAGGCCGGAAGTAAGAAGGTCTTCTGAATTTTCCCGCTGGCTTTTTATGATGGTGGTGTGTGTTTGTGCGAATCTTAAGAATCATAACCAATTTTAAAGTATTCCAAAGATATTTATAGGTAATTTATACTTAAAAACACTTTGAATATAAATCAAATATGTTCTGAATATACTCGTGTTTTCTCGCCTATATTTCGTAATATAATTAACCGATTCGTTTCGGTAGATTTTGAAAATTCTAGAACATGAAGTTTGCGAAAAAAAGTTTTTCTAATAAATATAAAAACTAACAAACCGATCGAATCAAAAATCTAAACCAGTTACGAGTACATGGTTCGAGAGATATGTATATGTATCTAGCTGTGGAAAGTTTTGAAAAACTTTTTTAATTACAGCAAAAATCTATAAATTTTGCAATTGTCTGCGGTATGTGTACTTTAGCCTGCCCTACATTCTATGGCATTTCGTAATGTAATGTCGATGTGATTCCGGTAATGTTCCTATATTGATTTGGAAGCCCCATTTCGCCGCTGCTGATGCAATATAGATCAGATTAGAATTGGTCGTCTGCATAGTACAGGTCTTCTAGACAGTCGTTCAAATACCATATTATTATTAATCATTTGATAGGCAGTGTACTTCAATAAAAGAATACATGTTTATGTTTAAGATGTGCGGGAATTTCTCGCCAAAAATATATGAATGTACAAAGTTTCATTCTTTTTTTTTAACAGTTCCAGACAGTAATAAAAATTTTAATAATTGTTCGTTTATTCCTTGTTAATGATTCACATCTACACCGTGTCTATTTTGGTTATTTGCATCCTTTGTTTAATTCATTCATATAATCCACAAGCGTATCTAAGAGGGGCGAGACACCTCTGATTTCTGTTGCCCCAAAAACTTAAACCAGATCCGCTGCTGATGAGCTTGTATAATCTCTACCATACAATGTAAGTGTGCGTTCACTTTGTATTACAAATCCGCACCCTTTTGCAGACACTCTGTAGAAGTCTGTCATCGTTCTACGATTTATATTCTCCTCTTCCGATGCCATGTGTAATTTTGAGTTTTTATTCTTTGCTGTACTTGCGTTTATTTGTGCTTAAGATAAAAACAAGTGATCACATTATGATTATTATTACATTCTTATATTTGTGTATGTAAGAACATGCCAACACACTTTTTGTAAATATGTAAAATGTCTGCACTAGTGTGTTCACACAAGAAGATACATTTGTTTGCCCATACACACATATTTGTAATATCGTCCGTCTGTCAATCCGTTCGTTGGACGTTTTGTTTATTTGTCGATATACTAAACGTATGCATCATAACTTGTGATTTTTTTTTATTTTGTATTTTGTTCTAAATGTAATAACTGTTGTTGTTTTTGTTGTTAGTTTCAATTTACCATACACATGCCTGCATAAATATTGAACTCGTCATCGTCATCATCATCCACATTCACATTTTGTTGTTAATTCTGTCGGCAGGCCGTTTTGTTTGCTTGTATGTTCATCTTTTTTTTTTGTTTAGGATGTTGATGGTTTAAATTCGCACAGAGGACTAAAGTATGTTATAATTTGCAAGATTTGGCTCGAAATTTCGTATGTACTAGATTTCGAGACAATGTAAATGCCCTAATACTGATTTTACATTGTCTTGAAATCTAGCAGATTTGATTTTAAATCTTTACAGAAATCTATATCGTTTTTGAAAAATTTCAACATTTCGTATCCAAGACAAAATCCTTCGTCTAAAATTTGTAACCCAAAAAGAGCCGACTTAGTTCATTAACACACCTTTAAGAGAAAATTTTGTAGACCTTACCTAATTCAATCACCTTTTATACAGGGTAGTAAAAAATAAATAAAAACATCAGATTTTGTGTAGATTTTTTACAAATTTACTGACTAATTAGATTTCGTTTTGTATGGGAAATCAGTAAAAGCAACCAAATTAAGCTCGAAATCTCGTAAGAACTAGATTACGAGACAATGTAAATGCCATATAAACAGATTATAAAAATCTTGTTTTTGCATCTACATATGTTAAAATCACTTTGGTCACGTGATTTATAAAATTACACCCAAGTAAGCAGTCATTTGGTATAATTTAGAGTGAAGCGAAAGCACCAGTGAAGCGAAAGCACCAGTGGAGCCAAAGCAAGGAAGAGTGATTTCCGCTAACAATTTGTTTGTAATATTGCGACTAGAGATGCTAATCGGGACAGGTTTTTTGAAATCCCGGGCTTCGGGATTTAGTGATGGAGTCTCGAAATCCCGAACCGGGATCCCGGGATTTTCGGGACTTACAAAATCCCGATAAAATTTTCCACAAATGTGCGTCTTTATAGTAATTATAATATTTTAATTTAACAATTAATTTTTTTTGCATATTTTAAAGGCACTTATGTATATAATTCAGACATTTAATTGCAAATTTTAATTGAAAAGTGCAATGTATGTAAACATTTTTCCTAGAAAAGAAAACGACATATATCTGTGGCAATAAATAATAATGGATTAAGTCAAAATGTCTTGTTTCGAGATATTAAGGCTTTTGTCTAAATTGTGTTTAGTTTTTATATAAAATTTTTAGCCACCGAAAAAGATGCTCATTTACTTGGAAAAAAACTGTTAATTTTATAAAAAAAAAGAAAACGTTTTATTAGTTTATTTATATTCGTTGTTATTAGTTAAGATGGTATGAAAAAATCCATTGGCAGAAAAATAAAAACTAAAGTGTACTTAAGCTATTATATTGAAATGCAAAATAATTTGTTTTGATAGTAAGTCGTTTTAGATTAAATTGAAAATTGCGGAAAACCTGAGATAATGTATAGATATTTTTTAAATAAGTTTTCAAATTAAATTAAATTTAAATACAAGTTTTTTTCTTATGAGGAATATTTTGAATGGGCTGTAAGTTATTGAACTTAAATGTATACAAGTTTTAATGCTCAAACATTTTAATATTAATAATATTAAAGCTACCTTAAAAAAGATGTTATGGCTTATGTATTATTTTCCATAAAGACTTAAGCTAAAATATAAATGTGAATAGTTTTAATATTAATGACATTTTAAAATTGAATTTAGCTGAGTGATAGATCTTGAAGAAGAGAATAAGAATATGTAATAAAATGAAAATCACTTATGTCAACTTAATCCATTATTATTTATTGCCACAGATATATACCATTTAATACTATCTACGAAAATATTTATTCAAAGCAAATTTTTTATTTTAACAAGGAGTTTCTAATAATTTTTAATATAGAAGATGACCGCCAAAAACATTATTTATGCTAAAAATCGGGATTCAGATAATCCCGAAAATCCCGGGCTTTAAAATTAAAAAATCCCGGGCTCCGGGATTCGCATAGTCCCGAAAAGCCCGGGATTTCCGGGCTCTGGATTTCCCGTTTAGCATCTCTAATTGCGACACATTTTTTGGATCTCGTTTTTTTATGAAAATCGATTATTATCAATCGCTAAACTTGATCCAGATTAAGAAATTATTCCTGATTAAAATTCATTCTAGTTCAATTAAATTTAAATATTTATATCACGTTAAAAAGTTTCTCTTGCTAAATTTATTTTGATCCCACTGTATCTCTATTCTCAACTATCTATAAATATTTTTGTCTTTAACCAATGTTTTTCGCACAGCCTATCGCCCTGCATGACTCATCCCAACAAACAAAGTGACATGATGTAGTCAGCAGTTGTTATTGCACTAACGTTATTTTGATAATGTTCATCATTAAATAGGGGCTTTTTAATATTAATATAAAAAACTGCAGCATTGTTAGAACTTAAAATAACTATGTACTATTTTAATTTGAATTGAAAATAAGTTCGTTGTTTAGCCTGGATCACACTAAGGGCACAATGTACCGATTTTTGCCAGCTCACTGCAATAAAGTCATAAGTATTAGGGTATTATTATTATGGCATTATTCCTCAATTAATTCTGGAATAAGTCTATATTTCAATTAGTTGAGAAATGAGGCAAATTCAGCGTATTACTTATGGCTTAATTTCAGTGAGCCCACGAAAATCGGTACATATGGTAGATTTCAGGTTTTAGGAACGACTTTAAAAATGGTATTTTGTTAATTAATGGGCCTTATTACGAGTGACTACGACTACGATGATTTTGTACTAGATTAAACAAAAAATGCTGCAATGTTCTTTAGGCTATTACAAAATAGTCGTAGTCGAAGTCGTAATACGACACTCATAATAAGGCCCAATATCTTTTGAAAATAATGATCTTTAGGGAAAATTAAATTTTTAACTTTCCTCTATAGAAAATTACTGATTTCACTCCAATTTTCGAAAATCTAGTTTTCACCAATATTTCAATGTTTTGAAGTCCTAGGAGTCAATTCAGACTATTTTTTGCGATGATGTCCGTATGTATGCATGTAAGTGTGTGTATGTATGTAAATCGATTCAATTCGTTAGATTCCGACAATTTTCGAAAATAAAATTTTCATAACTGTTATTTTTTTTAAAGAAATTTTAATCTTTGAAATCGATCAAGTGCAAAATCTAATCAGCTCTTGCGGCCTGTAACACGATGTCACCAGAAATCATTCCATAGAATGTGTACTTATATTGAAAACAACAACAAATTTTCTAATGTTATTGTTGTTTGCAACACAAGTTGTCGATCGAACGATTTCTGGTGACATCGTGGGACAGGCCGTTAATCTCAAAAAGAAATTCAGGTAATTTGTTCGAGAGATATCCTTGACGAAAACTTTCGAATAAAAATCTTTTTTTTATTAACTTCAAAAGTCTTCAATTTTAGCTATTCACCGATTTTTATAGACTTAAGTGTAGCGGATGATCAAAATCTTTGTATAGTTCAAGAGATATCGTTGCGGATCATTTGCAGAAAAAGTAATTTAATTGTATTACTCCGTAATTTCTTGTAAAATCGATTTTCGATAAACATTAATTTTGTTGGCTTAAAAACAGGCGGGAAGCTTTAGGTATGGCCTGCAAAGTCAAACCGTTGCAAACGTAGTTTGACTTTGTCAACGCGTTGACATATTTTTTTGGGCATTTTCAAAATAATTTTTTTCATATTTACCATTTGCATTAGGGTGTGTATGCTGGGTTACTTATGTATCTGTCGTAATGCATCTATAAGTTTGTGTGCGTTTGACTACTCTGTCTGTCCTTCCTCTTATTTTTTTCACAGATCTATAGACTGTTAATGCGATTATTTCTTGTTGGATATTTATTTATGATTATGTTTTTTTCTTCTAAACTTTTTCTATTTTATTTGTTAGTTTTTGATATATGTACATACATATTTTTTTTCTATTTTATGTGAATATTTCGCTGATGCTATTACTTGGCTCGCAAATACTGTATATGATTTTTCCCTTTTTTATAATGGTTTTTATTCTCAACTTTTTTTTTACTTGCAACAACTGTTGTTTTGGCGGATTTTGTATTGAGTTCATTTGTGGCTTCAAAGTTCATCATCATCGTCATGTACGAGTACAACTAGAAAAATGCACATATTTTCCTTCTGCGTTTTTTTGCATTGTTTTAGTTTTTCTCGTTGTTCTACGTGTATTTTGATGAAACATTTGAAATGCCTCAGACATTTAAACCCTTGGGCTTAAAAATTAAAATACAACATCTGCATGAGTACTTTCAGATTTGTTTCTCCAACTTGGTTTATTTATTTAGATTTTTTTCCGTGCTGTTATATTTTGTTTTTTACTTTTTAATTCTCTGAGTTCACTTATTTTTTTTTTTTTTTTTGCCTTTTCCAACTGCAGACATGTCTATTATGTGCCAAAAGGTTAATATACAGAATATTGTTGGTTAGCTAAAAACATCTTAAATTCCTTCTGCCATCAAGTACGTACTCCTTTGGCCGTATGCTTTTTGAGTCTGCAGGAAGTGCCAAGTTAAAATTAGATTATAAAGTTTACTTTTTCATTTATTTGAGAGATAAAAACTGACAATTTCATCTACATTGTAAAAATGAAAAAAAAAATGTTTATATTGGAGTCGAATTAATTTGTTGTTGTTTTTTGTTTTGGTTTTGATATAATTTCAGGGCAAGAGTCGTTGACTTAGAGCTTGGAAAAAAAGTTTTGCAGTGCAGACTGTTAAACAAATATTTTATTTGAAAAAAAAAAGAGAATGTTTGGTGGAGTTAAAAATAGCCTGAGCAATAGTTGTTATGTAATTAAGAGCTATCAATAAATTTAGAGTTCTTGTGAGTAAAACATTTGAAAATTTTAGCTCTTGCCTGCACAATTTCATACGCGGAACAAAAATATCTATTCTATAAATAAAACTTTTCTAAAAATACATAAAATTGACTAGAAAGTAGGAACTAAAAAGTCCTTTTTATGTTCTTTATAACAACTTAACATGCCACTTCTCCATTTGGCCAAAATCCTTTGTAAAGCGCACGAACGAATAAATGGAGCTAATCATATTGGGCTATTGAAAATATATTAAATCGGTGCGCTATTTTTCAACATTAAATCAAATATTTTATATTATCGTTAATGGTATGAGAGCTAATAAAATTTAATGTTCTTTATTGCTAGAAACAATCTAGACCATTATCTGCATTTAAATTAAGAACTTTTAAAAATTCCTTTTTCCATTATTATGTACATATGTATATCATCAATTTGCTGTAGTCCTTAGCGTTGAGTCTTAAGCCAATCCAGTTTGTTGCAGTTGTGTAAATTATTAACAAACATAAAAGGTAATGTACAACAACATACATTAGAATACAATATTAATAAGAAAAGAAGAAACGGACAACTTAACACGCACTCATACACCCATAAATGCATTATCCCAACAAACATATTGGTAGTATTCGGTGTTTAATGCAAATTGTATTGCGTCATTGTAAATGCAAAATCGTGGGTTGGTTTCTGGTTTGCGACACAGTATATTCAAAATACATTATGTCTGCAGCAAACCAGAAACCAACCGACGAAATATTGTAGCTTTTATTTAAAATCCAACAACAAAATACACACACCATCCAAAGAAAAGCTACGATTTTTTGCATTTGCACTTACGCAAAACCATTTGCATCAAACATCGACTAATGCCATTGTGTAAAAGTTAAAAAAAAGAACTAACAACACTGTGCAACCGTGAAAAATGCACACGCTCCATTTATAAATATATAGTGTAGTTTCGATAGTACTACCAAAGGGTATTAAAACCCTATACTCATTTTAGTTAAAAGCTCCTTTATAAATAAATCATCTGTACTTGTACTATCCCTATCCTACAATCAGGTAACACAAAGGGACCCAAGTGAGCTGAAAACTTGCTTTTTCTTCTCAGCAATTTACTAACCTAACCTAACCTAAGTCTCCCGTCTTGATGAGTATAGCATACTTCTCCAACTCCATACGTCTCGGTTCACACACTTCAACTTTTGTTGATCAACTCGTAATTAAGTTGTAAGAAAGACGGATAAGGATATACAAATATCTCTTTTTTTCTTACAGCTGAATTACGAGTTGATCGACAAAAGTTGCAAGTGTGTGAACCGGGACTACGCAAATTTGTGTGTTTACTGGTATAACACCAGGCCTAGAAGAATAACAACAGCAAACAGAACAGGACAGAGTTTGTTGACTGGTTTGTTAGGCAGGCAGGCATGCAGGCATGCAGGCAGGTAGTAGACAGACATAAAATCAAGATTTTAATATAAAAAATGAGTAACACAACAACGTCCTACTATTTCAAGTTTTATTCACGTTATTACTGCTACCGCCGCTTCTCAATAGGAGTAACACAACAAAGGGAATAATAAAAATATCTGTGTGGAAAACAATACTAAAGTCACTGTCATTTAGTCAGTCATTATTTTGACCTAATTCTTGGATTTATACTGAACAGGCAATAATGCAAAAAAAAAAGGGAGAGACATCATATTATGGATTGAAAAGCGGGACAATAGTTAATTTTGTAAGAATTTAATAGTGCACATGCAATAGGAAGTGTGAAGAGTGATTGATTGACTCATAGATTAACCTATTGCTTAATTATATAGTACAGTTATATTAGTAAAAACACGGCCCTATACTCCTTATAGGAACTACGGGAACATAACTAAAAAAACCAGTTTGCCCGAAAACGAGTTTAAAGTTTTCCATTTACAAACAGCATGATGACAAAATAAAATTTTGCTTTATCCTAAAGAGTTGAGTAAACAAGATATTTGTATGAAATTATTTTACACAATATGAAGAACGAAATGATTAAGGTGAATTCACATCAGGTGATCTAAATTCACCAGCTGATGGTCAGCTGATAATTTCTCTGCTGTAAAATCCAAGCAAAACGTTCGGAAATATTCTAACAGCAAAAAATTTTACACTAACAAATATAAATCGAAACTACCTGATATCAATTCGCCTTGGATATGCTGATTAATTCTATATCAATCATTAACACAAAAGTTCCATTTTTTGAGTTATGGAAGCTGTTTGAGTAAATGAACGATATGTTTATATTGAATAACATATCTTTATTGCCACTCAATTTGCATTACATATTTTTTTTTTAACTTGGCTAATGCCTATTGTTACCAGTGATGCCAACTTTTTTGGGTCTGGAAGCACATCAAAATTGAAAAAAGCACAAAAAAAGCGTAATTTTGAGATCTAATAATGTTAAATATTTTCTAAGCTATTCTCTATTTCGGCAACAATATCATCTTTAATGCAATATATCAGATGAAAAAGGTATGCTTTACACTGAAAAAGGAAATACCCTAAAGTTTTTATTAAAATAATTTTAAGAAATACACAAATTTCTTAAAAGCACTACTTAGTTCTTTTTCTTGTTAGTTTGGCACTAACGCTCAAAATTTGGCGTTTTGAGTCTTCAAAAAGCACTAAAAATAGTGCCAAAAGCACCAAGTTGGCATCGCTGATTGTTACCCTGCTTTTCCCAATTAATTATAACACTTTCTACCTCATCCAGTGATGCCAACAATTCAGAGGCAAAACGAGCCAACCGAGTAGTCAAAAAGTGCTAAAAGAGCTAAATTTAAAAATTAGATATTTTTTCGTTTTAAATCTATGAATGTATTTATTATTCAATTTGTACTTCAAGATTTTTTAACATTAATAAAAAATAATAGTAAGAAAAAATAAAAGATCCATTGCTAAAAACGGTGTATGTACTGCAGCATATAATGCAAGATTTGTTTGCGCAATTTTCGTTTCGTGTTGGAACTTCTGATATATCTGACTAGGATAGCACAATATCGTTAAATGGAGCCATACATTTTTTATGCTTTCGAGTCTCCGAACGGCGAACTTAATCAAAATATTTCGCTCTTATAATTAATTTGTAACATTTGCACAAAGCTTAACATGGATCTTTTGTTGGTTTAATCCATTTTTTAAACGAGGAATCTGATTCCCAAGTTTTCCTGTTTTGCAGTAAGAATCCATTTCAATAATTTGTCAAAAATTTTCTAATTATTCAGAAACGAACACACTAAATACATAAATGTATCTTACATAGTTTCAAAAAAGTATCTGAATTTGCAACAAAACATATTTACCAAAAATGTAAATGCCTCAAAGACGAAACAATAGGGTAAAAACGAGAAAATTTACTATAAGATGCGAAAAGTGCTAAACGTGCCGTTTTGAAAATTGAAAAGAGCTATGTTAGCTCTTTTTTTAAAAAAAGAGCTAAAGGGAAAAATTTCGAGTTAAAAGCAATCAAAAAGAGCTAAATCTAGCTCTAAAATTGCTAAGTTGGCATCGCTGACCTCATCAATGATTTCCCACCATCTGGTAACCCTTTTCGTTGTTGCTCTTACTTTTATTAGTTTTATTCCCAGAACGCACGTGCTAAGTGATAGGCGCATATTAAAATTAAAATTTGCTATGTTTAAAGTAAAGTTTATGTAAAATAAAGTGCTTTATATTGTTAAGAAGTGTTTAAAGTTCATAAGTGTGCAAAAATATTATTTAAAAGTATTAAAAACAATACAGAAAAAGTGCCGAAACATTTAAGAAAATTTGTTTGGGCAAATATGTAACTACATATGTATGTATGTAAAAGCGAAAGCAAAATTAATCAATCGTATGTTGAGATGACTGCACTTGTTTATTGTTCTTGTTGGTAGTGTAGGGCTCGTATTATCTGAATAGATAATCGGCCATGTTCTGTAAACCGAATCCGAGTAAATTTCTCGTTTTTCAAAAGTAAATAATGACCCCATTGATGTATTTTAAATCAGACATACTAAATTAATTTCAGATATGATATTTCAAGCTCTAAAAAACAGAAAACTGCAAAAAAGTCTGAAAAAATGCGCAATTCGTGGATTTAATTTTTCTAAATCGAACGTTTTTAAATCGACTCGATTTACAGAACAGGCAGGAATGATTCTCGCCCTGACTAAACGCATAAGGTGAATTTTATCATTACAACAGTGTTGATGATGGTCAATTAGTCTAGTAAATATAGTGGTGGGATGGCATGTTTTAGCAGAAGGCGAAATTGGTGGAATTAAGAGTTCTTATTTTATTAATTAATGGTAGATAAATATAAATTAGAATAGTAGAAAATGCTAAAAAAATGTTAAAAATTGATAGATGTCAGTGAGAAATAATATCTTAGTTACTTATAAATGAATAAAATGAAGTTTTGTATGATATGTGGATAATAATAGTTCTAATAAGTAATAGTGTAGATATAGAAGGAGAAGAGATCTTTGGTTTTGTTATTTAGGTAAAAATATACGAAGATATTTTGAAGTTAGTAATCATAAAAAGGAAGATATTAGAAGCTGTTAAATTTTACGTCATTCTGTTAATTATCATTGAAGCAGGTTCGCGAGAATTTTATTTAACTTAAATAGTGAAGTGCATAAATAAATTACATAATAATTTTAGTAACGAAACATTTTTGTTACTTATTATTATTATTCAAAACCGAAATGAAAAGTTTCAAGGCCTTGAAATAAAACAATTAAACTTCAAAATTTAGTATAAATTACACTAGTCAACATCATCCATTTTCAAATTTAAGTTCCTGGAAACATGTGCATTGTTATATACATACATACATATATGTATAAGGTGAGTGATATTGTTTATTAATTATTATTTTCGTCTATTTTTTTTATTAAAAAAATATCAGCTCAAAATGTTCTCGCATTAATAAAATTTACTGTGTAAATTCGTAGACCTAAATTTTAAATTATACGTGTCATAACCATAATCATACAAAACAGCTGTTCGAACCATACGAATGGTCAACACTGTATTTGATTATACGTGACTCGCCGTAACGCCATGGCCATAACCATATAAACCAATTGAATTTTGGTATTGGTTATGTCTATGGCATTATGGTTTGGCATGTCTACTTTAAGCTTAAGAATCCTTATTTTTAACCGACTTCCAAAAAAGAAGGAGTTTAACAATTCCTCTCTATTTTTTTTTTCATAACTCTGTGCATTTTCGACCGATTGTAAAAATTTTTTTGTTGTCTGAGAGGGTATAGCTTCCCATTGGTCCCATTTGATTTTGTGATCTACTCTATTGATTGCTGCGAAACCTAGCAAACATCTTTGGTTCTTGTAATTACAAAATTTTTAAGTTGAAAAAATGTTGCTGGCACCTACTTCAAACGGCACTGTAGGTAACATACATAAAAATCTTTTGTTTAACTAGATCTTTATTATTTGTAACTTTTTAGTGCCTCTTTTTAAAGTCGGTTTAATTTTTTTTTAAAGTTTTATATTAATTCAGTTGCTAAACTGAAATTACCGCGTGTGAACCCTGTTATAATCTTCGATAACGACAACTGGAATTAGGATCTGAAGTAAGCAAATCAAAACAATATCGTTTTGTGCTGATGCTGACAACTGGAAAAAGGGTGAATAGCTAAGCCCTAATTTACACTCAGCAGGTCTTATTGCTAAGCTGATTAGCTTTTTAGGAGAGAGAGAGAGAGACAAGGGGAAAAGAAACGTTTATATTCCCCTCATCTCTCTCTCCTACAAACTAATCAGCTTAGCAATAAGACTCGCTTAGCGTAAATTAGGACTAACTAATTGTTTACTAAGGATAATTTTTTTTTTCGAAAAAGTGTGTTATCTAATATGAAAATGAAATGTTTTGTTTCCACTTGGTTAATTTTAGTTAGCAAGCAGTCACCTAAACCAGGCAACGAAATGAAACTACTGGCCATCGTATTAATGTTAAGCAATTTCAAAATTGAAAAATTAATCTTTCATACATTAAGCAAAACCAAGTCAGTGAAAATAAAGCAAAAATAAACTAATCATTTCAATTTTTGTCTTCAACAAGAACAACAAAAATTTCTTCGTACCCATTTGCAAAAGGCGATTAAAGCAAAAACCGATTTAAAAGCCTAAAATCAAATTGCAAAAGCCCAAAAACTTTTTAATGAGCCTCATTGTTGCAAATCCCTTTCGGGAGCAAAATTCTAAAACTTGTTTTGAAAAATGTGCTAAAAAAGGAATAACAGGCTGAAAAATGATCAGCAATTTAGTAAGCAGGCTTTTGTTAAGAGTAATTGGCAAAATCGTCCCAAGCCGTTGCAATAATCAAACATTTCTAGTACGAGTAGATAATTCATGAGTGTTTTAAAAGAAAACAAAAGCATACGATTTTGATTCTATTGTGAAAAATGTGAATGAATGATTTGATAAAGGAGTAAAGGGCAGCAAATTTATATTTCTGTTTGCAGTTTTTAAGGATAAATAATGTACTTTATGGCAGGCTACAGTATAAGAAATGTCTACCATTCACTGCTCACAATGACTACGAGTATAATCAAAATGTTTATAAATATGTAACATAAGCTAGAAAAAAAGTATTTTAAATTATTTTGCATATGACTGACTGACTACAAGTGTAATATTCTAGTCAATGGATGCATGTCTGTATTTTTCTTATTGCTTGTTTTGTTCCTTTTGTTCCTTGTATTTTGTTCTTCTATTTTTAAGGTTCAACGGGCAGATTTTTCTTTCAAGTGTTAATTTTGAACTTGTTTGTTTTTGCCAAGTCTTTTACACTTTATTCTTTATGATATAAAGAACCTTTTAACATGTCGAGATATATGAGTTTAGTTGTTTAGTTGGCAGAAAGAAATATCAAAAAGGACGAAAACAAACTTTAAATATGTATGAAAGCCTGCACGTGGATGATCTCAAAATTATTTGGCATGATGGAAAAATAACGCGGCAGAAAATTTGTGTTTCTTAATAGTATTCCGTCAAGTTCCTTTTGCTGAAAAGGTAAATTCGCAAAATTTAATGTTCAAGCTTTCGCTGCCTTTGTCCTTCTGTACTTCTGGGACCGCCTGTGTGTGAAAATATAATTGGGTATGTGCTATTGCCACTTTATTAACTTGCACAGATTTGTTTTAATAGAAAAGGAAGGAAAACCTGCAATAAGCCCTTATTAATAATCTCAATCATGCTATTTACCTTTTCCTTTTTAAGGAGAAACTTGCGCCCATTTACACGCTCTTTTATCGCTTTAGTTTTTGTTTTTATGCTGTCGAATACTTTCTAGCCACAATATTTACATAGGAAGCAAGCGAAAAGCTTCTTTTCCAAATTATATTCCTTTTTCTAAATTCTCCTGCCAGGAAATGTTTAGTTTTATTTCTAGTTTTTTTTGTTGGTGCCCTCTTAGGTCCAATGCTGCTGATTTAGTTGCTGGAAAAACTAACCGATATGACCACATTTTGACACAGTTGGTTTTTAGTTTTTGGCATTATGGTTTTAACATTATTTTTTTTTGCTTTTTCTTTGCTTTATGTAACAAATTTGTTTCATTTAATTTTGTTGTTATCCTGCTTCTTTTGCTTGTATTATATTATTCTGTGTATGTACTTATTTATTTTCCTATTTTTGCTTAATTTTTTTTCGTAATTTTTTGCATTCTTTTTGCCAGTATGTAGCTTGAAAGGTTGAACAAATGGGGCGTTCGTTGTGTAGGCCATTCATTCTCTAATTCAAGTGTTTTCATTTAGGTTGAGTTGAGTCTATATCCTTTTTTGATTTTATGTTATCTTGTGTGTGTTTTAAATCCCATATTATGGTTTTTTTTTGCAACATTCTTGGTAATTTTGTTTTCTGTTGTGGGTATATTATACTAATGGGTTTGTTTGATTTACGTTTCTTTATATAAAAATCTTTTAATGTTGCTGTGCTGTGATATCCTTGATATGTTATCAAGGATATGTACATACGTGCTTGTTTGAAACAAAAGCTTTGGCCGGTTTTTTTTTTCACTATAGATTTTAAATAGCTTTTATAGATTATTTCCGTAAGGCTTATGAAATGTTTTAAATCAATATTTATAAAACTAAAAAAAATTATTGGTTATATATATTTTTAACCGACTTCAAAAAAGGAGGAGATTATCAATTCGTGTTTTTTTTGACATTGTTACTTCATAACTCGGTACATTTTAGACCGATTGTAAAAATTATTTTTTTTGTCTGAGCTTCCAATTGGTCCTATTGTAAAAAAGTGGGCGGGGACACCCCAAATAATTTTTTTTTGGATTTTATGATATTATACTTATTTGATTGTTGCGAAATCTAGCAAACACATTTGGTTCTTGTAATTACATAATTTTAAAGCTGAAAAAAAGAAGAGAGGTGTCTTAGGACACCCGGTTATAGCTATGCTGCTTAGCTATATAAAACAAACTTATGTCCCTTTTCATATTGTGTGATTAAATATTTAACGTGAACTATAACTGACAGTTTTTCATACAAAACTTGCCGTTAAAGTCCGTGTTAGCTTTTAATTGTACATTGTGAAAAGAGCCATGAATGTGTTAAATAACAATGCAATAAAATTATATTATGGGATGATGTAAAATTCGCAGCAAATATTTTAAAACGCTTCCATTTATTTCAAATTATTTTCTTTTCTAGAGGCGTACGATTAAATTAATGTATTGTTTGTGGCCGGCGGCGGCATATAGCCGGCTTAGAGCCCATCGGCTGTGTTTTCTGGTTTGTGCTCATGTGCAAAAACAATACAAAAACAAATTGAGCAATCCTTCTCATTGTTTTTGTTTTGTTTTTCTTTCACTCACCTCAAAGAACGAAACAAAACAAAATAAAACAATTTGTTTCGTTTGTTTTCGTACTCTGGTTTTAAGTTCAAAGAAATTAAAACAAAAATAAATTTATAAGTGTAATAGTATCGATTATTTTTGTTACGAAAATCCCAGCTCCTGTGTCGTAAAATAAATAGCATAGCTATAAAAATGGGCGGGACTATGCCAATTAAAATTTATTAGTACATTTCACGTGGTTCTTCCTAACCGATTTTTACAAAACTTACCACACACCTTGAGCTCTAAAATAGGCACAATCTTCCATTTAAAAAATGCGAGGAGGCATGGCCCACTAAAATTTAATTTTGTATATCACGTACTTCTTCTTAACCAACAGATTTTCAAAAAATTTTTTTGTTTGAAAGAGTTTACTTCCAGTTTGGTCCCATACATTTTTTTTCGAAAATGTTCTATTAGATCTTTGCATTGAAGTCGGGTTTTTTTTTGGCAGAATTATTTGATAATAACGTTAGTTGAGTCATTGATGTTTAACTGTCATATTCATAAAAAATATGTCGGGTTTATTAGGAGCTTATTTGACATATTTCTATGTGGAATTTGTCAAATAAACCTGTAATAAAGGTAAAATATTTTTTTATGAATTAGACCGTAAATAGTTAATTTTAGGATTCCTGGTAAAATATTGTTCTTTCAATCAAATATTTCATTGCAATAAATCTTTTTATATTGATTCTGTAAAAATATTTTGTCCCATGTCTTCAGCCACATATTGATAACACATTTCCACTCTCCTTCAATCTCCTTTACATTTTCTATCTATTAGTTTGCATCTCTTTTCCTTTGTCCTTTGGATAGCCTCATCATTAATTATGGCTATGGTATAATTTTACAAAATTGTATTTTACAAGACAGGCAAACAGCAAATGGTGGCTTTTAATTATAGTTTTAATAATGTATTTGCTGAGCAAATCGCGAAACAAGTCAGAAAGGTTATATTGTTAATTAGAGTTTATACACTTTTTTTGTAAACTATGTTTTTATGGCAGCTGCGAATTTTTAGAATGAATTCGACAAGTCATTAATTTTCTTTAGCTACAATCCAGGCGTTTTAAGCTGGATAAGTAAGCCTGACTTGCTGTAGCTACTAATGTAATCTGCAAAAGATAAAAGAGGAGGAAATTGATGTTTGTAAATTGTAAATGACTGATACGAGTATTTAGATTAAAGACTAAAGCTATCTGAACAGACGATTGTCAGACCTTACAATATTGTCAGATTTGGCAATGTGCTGACAATTTACTGGCAATCAAAAACTGCCAGCACACACTGGTGTATCAAAGTTGTCAGAAAATCTAACAATTTATTGCCAGACGGTTGTATGACAACAAATTCGTCTGACAAAATCTGCAGTCGAAAAATTGTCAGTTCACACGGTTGTCATATGCAAAAATTGTCAGATCTGTTGTTATGCGTTGCCAGACTCAAAGCACTTGTTAGAAATTGTTAAATATCAATAGTTTGTGGTTGTGTTAAATGTGCATATATTTTATTATATATTTTTTCTTTAAAATCAAGCGTGTGCAGTGTTGCCCATAGAAATAATTCTCTTGCAATGACGCCATTGTCAGATGCTAAAATTTTGCAAATCTGACAATATTAAAATGTCTGACAAATATCTGGCAGTAATTTTACAATGTGTTCACACGATTGTAAGATGCCTGACAATGCTTTTTCTGGCAACGACGTCTGACAAAAATTGCCAGTTCACACGGTTGTAAGAAATTTTGAGCACATTTTACTGGCAATATTGTAAGATCTGACAGCCGTCTGGACATAGGTTAAAGGCTCAGTTACCCGACTGTAATGTAAAGTAACGGCAACAGTAGGAAACAGCTGATCGATACTGTTATGTGAAAAGTAATGAAAATGGTTATAGAGATGTAATGTAACGTAACCTACTTTTCACATAAAATATCGATCAGCTGTTTCCTACGTTGCAGTTACTTAACATTACAGTCGGGTAACTGAGCCTTAAATGTCAAATAAATATACTTCTTATAATTTTATATTTACAAATTTGAACAAAGTGTTGCTTTTTTGTTCCAGTTTTTATTGCATATACTCGTATTTATACACATAAATATAAAATATATTTACTATATATTTTTTAACATACATATTTCTTTTATTCACTTATTTATTTATTTTTTTTATTGTACATATATGTACATAACTATACCTATATTATTTACCTTGCAAAATGCATTTTATTTCACTCAAGCAGTAGTTTTTTTTTCTTCTTCTGTATTTTCCCTCTGTACTTAACACTTGCAGCATAAATCTTCTTCAAGGCCATTGTTGTTGTTGTTGTTGTTGTTGTTGTTGTTGTTGTTGTTGTTGCTGTTATGGTTGATTTTTTTCTTTCTACTTTTCTTTTGTATTGTGTATTTTGTACTTTGTACGACTACATATCTCGTAGTACTAGTGTATTTTCTTAAAGTTTTTTCTATATATTTTTTTCCTTGGCATATCTGCCGTGTTAAGTAGTTAAAAGTTTATTGCAAATAATAAGTTTTATTTAAGTTTATTTTTCTCATCATTTTGTTGTATGTCTCTTAATACAGAGTTTACGAAGCAGTTTCTATATAAATTGCAAGGTTATTTATATTAAATGCAAGCAACAAGGTAAG
Organism: Tachina lurida; assembly: GCA_944452675.1. Lineage (NCBI taxonomy): Eukaryota > Metazoa > Arthropoda > Insecta > Diptera > Tachinidae > Tachina > Tachina lurida. The sequence continues at coordinate 11,012,297 of OX101756.1, forward strand.
GAAGTCTTCTGCAAACAATATTAAAAAGGTTGTCTTCGGCTGGCATAAATTATTATTTGGTCATTTCTATACGACACCGCCATAAAATTCTATTACAAGCCACTGTATACACAAAATCTTGATATACAGCTTAAACTTATAAAGTCCTGATTCGTAAGCTTAAAGCGTTCTTCAAAAACATTCTGTGTAGAATGTTAGGTAAAATTTTTGAACATATGTATGTATCTCAGAAATCTGATGCAGGTACACTCAGAGACTAAAGTTTAAATACACACCCCAAATCTGTAGTTTCAAGAAAACTTTTAAACTTCTTAAAACTTTTACAATGCAGTTTTATTTACCTTCATTGATAAGTAATAAATATACACAAAAAATTTTGACCAAGTCCAAACATAACGGTAGTTTTTTTTTTAAATACAATAAAATTGGGTGGACAAAAGTTTAAATACATGTTGAGATACTTTGAAATGAAATTAAATTTCGTAATAAAAATAAAAAAATATATAATATTTTAGTAGTTTCTTCACCCATCCGGATTTCCCACGACAGTTTGTGAACACTTTGGCATTGACAGCGTCAAATTTGGCGATTCAGAAGTTTGTTATTTCTGGCCATAAGCTTTTATGAGCATTTTTTAGGGTTTCTTTGCCGGTAATTTATTTCTTCCTTTCTCATCCAACCTTCATTACATCCATAGTGTGCTCTATGGTTTTATTGTTTGAGGTTCGGTAAGGTCTGTAAAATTGTCGTGGAGCACAATAAAGCAGCCAATATATCACCAAAAATCTAGTGTGCTTCGGATCGTTATCTAGTTTGGAGTATCCAATGAGGTCCAAGGTCTAACCTGTCCATTGAAGCTTGCGAATTATCTGCTAAGATGCTCCTGCAAAGATGTTGGTCTATGATTTCATCAACGAAAACCAAATTTCCAGCACCAGCTACTCCTTCCTATTGCTCCCAACCCAAACGCTAGCACCTCCATGCTCCACAGTTGAAACTAAATTTCTTGTATACAGTGTTGTATTGTATTTTCATAGGAATTTTGTACAACTACAACTTTCAAACAACTTAAATGTTTTCGTATAAAATACGTATCAGCTAAGTCGACAAGAAGCCAAATTGACTCGATATCGAGTGACTACGTTTTTTTATCGCTTAAATTTTCTTGCGATATCGTTGAACAGGCAGTTATTTTTAAGTTTTATCAAAATGAGCTTATATTTTTTTCTGCTGCAAATGTTTATTTTTATATTTCGTAATTGAAATATAAACATAATAGAACTTAATAAAAACTCAAGTTAATTAATTTCATTAAAATCATGCAAATATATACGAGTAGTTTGCTCTAAAAATATTGCACATGCCACCGCATACGAGTACATAAACTCCTTTAATTTGCTTCGAAAGGAAATTTCGCCTCAAACTTTTTGTTTTTTTTTTTGTCATTAAAAGTTGGAAAACAAGAATTTATTTATTTTTTTGTTTCCTTTTTGGGAAATGTGCTGCAATTTATTTCATTAAAAACCTTTACAAATTACAAAACCAGTTACAAAAATCCAACCATACACTGACTACTCCTCCCATTGGAGGCAGAATTGAAATTGTTTCATAACTTTTCAAATTAAGTTTTTTTTCTTCTTGTTTGTCAAAATTTGTGTACAAGGCGTGAGAGGCAACCAACCAACAAGCACACACTGCTCTGGAGCAAGACGCTGCAAGTTTCTTTTTATTTCTTATTTATTTTTTGGGAATATTTTTGGCATCTACAAAAACGTTTCGACTTTAATAATAATAGCACTTTAAATGAATAAAAAAAAAGTTGCCTTGCCTCCTCTTTGGGCCTTAGTATTTCATGTTTTGCATATTGAACATAATTTTCTTCTTCAAATTCCTTGATAGGCTGTGTGTGTGTGTCACAAAGTCTGTCTAACATGACTATTTACTGCCTGCTGCAAACTTGCTGCTACGAGTAGTATTTAGTTTTTAAAGAATTCCTTTTGTTTGGCTTATTTTTTTTTTTTAATTTAAAAAAATAATAATAAAAAATTATTCTACAATGTATAACAAACAAGACTTATTATTATCATCATACCACATAGAACAAGTCCTCTTATACGGACAAGACACAAACAAAATGCTTAAAAAAATGTGTTTGTTAAAATTCACTTTGCAACACAAAAGCTAATGGATACAAAATTAAAAATAAATGACAAAAAGTACTTTGATGCATTTTGCAAGCTGCAAATAATGTTATACTTAAATGTAATAAAAAGAAGTATGTATATTTTTTATAAATAAATATACTGCAAATAAATGATGGCTAAGAAAGGCAAATGTGGGGCAGAGAGCGTTAAATTACAAATGAAAGAAGGGGAAAAATATGTGTGTTTGCTTTTTAGACTGAAATCAAATATATATGAATATAAAACTATTTGTCAGCAGTTTTTTTTTTTAAACATCATGTATGAGTATTTTTAATTTAGAATAAAATTAGGGTTTGCGGAATTTAATGTATTTTTCAAAGGGTGATTTTTGAGCAACTTTTTTGTTTGGCAACACTGTTTTTGGCAAGTCATGTTACTGTCAAACATGTTCAGTTTGGTCTATAATTTAACCATGAATCGACTTACGATTATTAAATGTTATTATCAAAATTCATCGTCGGTTAACAAAGTTCATCGTGCTCTTCTTCCATTTTATGGTCAGTTTGGGCGACCTTCTGAGGCGGCTATTCGGAATCTTGTGACTAAATTTCGCACAAAAATTACACTATTGAACATTAAAACATCAACACGGATACGTAGAGTGCGGACAGAAAGAAAATATTGCAGCTGTATCCTCCAGTGTTGTTAATGACCGTGGATTACCGATTCGGCGCAATTCGCTGCCGAAAATGGAAGAGCTGGACTTGGCTAACATGCGGCTTCAGCAAGGCGAATTCGGTGAACAGTTTTATTTCACGATTGGAGCCGGTCAATTGGCCGCTTAGATCTTACGATTTAACGCCTTTATTCTATTTTTAGAGGGGGTATGTTAAGGCTCTTGTCTACAGAGACAAAACCAGCAACGGTTGATGCACTGGAAGACTATATACATATATTAGGGCGGGTCGATTTGCATGGAGGCAAAAAAATCGCTCAAATTACAAGGAAAATCGTATTCTAGGGATCAAAATAAGAAACTTTGCCGAAGGAACCATACCTCTAAAACGTATTTTGATGTCCCGACTTTTGATCCGAAAGGTAAAATTTTCTTGGAGGGTCAAATTTTGAAAAATCTCACTTTGACCCATTTAGAGTTTCTCAATCGAGTCAAAATGTATAACCGACCCCCACTAATTTTGGCACACCCCCTGGAAGCACCCCTGGGGGTTCCCCATACAAACATTTGTGATTTTTTTAAATATTTGTACGGGGAACCCCCCAGTGGTGGTTCCAGGGGGTGTGCCACTGGCATAGGTGGGTCGATCATACATATTGACTCGATTGAGGAACTCTAAATGGGTCAAAGTGAGATTTTTAAAAATTTGACCCTTTAAGAAAATTTGACAATTCGGATCAAAATTCGGGACATCAAAATACATTTTAGAGGTATGGTTCCTTCGGCAAAGTTCCTTATTTTGATCCCTAGAATACGATTATCCTTGTAATTTGTGCGATTTTTAAATCGAAGAATTTATTCGTGAAATACCAGGCGATAGTTACTAAAATTGGACCTAAAGTATGAAACATTTCAGACGTATCCACGGTCAATATTTACATAATATCATCTTTAAACATTTCATTATATAGATCGTTCTACCGCCACAAATAAAGATCTCATACATTTCTCTAAATTTTATAATATTTTTTTTTTGTTTAAATTAAATCCGAAAGTTCTTAAAAAATCACCCAATATATTGCAAAATTAGCTTTTTGGAATTAACAATGCAGAATTCTTCGTATTGTATTTTATCTTATATTAAAATTTCATGCGATTGGTTTGAACACTCAGCTCTTAAGAGAAAGAAGAATTTTTTTTTTAATATCTTCACTAAAACCGAAATTACAATACAACCATTTCTCATATTCCATTTCATTACATATTCACATTAAAAAGTTGATTTCAGCAGACACTCTCTGCCGTAGCAGATTGACATGAGTGCTGATGAAGTTCGTGGTGACACAGAAAAATGCTGCATTTTCCCCAGCTAAGAGTTTAGTTTAATATTTTTTTTGCCTTTTTTTTAGAAAATCACATTATTACCAGATGTAAGCAAGTCAAGGATATATGCTACATTATGCAATACTATAATAACAAGAAATCATATGAAAATTAACTGTTGAGGATCCGAAAATTTTTTTAATTAAACTTTCTTGTCTTGAATATACTCAATTGATTTACAGTATACGATATTAATTTTAAAAATTTAAACTGACACATTTTATTTTTATTTGTAAATATACATATATCGCTCATTTACTCAAAGAACGTCATAAATAAAAAAAAACAAGTTTGCCAGAAAACGCGTTTGAAGTTTTCAATTTACACACACCTTAATGGAAAAAGAAAATTTTATTTCGCTTTCAAGAGTTGAGTATTTAAGATATTTTTATAAAATTTTTACACAATCTGAAGAACGCTGTTAGGATTAATTCTGCATCATTAACTCAAAAATTCCAATTTTTTAAGTTATGACGTTCTTTGAGTAAATGAGCGATATGTACCTGTAATAAGAAGAAGAATAGTATAGTTTTTGGTTTCAGTTCAGGCAAACCCTAAATGCAACTGCAGTTTTTTTTTTAATAAATGATGTTTCATGTATGAACAGTTGTTTGCTAGATTCGTGAGCGCTTTGCTGCTTGCACTATGTCTCATGCAAACTTCTTGTTTACTTGAGTGCAGTAAAAAAGAAACATGTGATTGGTGAGCGTTTGTGTGTGTGAGATGGTGTACAAGTGTTAGTAATGCGTGTCATAAGGCAGTTGTTACTAATGTTTCTTATAAGGTTTTTTCTTTTTATTAATGTTTTTGTTTCTATTTTATTGGGTAGGAAAAAAAGTATGCTCCATTTTGGATATAATTATTTTCGATTTAAAATTGTTGGAAAATTAGTATGAAATTGCTGGTAAAATCTTAGGAAGAATCTTCTTCAAATTCAATTTGAACTCCCAAGCTTAAACTAATTTTTTTTAAAAGAAATTGACTTATAATACTACTCGGCGAGCGTATTGTGATGAGTACAAAAACTTCAGATAAGAATTAACAAATATTGCCCCAAAAGAATTTAAACAATGAAACTTGTACGGGGGCATTTAACTAATGTAAAATAATTTTCATTTATTCGTAAGACATTTGAGATATTCGAGTGCAAAGTCACTAAAGCGCAACTTTTTTCATTTGGACTTTTGCCCCCTCTAAAATTTTTCTGAGAGTACAAAGAGTAAAAAAAAAGAAGACGATTGCAAATAACTGAAAATTTTTGTTTTGCACAAATTCCATATTTCGATGTCACGTGCGACATTGAAAAGTCACTTTTTGTACCAGTTCAAACATACTTAAATAATAAAACTAGGAAAAACCTGCTGAAAAATTATAAATATTTGTGATCGTGGTACAGCCCGTTTTGCCAGTTTTTTCCGACATATTTCGCCAACACCATACTATGCAAATTTACATTGTATAGTATGTTTCAATACATAAATAAATAAATAAATATTTTGCCAAATTGATTTTAAAAATCACCAAAACTCGCCAAAATCATTTTTATGTCGTTTTTTCTTAATGTATATTTTATAATAAGTTTGCTTTTATATAACACTCTTTTTAATATAAATTTTTATAAAATAATCTTATAAAAATTTAGCTTGAAAATCGCCAAAAGTATATATAAAATCGCCAAAAATTATTTCTTGTAAATTTTTCTCATGCAAATTCAAAGCGCATAATTAATATAAGAAAAATCATCAAAATCAAATTGCATAAATTTCACCAAATCAAAAATTTAGACGCCAAACAAGTTGAAAAATTTGACAGCTAACAGCTGATCATTATCAGCTGAAATCTAGTCACCTGTTATGAATTTGCATTAGTACGAACGGTAACACGAACTAAACACGTGACGATCAAGAACATTTTGAGACTTTTTGAATGTTGCTAACATTCTTCTGGAAACTTTATCTTAAGTATAAAAAGGGTGATGCATAAGCTAAGCAGTTAGTATTGTGTTAAGAACAGAGAAGTTAACATCGTGGTATTCCTCCAGTAAATAATTAACTTTTTGTATTTAAAAGTTATAGATAACAGTGTTGAGTAAATAAAGTGATACGATTAGATAAAAATTGTACACTGGTCACTTTTTATTTAACTGCGAATATCGAATATACAAAATAACTTTTTTAAAAGGTAAAAACTTTATAAATATAAACGAATTGTAATTTACAGCTAAACATTAGGCACCAGAGTTATTTCAGTTTTCTTTTTCCAAACTCCGCCACTGTGTGCTGCCCATCTGCACGGTTTTACGTATGGATACTTTAATTCAATTAAAACTTAAAGAAATATGGAAGAAGTCTCCTCCAAATATTTATTTGTATGTTGATTTGTTTTGAATAATATAACTATGTGATAAATATTTCGAGTGATTTAGTGATTCATTTTTTGGTCAATCGAAAATTATTGGCTTAAAAATCCGAGCAAAGATTTAAAATACAAAACAAATACCAGATATTTTAAAGGATTTTTCCAACAGTTCTTAAAAACGTTTTTTTCTTTCTTTAATATAAGAGGATCAGCGCAGAAGTGGTGCAAACCACATTGTTGTTTTTTTTTTTTTTTTCTGTTCTGGTAATAAATACATTATTTACATTAACAACTATAAAAAAAAACTAGAGCAAGTCACATTTTGGTATTCTAAAGAAAATGGAACTGAAAAATCGGGTTTGCACAGATCATAATGTTACAAAGTAATAAAGCAATTAAATAATTAAAAAAGTGGGTTACACCATTTCTGCGTTGATAGCCTCATATATTCTAGCTTAAAGCGATATTTCCCTTGTACTAAGAAATTAACTTTTCCCTGCCCCAATTAAAATCATGTATTTAATTTTCTGGTTGTTTAGGCGGCAATTATTTTTAACTTAAATTTTTTATTTCTTTTAAGTTTGTTGAACTACATATATATTTTTGAAACGTTTAATGTAATTATCGTTTCTGCTTTTCTACTTTATGTTGCATTGTTTATTTTTTCGTATTTTTCTTCTCTTTGTTAATTTGTTGGGCTTAGTGCCTAAACAGACATAAAGACGGTGCAAATGGTGGCAGATGAGGGCATGGTCCCCCTACTTTGCAAACATATTATTTCCATGTAAATACATACGAGTACTGCCTTATTCACAAAATTTAATATTGTTTTATAAAAGGTTTTAAAAAATAAATTTTGTAAGGAAAACTGTTTTATAAACCTATTATAAATTAAAAATATTTTTTATGATTAAAATCTATAGAATATAATTAAATTATAAAATGATATATGATATAATGATATATACCGGAAAAATATCCTACACTATTTGACTCGTCTGACCCTACCTTAGGCCTTGCACATACATACATCTTCAGCGCCGAAATTGAAACTTTTTAACATCAATTAAAAAAAATATTGTTGCTACCATTTGCGTGATTAAAAATTTATTTCAGGTGCAATCGTAAAGAAATTTTTATTTTTTATTTCATAATCAGCGAATTGCAACAGCAAATCGCTTTAAAAACATTAATAATATTTGTATGTTTTTTCTTTTTATATTTTGAAAAATGAAAATACTTCATTTAATAAAATGCAATTAAATAAATAAAAATGAAAATTGTCATTAAGCTGTGAGAGAAAAAGAAAAAGTTTGTAAAAAGTCATAAAAAGCACCTCTTAGTTTCTAAGATTTTTTTTTTTAATTTCTTTGTTAGATACGCGCAAGTGAAAGCCTTTCTCTTGCCGTCTTTTCTAACTCTAATTGGTGCAACCAACCTCTTAGATGAAATATTTTTATATTTTTGTTTTGTTTTTTTTTTTTTTTGTTGCAATCATTTCCACTTTTCCAATATTTCGTTGAATTTTAAATAATTCATGATTAGAGTGTGACACAAATTGTATCCAACATTTTTATAATTTTAGTTATAAATAAGTGCTAAAGATGAAATATGTATAGTTTGTCCATAATTTACAAATTTTATTGGGATTTGTTCTTGTTGATGGTCCTTCGAACCCGATTGTGACTTTCAAACTGTCCTAATGTTTCAAACACGATTCAAAGAATAATGAATGCAAATAAATATATTGTAACGAGCGACGTCTCTAAAAAAATATATAAAAAGCACTCAAAATTTTAAGTGATTTCTATAAAATTTTTGATAAACAAGTTACGTGCTTGCATTGTAAAAACTATAGACTAGTTATTCTTTATGGTACTTCGAAACCTGGGGCATAAACCTTCGCTTTCGATAACGAGCTGGTTCGATCACTTTTTTCAGTTTGACATTATAGCATTAGCTATCGAACAATGCAATAATGTGGTTCGATATCGAATGCCATAATCGTTATCGAAAGCGACGATTAGACCCGTGTTTATGGTTGTACTTGTCGGAGTTAAGGACAATTTTGCCCAAAATTATCGTTTTAAAATAAAGAAATGACGATGACGAACACATGTTTATATATGTGCGATAAATGTTTTAACATGTAAGATAAAATTATTATTTTTTTTCTTATATATTATATACAATTTTAAGCCCTAATAAAAGTTTTATATTCATAAAAGAGAGAAACTCATTTCAACTCAATATTTTCTCAAATAAATAATTGTTCGACTGTGCCATACGCAGCTCATTTTTCATATGGAAAAGTCGACTGTGCCACCACAGCACACTTATCTTATAGAAAATTAGACTGCACCATGTATAGTACACTTTTCTTATAGAAAAGTATACTGTCCACCACATTTTGGGCAAATTCGAACATTTTATTTGTTTTTTTTTAATAATTTAAAATTTCCGAAAATTTTTCAATTGCACGAAATCGGGCGGATATGCCAAACAAAGTTTTAGTAGTTTTACAATAAAATATTGCAAGCATGTGTTAATTATCCATGACGCTTGCAAGTTTCTGAAATATTTGGAATTGTAAAAAGTTTTTGAAAATTTTCAAACTGTTCGACATTTCTAAGTTTCAACCTGATGCTCCAATAGCTTCTTAAAAACTCTGACGAATGTGCTCAAAATTCTTGAATATTTTCGAACTTTTCGAGGATGTTCGAAATTTTAACTTAATTTTTTTTCTATATAAACTGGAATGTGTCATAAAATTTCTTATATATTGTATATTTGAATAACAAAAATTAAAAATTTTAAAAACCCCCGATATATCTAGAAAAGATGTGACATCTTCTAAGTGGCTGGACCGATTTTCTTCAAACTTGGTTAAGAACCATCTCGATCAAGTCACCTTTCAAACAGAGAAAACTAAATCAAAATCGGTCCAGCCGTTTGGGCTGTACGTGCACACGGACAGACACACAAATGCACAGATACACAGACACACACTACAAACTTATAACACCCCTTTTTTGGTCGGGGGTTAAAAATAGTGAAGAGTAATATTATTGTGCACTGTATTCACATTAACTTCGAAAATTCGAACATATAAAAATTGCGTTTTTCACTGAGTTATAAACCCAAGAGTATAATTTTATCATGTAAAATAGTAAGTTATCCTTGTTTAAGGACTTCAAATAAAAAATTTAAAGTAAAAAATAGTAATTTTAATCTTCGAAAGAATAGTTTTTTTTTTTTTTTTTTTTTTGCCAAAAACAGAAGTTATTTATATAATACATATTTTCGAAGCCATAAAATACTTCCGGAACAAAACCATATCATTTTAAAGCTGACTTATTGAGCTACAAATAAGTTTTGTAGCTTTTTGTTTGAGTCCTCCTATAAGCAACAAACAACCTTCAAACGTTCCTCGTCACCAGAAATGTTTTCATTTTAATCAACATCTTGAAAGTCTGTTGTTTTGAAAATGAAATAACCTTGCATGAAATAAATAAAAGTTCTTTGTATTGAAAAGTGTACTTTTTTCCCTCTTCTAAACTATATTTCTTTAAAAAACGTGAAATAATAAATAATTGGGGTGTTCTCTGTGCACTTGCTAGTTTGGCTTAAACTTTACGCGGTAAATACAAAAGTGCAGAACTATAAAACAAATTCTGTATCTTCGTAAATGCATCATAAATATGTTTTTATATTTATGTGTATATATTTATATGTGTGCGTGTATATTTTTTTTGCACCAAATTTACTACGTTTAATTAATTAAGTTAACGAACTACAGTCATTTTATAAACTTTTCTTTTAAAATATTTTTGTTTTTTTTGTGTTTGGTATAAACTTTTTTCCTTTTGACATTTAGTGTGGTTTGAGAACGCTGTTGCCCTGTTGCCCTGTTGCAAGTCTTGTTCTGGTGGGGTCTTTGTTCTACTTATTTACGCTACTCAAGTGCTTTTGTTTTGTTCTTACGTTTAACTAGACATTCGAAAAGTTTTTTCTTTCTGTGCACATACACAAGACAATAGAAAAAGCGAAGTTAATTAATGCTGACATGCTTGAATTATTAAAATATTATTTAGCTAAAAAAAGAACTTGTGAAAAAAATTTATATACTCGTATGTATATAAATGCAGTAAAAAATAAGAATGTGAAATGTAATGTGAGTGTATTCTCACTTTAAAAATAGAGCAGATAAGAAGCGTGGATGGCGTGATAAATTTAGGGTTTTTCGAAAAAAAAAATTTTTATATAAAAAATTGTGGCACTTTGATTTGAATATCGAAAGGAAATAATTGAAATTTTTGCTTGCAAAAATGAATCTGTTTGACATTTATTTACACAAATTTATTTACATACATATCTCGTATCTGATTCAAAGAATTTTATGTTTGAAATGGAAAATAGGTTTTTATTTCTGAGAATGTGATAAATTTTCATTCCCATGGTAGTATCAGTTGATAGATAGAGAATGACAAAAAATATACATAAATATTTTCTCTCAAGAAACTATGAGTATAGCCGATTCCAACATACAAGAGTGTCTCCACTCTGTTTATGTGAAAAATTAAAATACGCTACAAGTGCTTAAACTCAGGGTATGAATATTTAGTCGGACAAAAAAAAAATAACGCATGATATACCGAGTATCATGCGTATATTTTTTTCATCACTCGCCACCGTATACATACACTTGTGTATATCAAATGGAATGGAGAATATGTAGGTGTGTGTGTGTGGGTGTGTAAATAAAATAGTCCTGTATATACGCATGTGCAGCTGATTAATAGTCAGAGTATTTTTATACTCATGCGTATGATTTTTAATTTTATTTTTAATAAGCACAAGTAAAACTCAAGCAATGAATGCCTACACTCAGGGAAAAGCTGCAACTTAAAAATACGAACGCGTCACATTAATTCAATGATTTTCAATATAATAGAAAATGTATGGTGGTATACTTAAAAATAAATAAAATTAATAAATTAATAGTGTAAATTAATATTTTTCGATATTGAAATAAGAAATTTCAACATGACTAGACTTTCGTTAATGTTTTTTATTAATTCAATACGGTTTTTATAGATTTTAAGCTGTTTTTCCCTGGGTGTACTACTATTGCTATGTATTACTTGCTTGAGGACAGGGATAGTGATACAGAAGACAGGTGGTGAAAGAAGCGATAGAAAATTTATTCTTTTACAATTCTGCGTTTTTGCATTTTTAATGGAGTAGTGCTGCAGCGCCTCTGGTGTCAGTGAGGCGTATTAAATGTCGAAGCTGTTCTTAGTAGCAATTTTATTGGTTATTTTACTTCGCCGGTAATTATGCTACACAACGAAGGAGGGCGCTCTGATGTTACACTGGGATTAATATCTGCTGAAATCGGTATAGTACAGTGACACTAATGCACATTAGAAAAATTCATGGTGTTGTTATTTAATGACTGTTGGATTTCGGGGACGAACCTTGCTTTTGCAGTCAATAATGCTGCAACAGCAATTTCTGTGATGATTGGCTGATCCTTTTTTGCTCATCATAAGTCCTGGTCCAGACTTGCAATTTTTGTTGCAACAACTTTTTATTTAGTTTTAATGAAAAAGAGCGAGAGAGGAGTACAAAATGTTATATACAGGGCAATAAAATTCCGCGTGAAATTTTTCCCGGGGAACAATTCCAACTAATAGCAAGTAATACGGAAAACAAAAAATTCTAATTGGATAAGAGACGAATTTCACGCGGAATTTTATTCATGATTGCCCCGATATTTCTATTCCAACGCCCTCTCACATACTCAAAAACTAATGCAACAAAAATTGCAAGTTTGAACCAGGACTTATGATGAGGAAAACAGGATCAGAAATTGCTGTTGCAGCATTATTAACTACAAAAGCGAGGGTCCTTGGTTCGTCCCCAAGTTGCATTTTAGAGCTCATGACATTTACCGTGTTGCCTATTGTGGATTTTGGGCACCCACTACGCATCAGATGCCGAGCAACGATGAATTTCCCAACAGGTCCATATTTAAATAAAAATAGCATAAAAATGTGTGCATACTTTTAGGGGCGAATTTAAAGTTTGTATGTAGTTGATTGTCAAAAATTTAACTTTATTTGCGAAACATTTCAAAAAAAAAGAGCAAATGATAATTTTTGAAGTATTAACACATGCGAAAACAATTGTGAAGGTTAGAACCATTGACATGATAAATATTTTCAATTGTGATAGAAATACAATACCATGTAATAAAAAAAAAATAGAAAAAACTAAACAATACGAGTTAATAAAATAATTTTCAATTTCATGCTTTTGAAAGCGCGCAAGATATAACAATAACAATTCAATTTAGAATTCTCAGTCTGCTCTGAAAATTTTGAAATTGTAATAAAGCAATTTGTAGATTTGCAACAATTTATACAATATGTATTCTATTATCAAATGGAGGAAAAAAAATAATACAATCTGCCTTCTATATAAATACATACATACATATCTAAATGTATACATACAAACATACATATGTACATATGTATGTATATAAAATATTATATTTTTGCAATAAGTTTGAAACAAAACGATTGCAATAATAGCTTAGGTGGTAGGAAAGGTTGAACACAGATACCAGAAATAAAACTAAATAAAAAATATTAACCCATTAAGAGAACAAGAAAAATGTTACTCCTCAAAGAAGTCACCTGTAGTGATTCACACCATTTGGCCCTTCTTTACTGCCAATGGGTTAATTCCCACTTTTGTTATTTCTTTCAATAGCGAATTGTTACAAGTGGTCGCCTGCCTGCCTGCTTTTTGTATTCGACAGTGCCAACGACAGCTGCAAGTTGTTGTTTTGAACTTTCCAACAAAACACCATAATAGAAACTGATGAGTTTTCAGTTACGTTGTTTCTGTTATTTTTATTATTTATTTTTTGCTTTAGTTGTTATTTTGCTTACCCGCTTTTATTTCATTTTTCCATTATTCCTCTGTTTGCAACTTTAGTTGCTTAATTGGGAATTTGCTGGCGTTGGTTTTTGTTGCGCCAACCAAAAAAAAAAAAAAAAATACCTCAATACAATACAGGTCATCAGGATGTTAGCCAATTCTAACAGGAATAAACTGCCAGATTACATAAAGCGCTCCTCTATCCGAGTGCAGCAGCCATTGTTGTGCACTCATGTTTGCAGCCAATAAGGATGATGTGGTGGAACTGAAAATAAGAAAATATATACATATATACGGTATGAAACTATTGTTTCTCTGTAAATATATTGTTGTGTTTGGCAGGTGTTGTTGCAAAGTTTTTGATTTTGCTTTTTGTTACATGTCTCTATGATTTTAGCAAATTTTCTTTTATTGTTCTATATTTCTATATATATTTATTTTGCCACCATACGGTACATTGCACAACGGGGAGTTTGGCAAAGCAATGATGAAAGTTATGTGAAAATTGAAGTATCATCAGGAAGGGAATATTGTCCGCAAACAATTCATTTTGTAAATAAATCACAAAACTCTACAACGAAAAGAAATCTACAATTGCACCTATAATCAAAGCAATAAAAAATTTAGTTTTTAAGTTAATTATGGCAAATAAGATGAATAAAATGCCCTTTTATCAGCATTTTGCAAACTTGCGACGGAACCTTAGATAAAAAGGCTTTTACATATTCTTATGATGATTGCTATTAGAAACCGTGGGACCCCGTAACATTTTATTTAAATCATTAAACTGTTCTATATTTGCCATAAAATCCTAATTAAGGTTCTTCATTTCCAAACCTGAAAATTCGACACAAGCACCAGAAATAAGTGAAAACTTAAAACGCGTTAAGTATTATTATTATCTCTATGTCTAACCTGCAGGAACTTCGAATAGTGAAATTGTAGTGATTTACTAGTGACATTGTCAATAGTACTTCTGACCAGGGGGTCTACTCTGTAATTCGATTCGAAAGAAAATGCTTTCGAATTTACATGTTATAAACATACAAATTCGAAAGCTTTTTCTTTCGTTTCGACTTACGCAGTAGACCCCCAGGTTTAACCCAGCCAATGCAATCGCCTATTGTCATATAACGTAGTGTTGTCATTGAAAATCTACCAGTAGACTTTTTACGACCATATGGAGACATTTGAACCAAAGTTTCACTAGTACATTTTAGTGACCTTCGTCTACAATTTTATAGGGGCTGGGGCGAAAAACTTAAACATATACATACATACATATATGTTTTTTAATATTATTGCACAGCATAATAAAAGAGAAACATAAACTATTGACGAGTTCATTGACAATGTCACTAGAATTGTTGTCTCTAGCGTATCTCTGCCCGCGCATAAAAGCTCTATCTCTCTATCTCTCTATCTCTCTATCTCTCTATCTCTCTATCTCTCTATACCTCTATCTCTCTATATCTCTATCTCTCTATCTATCTATATCTCTATCTCTATCTCTATCTCTATCTCTATCTCTATCTCTATCTCTATCTCTATCTCTATCTCTATCTCTATCTCTATCTCTATCTCTATCTCTATCTCTATCTCTATCTCTATCTCTATCTCTATCTCTATCTCTATCTCTATCTCTATCTCTATCTCTATCCCTATCCCTATCCCTATCTCTATCTCTATCTCTATATCTATATCTATCTCTATTTCTATCTCTATCTCTATCCCTATCTCTATATCTATCTCTATGTCTATCTCTATTTTTATCTCTATTTTTATCTCTATCTCTATATTTATCTTTATCTCACCTCTACCTCTATCTATATGTTTATGTCTGTATATATGCATGTATCTATGTCTATGGCTATCTCTATGCCTATATCTATGTTTGGTCTATATTTGTGTCTCGCTCTATGTCAATAGCTATGCCCATGATTTAAACTTTTGCAATAAAGTAACTGAATACATTTAACATTGTTTGAGGTCATGGTTTTTATAGCGTTTATGTTTACTTCGTCACTCGTTGATTGCAGTCAATTTTCCAATGACTAATTTACTTTCCTACATTTATCGTTATCAGTAAACCCAATAGGTCAATATCATTGCGAAAGACATGACAGTCACTCATTAAAGAAGAAGGCTGACTGTAAATAATGAATCAATTAATTGTAAATAATCAGTTGTATTTGTAATTGTAATCATATGCAGTCGGGTCAAGGTTTTTTTCCAACAATGTTGATTACAAATTTTCTGGTGTAATGCAGGCTTTTGGTATGATTAACTAATAATAAATTGATTGTTTTGGTTCATTACTTAATAAAATTTATATGTATTTTTTTCCAAAGATGTTTTCTAAAAGAATAATTATAGAAAACGAAAAGAACAGATTGAATGTTTGTAAAAAAAAACAGCAGTTTTATGTTTATGTATTAAATTTTTCCTCGATCGTTTTAATTTAATTGTACGAGTATATGCAATTCTATTTAAATACCAATTCATATTTAAGTCGCTTTTCATATATATTTTCTTTAATGAGAAACGACTTTTAAATATAAATTGATATTTAAATAGAATTGGTGAAATAGCCTCTAAGCATAATACGAACAAGCAGTAGTTAATTTTTTTTTCTATGAATATATTTTTTTAAATTTATTTACATATTAATTTCAATATCCATTCTTTCCTTTTTTTTTGCAGGTATGTTAACTTCAATAAAATGTCTTGCAATGAAATGAACATAACAAATAAAATTTAAGTAAGTAAAATAAAATTTTAATTGGGGCACCGTACAAATTTTTTTTTATATAAAATTCATAATTTGGCTCACAGAGCGATATGAAATTTAGCCTAATCAAATCATAAATAAAGAATCAAATATAGTTCGAGCAATAACAATTAAACTAATTAAAATTAATAGATTTGGGCTTGTGGCAAAATTAAATAAATATACTTAATAGTAACAAACTAAAAAATTTTTTCTTAAATAAAACAAAAATAATCAAATTGACTAACATGTGCATAATTAGTAAAGAACAAATGACAATGGCAAATTTAGGGATGGTGAAATTGAGCTTTCATTACAAAAAAAGCTTTCAGCAAATTGCAATAAGATGAATAAAAACAATTCACATATTCTATTTGCACTGAAAAGCTGAGTATATAAAGCAGAAATCTACATCAACTGACACCACAAACAGTGGACCAAACACAAAGAACGCTGATGATGAAGGTACAGCGACCTTCGAAAACAGCTAGTTGTTCCGTTCTACTACGTGTTTGTCAGAACATTTACAATTAACTTTGGTGTTCATTTGTTCCTTAAAAATGATCACATGCAATGTGGCTTACAGAGCGATACGAACTTTATCCTAATGAAATCCACGTGAAATTAAAAGATGTGAAATTGCCATAGAATTGTTGTTGGAAATATGTATTTAACTAACAATTCTATGGCAATTCCACACCCTTTAATTTCACAGAATAATACAGAACATACCCGATAGATACGAAAGTTTAAATCCGATATTATTAAAAAGGGAGTAGAAATTCCCCTACCCCATTTTTAACTTTGTTCTTCTGAATGATGTGTTCAGCAATTTTATGTAAAATATGGCGAAGAAAATTTTTCTAAAACACTTAGATGCTTTAAACTGTCTCCTTATGAGTCTTTTCTCCCCATTTGGAAAAAGCGGCAAAACAGTACCCATAAACGAGGATACAGTGAATTCAAATTGTAAATTATATATTCAAAAAAGCCTTAACTCTTCATATCGTTCCTATTCACACTTGCACAGAAAAAAACTCATTTTCCAATTAAAGCACAAAATTATTTCAATAAAATATTAATTTATTCAATTTAGATATTTGTAAATACAAATGCTAAAATTTATTTGAAACAAACAAATAACAAATTTTTTCAATTAATAAATTGTTTGATTCAAACTTTTTTTTTTACTAAAATTAAAAAGCAACTCAAACAAATAAGTTATCTGTACAGTATGCAATTTCCATACTAGAACATAAATCTTCTCTAAAAAACTATAGCCCAATTCACAATTTTGTGCAAATGGTCTTGCATCGTAGCAAGTGCAAAATGGTATCAATATACTGATACTCACCACCAAGAATTGTTAAGTGGTGAGTATCAATGGCGGTATTCGGTGTTTGATGCAAATGTTCTTGCATTAGAGCAAATGCAAATTATCGCAGCTTTTGTTTGTGTGTGTATTTTGTTGTTGGATTTTAAAGAAAAGCTACGATATTTTGCATTTACACTGACGCAAGACCATTTGCATCATACACCGAATGCCGCCAATATATTTGATTTTTTTCTGTGCTCCATTTTTGCTTCAGTATTATTTTCATGTTCTTATTTGATTTCACCGAATTTCGTTTACACACATTTAAAGCTGCAAACAAACTTCTGCCTGTTTGATGCCTCACAAAATCGTAATTAAAGTAAAAAAAAACAAAGTTAAATGAATGTTGCAACATAACATACCACACAAAGAAATTTTACACATACCACACAAAGTTTTTCTTGTTATCCATATTAATTTGCCTGAAAACATAGAAATAATAAAGATGGAATGAATACATATTCCACTAAATATTTCCATTGGTTTACCTTCAACAGCGAGGGACGTTCAACACAAGGCTCTTGTCGAGTTGTGTTCACCGTGTGTTTGTTGAGCTGTCAGCTGAAATGATAAATTTTTACTAAAAAAAAAAGAAGAGAGAAAAAGAACCTGCATATTCATTTGATTTAAAACCATTATTTGTGCAAATGTTGGTAAATATTTAATGTGATGAAGCTGCTTTGCAACACAGCGGTTGTTAGCGAACGAACGAACGAACAGCAGACGTACTTAGACATGCAAGCTCATGCAAATAGAATTTATCTTTCTATCATGAAGGGCCAGTTTCTGATTTTCAAAATAAGAGTTTTAATTACGAGTACATTGAATATTTAATTAAATTTTTTTAGTTTAATATTACTTACATATTTGATTTTCTTTGCTAGTTTGAGTGGACATTTTGTAGATTTCTTTTTTCTATTTTTATTAACTTTGATGAAGAATTTATTTAAATTTAAATAAAATAAAGTGTGCGTGGGATATCATAGAAATTTTTTTTTGATTACACTGAAAGGACTACCGATGGTCAATGGAATATACATAACTTCGATCGGTGCTGCGAATCCTTTCTTTTTTTAATGGATTGATAACATCTCATATTTCCATATTATCGAAAAAACTTGCAGGATTAAACTCCAAGCAAGCCCTGTAAAATTTATTTTGTTTGAAAATCGGTTGACAAATGACAGAGTTACCATGGGGAAGAAAGTTTCGCCCTCCGATTTCGAAAAAAAATATGGGACTCTACTGCAGACAAACCCTTTAAAAAAAAACATGTTCTTTTTGCCAATTGCTTTACAAATGACAGAGTTGTGCATAAGGGGAAGAAAATTCCCCCCTTAGATATTCTAAAAAAAAGTTATTTGCACCAACTGCTGACAAACGTTTTCCAACAAAAAGTGAATTTCCAAAAGGCTTCATAAATGACAGAGTTATGCATAAGTTAAGCGAATTTCCCCCTCCAAATTTCGAAAAAAAAAAAAAAATGAAAGAGCCGAACTGCAGGCAATTTCTTGCAGATAAAAAATTTTGAAAATCGGCTCACAAATGTCAGAGTTATACATAAGGAAAACAAATTTCCCCCTCCGATTTTCGAAAAAAAAAATTAAAGCACCAAACCGCAGTCAAACCCTTTCAGAAAAAAAATTAATTTGGAAAATGAGTTTACAAATGACACAAATATTACTAATTATTAATAACTACCTGACCGCCCCGGCTTTGCTCGGAAGTTTTTTACTAATGATTGTCCCCTTTGTTAGTTTGTGCGTAGAAAAAATGAGAAGTGAATAGTAGGCATTTTTTTATTATTTTTTCTTTACAAACCATGTCCTGAAAATTTCTAATCGAATAAAAAAAAAATCAGCCAAATCGCTCCAGCCGTTCTCATGTTATGCGATTTCATACATGGACCGTTTCATTTTTATATATATAGATATATTTTGATAAAAATATTTTCTTGACTTTTTTGTTTTTAGTATTTTCATTAAAATAAAAAAAGTCTTTATTTCAGATCAAACATGAAAAAATTTTTAATTAACATAAATTCTACAATACATCGAATTTTTTGACCTAATTTTTTTGCTAACTTAGTTTTGATATGTTTGCTTTCTGATGGTGTAAAAATTTTAAAAATCTATTTCAAGAAAATAATTTAGGTTTTGGGCAATGAAAATTAATTCTGAACCACTGTGCGTCGTAGGTGTCCATATCATCCAATTCTGTCTAAAAGAAATAGGTAATCAATAAGTTATTGGTCTCACGACCGTAAAATGGGCGAAGCGAGCAGAATGTTTTCCTAACAGAAGACATATTTTGATTTTGTTATTTGCATGGCCCCGAGTAACAAATGTCACAAATCTGAAGTCAATATTGCGAGGCCTTTTAATACCATTTAAAAACCTTAAGCTTAATGTTGGTTTAATAAATTTATAGATTAGCTAGTAGAAATTTTTTTTCGCGGAGATACCCATAGTCTTCGGCAGGCATCCACCCTCCGACTACTAGACTATAACACGTAACTACTGGGCAAGAGAGGCCCGGCTGTTAACCCTTTTATGAACCGTAGCCTTGTAAGGCCTTCATCAGAAAAATTTATTTATTCATTCAACTCCTCGGCAAGGTAATACTGAATAAGTTATAATTGATTTAAATTAAATGTGTGCTTTTTACTGAACATTTTATTTACAAATGAGTACAACTACTTGTCAATGTTGCCTTAAAAAAGTGAAATACTCTCAGTTAACAACAATATGCTGTAAAAGCAGTGGCCATGACTTTTTTTGTGTAAAATGTTTTTGCAACTGCCACTTTTACATTAACAAAAATTACAAAAATTCAACTGAAAACAAAGACCACCAACTAGCACACAAATACACTAGTGTACAATATGCGTTCCCTCTCTCTCTCTCTATCTTCCCCCTCTCTCTCGCTCTCAACTGCACACCAGCACTTCATGAAATTTCGCTTAACGGATATTTACAGGAAATTTGAAATTTTTCATTTCGTATTATTTGTTTTGTTTAATCTTTTTTTGTTTTTAATTTGAGAGCCAAGAAAAAACAGAAAAGAAAGAAATTTAATTTGTCTGGCTTAATAATTTATTTACAAAAGTAATAAATACTTGCTGGATAAACGAACTAAAGAAAAAATGCACAAGAGAAGTTAAAAAATAAAAAAAAAAGAACTGCAAACGGAAAAGCACAACAATCAGACCATTTAATCCTTTTGGTACATTTTGAGATATCTTGCAGAAATTCTGTATTTTTTTAAATAATAATAAAAAAACCAACTTCAAATTAAATTGAAAGTTTAAAAGTGCTTAAATAAAATTTCTGTGTATAAATATAGCCTTTGATGCCCTCAAAAGGCTGCAACTTCATTTTCTTTTAGCTTTCTTCCTCATGCCATCTCCATCCAATTCGAGTTCTCGTTGATTTATAGAAATTTGATTTGCTAGAGTTTTTAACAATTTCTATGTACGCCATCATTACAAAACCACTAACAAGTTATTCGTTGTTTTATTTCCTCCACTTACATTTAACTTTTATTTTTGTTCATTCAAATAAAATCTTTTTTTTTGGCAACTGCTTCACAAAAAAAAAATCAACTACTGCACTAACTATTACTTATTTGCAGTTTTTCTTACTCTGCTCTCAAAAGCAAATTAACTAAATGCACACTTTTATTAAATGAACGAAAAGAAATAGGAAATAAAACAACAACAACAACAACTAAACAAATACGAACTTAAATCGTAAGTGGTAAAATGAAGGTTACTTATTTGCTTAAACTTTTGACTTGAGAGTAATAACACAAAAGGACCTGTAAGCAGAAAGAGAGAGAGAGGAACAACTTTTTGAAATAAAAGTAAAACAAATCTGGAACTTTTAATCCCGAAAACAATGTCGCCTTGCCTGTTCTCGGAAATTAATAGAACTGCATTGATTCAAAAAAGTATGTATGCTGTAATTATAGTGCACTGTTTATAGTTTAGTTTTGTATAGTTGAGAAGAGTGTTGTGTTGTTAAAATTTATTGGAAATTATAATGGTAGTTACATATGGGCAATTCCACGGAACACCACCCTACTGTACAGAAAAAAAAATTACTTATTTATTTATAACAAAAATCGTTCAACTGGTGTTCATCATAAAAGAATGGCAATTGCGGACAAATTAAAAAAATAGAAATTTTTCCTCACACCCGGCACAGTAAAAATCCTTCAACTGGTGTCCACAAATGGATAATGATAAGTATGGATAAATTAAACAAAATAAAATTTTTTTTTGGTCACACCCGGCACAGTAAAAAAAAAATTAAAAAGTATAATACAAATGTAACTGTACATAATAAATACTGGATACTTTCTAGCAATAGAGTAATTGGTTGTAGGAAATATTTGGTCACACCCGTCACACTAACACTGAATTGATGCAACAAAGGATGAAACTTAAGAAAAATAAACATATGAACTGAATTTTTCTGTAGAAAGAGAAAGGGTCAGAAAAAGAAGGAATGCCAAGAACATTATGGTGGTTAAAAACTAATGGAAGAAAAAATTATCGAGAGAGGAAACGAATTAATCAGAGTTGTCTACTCTGAGAAAAGGATGAAAATCAAATTGTAAGCATTGTGAACATATGTATGTATGTTCAATTGGTAGCTTCAAATCACAGCGTTTATTATAAAAGCCTGTCTCTAAAGTTAAGCCTAAACTGCCTTTATATTCTATGAAAAATAATTGGTGTAATTAAGCAACTCTTCTCCCTTCAGAATCTCTGGTGCCTCCACTAAGCACACGAGTCATGACTACATGAATGCAGGCCATGCAAAGTTTTACTTTTTCAAACCTTATGATTTTTCATATAAGTTCATAAATATTACATAAAGAAGTCACACCCGTCACATTTTCGAAAAAGAGTTTTTAACATAAATTAATTTTTTTCCATACAGTAATTACAATCGAAAACACTTTGAACAAAATTATGAAGTGCGTTCTACGGAAGATTTTGCAATATACGAGGGTGGGTCATTAACTCAGTGTCTTTTTGAATTTAGCGCCTCTTAATGTCAACAGGCAACTTCCAGTTGACTCCAGTCTAAATTTGAACAAGCTGCGTAATTTACTTTGTTTTTGACAGCCGTTGATAGCAGACTACCGCGAGTTTTGAGAAGAAAATGGGAAAAAAGTGAATTTCGTGTGCTCATTAAATATGTTTTTTTTTTCGGAAAGAAACGATCACTTAAACTAAAACTAAACTTGATAAATACTATGGGGACTCTTCAAAATTAATTTCAATGGTAAAAAAAGTGGTTTACTGAATTTCGTTGTGGCCATATAAGCCGAACGTTCTGGACACCCAGTTGGGGTTTCGACATCCAAAACAATTGAAAAAATTCACGATATGATTTTAACCGATCGGAGATTGAAGGTGAGAGAGATTGTGGAAGCCATAGGCATTTCACGTCGTACAATGGTTTTAATTTTGTATGACAACTTGGGTATGAGAAAACTTTCCGCCAGATTTGTGCCGCGTTTGCTCACAATCGACCACAAACACAGGTGCAGTTTCCATGGCAAAAATCCATGAATTGGGCTACGAATTGCTCCCTCATCCGTAATATTCTCCAGATTTAGACCCGAGTGACTATTTATTGTTCCCCAACTTGAAGAAATTGCTCGGCGCAAAGAGATTTGACTCCAATAACGAATCATCTAACAACCAAATGCTTATTTTGATGCCATCGACAAATCATATTTTTCGGAAGGGATAAAAAAATTGAAGAAACGGGCTAAATGAACTCAAGGGAAATTATTTTGAAAAATAAAATAACTTTTTATATAAAACTTGCGTCAAAAAGTCACTGAGTTAATGACCCACCATCGTATATGCTGAAAGTAATAATTCTGTAAAAACAGATTTGTAAAATCACACCCGTCACAGTCTTCTGATGACCTATTTACCCATACATATACCTATTTTTAACTGTTAACATTCTTAATTTATAAATTTTATATTCCTTTGAGTCATAACAAAAAAATGTGAGTCACACCCGTCACAATGGAATTGCACGTAAGTGTATATGAACTTACGTTTAAGGGCTTCTAATGGCCATTCCGAGCAGGAATCGTGTTGTTTTGTTATCTACCTGTTATTAAATGTTTTTAAGATTAGCATTCATAATATATAAATTTTATATTAGTTTGAGTTATAACAAAAAATTTAAGTCACACCCGTCACAATGGAATTACCCATATATGTACATATGCATATGAACTTACCTGAAGGGTGCTTCAAATTCTACTTTGCCCTTTCATAACATTTTCATTTGTTTTCCCAACTTTACGGAAAAACAGCCAGCACAGCAGAAGTGGGCTCATTATAACGAAACAGCGCACCTATTATGCCATTAACTTGAAGTTTTAAACAAAAGGATTTTTTTCCCAATGCCTTTTGTCGTTTTAGCTGTAATGCATAAAACTTAAGCAACTGATGGAAAAGCACTTCGTTAAAGGAACAACTTTTAGTTTTAGTTGTAGTTGTAGTTCTGTGAATTTTGCCAGCAATATTGCCAGTTTTCTTGATTGGTAAAAAAGGCGCACAATAAGTTTCAAATATTGTAAAATATTGAACAAAATTTTTTGATTATGTTTAGTAACTTTAGAATAATGTATATTTGTAGTTTTTCCTTTGTTTTATAATATTTATTTACATATTTGTATATTTTTTTTTTTGAATTGTTGTCATAAAGTTTGTCTTATTAGTTTTCTTTTATCTCAAGGATAATAAATTATAATTTTAAAGCCAGGAAGTTAATCAAAGACATCGCTAAAAGAGAAAAAAAGAGCTAGAGCAGTTGTTAGTGAGCTTAGTTTATGGAAAGCTAATTTTAAGGCTATCAATTTGTATCTATACTTGAGTTAAAAAAAAAAATTATAATTAATGTGCTCAAAGCCTAGATAATTTAAAAGTATTATTCTCGCTTCCGTTTTCCCTTTCTTATTGTACTACATACGAACTGAATGCCATTACTTTCATTGTTGTCTGTCTTTTGCAGATACTTATGTTTATACTTAATCAATATTTCAATTAAGTGTGTACGAGTATTTTAAAATTATGCAAAATTTAAGCACATACACACACTCAATCACTCACACACTCATACAGCCATATGTATATATTTAATACACACATACGCACATTAAAATCCCAAATATGCAGGCCTTATTAATGACTATAATTTGAGCATGTACTCCTATGTACGCAATGCTTATAAATAAACTACTTATAACATTACCATGTCCTTTCTGTTTCTCCAAGGAGTTCTAAGAATACTTACTTATTAGCTTAAGCAAAAAAAAAATGGTTGCCGCAAGATGCAACAGCATCCACTTCCACAATTCCTTCTCGTCGCTTTGGGTGCTTTTAGTTAAACACGCAGCTTCTGTGTATAATGCAAATGCTTGTTCGTACTACAATGGGTTGCCTCAAAGCTTGATTATTAAGTAATTTAATACTCAAGTACACCATTCAAATGAAATATTATGACACTTGGCAATATCAATGGTACTAATTTTTTCCTCATGAAAATTTATTATTATTATTATTTTTTCTTTTATAATGATGCCCTTTATTGTTCTCATATTGGGCTGATGTAATAAAAAACTGCCTTTTCCCCCCTAATGGCCGAGTTCCAACAAAGGCTCGTTTTACACTAACATTTGTTTTACACGTAAAAGTAGGCACGCGATAATTTTTCTCTCTCTCTCTCTCTCTCTCTCTCTCTCTCGTATAAGTTGTACATTAAAAGGTTTGCCAGTTAAGGGGACTTGTCCCCAAATAGGGATTTTTTTTCGCGATTGGGGATGAAAATTTCATATTGGGGATCTGTGGATTTGTTGGGGATGATAACCGAATTTCAAGGGATTTGTTGGGGATTTTTTTTTATAACTGATGGTAACAAGAATGATTTTTAAACTAAGAAATATGCGTCTGGCAAGTCTAAAAATGTGTGAATGGTTTCTAATAAAGAAGAAGTATCAAGGCATATTAACCAATAATGACACAACAAAATGCAATACGACTTGTTGGAAGCACTTCTTAGAATAAACACACACTTTAAAAATAATTCAATTTGTTTTGACAAATTTAATCCTTCTGCTTGAATGCTAAAACTTTTTAATACAAGTACTATGTACAACAAAGTTTCTGAGGCTAATGAATCAGAAGATTTCGATTCTGAAGTTTTTGAAATTGCAAACTGTGATTAACATTTTTTTTATATGTACTTGTGATTATGTGTAATTTTTTCTTTACAAGTTTTATAAGTAAAAATTTAATTTATATGAGTGTGAATATAGTTATCGATATAAATGAATTTTATTGAATAAATATGTTATTTTTGTCATTATTTTTGAAATAAAATTAAATTTTTTTTTATTATTTTCACAAAAGAAAAAATTTGAATCCAAAAAACTCAATTTGGGGATTTTGGGGATGACAAATCGAAAATTTGGGATAAGCTCTAGAAAAAAAGTGGCAACACTGCCTAAAACTAAGAAACAGTGATGTTAACCGTACAGTAATTACTACTGTATTTTATAGTAATTTAATTTAGACGTTTCTTAACGATAATCGTACAAAACAGCTGTTCGAGTCAACCTAATGGGCAACGCTGCCTTTGATTATAGGTGACTTGCCATAGTACCAGAGCCCTAACCAAGGCGAATTTATTACCAGGCGAATTGTGGCGAATTAGTTATCAATTGGCCCAACACCTCAATTGTCAAAATTAATATAAAATTTCAGCACACACCCAGGGTTTGCAGATATGGCGATTTCTCGCCAAACGTGGTGATTTTTGAACTTGTTACTTGGCGATTTTTCTGGTGATAAATAAATTTGTTGGCGATTTTTAACAAAACTGAACTTCCAAATTTTTGTAATTCAGGAATATTTGTTTTTTCAAGCGGTAGTTCCAAATATAAATCGTACCAAAACTCTTCTGCAGTAGCAGTTTCTCGCCGTAACTATCTGCTGATTAGACATACGAGTATGTGCCCTTAATTATGAAAGTGGTCTAAGACATTTATTTCTTTGATCGGGATATTTAGTAAATTACATATGAACAAATTAATTAATACTTTTATATTATGAAATTTTTTAATTTAGAGTTAAACTGGTCTCGATTTATATAAATTTATTTAATATTTATTGAAGTTTTTTTTAAGATTATTTCATATTTCACAGCAAAAATTCATATGACTTCAACCACTTCCATAATTAAGGGCAAATATGTATGCATTTGTTTATTTTGTGCTCTTACTTTTTTTCATTTGCTGGATTGTTCGATAAGTCTTGATATGTACCACATACGAGTATTTTTGTTTTTTAGTTATTTTAGTTTATAGTTCTTCCATTTTTTTGACCTCTTTTGATTATAATAATCTCTAATTTTAATAAGCTTAAGGCTTAATTTAAACTTAATATAATTAGAGATTATTATCTTATTTATTTTTTACTAAAACTATGTATTTAAATATATATTTTTTTAATAATAAAATGAATTACGGGAAGCTTGTGGAAAGCGGTGCTTTTTAGGAATGAGTGAACAGCAGCACTAAAGTACTGAAGCAAATATATCTTCGGCTTAGAGTGTAAACCTGCTAACTCACTTTAACCAAGTTTTACAGGAAAGACAACAAATTTTTTTACATTTTCTATACATATGTAGCTTGAGAAATTCGCCTAATAAGAGTTTCAAAATAAAATAAATATTTTAGCCAGTTGATGCGTCGTTATATGTTATAAAAAGTAGATTTAGCAGGCTTACACTCTAAAGCCTGGTACTCTGTTCACAATTTCGTGCGAAATGCTGTCAAACTACAATGTAAAAGTATGTGGTATGAAATATTTGTGAAATAAATTCGCAAGAGTAGTACTCTGTTCTTATTGCGAAAAACACGTCGAAATCTATCTGGCAGCATGTTTTTCCATGCCAAATGACTCTGGCATCATATTAGTTTCAGCTGCGAAACAACATGACAACACTGTTGCATACTTTCAAGCAATAAAAGCGAGAAATTTATAAAAAAAAACGCGAGAATTTGAGTAAATTTCTCGGTTTCAAAAAATTAATTATGGTCCTGCTGACGTGTTTAAAATCATACAAGATAATTTTCTTTCAGATATGATATTTGAGAATCTATATAAGAAAAAAATTTAAAAATATCTAAAAAAATATTTCTATTGTAGGAGTTAGTTTTCTAAAATCGTGAGATTTCAAATCGATCGGTTTACAGAACAGGGCCGAATGAAATTTTTCACAACCTCGAACAGAGTACCAGGCGTATGCCGATCATATTTATGGTTATTGCATTATGGTACGGCACATCTGATTGAAGCTTTAAAGTGCCGCACAGTGGGAAGGCTTCGTATATTTTTGGAAAAAAAGAGTAGTCAGTCTCACTCAAATAATTAAAATTTGGCACCGAGAATTGTATTGACTAAATTAAAAATCCCAATCGATTTTTTTCGCATACACATTTTTTCCTATCCAAGCAGAGGTCTGCAAATTTAGTACATACCCTTTCTAGTAAAAAATTATATAAAATATGGATAATAATTTTTTGTGTACTTTCACACAATTTTGATTGAAAAAGTAAAGTACATATATGATCTGGCAAGCATGCATAGTGTTGCCAGATTTTTATTTAATTTTTTTTTTCTTAACAACTACGAAGAAATTTAAATTTTTTTTAAAGTGAATAAAACTTTTCTAAAAACAAAATGAATCGGCTAGGAAACTATGCCCTATAATGCTTAAAGTAAAATGTGTGATATCTACTTTGAGCATCACTGTGTGGAATACGTTTAATAATCGTTCCTGTTCTGTAAACCGAATAGATTTGAAATCGCACGATTTTAGAAAATTAACTCCGATAATAGAAATATTTTCTCAAATATCATATTTGAAAGAAAATTATCGTATGTGGTTTTTAACGCGTCTGGAGGACCCTTATTCCAGTTGTCGACATCTCACGTCACTTTAACAATACCACAAAATTGCGGCTTGTGTACCCGTTGTCGAAAACAACTGACTCCTGTTGGCAATTTTATGCCAACAGGAGTCTAGACTTTAGTGAACGGAAATAGATTGTCAGTAGCACAAAATTGTTCTCGAAAGCGAGTAAACAAGTCCCAATTTTTCGATATTGTGTTAAAGTGACATCGATGTAGACAACAGAAATACGATTTCAAATCTATTCAACTTACAGAACAGGGGCGAATGTTTTATTTCTTTGCAGACAACCAATTTTTTTTTTAAACTTGTTTTTGTTATAAAAAAAAGAAATATTGAGAATGCTGGGTGGGAATTTGAGGTTGTATTTTTTGTTTAAGTGCTAATGAAATTGTGTGCTGGAACCAATTAATCAAACACAACACAGCTTCCTTTTTTTTTTACCAATACATTAGCATTTTAAGTGTTTTTCCTATTTGAATGTCGGTGTTTTAGATCAGGTGCTTGGATAATATAAATTATTCCCAGCTAAAGTTTGCCGTCCGTCTTGGGAGGCACATAAAATACATAAAAAGAAATAATGAAAAATACTATTATTATTATTTAAATTTTTTTGTTTCTTAAGTAAAGAACCATCGTCTATTTAACCACATTTCCCCTTCAGCTTACACCCACTTTGCTTTTGAAGAAAATAAGCAAATCATTCCTGGCATTTCCCCTTAACCAGTCATCTTTACTTTTTTTTTTATTTATTTACTGGTTTGAATATATTTTGGCACGAATTCCATGTGTTATCTTATTAACATAATTTAATCCTCTGCCTCATACATGCTTACTCATGAGTGGCTATAAAATTCATATTTATTATAATTTAATGCAGCCTTCTTGTATTTTCCACCAGACACTCGTCTATTTTATATTGAATAATTGAATCCAATCGAGTCAATGAAATTCTGGTTGTGTGCACTTGTCGCAGCCCTGGCGGTACGCATACACACATACACACATTATTAAGTGTCTGTGTGTATATTTTTCTTTAATTTCAGGCTCATATTACCAGATAGAATATCTATCTATCTGTCAGTTTATGTGAGTTTGTATATTTCCATCTAACCCAAATAAAATAGAGAAAGCAAACAAATAAATGGGAAAAAATAACAAATACAAAAACCAATATCTAAATTGACAGGTGTAATGGATTGACTATTACTTCTGCTACTATCTACTGCTGGTACTAATTTTATTTTCTTTCTTTCCTCTTTGACATGTTTTTATTTGGTTTATTTGGTTTTGGTTTTACAAATCCCCACACTCTCTCCTCCCGTGCATAAACGAATGAATAATTGTGTAGTCTCTGGTCGTTGTCATAATTTTACTTTTTTTTTTTAATGGAACCAAACAATGAAAATTGGCTGCTGTCAGCTGTTATCAACACTGGCTGTCATAATGCATACCAGCAAACAGCGTTTAGAGAGAAGAGTATTTGCTGGTTTGAAAAAAATACGATAAATATTTTTACCATTTATTAATAAAATTATTTTAAGAAAATTATAATGAAAACCATATACGATTCTAACTATTGTTTGCTGGCCACTTGCAACACAACACACTACCACAGCTGTGGCAACAAAAATAGTACACATTGAGTTCATGCCGAAAAAAAGTAAATAAAAATAAAAATTTATTTATGAGGCTAAGGTTCGTATTGCTTTGTGATAATTATTAATGAACAAATAACACCAAAGTTAGTTGTAAATATTCTAACACATAGTTGAACGGAACAACCAGCTGTTTTCGAAGGAATGTGTATAAGTATCTTAATTTATGCTATTTTGCAGACATATTTAAAAAAATTAGTTCCATCTTATTTTGTTCTGACATAAAAGGAACTCGAATTTTCATTATGGAAAAACTAAAAAAAAATTTTTTTTTAATATGAACAGACAATTAAATTCTTCTAAAATTGCTTATATTTTAATGAGGCTGCTGTTGGGTGAAGTAGTTAAGGTTCAATCAGACGTGCCATACCATAATGCCATAGCCATAACCATCGCCATAAATATATGCGTTTCTCCTAAATATTGCTTTCATTTGTTTATTCATTTCAAAAGTGCAACAACAAATATGTCTAACCAGCAAACAGCTGATGTCTATGGTAGGTTTCTATGGTTATAGTTATAGCGAACGTTATGACGAATTCATCTGTATTAAAATACAGCGTTGCCCATAAGTTTGGTTCGAACAGCTGTTTTGTATGGTTATGGTTATGACACATTTAATTTAACCCTTAGTGCGTTGACGAAAAATTAGAGTGTTCGAGATACAGAGTTTGTTTCCTGCACGGAAACAGTCATATTAACGTCATAGATATTTCTGATATGCATTAATGCTGAGATCAGTAAGCTTATTTTGCTGTCTGTAAAACGTTGCTGCTCTTATACGCCCCACAACTGTTTTGCTACTTTATGTAGCAGAGTGTTTTGTATCATAGCGGTTGCAAATTCAATTATGCAAAATAGCACGTTTTCATTCTCTTTTTATTTGAATATGAAATTATATAGATATCTACATATATATATACATATATATTCTTTTTTTTTAATATACTTTATGCTAGTTATTTATTTTTTCTTCTTTTCTGCCATTATTGAAAAATGCTTTTGTTGTCTTTTAACAATGACTCCTGATATTGTTGTTTATATCAATTTTCAATTGATCAAACAATACTGCGGGTTATATTGTAATCATATTTTACGCTCGTAATCAAGTGTCAATCATTAAAGGCAACAAGCCACAACTAGCTGGACTTTGTTCCTGCAACAAAGTGTGCATTTAGTTTCTATTCAATTCACTCCATACTTACTTATCACAGCAACTATATTCCTCTTAAAATAAATTTTCACTGTCCGAAAAAAAAATACTATCACTCTTCTTAAACTCTTAATCAAAAAGTGCAAAATATACAAGTGAATGAATGAGGACAGGAACCGGAACAATATAAACTGATTACATGTGATTTATATGGCGGAGCACGATAATAGTTTTAAATGAAATATGGTACAGTGTCCATTAATCTTTGTTGGTGGTATCACCACACAGCCATACATCCTCAGTAATAGGAAAAAAAGTATGTCTATATGTACAGTGTATGTATGTGCATACTTGGAAAAAAATCATACAACAAAATTAATGATGACCTAGTTTTTCTTTATTTTTTATTTTCTGTTTTCCATGTTTGTTATTTTACCTTAGGAGAGTCATAAAAATGATTCCAAAACATTTTTTCCCTTATTTTTTTTTTGTCTTGAAGAGACAAATTTTTCTTCTTGTCTTATATTTCATTAAAGTTGCTGCTTATTTTCTTTTCTTATAATCCACATGACACATGAGGTCATTTCAGTAGGGTCAATTCTAAGGTAAGACTGTGTATGCGGTGCTGATGTTGAGTAGGAAAGTTGCAATATTTTCTGTCAGACTGACATGTTTACAACTTATATTTTAATGGGTTCGAAAACAATTTTTTTCTATGGAATATTTCTCAGTTGCAATTACTGCTTGCTATACACAAATTGAAACAGCTAAGAAAAAAAATATATAAAAAAAAACTACTAGCAAAATTTCAAAGACAATACAAAACTTGGCAAAAGTTATTACTTTACATGAGCCTTAGTGTTTTTTTTTATAGCAGAGAGTAAAAATATTCGTTGATTACGTTATTATTTTTGATTAAGAAGTAAGATTTTTGGTGCAACAATTTTTATAAATAAAATATCGTTTAGGCATGCTTGCTATAGAAAGTCTAGTCCCTATTATAGACCTGCGTAAATAGTCTTGAGATGTAAATACGTCTTGTTTTTTAAATGTATTCTCGTGGCTGCATTATACTAAACCAATAATAAATGCTGTCGTATTATAAGCAAAGCACGATAGATGCATTGGTGTACGTGTATATGAGTGCTAACAAGCAATGTCGTAAAGACTTGACTTGAACTAACAATCAACAGAAGTAGTGTTGATACGTGTATGCTTGTTATTTTCCATATTGTACGTTTGAGTGTGTGTGTAAGATGTAGATGCCCTGCAGTCAGACTGGGGCCAAATGTCTCTATGTCAACACTAAAATTCTAGTAGTAGGTACATTGTCTACAATTTCTCTTCTATTCGTCAGTATAAAAGAAAGAGAGAAAACAGATGTGGTGTATGTATTTCTGGTGGCTTTTGCAACAACTTGTCAATATTCATATAATTGTATGTACGTAAGGTATAGAAATGTACCACTAAATGTCTGGTTGGTATGTCTCCATGTTCCCATAAGAACTATGTAGTCACTACCTAGTCAATTGTTTTAGTGTTACTAGTAGATTTTCAATGACAAGCACATGCTAAATGTCTATAGCACAAAGTATTGTATGGGGATTAATTAGAGATTAGTACTGGTGACAAAGTCAAAAGCGACTAGGCACATTTTCACCATCGACATTTCCTTCAGGGTGGTAAGCTATTATGTGTTTAAGGGAGGTTTTTTTTAAGCAAGCGCACACAACTAAGGTAAATGCATGTGAACGGTGGTTTGTGTGCAGAAAAATAAAAGAGCATACACACAACGTGTGTGTGTATGTACATGCATGACGCTTGTATACGCGCCCATGCGTAGAAAGAAACAAGCATCACAAATTTTTCAGTCACGAAGTATTTTCTTCTTTACTCCTATACTTGCAATAACTGAAACAAATTCTTGCAAACAGTGTTGCTTAGCGTTTGTTTTAGAAGACTTCGCTGTAGTAAAGCATTTGAAAAATCCCTCATGTCTTGAAAGTTCTTATAAATGATCTTGTGCAGGACTTTAGTCCCTATTCCTTGTGCTCTTATTCAGAAAAAAATTATTTGCAAATTTTCAGTTAAGATGAAAGAAAAGATAAAAATTAAGAACTAATAGAAGAAGAAAAAATAGAACAACCGAAAGAAAAACAAGAAAAAAAGAAGAACCTTTTTTTAGAAACAAACTGAACCCGCTATTAGCTTGTCTGCGGTAAGCACCCAGGGTGTATGGCGGGAATAGAACTCACAACATCTAGACTGACAGGCTAGCATTACTAGCAATCAGCCACAGCGGCGCCCAAACCAAAAGGAAAAAAAGTAAGAAAGCGAGGAACAAAAATAAGAAGAAAACTAATAATAAGAAAAAGTAATTAAATGGAAAAGCAGAAAAGGAAGAAAAAAAGAAGAAAATGAAAATCCGATAAAAAGAAGAATAATAAGAAAAGGAAAAATCATAAAGAAGAAAATTAAGAAAAAAAACGGTAAAAATAGCAAAAAGAAAAAGAAAGAGGATACGATAAAATTAAAAAGAAAAGAGGAGGAAGAAGAAGAATAAGAAAAGGAAGAAGAAGAATAAGAAAAGGAAGAAGAAGAAGAAAGAGAAATAAGAAACAGAATAAAAAGAAGAATGAAGAGAAGAATGCAAATAAGAAAATGATGATAAGAGTAAAAAAAGAAAAAAAGTAAGAAGAACAAGAATAAAAGGAAGAGTACTAATATAAACATCAAAAAGAAGAAGAAAAAGAACAGGAAGAAGTGGAAACGGTATAAAAAGAAATAGAAGGAAGAAAAAAAAAGCTAAAAAAAAATTTGCAAAATAAGAGAAAGAAGAAGAAAATGATAAAGAAGATGGGAAAAAGATGAAGAAGGAAAGAGGAAGATGAGAAAGAAGAAGAGGAGAAATAAAAAAGGAGAAAGATGAAGAGAAATAAGATGAAATAAGAGAAAAAAGAAGAAGAAGTGGAAGAGGGGAGGAAGAAGATGAGAGACGAAGAGGAGAGAGAAAACGAGGAGAAAGAGGAAGAAAATAAAGAAGAGTAGTAAGGAGAAGAGGCGGAAGAAGAGAAGGAGAACCTGAAGTAGACGAATAAGATTAAGAATTAGAACAAAAGTGATTTAAGAATAAGAACCGAAGAAAGAAGACCAGCTGCAGAAAATAAGGAGGAGAAAAAATGAGAAAAAAAAGAAAAAAGGAACTAAAGGCCGGGGCACAATGAATCCGTCATGCGTTAAACTTCGCCTTTTCCAACTGACAGCTTAGTTGAAATACATGGTTTCTTATGAAGTCGGTTACATTCAGTACGTGACCGTCAACGCAAAGTACAAAATTTGGTCAACTTTTAACTTTTTGCGTACATTGAGTAGTTTGACAGATATGGGTTGGTTTTTTGGTATGGTCTGATTTAAATTTTTGTATTTTCTGGCAGCAAAAATAAAATTAAACGAAATAAATACAAAAGAGAATTGACATATAGAAGCTGTTCAAATGATTCCGTCAATAAAGTACTCACTGTGCCAACCTTCTCCGTCGTTGCGTTAATGTCATTTGATAAAGGCGAATTTTAACGTATGACGGATTCATTGTGCCCCGGCCTTAAAAAAGAGATGATGAAAAAAGTGGAAGAAGAGGAAGAAGATAAGAGGAGAAAAATAATAAGAAAGAAAAGAAGAGGAGCTTGAAAAGGAATTTGATTTCGTATTCTAACGTTGCTTATAATAAATTAAAACATTCAGATTTTGTTTTGTAGGACTTTGTAAATCAAAAAAATTTCTTTTTTATTGTTTTTCAGTATGTTTCTTACTTTATCCATATATTTTCTCTACTTAATAAATTTCTCATAGACACTTTTTAGTTGAAAAATTAATTATAATTTGTTGTCTACTCTACTGAAAAAAGTTTAAATTGCAATAGCTTTATTAACACCTGAAACCTCTCTAAAATTCCAGTAATTGAAAACTAGAGTCAAGTTTTTGAAATATATTCCACTGTTCTCGAAAGTGTTTGATATTTTTATGTCCTCTTGTTGTTACAGAAACATTACAAGTGCTTTCCATCCATCCCTGCTAACACATGGATAGCTGATAGATAAATGGTTGGTTACATGAACAGATACAGTCATTCTTATGCTTAGGGAAACATAAATTTCATTCTTTGCTAACAAGTCCACATAAACAACCATGTGAGGAAGGGTGGAAGGGAGGGAGGGAGGGTGGCAGATTGCGTGCATTTGTGGCTGTGTGCCTGTTGGCCTGTTGGCCTGTTTAAATTGTTTCGGAGGCGGCATAACCGCTGGAAGAGGAAACACTTTAGCAAAAAATATAGAGTAAACTTTTGTTGTACGAGTTGCAGTTTATGAAAACAGAAATTGGGTCACAATTATCAAAAAGCTATTAGGACAATAAGATACAACAAAAAAACAACCAAGCAACAAAAGCAATATAACTGTAATGCACTCACAAAGCCTCAATGGGTCATCATAGAAACCGAAAACGAGACTGACTAATAAGGACCAGATACATCCAAAGGAAAGATGAAGAAAAGTGAACTTAAACACGTTTTTGTAAACGGCCCACATTCTAACAAAACATTGCTCGACTGTCTACCCCTCCATCCCACCCTTTTCCTCAATAGATTTATAGATAGAAAACATTTTCAACTTGTAAGTGTGGAAGTACGTTCGACCATATAATTTTGTAAGTGAGAGTGTGTGTGTGTGTGTAGGTGTCTCTGTATGTGTGTGTGTGTGGTGTTAAAGATGAAACGTAAAATTACTGAATTTAAAATTACAACATGTCGTTTGAACATAAATTTGTGTTTGGCAACTGCAAATAAATGGGATCAAGTGCTTTATGCACAATAGCAATATCAATTATGTCTTTGTATTTGATGTTGGTGGGCGGAGTAGAATAATAATTATTGCAGACAGTTGATTAAGGGAAAATGTTGTTGGCATGTCAATGTAAATTAGAAATTCTTACTTCAAAGTTACTGCAAACAGAGTTGTCAGATAAGAGATTTATCGCAAAAATTGTTTTTTTATGGGGACGAAAAATTTGTTTGTGGTATTGTAGATTATTTTTTTTTTGGATTTTTGTTATACGTTAAAAAGGGAATTCATTTGCATTATTTTTATATAATTTTCTTTAAAACTCTTTAATTTTTAAAAAGTTTTTTTTTTTTTGTTTTTTCTGAGAGGCTACTTCTGTCGTTTGGTCCCACTGTGCAAAATATAGGCGGTGGTTGCGTTAAAGCTTATCGTTAGTGTGTATTCCTTCCCATCCGCTTCTTATGAGACTTGGTAGACATTCTAGGCTCTTTTAGCAGTTTATAACTTTAGCAGTGTATAAATTTTAAAGATCAAAAAGCTCAAACAAACGAAACCATCCAGAGAAAGAAAAAAGTGTATTTTTTAAGCCTATCAGAGCAATTATGTAAAAAATTCCGCAGGGAATTTCTCCCAGGGAACAATTCCAACTAATAGCAAATGATAGGGAAAACAAAAAATTCTAATTGGAAAAGGGAGAAATTTCCCTCGGAATTTTATTTTATTGCCTTGTATATATATTTTTGCACCCACCAAAACCCACCTATAGAACACATTTTTGATAAGAAAAATTTGTACCAAATTTGCTAGTAATTGCTAGTGTATTTTTTTTATATTTTTTTTATATTTTTACACGCATAATTCTGTCATTTGTAAAAAGATATTCAAAATAATTTCTTCGTCTGAAAGTGTTTCCCTGCAGTTTGATCCCATAATTTTTTTCCAAACCATTTGTGAACCAATTTGCATTTTTTAAAGGGTTTGTTTGCAGTTTGGAGGAATATTTTTTTGCAAAATCGGAGGGGGAAATTTGCTCCCCTTATGCATAACTCTGTCCTTTGTGAATCGATTTTCAAAAAATTTATTTTTGTCTGAAGAGGGTTGCCTGCAGTTTGGTCCTTTAAGCTTTGTTTCCAAAATCCGAGGGGAATTTGTCTTTCCCATGCTAGTGATGGGATACTATCGATATTTTCTACTATCGATATCTATCGATAGTTCAGATTTCACTATCGATACTATCGATATTACTATCGACTGAATGTTTGTACTTGAGAAAGTAAAATATAACAATTTTTGATCGGGTTAAAGTTAGTTTTTTATCACTTTATTGAAAGTATATAGTCTTATATATATTTTAATATGTATGTATGTATTTGCGAACGCTATTTCAGGTGACAGTTTTTGAAAAATTTTGCTGATGTCAGTTGAAAATTTTTTACGTTTTCAAAACTGCATTTGAAATAATATCGATGTCGATGTTTTTTTCTATCGATATTTTCGATATTTTAAAACTATCGATAGTATCGATAGTCTATCGATAGTATCCCAGCACTATCCCATGCATATCTGGTGTCATTTGTAAAGCGATTTAAATAATTATTTTTTTGTTCCAAGTTTGCTCTCAATTTTTTATTTTTTTTTTTAAATCGGAAAAATTTTTCTCCCCATCCATAACTCTGTCATTTGTCAACCGATTTTCAAAATAATTTTTTTATTTGAAAGGGTCTGCAGTTTGTTCCTACAACTTTTTTTTTTCGAAAATCGATGGGGAAACTTTCTGCCCCTCTCCCCATAATTTTTCCTTTGTAAACCGATTTTCAAAATTATTATTTTTTGTTTGAAGCGTTTGGCCTGCAGCTTTGTAGCATATGTAATTAAAAAAAAAATTTGGTGGCGAAATTGGCTCCAAATACGAACTAATAGGGAATTTACACCTGCACAAAATCTAGCAGATTTCAGTCATAAAATCTTTATGGAAATCTATACTGTTTACATCAAGCATTTTTGACATTTATCAAGATTTTTTTATCCGAAGCAAAACCCATTAACCGAAATTTTTCCAAAACTACAGCCAATCAACGGCAATTTAGCTAATTCACACACCTTTTAAGTACACAGCAGGCTGACTTTTTAGTACAAAATTGAAGAAAAAAACCATAGTTGTATTACTAATATCTAAAAGAGTAGATTTGGACAAAATCTAGTGATGCAGTCCATTTTGTTTTATATGGGAAATCTACTAGATTTTGCACGAAATCTCACAAGTACTAGATTTTGCTTAAATGTAAACGCACCAAAGAAGTAAAAATATTAAGTCTCCAAACAAAAATTTCACCCACTTCAAAAATATGCAGTTAAAAGTTAAAAATTATGAGGGTCCAGCGAAATATACATATAGTGTTGCCCTATAAACCAAGCTTTGATTTCCTATACTTGGGGAATGCTTCTCCTAATGATCTTTCAGCTCTCGTAAACTTCAATTGTGTGTATTCTAAAATAAATTTCAATTTGTTGTTTGCACTTTCAGCAAGTTATTTACATTTAAATGTGATAAAACTCATGAAATTTTTTTTTTTATTTTCACACATAAAACATCATGTGGGCAAGATACTTGTAAAAGTAAATAAAAATATTAATTTAAACTGCTGAATTAAAAAAATCGTATACGAGTATAACAATTATCAGTCATTTTAAACATGACATACAGACATTAGTTTAGTTTCAAAACAAGCAAAAAACAATTTAGTTGTTTTACAACGTAACTGCGCAAAACTACAATAAATTGTTCTCATAAAAGAAAACTTTCGAAGAAATCTTTGTCCCCAAGTGTAAAGAGAATTAACTTAAAATTTGTTTGTTGCACCAAGTTTCTTTATTTTTATTTATTTTTTGCCCCTTTAAAGGACATTCAACTTAACAAATAATATTTCATTTATGTAATAATACTTTCATAATTTATCGTTACAATAACTCTCAACAATTTATTGCAGCAATATTTCATTTTATTTCTTTAATTTTTGTTAGAACATATTGCTTAATACGACTGTCAAAAATTTAATTTTTTTTTTTGGAAAATCCATAAAATATATTAAGAAATTCCTTTGAAAATGTATAAATAATTCCATGATTGCTTTTCATCATTTTATTTCTTCGTCTTGTTTAATAATCCTTAAATGAATGCAATATGTTGCGAATTTATTTTTTTAAATAAATTTTTAATGAAATTTCATAATAATTTGGCAAATAATATAGAAAATATTTCTGTTGAAAAAAAATGATATTTTCAATACAGCGAAAGTAGCAATAAGTGTTTTTAAGTTTTATATTGGCTTTGAATCCTTTGCAAGGGTATCAGGAAACATCTTGTATATTTGCAATTCATGGGAATTGAATTTTATATAGTTTTTTTTTCTTAGATGTTCTCTTTTAGAGCTAAATACGAGGGCGGCTCAATGAATGAATGAAACACAGGTTTGTGGATAAAAAAAAATCATTTTATTATTCAACATAGTCTCCCAATGTTTTGTATCCTTTACCAAAAAAAATATATATAAGATACGAGCCAGAGAACAGAAATGAGTAGTGAGTAGAGTTGAATCATGACTTATAATTTCTTGTACTTATGCGCACTCATACTTATTGCAATGTTGTCTATGAAATATATTCACTCGAAAGTCTGAAGTGCGCATCGAACTCATATACTTAGCAACATTTATGACATTGTTGATTTCGACTTTCTTTAACTCAATGCCTATGGACGATGCAAAATAAGTATGATTCACAATGCGAACTTCGCATACGCACATTAAAGTTCTCATTATGAGATTATGTGTTTCTCTGTTGCTTTTTTTTGGTTTTTTTTGCATGAATTGAAAAACAACCCTATTTGCTACTATTATATACTACTTTCAAACTGTTTGATGACTAAAATTTTAAATAAACATACATACATACATGCACGAGTTGAGTGAGCTGAATCAATGTGAGTAGTATAAGTATTTTCCTGAAATTAGAAATCAAACTGAGGTGATTTATGAGTGTGAGTGTGGCATGACTATGATGTCGACGTCGCATTCATATTTATTTTAACCTATATTTATAAATCAATATCATCGTGAGTATGCGTAAATCAGAGTAGTTGAATTTAAATGATGTCTACTCACTTATCTTTAAAATTTCATGAGTCAGTTTGAATAGCTAAAAAGCTATTCATTGCCGATCACTGATACGAGTATGTCGAGGTCATCAAAATTGGTATTTGTTTATGAGATGCTTTAATTTTTATAGTCTAGAGTTTTGCTTTTCCCGGGAACTCTCGCCCGGTAGATAAAAATACAAAATATTACTTAGTTTAATTCATTAAAAAAAAATTATAAAAATAATAAAAATTCATGAGATCTATCAAATAATAACGTTTTACAAACACGTTAGTCAAAAAATTAGATAACTTCAGTTCTTTATATAATAATAATCACCCTTATCGGGAATATAAGTTCACGCGAAAAGTGTGAAAAGTGTTTCCTTTCCCTAAAATTGTCATCGCCAATGGTTGCGTTATTTTTGTATCATATTATTATCAGTATACTTTTTCCTAATATTTTGTTCACCAT
This sequence comes from Tachina lurida, assembly GCA_944452675.1. Lineage (NCBI taxonomy): Eukaryota > Metazoa > Arthropoda > Insecta > Diptera > Tachinidae > Tachina > Tachina lurida. The sequence goes on from OX101756.1 coordinate 11,053,228, forward strand.
TTTTTTTTGTTCACGGGAAATATTTCAAGGGAACAAATTGTTCGCCTTTTATTGCCGATAGTGGTGAATGCATACATATGTACATACATATCGTTAGCTGAAATTTAAAATAACGTAATTACACTTTTTTAAACTTTATAGGAGAGAGAAAACTAAACAAAAATACTCAAGTGTCTGAAATAAATTTTCTTTATTTTAATTTTCAATACATATGGCCTGTTTCACAATAACGAAACGAAACTTTCGACTGAAAATTTATATTGAAAACAACAATAAAATATGAAAATTTGTTTTTGTTTTCAATATAAATTTTCAGTCGAAAGTTTCGTTTCGTTATTGTGAAACAGGCAAATATTCATTAACGAAAGTCTTGGTCAAGTACTAGGACTAAGTCTTCTTTCTTATTAGAATATTTTTCCAATGTTGACTGTTTTTTGTACACATATTTTTCATTTTGATTTCGGGGCTTCTATTTCTATTACACACGGAAAGTTTACTTTGCAAATTCTTAAAGTCTTAATTCAGCTGGGAGAAAGACATAGAGAGGAATACTTTCTCTTTTTCTCTTTCTCCAAGCTTCATTAAGACTTTGCAAAGCAAACTTTCCCTGTGTAAAAAGATAATAATAATTTTAAATTTGACTTTTACCCTGTTTCCACAAGTCAGGCATGCGCCTCGCCTAGAAAGGAAAATCACTAAAAAAAAGAGAGAGTATTTATTTAGCTAAAGCTTGGTTTGAGTAATAGCTTTTTCCGCAAAAATTTCACTTTTTGTCTGTCAATGACTCAGGTGGTTAAATTATGACAGTAGACAATCAGCTGTTGCTGATGACAGAAGCAGTGAGTGTTCAATTCAGTTACGGACTTACTTACCCACCGTCGTACTTGCATACATGTATACACACATATATATATGTACATATATGTATTTGTGTGCGGGAAATTTTTATTTTCATACAATATGTACAACTTTATTTTGTTGCTTGTTTTCTGAGAATTATTTGCGACTGACGTCGCTATTCAAAACAAATTGCCAACATTTGTTTTTTATTTCTATATAAATTGTTTCGTGCATCTGTGTTTCAGGGCGCCCTTTAATAAAAACTCTCAATTCAATTTCCCTTCTTTTATTTCTGTTGGCGTTATTGTTCCTTTAATCGATCAAATGGCGTTTGGTTTTTTTTATCGTGTTTGTAAATATCATTGGAATTTTTCGTTGGTGTAAACAAACTATTTGGACAATAGAAAGGCAAAAAGACTCTGTTAACAGAGTCGTTGTTATGGTCAGAAACGATTTTATTTTTCATTCCAATAAACATAGGTACACTCACATGTAAATGTATTTTTGAAAGGGAGTTTCATATCAGAAATAAAATTGGAAATAAAATTATTCTTAGGCGCGTGCTTAATCAAAATTTTGTTTGATTGAAAATTCAATTTTTTAGAGGTTTGTGGAAAAGATGAAAAATCTTCCTATCGAAAGTTTTGACAAGTTCAAGTACGAGTTATAAAAAGAAATTGCTGGAGTTAGAATTCGATGTAATTGAAATTTAGTATCAATTCAATAGGCATACATACAACAATCTTATGGCTTCATTAGTCAAATCGTATCATCTTACTTTTGAAGTTGTCGTATCGTTTAACAGCCTGTTTTTCGAAAACATAAGCCCTTTCGTTTTTATGTTTCATTTATAAACGATAACGTTTAAAATTTGATTTTTATAAAACATTTTCTAAAGCTTTTGTTTTGACATAAAAAGAGCTTTTTAGTTATAACCAAAAATACAAACTCAAAAAATTATTGCAGTAAAGGGATAAAAAAATAAAATCTATTAAAAAAATTTAAATAAAATTCATTTCAAATTCATTTTAAATTTTATGAACAAGGGCGTAAGCATTTTTTAATTGATTTTAGCATTCAATTAGAACACCATTTGCACATTTTTACAGATTTTCATTTTATTTCGTATTTTCCGTTCTTTATTAGAACTATGTTTTTTTCCTATGACTTATATTATTTTGACTCAATACTAAAGTGTTTGTGATTTGTTTGACAGTTAAATTGTGGAAAATAAAGCAAAAAATATCTGTGTATACTGAACTTAGTGTTGATTTTAGACAGAAGTCGAGATTTGTTCTTGAGAAAGTTAACTCAATCCGATTATAGAAACAGTCATTCCCATTTTCTCGTTAATTTAATTTTTTTTTTAACTCAAAGAAAAAAATATATAGACCGATTATTAATTAATTTTACATAAGAAATTTTATGAGTGTGAAAAAATGAAAGCTCTTTTGTTGTTACTCACATGAAAATTAATAAATGTTATCAAAACGTAAACATGATTTCATTCGTTATTTTAACGAACGTATGCACTTATTCATTTAAAAAAAACAGGCTGTAAATCTGGACGTTAGTTAGTAAAAACGTGAGGCTACCAGGGAATGTGTCAGCTGTTATTGTGAATCTCTTTGCTTTATACGTTTGTATATACATATGTACATACAATAAGTTGACGTTTGCTATTTTCTATAGATTTTTACGTAAAAACGTTGCCAACACATTTTCAATAATCATCAACATGCTTATTAAATGATACGGATTTTGTCAGCTGATACGCAACAGCACGATACGATTTCAGTAAGTCTACCATTAAGCTCTGTACAGACGAGTGTCAATGACAATGCATTTTCTGGCAATGTTGCCAGACAAAAATTGCCAGTTCATACGGTTGGATAATATTTTAAGATCTTTCAACCGTCTGTACAGAGCTTTAATTTCTTCCTTAATTGTTATAGCTTAAGTCAATAAAAATAAAAAAATGTTTTCCTAAACAATTTCGCATGTACGGTATTTTTTCCTCTGTTGTAATATTTTTATAATTTTTTTTTTACTTGGCCTTTAAAGCTTTTCTGCTTGTTGTTTATTTAAAATACATAGACAAAGAGAAATATTTTATACTCACATTGCTTTTTGTCGGTTTTTGTTTAATTATTTTTTAAGAATTTTATATAAACAAAAATTTAAAAACAAACGCAATCGTTTATTTCATCGTTTATCTATTTTTTCCATATATTTTAAGTTATATTTACTTTTATTATTTGTGGTATTTAATTGCGTAGAAGGCAAATAATTCTCTTTCAAGTGAGTAAAATTTGATATGCCGGAGATAGGCATTTGTGATACATATTTATAAAAGTTATTTCGTTTTATTTAAATATGAAAGAAAAAGATTTGTTAAGCCAGATTTTTTTTCGAATTTTTTATTTTCCCTTTAATTAGGAACCAACATAGAATATATACAATTTCAATTCCTAAATTAGTTATACACTTTCAAGACAAATCAAAGTTTTTCTTACATAAAGTTCTAACGATTGGTTTCATACCCAATCAAACTTTTTCTAATATAAAGTTCTAACTATTGGTTCTTACACAGAAGAAACAAATAACAATACATGTGTATGCTTAGTTTAAAAGTATGTGGATCTTATATAGCTTGTCGTAAGAAAAAGTTTATATTTAGTGACAAAATCTCACATTTCGGAAAATGGGTGGTACCACGCACATAAAAACTTAAGTTTTTTTAATTTAATACTTCACGAAACGGATTATGTTATTTGTTAATGCCCGCTTCTACCCAATAAGCTCTCAAAAAATTTAAACTAAAGCACTTGAAATTTAACTGGAAACAAAGTTCAACTCAAGCTTTTTTTTCAAGCTTGAAAATATCCTTATAGGGCATTTACATTATCTCAAAATCTAGTACTTACGAGATTTCGAGCTAAATCTAGCTGCTTTATATAAGTTTTCCCATACAAAACAAAATCTAATTTGTGAGTAGATTTGCAGGAAATCTACATAAAATCTAATATTTTTATTTTATTTTCACTACCCTCTATATAATATTTATATAAAAGATGATTGAATTAGCTACGTCTGTTTGAAAAGGTGTGTGAATTGGCTACATTGCAATTGTTTGGTTGTAGTTTCGCAAACTTTTCAGTTAATGGGTCTTTATAAATGTAAAAAAAAATTGGTGTAAACGGTATAGATTTTCAATAACACTATTTCTTTAAGCTTTAGGTCAGTAAATTTTATATATTTTTAGTTTTGATCAATATTTCGTTAACCTTTGGTTAACTTCTTTCGGATTATTCTTATTTTATTTGTTATTATCAGGGAAACCGCAAATATGCAATTGCATGTTTTTTCTTGTGCGACGTATTCATGCGGGGACAAGATATTTATCCGTTTCAGAACTTTTTATTAATTTTGGCATCGATTTGTTAGTGCATATTTTTGCATATTTTGCCGTTTAAAGCATATTTTTGCATATTTTACCCTTTTAAGCATGTTTTTGCATTTATCACTCTAATACGCATATTTTTTAGCATATTTTCTAATTTTTAGAGCATAATTTACGCATTTAGGGCATATTTTGAAATTAAATAAATAAAATATATAAAATTTTTTATAGTTCCAAAGTTTTAATTCTGATATCGTGATCTCTTTTGAACTTGAAGTTAAATTTTTACTAGATTATCAAAAAAATAATAATTTGTATTATTTGCTTTAGTCAAAATATGTATGGCTATTTTGTTTCAACGTCCACTTCAAACCCAGATTATTGTTTTTAATACGGCAGTTTTTCTTTGTTAATTTTCTATTTTTGTTTTTTTTTTTTTTTTTGCTTATTTTATATGCAAATATTTTTGAATTTCAAATAAACCATATATATTTTCATTTCAAATAAACCAATTTATATTATTTTAATTAGCCGATGGCCTTAGCAGCCAGTGCTATCAATGTATATATTAGCGTTATATTTTATATAATTTTAATATCAAGTAAATAAATAAATAATAAATAAATATTATTTTAAGAGCATATTTATTAAGTTTTTTGTGCATATTTTCAAGTTTTTAGTGCATATTGAATGCGCATAAAACACTTTTTTTAGAGCATATTTCTGGTTTCCCTGGTTATTATAATTAATTTTTGTCTTTTTTGTTTTCAATCAAAAAAGGTTTTAATTAAAATCTCCTAGATTTTGTGCAGGTGTAAATGCCCTACTACTAATATTATATGTAAATGGTGAAACAAGTTTGCTTGTTTGTTTGATATTCTTTCACGCCCAATCGACTAAACCGATTTTGAAAATTCTTTCACCATTAGAAAGCTACATTACAAGCATCAAACATAGTCCTGTTTTTCATCCCGCTCGAAACCGGTTTTCTTATATTTGGTACGGATTTTCAAACCGTTAAACCGATTTTGAAAATTCTTTTTTTCCCAATGGAAAGCTACATTATCAACGTCAGACAATGCCTATTTTTATCCGGTTCGGAACCGGTTTTTTTATATTTTGATGGGATTTTTCCGAAGAACACAATTTTTGGCTGGTTAGGACAATTTTCGTTTCGGGTTGGGTTGTTTAAGCAGCTTTAAAACCGGTTGTTATTCTGTATTTTAACTTTTTTATCGCCTTTTTGTCGGTTTTTTAATAGATTTTTTGCATTATCAGTTAGTAACAAATAACAAAACATTCATACATTTTAAGTATAGTTTAAAAAATATCAGACCAACGCGAGCGGAGCCGCTGGTAAAAGCTAGTTATGAAATAAAAAACTAAACAACATACATATGAGTTCAAACCTTGTCAAATTCGTAATTTATTTGTTAATAAAACTGAAGATGTGCAAAATATCAAAAATAAATAAATAAAAAAGTGAATTTAAAAAAACAAAAGGTGGCTAAAATCTTGAAAATAATTGCAAAATGTTGCAAAAAATTATTATTGGAACATAAATGAATTGCAGTTTTCGTTTACTTTCTATTTTAAAAAGCATTGTTTTAGAAGCTTGAAATATGCTCGAATTGCAAGACAAGGCTTAATTTAATTATAATTAAAAGCTTGAATTGAATTCAACTTCCCTTTTCACTGGAGAATGCTTTTGAAATAATGTGTAAGTCAAGCGTAACTCAACCCTTGACAATTGAATGTGTGACTTGAATAACAATTGTTTTACACTTGATTTCAAGTAAATTTTTTTATTGTTGTTGTTCTTACCACAACAGCCCCTCGACTGCCGACCAACTCTCCCCGAAATGGCAGAGCAGTTTCATATTAGGCTCATCTGGATCGCCGGAAACTCTAGGCAGTTATAGATCTACTTAAATAAGAAAAATTCGTGTCCTTGATTTCAAGAAATAGGAAACGCGTCTGGGATGTAATATCGATACTGACCGGCCATTGTCTCATAGGCAGACATGCACAGCTGTTTAAAGTTGAATATAATGAGTTATACCGCTTTTGCTTAGATATAGATGAATAAGAAAATGTAGAACATTTGATGTGTCATTGTCTTGAATGAACAAGAAAGAGAATGAGAATGAACTTTCTGACGTTTGCCAGGGTTGAACTTCAACGTGTTAGTAACTTTATATTGAACTCTGGTTGGTTCGACGATGGGGAACTCCGCTCTTAAGCTGCGTCTCCGTGGTATCATAACAGACTAAAAAGGTGTAAATGAGTCCTGGATTTCGACTGCCACTGTACACTTTTCTTTAAGAAAAGTCGACTATGCCACTGCAGCATACTTTTCTTAAAAAAAAAAATCAACTGCCCCACCACATCACACTTTTTTTTATTACAGTTAAGTGGACTGACTGTGCCAATACAGCACACTTTTCTGATATATAAGTAAACCGTGTCAACACATCACAGTTTTCTTATATAATAATCCGATTTGTCACTACAGCACACTTTTGTTAGAGAAACGTAGACTGTACCGCCACAGCACACTTTTCTGATAGAAAAGTATCTTGACTGTGCTAACACAGCACACTTTTCTTATAGAAAAATTGGTGAAATTGGTAATGAAACGAGGCATAAACTTTGACATTGGCACTATGACTCTCACTGCTATGATAGTGAGAGTCAACAGTATTATGTATGTATTGTGTGTGTGTGTGTGTGTGTGTGTGTGTGTGTGTATGTGTGTGTAGTATTGACATGCATTGCCAGAAGTCATTCGCTTACACTCGTTGAACAAAAATTTAAAAAATGTTTTGTATTGCAGTATTTGTATGGTCTGGAATACTTGCGTTTGGAAATGCGAACAAAGTATTCAAGTGTGTTTTACGAGTCAACTCAAATCTGTTCAAGGTTTTATGGCTTGCTTTGTCCTTTTGGGGATTTTAGTGTTTTACCAGCCAACAGTTGCCAAAATCACAACGACAACAAAGCCAGAGTAGATTTCTAGTATCCTTAAGCCCCAAAGGTCATGTGCGTGAAAAACCTTGAGTGTGCGTGTGTGTGTGCGAGTAGTGGTGGCAAATAATCATAGAACAACATACGGATTAAAACGCAAAATTCATAACAAAACTTAACAGCAAGTTTAAAAACAGATTTTAACATTTTACCAAAAAAAAAAAAAGAAGATATTTTCTGCTAGCAAAGAAGCGAAAAGAAATTTCCATAATTTTGTTGGTGGCCATAGAAATATGATGACATTTGCACAAATTAATAGAATATAGCGAAATAAAAAGCAAAACAAAATTAAATAATATTTCTAAAGTCTATTTCATGATACAATTATACAGGTAACCGCGAAGCGCCAGCTGTTTCGCTTGTTTCGTGGTGCACTCTGCCAAATGTTGTTTATGTTTTACAAACACACACACACGCTGTGTATCTTTCATTGCTCTATGACAGTTGGCACCAGAAACTAGCAACAAAAAGCCCTGTTGTTTTATTTGCTGTAAATTTGTTGTCGATTTGCGGTTACCTGTATAATTGTATCATGGTCTATTTAATAAATTTTCCTGTGGCTTTAATAAATCTTAAAAAATGTCAACTTAAAGAATAACTTGATTTTGCTTAACTTGCAGAGCAAAAAGTAGACGCTTTAAAATAGTTTGAAATATAAAATTTTTCCCCCAACCCATTTTCTGTTCTCAATTTGCCGTTTCTGGTAAAAATACAATTTAATTTTTGCATAACCAGCAGGTGTTTTCTTTCTTTCTTTTTTTTCACCGACTTTTCTCCCTAAAACTATTTAACAAATTTTAATTTTGCTGCTCAGATGTGTTTCATTAAAAAAAACATTATTTTTCTTAACAAGTTCTCTCTTACTTTCTTTCCCCCTCATGAATTTCTAATTAAATTGCGAAAAACTTAAATGTTTTTTTTATTTTACCCCGCAATAATATTTTTTTGCAAGAAGAATTTACGCAGTAACAACCAGTCAAGTGCCAGTAAATGTAACTTGTGCAAGTTTAGAGTAGACCGGCAGTTGAAAGTTTCTTGCCAAAATTTGATTATACACTCAAAAGTATTTACTTAAATTAATTGTTGCTTTATGTAGTATAAACTCTTATATCTACTGCGCTTGAATTGACAAGTCATCTTGCTGCCTTAGCTGTACATACATGCATACAAATTTGGCAAAAAAGAAAAGTTTAAAAGTGGACGGTGATTCAAATAATCAAACTTATAATCTGTGGCTAAGTAAAATTATATAAATCATTAAAATAGTAGTAGAACTTTGGGAAATTTTTCTTTATAACAAGATAAATTCTCAAGTTGTATAAAACTTCGACTGAAAAGGAAAATTTGCAAAAATATTAAAATTTGAAAGATATTAAAGGGTGTAGTAAATTAAACACATTTACAGCAGCAGGCTACCGCTAATATTATAAAAATTTGAAAATAAATTGTATATTAAAATTTATTTTAACAGAAAGAACATCTAAAAATTCATATAAAGAAAAAAATTGACGCGCTTTTGACATTTGTACGTAATATAAGTACATTTTAAATAATTAATTTTATTTTTATAAATGTAAAAATGACACCACTGAAATATGTATACGAGTACATACATATTCAGGCTTATCATAAATAAAATTTCACATGGAAACTTCTGAACGTGCGAACAATTGGTATGAAAAAACTTTATACGATTGCGAAATATTTTGACAATTTATAAAGGAAATTATTTAGCAAGATTTGTCTGTTAGAAAAAGTAAGTTTTAATTTGATTGGAATTGATGATACGAAATTAAAATCCATGTGAACGAAAAATTTGATTCGGAAATTTTCACAAGTGGAATTCATGATAAGGCTGATTGTGCCATAACCGCCAAAAAAGCTTAATTTTTTTACGAAATTCGGTTATTTACAAACGCAGATAATAGATTTGTGTCTAAAAACGAAGTTCAAAAAATATGTCGCTTAAGCTTTTTTGGCGATCATGGCTCGATATACATATACTTCAATGTTAGGTGCTTATAATGTAGCTACCGCTTTCAAAATAACAAAGTAGTAGCAATTGCAGCTAGCGGCCTTTGGCGTCGTGTAGCCTGCTGTGGTCAATGTGTTTAATGCATAAGTTTGAGTAATTTAATGATTTTGGTCACTTGTTGTGTTTAGTATAAACATATACATACATACATATATTTTTCTAGAAATTAAATACAAATTTAAAAAATATTCGAAATATACGGCCTTGTTCTGTAAACCGAATGTGAGTAATTTTCTCGTTTTCAAAAAATTAATAATGTTCCTGCGGACGTGTTTAACATCATACACGATAATTTTCGTTCAGATATGGTATGCTCCTTACAAGGAGCCAAAAAAAAATTTTAAAAAATGTTTCTATTGTCGGAGCTAGTTTTCTAAAATCGTGCGATTTCAATTCGCCTGGTTTACATAACAGGGCCGATAAAAAGTCTAAAAACCTGTTTTTCTAAAACATAAATTCTCTCATACGAAATCTTCGTTTCTGAACGATGATAACGTTTAAAATTTGGTTCTCATAAGTCATTTGAAAGTTTTCGCCTATTCTATTTTCACGTTCCAAAGCTTTTTCCTTTCGTGAGAAAACAATGTTGCCAATGTATACGTTTTCATATAAATTATTTCCCTTCATATGCAACCATATGGTAATTGGTGGAAATCCTTTGAAATCAGCTGTCTTTTGCTTACTAAAAGTAAACAATTCATTTAGCATAGAAAGAATTAGTTTGTTCAAAAAGAAAAAGTTGGACGCAATTTAAATGAGAAATTGATTTTAAAATCGAAACGATTTAGAATATATACAACCCAATCATGAATATTCCCACGGAATTTATTTCTCGCGGAAAATAATTTTCTCTGGAAAACATTCCTCCAACCAAAAATTCCTTGGGAACAAAAAAGAGTAACACGTGGCATCACCGCATTACGAAGCTCGTTGTTTTAATTGCTTGTTGACATCAGTGTTGCCAGTTTTTTCTAGAGCTTATCCCCAATTTTGGATTTTTCATCCCCAAAAATCCCCAATTTTTTTTTTTTTAAGAGAAGTAACACTCAGGCAATTAATGCCTACTACTATTACTAGGTGTTACCTTCTTTAGGAAAGGGATAGTGAGAGAGGCGACAGGTGGTGAAGGAAGACATAGAGGAAAGCTTCATTCTTTTACAACTCTACTTTTTCGGACGTTTTTAATAATGCAGTGTTGCAGCGCCTCTTTGATGTTAAATGAGGCTTATTAATTTGTTGAAGCTGTGTCTTGTAGTCATTTTATTGATTATTTTACTTCGCCAATGATTTTGCTACACAACGAAGGAGGGCGCTCCGATGTTACATTAGGATTAGTATCTGCTGAAGTCGGTATAGTTCAGTGACCAGTGACTATGCCTTCATCACTTGAACTTTCCTACAACAACTGACACAAAGGGACACTAATGCACATCAGAAAAATGCGTGGTGTTGTTATTTAATGACTGTCGGATACAGGGATTGAACCCAGGACCTTCGGTTTTGTAGTCAACGTGCTAACTACTTCAGCCAACGCCACCCTCATTGAGCTTTTTTGATTAAAATTTTTTCTTTTGTGAAAAAAATAAAATTTTTCTTATGTTTTTTAATTTTATTTCAAAAATAATGACAAAAATAAAAACTTGTAAGGAAAAAATTTCACATAGTTTAATATACACAAGTATAAAATTTTTTTTAACCAAAGTTTAACACTTCAAAAACTTCAGAATCGAAATCTTCTGATTCCTCAGCCACAGAAACTTTGTTGTACATAGTACTTGTATTAAAAAGTTTTAGGATTCCAGCAGAAGGATTAAATTTGTCACAACAAATTGAAGTATTTTTAAAATGTGTGTTTATTCTAAGAAGTGCTTCCAACAAGTTGTATTGCATTTTGTTGCGTATTTTTGTTTTGGTAGTGTTCATTATTGGTTAATCTGCATTGATACTTCTTCTTTATTAGAAACCATACACTATGAATAGTAACACATTTTTAGACTTGCCAGACGCATATTTCTTAGTTCAAAAATCATTCATTGTTTGACCATCAGTTATAAAAAAAAAATCCCCTCAAATTTGGTTACATCCCCAACAAATCCCCAGATCCCCAATACGAAATTTTCATCCCCAATCACGAAAAAAATCCCCAATTTGGGGACAAATCCCCTAAACTGGGAGCACTGGCTTACATTTTGTTTTTCCCTTTTTTTTTGAGTGTGAGAGAGATAGAGTAAACAAAATTATTAAAATTCACCAACTTGAAAAACATGTAAAAATAACCTTATAAATGATTTATTTGGGCATTATTTATGTTTATCCACATAAAAGAACTATAAAATACAAGTTTATATATATATATAAATTTTGTTTTAATGGAGTATTAAATATGTTTTTATGTAAACTACCTTCTGATTTGCAAGGGAAAGATTTTTAGTGAAAAAAGCAAATTCAATTACGTTTTTCCCCGGGGAGTTTTTTTTTATTCCCGCATTTGGTAAAAACAGGGAAAAAAACAATTTCATAATGGGAGAAATGGGAAAAGGTAAAAAACTCCTGGGGAATTATTGTTCATGATTGGGCTGATAAAAATGTTGTATTATGCTCATTATTTTCGTTTTGAATATCTTTTAAAAATTAGATTTTAACCAAAGTAAGAAAATAAGCACTTGCTTTCGTTGTTTGCAGCATTCTTAACAATATTCGACAGCTTTTTGGAATAATGTGCACTGTCAATGTTTTATACTGTGCTGTTATGAAACACTGCACTTTTTTCGAAGACAAAATCAATTGATGTTTTGAAAGTCGGACTTATTGAATACTTCACTGTAGGGGTGGAAAACTATCGATGGCACTATCGATAGTATCGATAGTTAATTTATTTTGTAACTATCGATGTTTTATTTCTGCAATCGATTAATACTTGAAAACTATCGATAGTTTTTAGTCACTATCGATAGTAAATGGTACACCACTAAAGGCAAAAAAATGGAAAATATGTTGCTTTTCATAAACAAAAATAACTGGATGACGGTAAATTTCTTCCACTCATCACACTTATTTATCATAAAAGTATTTTAGTTTTGTTATTTATTAAACAAACAAATAAAATTCTATTCTATTTTGTTTTGTTTTGTTTAAAAATACTGTGTTTTGAATTTTTAGTGTAAATAAATACGTAGATTATACGAGAACCATACAACTTCGATACTATCACGATAGTATCGTCGATATATCGATGGTTTTTCTAGCTTTCGATAGTCTTGAAACGATATATCGATAAAGTTTTCCAAACTATCGAAAACTTTCGATAGTGACACTATCGATAGTTTTCCACCTCTACTTCACTGTAGCAATTGGTTCATTTAGTATTTTATTCTAAAATAAGAATTTAGTTTTCTTTTAAAGAAACTGTATAATTTGCTTTTAATTTTGTACAAGAAATTTATTTTCTCGAAATAAAAATATTTGTAATGTTTGTATTACCTGTGATTGCTTTAAAGATTCCCCCATATTTATTATTTTTACTCTCCTTTTTCACTTCGAATCGCACATAAGTTTTTTATTAATTTTTATTTTGCTGCTAAAGCTGAAACTATAAATAAAATAATCAATATTTATAATACTCGTATCTAGAATTTAGTAAATCTATCAGAGCAATGATAAAGAATATACTTGTTTTTTTTGCATTTTAAAATCCTTTTGTTGAAACTTTTCATAGTATATTTTTATTTTAAGAATTTATATGCTGATTTCTATTAAATTATTTATGTTTGTTTTCACATTTCTCTCTCTTTTTTTTTAATACATACAATAAAAATACTGGATAGATTAGAATTAAATTTTCATTCAATCATTTCTCTTGATGATAGGAAAAAAAATTTGGCAGTTTTTCATTTGCAGACTAAATGGTCTGCATATGAAAAAGTGATTTGCATATCTTAAATTTTATTTTGAAAACTATTTAATCTTCTAATACACACAATTTTAAATAAAGCATAAGGTTCTTAAATATATAAATAATATGCAAATCTTGTTATAGCTAAGTCCCTGGATAAAAAACAAAATTTGTTGAATCAGTCACTTTTCAAAATGAATGAATTTACACTGAGGAAAAAAAACTCCTCATAAAGCTGATGTAATATCTAATATGGCATCAATGCTATGAAATTTGCTTTTCGATTATTAACAAATGCTATAAATCGTCAATGATGCCAATTTGTATCACTTCAGAGCGACATCAAAAACGTAACAATCGGTATCAATTTAAAAAAGCTAACAATGCAAGTACTTGACAATGTCATAACAACTTGCCATCAATTTATCGAAACAAAAAAAAAACATGGTTGACTGTAAGTCAGCTCACTGTTCTTATAGAAAAGGTATTTGCCTTAATTTTCCTTTAGGAAACATGATTAACTGTATCACATCACTGTCTTCTTGTAGAAAATGTGGTAGATTTACTTTTCCTATAGAAAATCTGGTTAACTGTGTTATAGCACAGTGTTAAGAAAATGGTTGGCATAATTTTCCTACAGAAAACATGGTTGACTGTAAGACAGTACACTCTTCTTATAGAAAATATGTTTGAGATAATTTTCTTGTATAAAACATGGCTAACTGTAAGACAGCAGAGTGTTCCTATAGAAAAGTTGGTTGACTTACTTTTCTTATAGAAAAAATGGTTGAGTGTGTGGCAGCAGAGTACTATTATAGAAAAGACGGTTGGTTGGCTTACTTTTCCTTTCGAAATCTTGATTAATTGTAACACAGCACACTGTTGCTATAGAAAACATGGTTGACAGTGTGGCAGTCAACATTGTTGACTGTAATGGTAGGTACAGACTTAGCAACGTGTTTATGCAACCAGACAGGTTGCATTATCGGTCGCATAGTCTATAGCAGAGCTGGCCACCGAGAGAAACAAGAGAGAAATGTATAAGCGTATGTCTATTCATTTGTATAAAAAGCCGATTGATGTTCGGCCCTCAGGCGCTTCTCTGGGCAGCCTGGGTCTATAGTCTTGTTTATGGTTGCGTTCGAATTTGAATTCGAAGTTTCGAAAATATCAAAATGTTTTGATGTTTATGGGTTGCATTGACGGTTGCATTGTAGGTTGCAGTTTCTGTGTCAAAATATTTGAAAACGTGTTGCGTAAGCAAGTTGCAAAGACTGTACCTACCATAAGACAGCATAATGCTCATATAGAAGAGGTAGTTGAGTAATTTTTCCTATAGAAGACATGGTTGACAGTGTGTAGCGCTGTTTCATTGTTTGCTCTCTTAGTTCTGGGAAGATGGCTTAATATAAACGTGTAATATGTAATCACAAAATCTCGTTAAGTTTTCAATCATCTGGCAAGTTTCCTTATAAGCAAATATAGCATATCGTACGTGTCGTTACCTTAATATATAAAGGCCCTACCTAACTTATTATTTTTTTCAAATCGAGATTTTTGCATTTTTCGATAAATTAGATGCTCTTCTATGGAGATATACAAAAAACTCGATTTAAAAAAATAAAAGAAGAAATGTGTCCTAGGACAGCCGGTTAGAGCTATGCTACTTATCTGTATAAAACCAATTTCGTGTGTTAAATAACAATGCAATAAAATTATATTATATGATTATGTCAAATTAATGTATTCCTTGTGGCCGGCTTACAGTCGATGATCGGCTTCGTTCTCTGGTTTGTGCTCATGTGCAAAAACAATACAAAAATAAATTGAGCAATCGTTCCCATTGTTTTTGTGTTGTTTTTGTTTCACTCACTTCAAAGAACGAAACAAACCGAAATCAAACATTTTGTTTCGTTTATTTTCGTACTCTGCTTTTAAGTACAAAGAAATCAAAACAAAAATAAATTTATATCTTTAATAGTGTTGATTATTTTTGTTACGAAAATCACGTTCTATCTTCTGTTTCGCGCCATAAAGAGCATAGCTCCAAAATAATGAGTTAGGGCCTTTCTATATTAACGTAAAGATATAAGCATATCTTTTTTTTCCCCAAACAACAAAATTTTATATAATTAATTTTTTTTAATGCGGTCACACAGAGATTAATTGTCATAGTGTAACAATTTTTTTTTATAAAAATATATTGCCCATAAAATAAAATACATTATCAATTTATCGTTACTGCATTAATTTGTCATAACACTGCTTTAATTAGCCACATATTTCTTTTAAACGAATTTTTCATTTATTATTACACTACTTATATGGAACATGCAATATATTTTTATATTTAATGACATATTTCAGATTCCCACCACAATCGAGTTCCGAATAAAATTTATCTGCAATTATTTAATAAAAAGAAAAAAAAATCGAACAGTGAAAATACACTATCCTGTAGTTCTCTGCAATTGTCATTTTTATGTTACATACGAAATATATTTCGTTTTGGTCTTTTATAGCAATAATTTATGATAAAATTTATACAATATTCCTATTAAATGCTTCTTTGTCTCATATAATAGTTTTGATTGCTCTTTTTATTGTTATTGCAGTAGTAGTTGTCGTATTATTGTTTCTATAGGTGTATGTTTTCCCAGCAAACGTTAGAGTTTGATTTGAAAAGGACTTTCTCAGAAAGGAATCGAATTGCAAATTATTTGTCTCTTTAATGTGAATCGCATTCATGTACAACATATTTTTATTATTTTCCATTTGGTTTTATAGCAATAAA
Organism: Tachina lurida; assembly: GCA_944452675.1. Lineage (NCBI taxonomy): Eukaryota > Metazoa > Arthropoda > Insecta > Diptera > Tachinidae > Tachina > Tachina lurida. The sequence continues at coordinate 11,069,219 of OX101756.1, forward strand.
GATATGTATATGCAAAATAGAGAAAATTATCATATGTATGACAAATAATTCATACATATCCCAACAGAAATATTGAATTAAACTTTTAAGTGGAAAACCTTCTCTGTAGTTTTTATATTATATATTTCTCATTTCGAGTTTTTGATATCAAATTGTTATATTTTAAATGCTTTTTAGAAAGTTCAAAGAAATTTTTGGAAAATATGGACGCATTCACATCATTTCCTTCTACCTTTTTTAAAATAAGCTTCAAAAATAACTTTTTTGGCTATACTGAAAAAATTTAACTTTGGACATACGCTGGTATTAATGAAAACCACAGATATATCCCTAACTCAAGATATATTCGTCTATTTGTTTCGTGGAATATAGTTTTTATATCTAGTTTCTCTAGGTCATTTCTCGCTTACTGGAGAGACTTTCTTTCGTTTCGAAATGCAGAGTATGGCGGTCTATTATTCGTTATTCGTTTCAAAATTTTTTTTCGGAAAAATCTGTTTTTTCTTGTAATAACTTCAAAAGTCTTCGTCCAATAGATTTTAAGCATTCACTGATTTGTATAGACTTAAAAAGTGCTTTGCATACCGCAATTTTGACCAAAATCTGTAGCTTAGCGGGAAGTAGTTTCAGGAATGGCCTGCAAGGTCAACCCACTCCCATATTTTTTTCTTTGCATTTCGCAAACTTGGTGTTTTCTAAATAATATTTTAAAATCATTAGGTGCAAGGAAAAGCATTCAATACTTGTCAATAATGACGACACCATACACATACAAATGAAAATATAAAATTTCAAACCCTTGTATCTGCGTTTGTTGGGTTACACATACCGAATAATTTTGTTACGCCAAATGTAACAGTATTTGTTTTGTATAAAATTTTATTCGGTAGGTGAGGAAGGGAGTTACTGCATTTTTTAGGATTATTTTTTTTATTTTAAAAATCTCTAGGGATGAATTTATTAACTTGATGTAGTGAGTTTTAATTTATTATCTAAAAGTTCAAAGTATTAAAACTTTTAGTTTGTTGCATGATCTGCAAGTATTTTTATATGATTAAATCAGCTGGTCTCTTCTCTTTTTGTGTAGTTGATAAATAAACATTTTATCGCTTAATCTAGTTTTTTTTGTGGGATTTCATAAAAAAAGTTTAGGTAATAATATTTAAAGAATTGCTTAGTGAAAAGAAAGTACCCAGCAGTTCATATGCGAGTATATACCCAAAGAAAACTTGAGTATGCAAATATAAATATAATTTAAGTGGATGATTTTATATTATTTTGCAAAATGCAGAAATCAATTAAATTCAGAGCCAAATGAGGAAAAACAAAATAAAAAATTAATAAAACTTAAATTTGAGTTGCTGGAAATAAAGCAAAAAGAAATGAAAAAGCAATTTATTAGGATTTTTATTAGCAACAGATTTTTATTGAAGAGGTTGGATTACCTTTCAGGATGGATGCTAGGAAATGCGAATATAAAGGAACAGTAACTTATTGCGAACTGCAAATCGATATTTATTCGTTTCGATAAAGTGATTCTGTAATTTCTTTTTTGCGATAGTGTACATCTGTGTGTTACCCGCCATTTAATTGTGGCATGTGGCATCCTTGCATACAAAATTTCAAAATAATCGAAAAGCACAAAGAAGAATTAAAGAGAAACTGAATGAATTTGCGGTTTTCTTTCTTCATTCGACAGCGAATATCGCTAAAATATGTTGCCCACTGTTCCAATACTTCCTCTTTCGTATAAATCTTTGTCCCTGTCAGGCGGTGGACATAAAAATGTTGGGAAGTTGTTGGCGAAATATTGAAACTTTTTGCGAGAGATTTAAATTTTTTTTGTGTTATTTTTTTAATGCTGGCGTAGTCTAACAATTATATTTGTGTGCACATTTTTAAAATGAGAATGTCAATGGGAAAAAGTTATATATTAAATTAATGAAATAATTGAGAGTAATGGTTTTTTAACTCGCATATTAAATTAAATTTGCTTCTGAAGGGGGTTGCAGTAGATGCTGAAGTTAAAAATAAACGGAATAAAACAGTCTGTATGAAATGTATTAGCAAAAACTTTAGCTTAACTTGAAAAAATAATAAATATAATAATGTAAAGAATATGTCAATTTTTCCTGACTGCCGCATAGAGGAGACTTTATATGGCCTTGTGGCATATGCACCGATCTAAATATCAAATCAAACAGTTAATTTTGTATGAATGAGGAACGTCACAGCCTTTCGCTTCGTGACGAAGTCAATTTTGAGATGAAAAACATCAGTACCCTGGATTTAGTAACATTTATTACTATAATCGCATCGCTATAACAAATATAACGAACATATATCGACTTTACTATTCAGTAACATATTTTAACGATATTCGCTGTCGGTTGGAGGAAAAATAAAATTAAGTCACAAGATCAAATTCCACATAATATTGAATTAAATGGTGAGTAAGATAAACCTGGAGACTATCGTAAAAAATAAACTACTGAATCACATTATCATTATCGCAAGCGAATAAATATGTATGTATGTCGATAAATATTACGATTTTCGGTTCGCAGAAAGCTACAGAATCCAGGTACAGGAACAACAATAACCATTACAACCCGATCTCTTTGGAAAGCTCTTATAAAAAAAATTAAAAAAATCTCATGTGTGTCATGTGGCATGGCATTAAAAATTATGTCATTGGCGGTAAGTGTAAATGCTAAATGTTGTAGCTTTTCTTTAAAATCCAACAACAAAAAATACACACACAATCTAAAGAAAAGCTGCGATATTTTGCATTTGCACTTACTTACGCAAGATTATTTGCATCAAACGTCGAATACCGCCAATGTCCTTAAACTGTAGCGCAAAATCAATTTTTATAAAAAATTTAAAAAAATTTCAATATAAAAATTCTTTTTAGTTAGTTAGCTAATCGGCCATTATATTAATATTGCAATAACAATTAATTTGTGCTTAAACAACAACCACCTGATGTCCAAGAAAGTTATTTTTTAGATTGCTAGATTGCAAAAATAAAAAATATCACAACAAATAAAAAAGCAACAACAAGCATACTTTTTGCCCTTAACAGGCTCTGGCCTCCAGTCGCCTGCCACTTCCCTAACGACAAATTTTGTAAATTATTCTTTATTTCATTTAGTAACTGCTGTTGCTGCTGCTGTTGCTGTTGCAATTCTCTGTATTAAGTAATTCAAAATGAAATAAATTGAACAAAAAAAAAAAAAAAAAAAAAATAACTCACTCACAGAAACTACGACAATGTGCTTGTACATATTAAATGTGGGCGTTGGATTTGTTGGATGACTGGCTGTGGCTGACTGCATGTTTGAATGCCGTTTGCCAGAGCAGAGGTCAACTGATTGCCTTTTATTTTAATAGAATTTAATTTCCTTTTTCTTTTTGCCGAAAAGTTTATTTTTTTAATTTTTTCTTTGTAACAAAGTTGTTTTATTGTATTTTATTCATTAAAAAGCTGTTCGGCATTGCTTACCTTTTTGGTAACGTTGTGCAAGTTATCCATCTGATTGGGAGGGCCATTAAAAGAAAAGCGAAGAGGAAAAGCGAAACGGTTAAATTTCAAAAATACCTCTTCTCAGGTTAGTTTCATAAATGTTTATGTACAGCAATAAACTTGCAACTCTGCTGGGTGTCAATGTAAATTAAAGTTAGGAGGGTTCACACTATGAAATTTTTCTTTCCGAAATTGTGAGTTTGTGGGTGAGAGAGGAGAGAATTGTGAACGTGAATTTTGTATTTTTGTAGTTTTATTAACACTTTTTCATTAAATTTTTGTCAACATACATATTTTAGTTTTTGTTTTATAGAAATGTCAGAAAAAAGAAAAGCAATGTTAAAGTTAACATGCAAAAAAAATATAATTTCATTAAAAAAATCTCGATGTGCAGATGCGATTGAAATTTTAGAAGAGAATTAAAGAATATTTTAGAAAGAAACATTTCTTAGTGTGAACCTAATATAATTTGATAACAGAACTCTTTAGTTTTAGCAGTTTTTAATACTCGTCTTAAAACGTACTTTTGTTAAAAGGTACTTTTTAAGAATTAAAAAGTATCTTTTTAAAAGGAACTCTTTTAAAATGTACTTTTTTAAAAGGCACTTAAAAGCTACTCTTAAAATGTCCTTAATACACTTTTGTAAAAGGCACTTAAAACGTACTTTTTTTAAAGGTACTTTTTAAGAATTAAAAAGTACTTTTTTAAAAGGAACTCTTAAAGCTACTCTTAAAACGTCCTTATTTAAATAGTAATTAAAAGGTACATTTTAAAAGGAATTTAAAGTACTTTTTTTAAGGGTACTGTTTTAAAATGTACTTTTTTAAAAGGCACTTATTTAAAAGGTATTTTCCCAAAAGGTACTTTTAAAATATGTAATTTTTTTAAAAAGTACTTTATTAAAAGATTTTTATAAAGATACTCGTCCTAAAACGGTACTTTTTATAAAAAATAAATGTAAACGTATTTAAGGTACTTTTTTAAAAGGTACTCTGCTAAAAGTTAATTTTTTAAAATATACTTTTTAAAAAGGTATTTTTTAAAATATAAAAAGCACTTATACCATAAAGGTACTTTTTATAAAATATGCATTTTAAAGAAGTACCTTTTGAAAAAAGTACCTTTTGAAGAGAGTACCTTTTAAAAAGTACCTTTTGAAAAAGTTCTTTTTAGGAAAAGTACCTTTAAAAAACGCTATTTTTTAAACCAAATCTAAAAAAGTACCATTTAACAAAATTAAAAAGCCTTCAAAAAATTATTTTCCATGGGCAAAAGTCTTGCAGATTTTTATTTATTTTTTCTTGCTAAAGCTTCATATTGAATTTACAAGTATAAACTTGGTCCAGAACAATTCTTAAATGAAAACTCAAGTATACTACAACATTCGTTTTGTGTTTTATACAAAAATTATCTTTACTAATCTTCCACTCCAAACTTTATGCTCTACTAATGAGGTTTATCAAAACCTTATGTGCTTTAAAACCACATGCGCTTAAAATTAGTAGAAAAAAAATTCTTATTATCTCCCAGATTTATGCAAAACAGTAAAAGAAACTAAACTAAACTGCTGACCAGGATTATATGCCAGGATAAAAAATTGTATTTTATTTTTTATATTATTTTAACTTTTGCCAGCAAGCTAAACAAACAAAAAAAAAAGGAAAATGTAAAACAAAACTTATATTTAAAGAACGGAATAATGAACAAAAGAACAAATTTATGGCAAACATTAATTTAAACTAATGTCCAATGAAAAACAGCGAACGGGGAGCAATTCCACAGAAGACGGGAAGTGGACGCTTTGAAACTGTTTCAAAGCCACATGCACACACACACACTCACACTCACACACAGGCATTGAAAAAGGATATAAAAGTTGTTGCCATAAAGCGAAGGAAGAAAATAAACACCAGCGGCTGGCTGGCTGCTCAGTGAAAACTGAATTTTATTTCTTTGCACAAGTGTTGAAAGTTCATTAACACCACCCACACCACTGAAACATACAACAATAATTATAATACGAGTAGTTTTGTTCAACTCATCTTTTTTTTTTTGCTTTTGTGGGGGCAGCAACTTCAACGACAGTAGGAAGGAAGAAACTATGAAACTGAATAAATGACAACATTGACTCTTTGGCCTTTTTAATAGTCAACTGCTGTTTTTTATTCTTATTTTCATTTTATTTTTGTTCTACTGCAAACAGCTAATTTTTCCCCGTTCTCTTTGTATTGCTGACAAAAAGATTTCTCATCTGCTTTGGCATTACCCAACAAAAAATATTTTCAGTTTAAGTTTAATATTTAAAAAAATATTTTGTACAAATGTCAAAGTTGTTTGCTAATGCTTGATGACCGTTAAAAATGTTGAGAAGAAATTCAAATTTTCTTAATGTTTATTACTTCTTTTGGAACAAAATAAAATCATTTGAAAAGGATTTTTTTTAAAGGAAATATTTGCAAAAGTTTGTCTATGATGATGGAGTTTATTTGTAGTATTATAGAGAAGGTAAAAGATGAACAAAGGAATTTTGAAAATATTCCTTAATCATGTTTGTTAAATTAAAAGCAGGAAATAAAGGCATTAGTTGCCATGGCATCACTATTCATTGAAGTTTATATATAGCAAGATAGGTGACAGAGGGTTGATATTGTGACTTCAAATAAAATTATTAAGCTTTTAATTAAATGCTTAATACTGAGTGTTAAATATACTTTAATATGAATGTCTATAAATAATTTTCCGACTGCAATAGTCGGAAGCTTATTTTGAAAGAAGTTTGATTTCGTTGCACAGTGTAATTTTATGTATGTAGATTTTTCCACAACCTCTTCGCAAAAGTCATTTTATCCGTGCTAGTGGTTAATTCTGGAAAATAATACTGTCGTGCCAGAACATACATTAGTTATTTACTCAACAAAATTTTTTTTGTAATCTGCTTTTAGGCGTCATTAATTATTTTTTGGCACTAAACTTGCGTTAATTTTTAATTAAAATACAGCCATGTAATGCAAATATCAGTATATGTACTCGTATACGAATCCTCCTCTACACATTTAATTTTCTTTTTATTGCAATTTTATATTATGTTTTTCTAAACCCGCTTAAAATAAGTTCGCATTCAATTCTTTTCGTTTTACATTAAGTGCAAATATTTAGCATTTAAATTATCTCTTTAGTTTTTATTTGTCTCTGTCAGGCGGTCTATGCGTCTTGCTGTATGTTTTATGATTATGATTGTTAAACATAAAATATATTTATGTTTGTATACTGACACTTAATAAATCTAAGCTCAACTGTTTTACAGACAAGCAACATTTTCTTAATTTGTTCGTGCACTGCAGTGATGAACAACAGTGGAATTTTAAATTAAAAATATCTAGATGAGATTTTAATGACAATTGTTTGCGTTGCGGGTTATTGAGCTGCAGTTAAATCTAGACAGAACGAAGAAAGTGCAGATTTGTTTTATATGCTTTTGCATTTTCAAGTGGTTGAAAATGATTTTAAATGATTTTAGCATATAGATTGAATTTTCTTGCTTCTAGTTAACCAAAACGTTTATATTTTTAAAAATAATTACATTTGACAATTCTTTGACAAATCTCAAGCACTTGCCTTAGAATTCTTTTTTTCTGTTTTTGTTAAGTGACTAAATAATAAAAATGAAACGGATAATAAATATTTTATTTATAGAGAATTTCTGAACGTTTTAATTTTGTGATTTGTGTTACAAAATTTAATGTTTAATCCAGGAAAGAAAATTTATCAATTATGACAATAAAAAATAAGCTAAATATCCATGATAAAGTAATAAAAATTATATGATTATAACAATAAATAATAATGGCCATTATCATCAGCTATTAAAAATCGTTAAGCAGCGTAAAATATAATAAGAAAAATGTTGGTTTTTGTTGAATGGCGAAACAAATTACAGTCATGCCCTGTCAGCATAAACACAGTCCATTTCTCATTCCTAAATAGCATAAAATTATACTAAATTAATAATTTCAATTTTATAATTTGATTCAAGAGAGGCTGGAAAGGGCCTGTCCCACAATATCGGCTGGAATTGTTCAATATCTTAAGAGGTACTTTTTTAAAAGGTACTTTATAACAGTACTTAAGTGTATATATTGAAAAAATATAAAATTTCCTTATTTTACTGTTGTTTTCAATACAATTTGTCGATTGCACGTTTTCCGTCGTCAACGTGAAACAGATACTTAATGTCATTTGGCATCATTACAATTAAAGCACAAATTTTCAAAAGCTTAAAGGAACCAAAGAAGAGTTTGCAAGCCAATCGCATGACATTTATTTCAAGTGCTGCTACATACTTCATTCGAACTTTTTTTTAAAAGCTTATCCACTGAAAACCGTTTGCTCATTAATGCAAGTTAGTTTATTAAGACGTTTGTAGCAGTAAAATACGGTTCGAAAGACCATAACTAATTTGAATGAAACTACCATTGAATACGTTCTGGCGCGTCTTTACAGTCAAGTCCCTAGTTGTCAAAAGATCAAAGGAACCAAAGAAGAGGTTGTAAAACCACTGATCGAATTTTTCACTTATTAAGTGCTGCTACGTCATACTGCGTTCGAAATCTTTTAAGTGCTGCTCCCACTGAATTCCATTTAATTAATTTATTCAGAAGTTGGTATTAAAAACTATGGCTCGAAGGACCATAAGCAATTCCATCTGTTGCGTCTATTTCGCTAAGTTATCAACTGCTTGAATAACGAGAGGTTTTAAATTTTTGATTACTAAACTAAATCTGAATTGATTGCCTTTCTAAAGTCCTTATTAATGCACGAAAAATTTTTAAAAGTATGAAGAAAAGTCTTGTGAACTAATAGAATAAAACAACTTCCATTAGCAAAAAAAATTTATTAAAGTTTATTATGATAAATACAGAGCAATGAAATATTTCGCAAGTCCAGACAAACAATGAAAATAAAACTTCAAAATGTGTTGTATTCCATAAGGAAAAAATCGCACGACAGTATTTAGTGAATAATATAAAATAGTTGTCTAAAAATAAGTTTTTAAAACATCAGTAAAAGAATTAAAAAAATACAGATAAATTTTGTTTCATCGAAATGTCTATGTAAAATCACATTTCCTGAAATAAAATTGATTTTTGTTGTTTTTTTTTTGAGTGAATAACAAAACTTAAAAATTTAAGAACCCCCGATGTACAGACCAAATGACTGGACAAATTTTCTTTAAGTATAGGCTAGAAGCCACGGCGTCAAATACACACAGATTCAACTGAATATATCTGGAAAAGATGTGATATCTTCTTTTTTTCGAACATATATAAGATTTTATTCAAACATAGTTAAGAACCTTCTCGATCAAGTCACCTTTCAAACAGAAAAAACTAAATCAAAATCGGTCCAGCTGTTTTGGCTGTACGTGGATACGGACAGACACACAGATACACAGCACACACTACAAACTTATAACACCCCTTTTTTTGTTCGGGGATTAAAAATCATTCCAGCCGTTTGGTCTGTACGTGGACTCGGACAGACACACATACACCGATACACAGAAACACAGCCAACACACACTACAAACTTATAACAAACTTTTTTTGGTCGGGGGTTAAAAAGAGCTTAAAATGAAACATCTACTGAATCAGACAACTATTGCATAATGAAAAAAATGGACTTCAAATAAATTCTTGGCTGAAAAAAAATTTGGAAGCTTTTGTCTGTGCACATGCAGACGTTTGCAATTGCAAACTACGGTTCGAAGGACCATAAACAGTTTGTAATGCTATCTCTGGTTAGACGACGCAATAACTAACTAACAGCATTATAAAGTACATACTATCATCTTGTGAAATAAATTGACCATATACTGCTGGCAAACTAGCAATTTTTTTTCCATACTAAACTTTTCTATATATTTTAGTCCAAACACATTTTTTAAGCTCCATTAATTGTTTAAATCATTCCACCATAATTGTATTTGTATAACGTCAACTTCATTTTGTCCTCCCTAATATAATATCTGCTAAACTTGCATACTCTCAGCATAATTTTCACAGCAATAAAAAATTTATGATTGTATATGTGAGATGCTGCTGTTGGTGATGATGGTGGTGACTGGTGGTGGTGGTGCTGAATTTTCATAATATTCTGTGTGATATGGCGATGACAGTGTTGTTATCGTTATGTGATATTGCTTTTGTTGTTAATTTGTTATTGTCTGTGCGGTTTTAATAATATGCAACTAGGATAATTTTATTTTTTGTGATGGCAAGAAGTTTATGTAAAGCGTGTTATAAGGCAGCACTGAAAAATAGATATGCATATTCTAAGCAGCTCTCATTGAAAGTGAAGTCAGACTTATTAAGAAGTGTCATATATAAAAAACCAAATCTTCATAGTTTTACTGCTTTAAACATAAAACAAAATATTTTGTTTTATAAAGGATAACAAATTTTGTATGAAAAAGTGTTTGATGAAGCTCTCAAAATAAAAAAAAAAGAATTTTTTATTAACAATGACTAGAATTTACTATTTTTTTTAAAGATAAATTAAGCAGACCTAAATAAATATGTGCGTGAACATAATATCGAATTTAACTAGCAGAGACACAAACCAGAATTTCTATTATAACATGCTTTTCACATAACAGAGCACTGTTAGTTAACTAACAGTAGCTGCCAAATAGATTAAGAGTCTGAATGAAACCTTGAAACTGGGGCAAGATCAATAAAACAGTTTTACAGGAAAGTCGCTCTAGGGCGTGTTTAATAAAATATGTTTGGAAATAAATATGTCTGGTAGAGCTAAGACGTTAGTTTTAAGAAAAATACTTTTCGTTGAGCAGATTGGTGATAATTTTGATCAATATGGAATTACACACGTACTGCACTATATAGTGTAGATCCAATTTGTCACTTTTCTGCAATAATTTTTAACTGCATATTACTTCAATCGATGAATTCAATTTCAAAAATTATTTCAGAAAAGTGACCAATCAGGTCACATTATTAAAGGCCTTTGAGACTACTTCCCTAGTACGTGTGTAATTCCATATTTGACCAAAATTACCACTAACTAATCTTCTCTATAAAATGGTGTTTGCTTAAGTCTTCTTTCTACTGTTAAGTAACTAACAGTGCTCTGTTATATTGAAAAATATAGTAAGTTAGAAATTCTGGTTTGTGTCTCTGCTAATTAAATTCGAATTTATTTACCTTCACGCCTTAAATAAATATGCTTATATCATCTATTTAACTTATCGTGTTCTAACATTTCTCTAAACTCATGATTTCATTCTTTCAAACTGCTGCAGAACTGAACAAATAAAGTAGAAATGAAGAAAGTATCTATCCACAGACAAATATGTACTTACGACTACATTGTCTTCCACAGACATTTAGTTACATGCTGGCACTGTAGAAAACATTAATAAAATTTTCAACACCTGCTATGTTTGCATTACTATTCAGCAAATTCCATTAAATAAAAAAATAAAATAAATAAACATTTCTGAGTAATGAGTGTGTACCTGCATTTAAATTCACTCTAAAACGTTCTGCAGCAAGTCTACTTAAAACGGATGTTATTTCTTAGCAAAGGATATGCCAGTGTCTGCAAAGGAACTCTGCTTTTAATTTTACTTCTAATATTATGTTTATTTTTAATGAGCGAGTTAAACATTTTTTTTTTATTTTACGTTTAAATCTGTTTCTACTTAAAGTTAAAAATCTGCTTGATTTTAATTTGTTGTAAACTTCAGATTAATTTATTGTAGAACGTTATACATGTTAACAACAAATATAAAATTCTTAGTGTCCTTAATGAATAATAAAACTAAAGAATTATAATTTGTTGGGCAATTCAGTTAACAACAAGTAACCTTGAATCGGAAAAACATCATGCAATAAAATAAAAATTGGCCAATAAAAAATTCTTGTTTTTTTTTTTTTGGTGCCAGTTGCCTGTTTAAAGGTCACTATTATGATGTTGGTTACAGTAGAAATGACATTAGAAGTTACAATGAATGGCAAAATTCTGCAATAGCTTCTGCTAAAATGTTGAAAAAAATCTGAAACATAAATACATACCTGCTACATATGCAACTGCATATTTCTGAATTTTTCAAACAGACTAGGTAAGCACAGATTTTTTATGGACTGGGTTCTCACACATATCTTTTGTGTTGAGCAACTTTTTAATTATTTGCTGAGAGAGGAAAAGACACTGAACAGGGGAGCCATCATATTTTCCTCTTGATCTCTCTCTCTCTCTCTCTCTCCCGTAAACTAAAAATTGCTTTGTGTGAAAGCGATATCATTCTGAAACTACCTCTAGAAGTAAATATTTTGTCTGCATAATTTAGTGTCCCCCTTTAATGGCATTTGACAATCTATTTTGGTGCTGGTAATTCATACAATGTGTTTCAGCGCACCTTTTTCATTACTCATACACACAAAATTAAATTATCTCTACAAGTTTTTTGTGTGTGATAATTTTCCATTTCTTAAAATTTTTGTCAAATCTGTTGAGATTTCAAGCAGAAACCTCAAAAGTGGCAAAGTTTTTTTTTCAATTTATCTCCTGACCTTTCTGTCTCTATGCATGTATATAATTTTCTTTTTTTTTGCTTTAATATAAAGTTTGTTGTGCAAATTATTTAATTTTTTTTGTGCCACACACTTGTGTGTGTACGTGTTTGTGTCAGAAAATCCTGAAAGCTTGACAAAAAAGGACCTTGGAATTAAACCTTAGAGAATTTAATTTCATATAAAATTTTTTGTTTGGAAAGTGCTAATCTTCGACAGACAATTTAATTTCATTTTGGCTGGTCCAGTAGACAAAAGAAAAAATAAAACAGAAGCAATTAAATTTATTTCTGAGATCTCTACAGTGCTTTAAATAATTTTTGTTGTATATAGTGTATAATTAAAATTTTAACTGATTTCACAGCTTAGTTTTTTACCATCAATTAAATTAAGTTTTTAATGGCTTTTTAATGTAACATTTATTTTTTTTTATTCTGTTTATTTTCAGGTATGTTGTGACTTTTTGCTAGAAGAAAATTTGGGGAAAAAAACCATATGGGGTACGTTTTATAAAATTTTTAAAATCTGCAGTTGTCATTTACAATGTAATTGGGTAAATTGGTATCAAATGCTCAAAATCTGTAGCTTAATTTTGAACTTGTAATAAAATAATTAACAAGACTGTGCAACAAAATTAAACTTTGACCAAAATAACAAATAAAAATAAATAATAATTTAATAATTTTCCTCTCTCCACTTTTACGTTTGTAGATAATCGATTTTCGTCAAAGAATGAAACTCGAAAATTATTTCTGTTAAGATTTTTATTTTGGCGGTTATGGCTCAATATGTATATGGCGCTACTGTTAAAGAATTTGATGTGCAAAAGCTGAAATATTTATTATAAAAAAAAATTAGAACTATTTCCAGCTTCTTGTTAGTAAACATTTTTTGTTCACAAGCTAAAACTTTAGTAAATAGTAGTGGGCCATTTTATGAAAAGTCTGTGTGTGTGAGTGTGTGTTTTTTTTACATCTTTTGTTTTTCATAACATAAAGTTGTATTAAGCTAATGTTTGCAACTCACAACAACAACAACAACAACAAAATACACAAAATGCAAAATATATGTTTCTGTTGTTGTTGTTTACATGACACATACCCTCGTATTTGTATTACAAAATTTATAGTAGCAGGCAGTGAGATCGCAAAACATTCGAACATAATTTAGATGACAATTCGTCGCTATTGTGCTTTATATGATGAATTTAAACAGAAAATTGTTACCGATGCATCATTAATCTCGTGCTGGGCGAAATTCGTCGTTCGTCGTAGTTGTATTATTTCCATTATTTATAATAATGCTGTCCGCCGTATATTGAAGTATATGATTTGATTCCTGCCACGTATTACGAAGTACAGACTCATAACTAAACGAATAGTTATAGTCCCAGTCCAGATTTATAATTTTTGTTGCAGCAACTTTTTATTTTTTTAGTGCAAAAGAGCGAGAGAGCAATACAAAAAGTATATATTTCTATTTCAACACTCTCACACAAGAATTGCTGCAACAAAAATTGCAAGTGTGGACCGGAACATAGCCGTAATATCGCTGAAATTACAACAGAATCATTTTACTTGCTCTTAAATATCTGTTGCACTAGTAAAAACAAAAAATATTTGTGGCACGAACAGTTACGATGGAAGTTCTTTTTCATAAAGAACGTATTTATCACAAAGCCGAAATCAAGCTTTCATTATAAAAATTGCATAGCGTTAACAAATGTTAAACTTAAATTGTAAAAATTCCCCAAAAAAAAACATTAATTATAACTAGTGCTTTTTTGGAAATTAATAATTATTAACGTGACAACTCCTTACGTAAAGTGAATATTTTTATTAAGATTATAATGATCTTACTCCTTCTGCTTTATTATAATTATGTATGCCATTATATTTTTTCTTGATGCGGCCACAGATTTTGTGCAAGAAAACTTTTTGGGCGTAAGTAATCATAAATAATCATAAAAGCACCCAGTAGTTCTTCGTGTAATTAGCTTAGTCTCAACTTACGGCCTGTCCCACGATGTCATCAGAAATCATTCGATCGAATGCTTATAATGAAAACAACAACACATTTTCTAATGTTATAGTTTGTTTGTCTGGTGACATCGTGGGACAGGCCGTTAATTTATTTGTTGTTAAGAAAAATTCATATTTTCAGCAGCAAACTAAATAAATAAAATTCAATTTAAATACCAGTGGTGCGATTCAGTAACTTTTAACGATCCGACAATCGTAATTTTTGTCTATACATTTTGTCGCTTGCAATAACGATTGTGTGATTCTGTAACTTATTTTTAACGATAGTACGCAGCTGATATTTTCTGTTGATTTTAGTCGATAAAATTAAGAGCACATAAATTATTGTCGCTGACATTAACCTACAGCGAATATTGCTAAAACTGTTACTGAATAGCAAATTTGATAAAGTTTTTTTATAATTATTTTAACGATGCGATTATCGTTAAAAAAAAGTTAGTGAATCGCACTTGAGAATTAGTTCAATTTAAACACCAAAAATTAATCGAAAACTTCAATTCATTCAAAACTTAATTTCTTACTTTCCTTCCACAAATACTTACAATCTCTGCCGATCTAGTCGTCTTATATGTATGTTATACATATGTATGTGTAGTTATTATTATACATTGTATATATAAAAATAATATAAATACGAAAGTTTAAAATAAAATATTTGAGTAAAATATTCACGGATAACATAGGGCGTCAAACCTCAAATATACCCGTTTAGAGGAGTTTTGTCAATTGCTGACAATTTTACTAAAATCTGGCGATTCTTTCGAGAGATATTGTTGACGAAAAATTTCGTAAAAATGTTTTTTTTTTCTAATATGCAAAAAGTCGTAGTCAAATCGGTTTTAGAAGTTCTCTATTTTTTATAGACATAAAAAGTGTTTTGCATGCCGCAAACTTTAAAAAGAAAGAGTTCAATAAATGTAAATTTTTATTCACTTCAGTAACTGCTGGGTAGCATCAAAATATAAATATGTGCATATATTTTTTGTAAAGTTTATAGATATGGTTTTTACACGCAGTGCGTAAATCGTATAAACAGAAAAAAAAACATACGAGTACACACTCGCTCACCCAGGAATAACACATACAACACATTCCGGCAAACAGCCAACATAAACTGTAACTGTAACGGACACTGGGAGCGAGAAGCATATGCACAAACAGACAGTGAAGTGAGTAAGTGCATGTGAATAAATAGTGTGATAAGTAAAATTTTGGGAAGAAGAGAAAATTTTCAACATTCCACAAATGATGATGAGATTATAAACCACCGCTTGCACAGCACACTCCTTTTCTTATCTGACGACTGTGGTAGGTCCCATACATGAATGTCTTCCTGCCAGTCCCGGTTGTCTAGCTGTTTCACTGGCTGACTCACAGTCTGTTTCCCTAGTGCTGTTGCTGCATGTGCTATCTGTCAGCCCATGTGAGTCTTTTGTAGAATATAAATAGTAAAAAGGGCAAAATGCTAGAGAAAATATATGTATTTTAATATGAAATTTTTTACATACGTATGTGTGTGTGTGTGTGTGTGTTTGCGTGTGTGTTTGCCTACGATTATATAAATGTAATTATATCTTAACAATTTGCACAGTTGCAGCATTAAAGCACCATGATATTTGCATTTAAATTTCAGTATTATTATTATTGAAGTATTATATAAAGAGGGCTTATGTTAATTTATTCATTATACAGGATTAAGAAAGGAAATGAAATGAAAGAAAAAGTGTTTTTAAGTTTGAAAAATTAAGACAAATACTACTGGCATATAAACACCAAACAACAAATTTAAAAAGCTTAAAAACGACATAACAGGGCTTTCCATCGAAGAAAAGGAAATTTAATTTTTAAGGAATAATTTTAGGAATTGACTTCTCAAAATCTATTAAGAAAATATTCTATAATTCTCATTTGGTTGATATAAAGCTTAATATAAGCTTTTCACGTACGCTGGCAAACGCACAGTGGGCCTCTAAAGCAAAAATATTCTTAGTTAAAGTATATCTGGCAAACTATTGGGTCAATTGCAAATTAGTATGCAATCAGAACCCGTGCTACTACTTTTTGGGATATTCATACATATATGCATGTATATCGTTAGCTAAAATGCAAAAAGGCGCAACTAACAAACAATTCAAAATCGAGTTTTTGATTGATTATTATTAAGTCCTTCAAACTACATGTCTTGACAAAATTTTACACTTTTTTTTTAACAAAAAACAAGGAGACTTAACTACAAGTTTCTTTAGTTTTTTTTTAGTTTTTTAGTTCTGTGAAATTATATTTTTTTTAGTCACGCCTTAATGAAGTTTAGCTAACGACATGTACATATGTATGTATAGGTAAGCAACAATATCACTTTAACCATATATTTGCAATTTCTCCGTATATTTAGTCGTCAAATATTTTGAAATACGTATTCGAACTCCCTTCATAAATCTTAATTAAATTAATTTTAAAAAAATTACCAAAATTTATTTAACTGAAATTAACGGCCTGGTCCACGATGTCACTAGAAATCGTTCGATCGACAACTTGTATTGCAAACAACAATAACTTTAGAAAATTTGTTGTTGTTTGCAATACAAGTTGTCGACCGAACGATTTCTCGTGACATCGCGGGCCAGGCCGTAAATTAGTTTTAACTTTTTGATGCCGGTTCAACTTTTCTGGGAAAATATTTATTTGTAGATTTTTAGTGTAAATTTTTAAGTCGGCTCATAACACTATAGAAAATTAATCAGGGGTCTAATTGTCGCATTCGATAACGAGCTGATTCGATCACTTTTTTCTGTTTCAGATCATGGCATTCGATATCAAACAATCTTATTACATTGTTCGATAGCGAATGGCATAATGTCAAACTGAAAAAACGTGATCGAATCAGCTCGTTATCGAAAGCGACTATTATGCCACAGGAATAATTTAATCGAGCTTTAGTTCTATATTTTCCATTCTTATTGAATGAAATATTTTTTATTAATTAATGTGATTTTCTATATGATTTTCTGTATAAAAAATTTTTATTTTCACTGATCTTATTAAATTAGTCGAAAACACAACCTATCAACAAATACTTGTATATATATTTATTATATAAATTTATATCGCCGAAAAATACTAATATGTTTGCAACATTTCTTAGGAATCAATTGGATAGAAGTGCTTAAAATAGAATATAATATGTATAGAATGTAAGGGGCGTGGCCCCGCCTATATTTTTAAATATGAAATTGTGTCATTGCAAGAGTTTTTACAAATGCAAAATAAATAAGCGTGGCCTCGTCCTTTTCCAAACAAAGAACTTCGACTTTGCAAGAGCCTAATACTAGTAACCACTATCTGATCTGTACCTGGATTCTGTAACTTTTTACGAACCGAAAATCGTAATATTTATCGATATATTTATTCGCTTGCTTTAATGATAATGTGATTCCGTAATATATTTTTTAGGATAGTCTCTAACTTTATCTTACTCACCATTTAATTCAATATTATGTGGAATTAGATCTTGTGACTTAGTTTCTTTTTCTCCAAGCGACAGCGAATACCGTTAAAATATGTTACTGAATAGCAAAGTCGACAAATTTTCGTTATATTTATTATAACGATACGATTATCTTAATAAAAGTTACTGAATCCAGGTACTGGTCTGAACAAAGTGAACGCTCCTGATTACTTTTCTACTGTTCCTTTTTTCTAAATAACCTTGCATACTTCTAATCTGCCAATTATTCCTGGATGAGACCTCCACTATATAAAAATTGCATTGAATGAATTCATTTGGTGAGTTTTGTTTGGAATTGCCTGTTATTATCCCGATTTAAGTTTTCTTCAATTATATTATCCAATAGCATATTTAATACCAAATATAGTATTTTGCTTAAAAAGTTTTGCCATACTCTTGCGCCAAATTCTCAAATATCAATATACATATAAAATGAAGAGTATCTTTTTCCTTACAAAGTTCTTAATAATAAACTTTGTTTTCTCTAGTATAAACGAAATATAAACTGTTACATATATGTATGTGAAAAAGATACTAAAATTTGGTTATAAAAAATTATTTATGGACTCATGTGTGCAAATTTTCTCCCTTGCTTTTTTTATGCAAAATGATAAAATACCAAATAATAAATCATAGATTTAAGAGGAGGAGAGTGTGGGAAAAACGCAAAATGCTTTATAAAATTAAGTTGAAATGGAGAAGGTATTTAAAACGTGTGTTTGTATGTGTGTGTGTGTGTGTGTGTGTGCGAGATTTAAGCGTAGGATAACAGTGTTTCAAAAAAA
The DNA here is from genome assembly GCA_944452675.1 of Tachina lurida. Classification (NCBI taxonomy): domain Eukaryota; kingdom Metazoa; phylum Arthropoda; class Insecta; order Diptera; family Tachinidae; genus Tachina; species Tachina lurida. Next base: position 11,087,672 of record OX101756.1, read on the forward strand.
TTATGAAAACATTTTATGGAGAACTGAAGTTTTCATATTTTTGTTGGAGTAATTTTTATGGTACACTTGGTTGCATACTTTTTAAAGTGACGATTTTCAATTGTAGAGAAATATTTTTTTGGTTTGAAAAAGGTTACAAACAAGACTGCAAATAATGATAGAATTGAAAAATTTTTTTAGTGTGCATATTTGATGAAACCATAGATTGTTTGGGTAAAAGGAAAACTATGTTTTTAAATATACTCTTGAGTGAAAAATAAAAAATTCTTAAAATATCAACAAAATTTTCAACAGCATGAAATAACAAACTTACTTGCGAGTTTATCGAAGACAATCAAATATTCTCGCTGGATTATTTGTATTGAAAAGAAAAATAAATCAATCAAATTGCTTTTTATTATAAATATAAATAGGCTGGCAAGAATTTTTGATTATCTGCGATAAACTGGCAGTTATAATTATTATAAAGAGTTCAATTAAAATAAATTAAATTTTAAAATCGCTCAAGGTACGGCAGCTTATGCTTAGTAGGTAACACTGTGTTGCCTTGCTTGGACCAAATAATTATGTAAATGGTGATAATTAAGCTTTTTGCCATATAAACAATTTGCCATATTACAAATTTCTAGCGATTTTTATTTAAACAACCTTGTGCCTTTAATTCTTAAATATAGAACGAAAATAGAGTCTTTTAAAATGCAAACAAAAGCAAACTTTAATATATTTTTCTAATATCGAGCTTTATTGGAAAAAATCTGGCTGGAACAAACAAAGCAAAAAAAAAAAAAAGATTCAAATATCTGCATGAGAAAGGACATCTCTATGTGTGTGTCAAAAAATAGAGCAAATATCTACACAAATAGCTAAGCAAACAAAAAAAAAAAAAGAAATATTTATCATCTCCAGCAGTGATATTTCAATATGAATCACTAAAACCTAAAAATAAAATAAAATAGAAAACTTTTACAAATGCTCTCACTTTTTTTTCTATAATTATGCATGGAAACGTTTTGTCGTGGTTAAAGCGCTTTGAAGCTTCCATCGATTTTTTTTTGTTTGTTTTTAGAAAGCCAATCACACTGCCACAATATGGCATTAATTTGAAATCTTACATCTCAGTGTTACCAGGATGTATGATTTATTATTATTATTTTTTATATATTTATATATTTCAAGAACCGTAGACAATTCAAAAGGAGTACATAATTTTAAAATATTAAGCCCAAATACAGCACATCGATTTTATAGTAACATACTACGAGGGCAGTTTGATAATTCGCTCAATTTGTATATTTCCTGATCAGTAACTTAAAATGCAACACTAGTGATGTTCACATACATATACAAATATATCTATTACCAGACTATTTTTAGAAAGCTGGGTCTATTAGTTTGCTTTTGACAGCCACTGAAAGTGCGCGACCTAATTAACCTTAGTGAAAGCGAAAAAAACGAATTTCGTGATGTATTAAGCTTAAAGGAAACTATGTTAAGAAATAAAACGCTTTTTACGAAATTAAAGAAATTTATTATTCGACATTCTGTCATAATTCTCTTTACGAAACATTTTATTTTGTGCAGAAAATCACTGAATGATAAAACAGGCCTCATATTAACAAATTCTCATTTGAAGATTTTCTCTCTCTGGCGATTTTTCGCCAAACATAGCGATTTTTCAACTTGTTTGGCGTCTAAATTTTTGATTGGCGACATGACAATTTTTCTGACGATAAATAAATTTGTTGGCCATTAGCCACAATGAACTGAATTGAACTTCAAAATTTTTGTAATTTAATAAAATTAGTTTGTTGAAGGAGTAGGGTCACAAATAAATCCTACCAAAACTCGTCTGCAAGAAATTAAAACAATTTGATTTCTTATATTAATTCCGTGGGAAAAAAGGAAAAATTGCTTAACCCTTTATCACCCTTTGTTACAGATACAAACCATTAAATCTCTATAAAAACTATTAATTAAATGTAATTATTAATTTTAACTTTGGTACAATATTTTTGGTACAATATATTGTTTCAAACTGTGAAATTCATTCTTAATAAAAAATTTTATCTGCTACAGAAGAATATATTAAAAGTACGCTTTTACTAAATCAATGTTGCCGTTGTGCAGTTTTTTTTAAAGTTATATTTTCGGCGATTTACTTCATTAAATTTTATGAATGTCCAAGTCAATTATTAATTTTATTTCTAAAATATTGTGGTTTAAATTATTTTAAATTTGAAGTCCTTATCCGCCAACATATTTGACATTCCTTTCATTTCCTTTTTTTTACAAATTTTCACCACAAAAAATTAAAACTAAAAAAATATAGTAAAAGGAATGTTTTTACTTATGCTACTAGCTCTTAAAATCTTTTATATAAATATAGTTTCACGATGTTAAGTTATAAAGGGTTAAGTCGAGATAAGCACATTTTGAGTTAGTGGCACCTCTGTAATCTCCATATTCAAAAGTACCTCTCATAATAATTTCTATTATTTTGCGCTATTTTTCAGGAAGTATATAAGCTTATCTTTTTTCGACTTATAATCTCATACAGAATAAAAGCTTAATTTAGCTTTTATAGTTTTATATTACTCTAAAAAAAGTTCAAGTGAATATCGAATTTCCAAATTTAACTCCAAAAGAAGTAAATTTCTGGAAATCGACTTGAAAGTTTAAAAATGCTATCCTGCAAAACAGTAATATATGAGTTAAGCACTTTTACCTTATTACCACAGAATTATAGCAATGAATGCGTTTTAAATTTTAATGAGAAAAATTTGCAAAAAATAATTTTTGGCGATTTTAATTTTACTTTTGGCAATTTTTTGTTAAATTTTTATATAATTACTTTATAAAAATTTATATTAAAAAAAGTGTACATACATTTTAAAAAATATTATTATCAAATATATTTAAAAAAAAAACTACATAAAATTGATTTCGCACAATTTTTGGGCGATTTTTTAAATCAATTTAGCGAAATATATCGGAAAAAATCTGCAACCCTGGCCAGCAGTGCTCTTAACTCAAACTTACTATGTATGTATGTTTGTCTGTCTTTTTGCACTTAAGTATGCTCTAGTTGAAGCTTTAAGATGTCACAACTAAATATAACATTTAAATACATTTTAACTGCAATAAATAGCAAACTTAGAAGGGAGCATCATACTCCTCATGATAATCCCACATTTCGAAAACTTTTAACCTCGCAACTTTAAAGTTCTTTAAGTTTGGAAACAAAGAAATTATTTTCAAATTTCTCTTCTCTTTTCCATTGTTATTTTTCATTTTAAAAATTAAATACAATTTATTGCTTTCTTTTGTCGAACTTTGGCAAATATTTTATCATTTAGCATGTAAATCCCCAGCAAATACCCTACAGACACCAAGACTACTAACAAACAATAGATTTAGACAGCGCAAGCAAGAAAATAACATAAGGAAAAAGTAATGGACAAATATGGTTGTGTACGTTCGCTTAGAATTTTACATTTAAATATGGCAATTTTTCATAAAAAAATTAAAATTTTTTTTGTTTAACTACACTTCATATACAAGAAGTTGCACATTCAAATATACTTTTAACATTTATGTATACGAATACACATACACATACAAATACAATTGAACAGCTACAGTTGAACAAAATACTTCTTGTTTACATACTCCTCTCTCTCTCTCTCTCTCACTCGTTGAATTCGCCTAAATGTATGCACTCTTAAAGGCTCTTTTGCTTGTAAACTCAAGTGTGATTAAGTGTATGTGTGCGTGTGTATGTGTGTTAGTTTGTGTAAGATTATTGGTGGGTTTTTGATGTGTTTGTGCCAATTTCAATATTTATGTTATAAAAATTCAATTTAGCAAAAGTTAAACTTTATTGGCAAACAGAGAACCTTTTGCCAAGTGGGAGAGTGTTATTACACTGTGGCTGGGTGAGTGTGCAGTTGTTGTGCAGGCACTGTGGGTGTTAATGCTAAAAGAAATACAGTTGTTATACAGAAGTTCAAAGCTATTTAAAGTATAAAAACTTTAAAATAATAAATATTGAGGGATTAAAAACTTACCTCGCGTTTGAAACATACAAATTAAAATCACTTATTCATAATAAAAAAAATATTTTCTAAAGAATAATATATAAATAGCCGTGTCTTAATATCAGGAAAAACAGAAATATGCAATTGCACATTTGAAAATTTTTTTCCCCTTATTAAAAGCTTTTGAATATTATTCCCATCGATTTTGTTTGTGCATAGTTTTGCATATGCAATGATATAAGCTGTCCTGTGTGATGTATGAAAGCGTGCCGAAGATATTTATTTTATTTTTTAATTTGAGCATGGATATGCTCAAGCATATTTTTGCATATGCAATTGCATATTTTTTCTATGAGGAGTAATAAGGCACAAATAAGTTGGCTACGTGTTTTAAAACTTTTTACGAGCTGTAACCAACAAATCTATGGTGCATATTTTTGCATATGCAATTGCATATTATTTTCCTTGCTACGTGTGACGGACTAGAGAAGATTTTTCCTCGTTTCAGATATTTTTCAATTTCATGTTGCATATTTTTGCATAAGCAATTGCATATATATTTTTAAGGCGCATTTGAAGGCCCAGAAATGATTTTCTCTTAACTTTTGAATTGTTTCAAGCACTGCCATGGATATTGTGGTCTCGGTAGTAAAATGTATCACAAACTGTTCTTAGTAATATATTTTATAACTTCCAGGAAATAAATTTTATATTATAATAAATTTTGTTACATTGCATATTCTTCATAAAGCTGTCTTAATTTTATATTTTATGCGATTAAACTAAAAATTATTCAAGTTTTAAAATTTTCCTTTAAGAAATCGCTCCTTTAGTTAGCTGCCTCTTTGCTTACACAGTGGCAAAATTTGTATTTATTCTGGTGTTTATAAAGCAAAAGCAAAATAGCATAACAACGACCAACGAAATATGATGGAATAAATGTTTGCTGTAAAAAGAAATTTAATGGAGCAATATTTCGATAAAACTAGAGGCAAATAAAAAGAAAAATACAGTAAACTTGCGATAATCAGAATTAATTAAAATTTATGTTATTATTATTTTTCTTTGCGAATGCGCCATGGAGAATTAATAAATAAAAAGTTTATAGTTTCGGGATCAGCATTAGGGCGTGAATATATACAAATATAACACCAATAGCGGGAGTTTACTGTATGAAAAAAGATTAGCTAGAACGAATGTATACTCTAGCTTTAATATTGAATAAACATTATGAAAGCCCTTTAGTGTGCAACATCTTTAAGGAAATAAATAAAATAAATTGGAAAAAATATGAAATGATGAAATATATTGCAGCGATGTAGACCAGTGAAGTTAGAAGTTTCTGAAGAAAGCTGTGCAATATAAATAAAATAAGCCAAAAAGAGATATTTTTATGTTTTCTATTAACTCTTAATTTAGATTAAAACTTCATACGTTTTTTTCCCTACAAGCTGTATGTGTGTATTCCTTTTTAACAACATCTTACTGGGTTATTTCCTTGCCTTATTTTTCTTCTTCTAATAAATGGGGAAAACTAAAAGTGTATGTAGCAAAATCAATTTAATTCTTTTTAACTTCTCTCAGTTTAAACTAAAGTGGTATTATGATGCGATAGATTTCCTTTCTAAACTTGCAATATTTCTTTTTAGCTTTATTCGTATTTTTCATTTGCCCCTGCAGTAAAAGGATTATTTGCAAGATAAATTGTAAGAAAATTGAACAAAATGCAAAGTATTAAAAAAAAAAGTTGTTACTGTTGCACTTTTCCAATAATATATTTATTTTTTTTAAATGGATTTTCAGCTTAAATTTGTTAAGAAAAAAGTGTTTATGGCATTTTTTGTAATAAATATTTTTCTTTAGGGATTTTAAATGGAAGATAACGATTACGAAATAAACAAAATTTTGAGGTACAAGTAAATAAAGCTTAACAATTATATTGAGAAAAATATTTGAAGAAAGAAGAAGCAAACAGTATTGAAGATTCTTGTTAAATAAAATTGTTTTATTATTATTTTTTAATTATTTCATCGAAAGCAATTTTGTAATCAAATTTAAATTGTAGAAATTCGTGGGAAGCTCTTTGCGTATATAAAGGTACAAAATTTTAAGACCTCTGCTTGGATAGGAAAAATTTAATGCCAAAAAATCGATTTGGATTGCATGGGCGGTGGGCGTTTATTAGCCAATGAAATTTTTTTTTATGAAATTCCATTTTTTTATAGTTTCTGCACAAAAATTTATGAAGCCGTCCCACTGTGCGTTGCCGAAAGAGTACACACACCCATTTTGATAGAATAATTTTGTCATTTATTTGCACGTGTTATTGAACGCCATATCCGTCCATAGTGTTATGACAAAACAGAATAAATGACAGTCAATTCGACAGATATAGCATCCACAAAAATTCCATTTTTGTCTTAATTTTGGAACATTCCCTATACTTAGTTTTTGCCTAAAAATCTATTAATCCATGCCACTGTGCATTGTTCGTATATCCGTCCATTGTGTTATGGAAACACAAACTGAATGAATGGCATTCAACTCAAGAGATGTAGTTCCAGCAATACGGCCGCTATCAACTGTCAAAGATCTTAGTAAATAAAAGTTTTTTGTAAAAAATTATTAAAATCTATTTTGACTCATTCCTGACGCCGGTTGAATTTTTTTTAAAATAAAGTTGTAATTTGTAAAACAGTTTTGTTTATATTTGCATTCATAAAACTAGTTTATGTAAGTGTGCATTTTTACACCTTGTGTCTTTCATCATTAAATAGTCCTTCAGTAAAAGCTTCTTATTTCCATTGTTATCACAGTAACACTACTTGGAAATTTTATAGTCCTTGGTAATCTTGTGCTTTGTGCTGTTTAGTTTTTTTTCCTCTCTCTCTCTCTCTCTCTCTCTCTCTCTCTAAAAACGGCTTTCTTTGTACAACAAGAGGATAAAGTTTACAAAAGCCGTGCCACTAGTAGTTATTTTCATTTTTCCTTTACTTTTGTCCTACTAACTTTTTCTCTATTTTTCCTCTTTCTAAAAAGGCATTAGACCACGTAACAAAGAAATAGAAATAAACCTAAAGAATAGAAATATTTTAGTTAAATTTAATTTTAATGTTTAATTAATTCTAGAGGTTTAAGCTTAAACAAATTCAACTTTACTCTAGAGTTCAAGATGCAATTGCTGCAGTATAAATATACCATACAGTTAATAAAATTTTTTTTTGAGCTTTTCATTAATAATATAAACAAAAACAATTCACAAAGAACAGCTTGAATTTATTAGTGAAATAAAAATTTTTTATTTAATTATTTTAAATTCATCTCTATTTTATATTGTTTTTTTTCTCTTTATTAAAATATTATTTTTGTGGGTGAAAGAAATCACTTTTATCACGTTGGAGATGGGCAGCCAAAAACAAAGAACACGGGCAAAATTTCTGGAAAATAATATAGGGTTACAACGACTGATTCTGACAGAGGAGACAAAAATATATACGACTATAGAAGTTTTGAAAGTTACACGTGGTAACAACGGGTATATTGCTGCTTTAAACTATTTTTTTTCTCTCGTGAATGCTTTTGTCTGTGTTTGCAAATTTCGTCACTAACCCAACACCAACCAACTTCAGCTAGAGAAATATTTCTATTATTTACCCTATACAACTGCTCTGTTTTTATTTATAAAATTCATTATTTGTTTGTGTTCTTTTTTTTGCTTCTCCTTTCTTTTAAGATGCACATACTATTTTCTTTAATGCAAATTGAAATTCCTTTACGTTTCTTAGTACCTTTTTCTTCTTCTTCTTGCATTCAATCTTTTGTAAACGAAATAAAAACTACAATGAACTGCATAATGAAATTCATGGCTCTCATTCTTTGCACTCCGGTTAAGAGGATATTTTCCATTCTTTGCAAAAGCCATAAAACAGTTGGTATTAGAGTTTTTTTCCCTTTTTCTTGCGAAACATTTCTTAAAATTTTTCATGAACTGATTAGGACAAAAAAAATCTTAATTTTAATAAAGCAAACAAAATATTTTCATAAAAGAGTGCATTATTTAATTAAAGTGTGTATTAGAATTAAGAAAGAAGAATTATAAAACTTTTCTTGAACAGGAGGGTTGATTATACCACCACAGCACACTTCTCTTATATTTAGAAAAGTCTACTGCCCGCCCACACAGGCCAATTTTTTATGTTTTACGATCTATTTAAAATTATTTTTAACCCTATTCCAAATTCTGTGAAGCCAGATAATTTTTTTTGGGGAAATTTTTTCGAAATTATATATATTGTTCCTTATTATAAGCAACTTTCGACTGTAAATCGAACGAACTTTTATTTGATGTTATGATGAGCATTTGAAGAACAGTGCTGTCGCTATTGTGAATTGTACTCACTGTGATTGTTCAAAGTATTGTAACAGCTGAGACTTGTGCCGAGTACACACTATGGCATTTTGTGACATCACAATAGCGTGTACTAGTGGCAGCGTTAATCATTTCCGATATTTTTCGTTGTGTGACATTACTTTTCATATAAAAAACATAATGTGAACGGCCTTGCACACATTTTCAGACATTTTAAGATTTTGTGCTCAAGAATCATGCAGAGTGTTGGAAATTGAAACAGACTTAGTCCGGCACAGCAAATGGAGGAAATAATTTACACAGAAAAAACAGTGCTAATAACTACCTCATAAAATAGAACAAAAATAATAAGATATCTCTATGGTTTTTATTCAATAAGGAAATCTTATTAATTTTGAAAAAACCAAGACGAAATCTTCTAGTTTTTATTAGGTTTTCTTATTGATTTTTTCAATAAACTTTTCTTCTTCAGGGCAATTATGTAAAAAATTCCGCGGGAAATTTCTCCCTTTTCCAATTAGAATTTTTGTTTTCCCTATCACTTGCTATTAGTTGGAATTGTTCCCTGGGAGAAATTCTGTACTTATGTATTTTCATTTAAACTCTATACCATATACATATGTAACTCTATACCATATACATATTTAAACTCTATACCATATACATATATAACAAGACACCTCATAAAATCAAGAAGATTTCCTTATTAAAAAAATCAAAAGATGCCTTACACATACTCATATAGGAACCTACTAAAATCAAGAAGAAAACCTTATTGAAAAAATCAATAAGGCAACCTAATAAAATCAAGAAGAAAACCTTTTTAAAAAAAATCAAGAAGGCAACCTAATAAATAAAAATAAGAAATCCCTATAGTTTACAATTTATAAGAAAACCTAATAGAATCAAGAAGTTTTTCTCTATGGATTGTTTTTTTTTGGTGCCAAAATAACGGAAATTGAGTAAAAAAAAGTTATGAATAATAAGATTTCTTCTTGATTTTATGTGGTTTTCTTCTTGATAAAATTAATAAGATTTACCACATAAAAACAATAAGGAGTCTCTATGAAAAAAATCTTCGCTTCTTTCTGCTGGGATACCCCTTAGCCTAAAAACGTTTCACAGAGAAAATCTTCTTGATTCTATTAGGCAGTTTTTTCTCTGTGTATAATGAAAATTTTTTCGAATTTCTTGTCCTTTCGCCAGTAGATCTATGTGCAGTAAATCGAAATTTGTGGTGAGAAAAAAAATCAATCACATATATTCTCAATAACTTTGTACATGGAAAAACTGCATCGAGAGCAAAATTTTGTTTGATAGAAAATTCGATTCTCAACAAAATTCTCGACAGTGCTGCCAGCTCGTAATATGAATTTAACATTAGATACTCTATATTGGATAGCTTTCATAATAAGGACTACTTTTGAATATGTAAAATACATAAACATTCCATTTTTCTAATTATTTCATTTATTTCTTTCAAATTAAATTTTTTTCATAAATTATTTACTAAATTATATATGTATGCATGTATTTATATTAAACCTAATCGAAGAATTCTTTAATTTCTATCAATAAATATTGCAGACATTTTTCTACTTTTGCGTGTTTGTTTATAACCAAGCCCAAAATATTCAATCGATAAAATCCAAGAAAAAATATAAATACATATATAATCATAAAATACTCTGCGATAATAATAATAAATACTAAAATAATGATAACAGCAAATAGAAAAGAACAAACAACAAAGTCCAAAGGTCTGTATTTACTTTACAAATGGAAACATTTAAAGAAAGACCAATGAAAACAAAAAACACTTTTGCTTATTACGTTCGTTTGTCCTAATTCATTATCGAAGATATACATAAATCCATAAACCATAAACATGGAAAACGAGTGTCGAAGTTTATGCCTTATTTTAATTTATTTATTTTTTTTTGCCACTAGCAAGGGACACTCAATACCAGAAAGCATTTAATAACGTTCACACAGTAAATTTATTTTAAATTATCTGTAAAAGACCCTTTTTGTGTCTTCTTTTTTTTTAGCAACACACATTTTTTCCACCTCTTGTACAAGTGTGTTTGTTTTTTTTATGGTAATCTACATTTTTAATCCTTTTCCAAGAAATAATAATTTCATGCATTATTTAAAAAGGAGCAAATTGTTTTTTTTTTCATTGGGTTCAGTGCGGCGTTAAAGCATTATTTTAACTACACAGAGGGAAAAACTGGGTCGAAAAATACTGAAGTGTACAACATCATCTGACAGAAGAAGAAGTGAGGCAAGCAAAACTTAGTGTCCCTAAGTTGACAACAGATGGTGTTAAGATTTTATGACACGTGGCGGCGAATTCAGTAACTTTTATTACGATATCGCTATAATAAATAAAACGAAAACTTATCGACTTTGCCATCCAGTATCAACATGTTTTTTCTCTCATTTTCACATTTTGTATGCAGAGATGCCACATGTTATAAAAATTAAATGGTGCGTAAAGGCCTCACTAAGGCTCAGTTATCAGACTTTAATGGAATGTAACTGCAACGGTAGGAAATAGCTGATCGATATTGTTATGTGAAAAGTAATGAAAATGGTCAATTAGACGTAACTGGAATGTAAAGGCTCAGTTATCCGACTGTAATGTAAAGTAACTGCAACGTAGGAAACAGCTGATCGATATTTTTATATGAAAAGTAGGTTACGTTACATTATATCTCTATAACCATTTCCATTACTTTTCACATAACAATATCGATCAGCTGTTTCCTACTGTTGCAGTTACTTTACATTACAGTCGGGTAACTGAGCCTTAAGAATCTGTACATTACTTTTCACATAAGAACATGGACCAGCTGTTGCAGTTACATTCCATTACAGTCGCCTAACTGAGCCTTTAGTTTTTTTTTTTACTTTTCGTTGCCGGCCTGTGTTTTTGTTTTCAGTAGAAAATATTTTGCAATTACTTTTTCTGTGAAAGGAATCAGCTGACAATCTGTGCAATTTATTGTGTTTTGACTATGGCAAGACTGTTGTAAATTGCAGATGATAAATTTAAGCTTTCATTACAAATAACAAAAATTAAAAATTTTAAAAACTCCCGAATTCATCTAGAAAAGATGTGATATCTTCTACCGTTCAAACAGAAAAAACTAAATCAAAATCGGTCCAGCAGTTTGGTCTTTACGTGGACTCGTACAGACGCACAGACACACAGACACACACTACACTCCTTTTTTTGGTCGGGAGTTAAAAAGGTTTCAGCAAATTGTAATATGATGAACCAAAACAATTCACATATTACATTTGTACTGAAAAAATAGTATATATCGCTGCATCAACTGACACCACACACAGTGGACAAGCGGCCTTCGAAAACAGCTGGTTGCGCCGTTCTGCTAGTGTTTGTCAGAATATTTGTAATTAACTTGGGTGTTAATTGTTCCTTAAAAATTATCACATGCAATTACTTATGGATTTTCAATTAAACATAAACAAAACAGCTGATTTGTAACAGAACATTATACAGTTCCTCTCAATAATAGAATGAGAATTTTAAAGTTTATTCACCAACATCAGTGTTAATGTAAACAAAACAATTATGCTGTACCCTACATTAATTGAGTTGGTATTTTGTCCTTAAGTGGCCCACCCACTTGCAATATAATTGTGCAATTTTTCATATTGTACAATAATATCGCCAATGTCATATTCGAAGGGGTGGCACAATATATTGCCAAATGTCAAACGGCCTTTGATTTTTATTGTACAATCAAGACAATTGTGTAATGTGGTGGCAACATTGTTCAATATTGTTTACTTTTTCACTGTCAAGAAAATTGGGTAATATTTTCTTTGAAAATATTGTGCCATTTATTGTATAGTATAGGTCAAAACGACAATAGTATGTACAACAACATATGTAATAATATTTTATAATAGATAGGCCACTTTAGTCATGTTGTTCATAATACAATTAGGGAGTTTACAATAGCGTTTTAAAATACATATGTCTTAATATGCCAGCGTTTCAATTTTAATACTTTAATATGGGTTGGCAACTTTGTTGTTTTTGTGTGTGTATTAGAAGGTGGCAAATGCAAAAGTATAAAACACATTTCATTTTCAATATGGCAAGATGGTATTGTTAAACTAACTACGAGTACAGCGTCCCTGTAGTTGATGAAAAAATAATTAGCATTTTGCATAGAAAAAGTTATTTTGATGAATTTATGCAATTAACAATTTCTAATGTAATTTTTTTTTTTTGTTATATTAATGCTATTGTGATTTATATCGTTGCCTGCTCACAATGAATATTTTAAAATGGCGCAATGTTGCCACATTAAAATTTTAAGATATTTATTGTGAATTCCCTAAATATATTAAATATGGAAATTGTTTAAACGACACGTTACAACTATTATAATAAATTTTCAATGAAATAAAAATATTTACATTTGCTTATATTTTGCCTTATCGTGGTTGGGGTATTTCAAATACGACTACACTCAGGGAAAAGCTGCAACTTAAAAATACGAACGCGTCACATTAATTCAATGATTTTCAATATAATAGAGAATTTATGGTGAGATACTTAAAAATAAATAAAATTAATAAATTAATACTGTGAATTAATATTTTTCGATATTGAAATAAGAAATTTCAACATGACTAGACTTTCGTTAATGTTTTTTTTATTAATTCAATATGGTTTTTTTTTATAGATTTTAAACTGTTTTTTCCCTGGGTGTACAAAGTCTTCTTTAATCTATTACCAAACAGTCGTAGTCGTATTTGAAATACGCCAACCACGATAAGGCAGATTAATATTACATTTTTTAAAGTTCTGAGAAAATATTATTTCCATACAAACCCAAGTATTATTTTATATCCTTAAAGATTATGGGCAACATAATATTGTTTTTATTAAAGTCAAGAGAAGCTTGTCTAGAATATTGTATGTGTATGTGTGTGTCTTAGATAATACATCCATACAACAAGCTTAACTCTTGTGGAATAACAATAAAAAATATTTTCTCGTTACAACCATGTTACTCTCGTATCAAAGCCATCTTAATGAAGTGCGAGCTTTTTTTTATCCTCTAACGTACGTAAGTAAGTACATACGATTACATGCATAAATCACAATTGATTCTTGTATAAGGGAAAATTTGTAACAAAACTGAAAGAAATATTTATTTAAAATGTTGTTGACAGTTGTTTATTTTACTTGTTTTTAATGCAAGTTTCAGTTACATTTTATTTGTTTTCGCTGCAATATGAGTAAAAAAAATAAGGTGGAAAATTTTAAGGCTCAAAGCCGTCGTAAAGGAAGGGCTTAGCAGAAAAACTTATGGCACCAAATAAGAATTGGTATTCTCGAAACGACGAATTTTTCGGCTAAAATGCGTTGGGTAAATTTGTTCTTTTTGAAACTAAATCAGAACGAATTACACAGAAAAAATATTCTGACTTTTTTCAATTATCGCCATTGTTTGATATATTATCTAAGTTAAATTAATCCATTGAATGATTCAATAATTTTATTTATTATTATTTTTAAACAAATTTTTGATTCATAGTTAAATAAATTCCCGAAACTTCTGGATTATTCGCCATACTGCTTATATGTATAATTATGAAAAAACAAACACTATAGTTAAAGTAAATTTTATATACAAAATCCTGCTTTAAAGCGGACTTGAAATTCAACAATTGTTTATGAAAAAAGTTATTAAAAACTAATGTAGTCCTTATAATTAAAAATATAAATAACTCTCCTCCGGTATAAAATTTTCCAACATGGATAACTTTTTTATTAGAAATTTTCATATCCATATTTGACTTATTCACAGTGTATAGTAGTAGTACATGCATATCTAAAAGTTTTTTTTTTTACAATATTTAATCTCTTGTGGTATTGGGATTTTTGTTTTTTGTGTTGAAGGATTTAGTTTAATGTTGCAAAATAAACAATATTAATTTTTTTAGAGAATGAACAATAGCATAAAGTATACGAATAAAATTGATAAGCTCTAAAAGGATAAATAATGGCTTAAATGCGCTTAAAACCACATAATATTACATGGAATGTAAACTTAAGTAAACCAGTAAAACATACATACATACATACATATACATACATACATACATACAAAAAAATGTAAGTAGTCGCACCAAACCACACAAGATTAAGTGAGCTCTTGTACGAGAGAATAGGAGAATTACGGATGTGGTAAACAGCAGAAGGATTGCTCGTTAGAGCAGACGATTAAATTTCCTTCGTTTCGAGTGAATTCTTTTTAATGATTTTTATTTTTAATTTAATTTTTTTTTGTGAAAATCTATATTTTTGGCGAAATTTAATTTAAAATACGAGTATGAATAAAAAATGTGCAACGAAAAGATTGTAGATTAAATATAAAGTATGTAATATAAGGAAACATAATGGGCCCAATTACGAGTGTCGTGTTCTTTTTCGGCTCAGTTAGCCGACTGTAATGAAATGTAACTGCAACGGCAGGAAACAGCTGATCAATATGGTTATGTGAAAAGTAGTGTACAAATTCTTACATTCCGATTACATCTCTATAACTATTTTCATTACTTTTCACATAACAATATTGATCAGCTGTTTCCTACCGTTGCATTAACATTCCATTACAGTCGGCAAAACTGAGCCTTTAGTCTAGTACAAAATCGTCGTAGTCGAAATACGAGACTCGTAGTCAAGCCTAATATAACATAGCATAACATAACGTAAAATAAAATAACAGAACATAATATATAACAGAATTTAGAGTGACCCAATATAATACAACGTAAAGACGTGTATCGTAACATAACGTAACAATATTACATAACATTAAATAAAATAAAATAGCGTAACATAACGGCAACATAACATAGCACGACATACAATAAAATAAGACAACATAATATAATATGGCCTAACATAATATAAAATTTCGTAGCATAACATATAACCTTGCTTAACACAACATAACGTAGCACACAACATAGCACAACATACCATAACACAAGACAACATAATATAATATGGCCTAACATAAAATAAAATTTCGTAGCATAACATATAACCTTGCTTAACACAACATAACGTTACAACACAACATACCATAACATAAGACAACATAATATAATATGGCCTAACATAATATAAAATTCCGTAGCATAACATATAACCTTGCTTAACACAACATAACGTTACAACGCAACAAAACACCATATCTTATCACAACTTAGCATAAAATAAAATAATATAAGTTAAAATAACATAAAAAAGGTAACATAACATTTCGTAGCATAACATGTAACTGCATAGCATAACATAATGTAACAACAGAAAAAAACACCATATCATGACACAACTCAGCATGACTTAACACAACATAGCATAATATAACTTAAGTAAACATAACATTGCGTAGCATAGCATATCGAGCCATAATTTGCAAAAAAGCTTATCCGAAACATTTTTTGGATTAGGTTTCTTTTCTTTTTGACAAAAATCGTTTATTATGATCGAGAAAGATCAATTTTGGTCAAAAAATCAAGTTCGGAAATTTTTTCCTTAAGCTTTTTTTTTGGCGATTATGGCACGATACAACACAACATTTCATAACTCAATAAACGTAACATAGCATACCATAACAATACAACAACATAACATACCATAACACAAGTTGGCATCACATAATACAACACATATAGCATAACACAACACAACGTAATATAAAATTCTGTAAGATAACACATGACATTACATAACGTAACATAATATCAAATAACAAGACATAGCATAACATAATTTAACAGCACAGCATATTAAAAAATATTATTTATAACATAACAATTTCATGACATAATACAGCACAACATAGCAAAATATAGCATAACATAATATTTCCCAACATAACATAGAGTAACTTCTAACTTTATGTTATGAGTAACTTTTAATACATATAACGCAAAATAGCACAATATAACACAACACAGCATAGCAAAACATAGCCTCACCTAGCATAACATAATGTAACATAAGATATCATAACATAATGTAACATAAGATATCATAATATAATATAACACAATGTGACATAACATAAGATAACATATCATATCATATCATAACATAGAATCGCATAATACAGTGGGTTTATTATCCAATTCACTTCGAAAACAAAATTATAAGAATTTGTGGTATTAAAATTCGAAAACAGTTTCGTTCGTGTTGTGGGCATGCGAAAAATTATATTTGACCGCATTTTGCTTAAGGATTTAAATCTCAAGGCTTTTAGCCTAAGAACTCACGCCTACCGACTATAAAACATTGCCCTCTTGCATGAAAAGTTTCCTAACCGCTTGCTTTCTCGAAGAGGAAAAGAGAAATCTTTAGAATTTTTTCTTTGGGACTGAGCTAAGTAAAAGTTAAAGTCGATTCAAACACCAAAAAGATGTAATTCGTGAAGTTATCGAGGATATACATAAGCAAATATGAGAATTGGTTGTGGAAATTTTCAATAAAAGAATATGGTCCTACGGCCAGTTCGCTAATATACTTCTTTTCCATTATTAACGGCATACCTTCCTCTTTACAATTAAATATATGTAAATACATCCAATATAACGTCTTATTGGCAGGCGCTCTCTTAGATCATATTTGTTGTTTTACGAGTAACTCCTTGTGGCAGGATTAGTTTTAAAAAATTAGTAAAATTCAAATAAACCTTTTTTCCGCAACACTGTGCGTTTTTGTTAAATTGTGAATTTGAAATTCAAATGTTTTCAGTTAAAAAAATAACTCATAAATAATAAAACAAGGTATATTAGTTAGTTATTGATTGCTTTTTGTGAAATAACTGGCTACAAGGTAAGTTGTTTTTATCGCCTTGTAAATACCAAGCTTAAAACATTCGAACGAAATTTCTGCAAAGAAAAAACGTTCTACATTGCAACCACAAGCATGTAGTTGTTGTTGTTCCACACATGCTTAAGCATCCAGTGGCCATTTTCTATGAATATAGTACATCAAGTGGAAAAATAAAATTTGAAAAAAAACCGAAATTTTATCTTGTACTAAAGCTTCTTGTTCGTCTCTGATCCTGCAGCAAAAAAAAAAAGAGGAAAATATTCATTAATACTTGTAGCCATACAAAATTGTTTTTTTTTTGCAGCAGCAGCTGTGTTGTGAGTTTATGAAGGTTGTTTACATCAATAGTGGAAACGGATGTTGCCAACAGGCAACAAATATGTTTCTTATACATAAAAAACAATTACAAACACACATACAAACAAATGCAAATAACACTCGCTCACTTTAACTTTTTTACTAACATTGAGTACTACATACATACATACATATGTATGTACATATTCCCTTGTAGACCTTGCCGTACAAAATGTTTGCTTGAATAGTTACACGTATTCAAAGCATATTTACATTATTATCTCTAATATAATAGAGAAACTTAAATATGTGCATACATACGAGTACATACATGTGTGTATGTAGTTGTGCAAACATTTTTGCATGTATGTGTGTATTTGTGTCTGTATTTAAGACCATGTACTTACAAATTTAAAGTGTAATGAATGTTGTGACCATGTTGATGATGAGGATGAAGAGAATGTTTATGGCAATGATGTTGTCCCTTTTTAATGCATAAACGATTTTATTGCCTCGTTTATTTCCCCACACCCCTCTCGAGTGTGTTTCCATGAAACTGGTTTTTTTGATTGCCCATTAAAACATACAAAACTTTATTTGTCCAAATGGGCACTGGCAGAATATATTTAGTTCAATTTTGACGAATTTTGCATGCAAACAATTTATTGCAAAACCTTTTCTTTTTTTGGTACTATTTTCATACAATTTCAGCCGGAAAATTAGATGTTTAATATAACATTTTTTTTCGTTTGTTTGCTGTGGGCATTTGATTTAGAATGAATTTCAGCAAGGAAATTTCAATTTAATGAACGGTTACAATAAAGAAAAATACCAAAAAAGTTAGGACATATATGATTTTAAATATTCACAGTTAAGAAATGTCTTGGCACGAAAGTAAAGCGAATTTTGACTTCCCTCAAATTATACTTTTTTTTTTGTGACTAAAAGTATAAAATGTTTTAATTAGTTTTATTTTTAAGTTAATAAAACCAAGAAATACAAAATAATACAATATTTATAAATATAAAGCAAAACTAAGAGTAAAAACAAAACAACTACGCATACACATGTATTATTAATTTTTATTATGATTTATTTTATGAAATTTCTTCGTCTGCTTTATTTGAACACGTAAAATTCCTTAAGAGAAATATATTATATTAAAAGAAAAAATAACTCAATGAGAAATACATGACTATAATAAAAACTGTTCAACAAAATTCATGTACAAACTACAAAACATTCATATGAATTTTTTTATAGCATACATTTAGGTTGCAATGCAAGTTACCGTTTCTTTTATTGTATCGTAATGTGTAGGAGTATGTGTGTGTGTTTGTGTGTTTCTTTTGCAGTCATGCATGAGTGTATGTATCATAAATGAAAATTTTAAATTAGAAAACCTAAAGAAATACACAATTTTTAATATTATGAATGGCACACGTTTATCAAATATACAAAAGTCATTTGTGCATAACTGTTATATTATGAATGAAGAAGTTTGGAATGCTTTTGCATGTGAGTGCCAATAGTTTTAAGTTATACACTTAAAAAAATAAAGAGAAAATAAGAATGAAAGTCCTTAGTGGTTGGTCTTCGTTTAAAATGCAAAATATTCTTCTGATCTTTCCAGATGACTTTTCAAATACATTTGCCATTTTAATTAGGGCAGCACAGATGCTCTTTGGAAGCCTCTTATATCAGGCCCTACCACAAAAAGAGTGTGACATACACCATCGTATAAAAAGTATTTTTGCAAGATAATTTCTAAAAAGAAAATGCCGAACTAAGTGGTCGCCTTTTAATAATTTTTTGCCATTTACAGTCGTATCTTACCGTGTGATAAATGGATATTTTTGGCTCACAAGAACCAATATTTTTTTTTGCATTAAAGTGCCCTGCAGACGATCAAATAAACCCGTCAATCAGTGCATATGCTGTTCAGACTATTATACTTTGTATTAATACATTATAATGCAAGTGCGATATTGACATTTGACATCTCATAAGACTTGGCCATTTTTTTTAATTTTTCTAAATGATAGGACTTTTAATCTGATCAGAGTTGCATTATTACAGTAATAAACCAACTGACAAGTCGTCTGTTTCGACGCCGATGCCGTGCCGTCGTTTATGGTATATTTCTTCGTCTTAAACCTGCTCTAAATATTGAATATGCTTATCGTATCGTATTATTGGCGTGAGCCAGCCATGTCTGAAATTTAACGAAAATATATTTTTCTTTTCTTTATCTTACTTAAATCAACTACTTCAACCGGCGTCTATTTTTAAAGACCGTCCCGATCACAGCTTGCATGAAACTGCTCTGCCGCCGGAAGTCAACGAATAATGTAGGCAAGTTAATTCTCAACAGCTGTTTGATTTTTAATGTAATTTGAGGTGTGACAGTTTGAAAACAAAATGTAATTTTACTTCAGACTTTTTGACTGTCGAAACAAATGTCTTTAGATTTCTTTCTCGATGAAAATCTTTATGCATGCATCAGAGAACTGTATGAGTTGATTCACTTTCGCTCTCCACTCACTTTTACAATGCTTTTGTTTTATTTTTTAACATCAATATGTACTTATGATGTTGCTTGCAGTACTACACCTCTAGCAACTGCCTGTCATTAACTCACTCTCTGTTTTTTAATTGCCATCAGTACAACTAAATAAAAATTCTTACTGTTGTTTGATTGTTTTGTATAGTAACTAATCAAATAACTCACAAAAGCTCTTTGACCAGATGAAGTCTTAAGTTAATAAAACATTGCTTATTAATTAATATTTTTTCTCGTTTTAAATTAATTTATAAAATAAAATAAGGCTAGCTATTTGATTTTATAATGTCCCATATATTTGTTAGAAGGGGTTTTAAGAAGTTTTCAAAACAATCATACTGATTCATTGCTTTAGTGAATCATATGACAGAATAGATATTGCAAGCAGCATTTATTAACAACAGTCTCATTGATATGAATCATGGAATATCATCTTTCATTTTGTTAATGTTAAGTGCTAGCTCAATATTAATTTTAGAAAATGCAAAATTATGACGTTTGATTCGTAATCACACAGATCTCTGACATGAATAATAGTTTGATTGTTCCTTTAAAAGAAGACGTGCAAATGAACATATGAATCACCACTTGTATTTTAATTTCGTAGCGCAATATAAACTTTAGTTTGTCCGTGCACATCTCCATCATTAACAAGAATCATAAAGAAACTGATGTTTTTTTTGTCAATCAGAGTTGCAGACGATCAAATAATCCACCGTCAAATAAAATACTTAAAACTTTTTTATTTTCATTAAGAACAGCCGATAACGCGTATGTGTAGCTCGAAAAATAAGCGACTACACATGCACACAACTTTGAGCGTCTCCAGGGCACTTAACTTGACTTTAAGTATCCCAAATTTTCCGCAGGGTACTCATACATTCACACAATTCTATGTATATGAAGAATAAATATAGGTTTTTTTTTCGAATGAATAGCAAAATATTAAGAAAGATGCTTATCCATATTTTGTATGGATTTCATGGGCGGTGGGCGAGTTCGATTTTTATGAAATTCGGCATGCGTTTTTTCTTCTTTTAGATATGTACCAAATTTGAAGACTTCTGCTGGGATAGAAAACCTTTTATATAAAAAAACTATTTATGTTGCATTGACAATCGGCGGTGGGTAAGTGGTTTTTTCAAATTCAATATTATTTATTCTTAATTTAGTCAATATAATGCTATTTACCAACTTTTAATGATCCAGGACAACTACTTATAATTTTGCACAAAACATGTATGAAACCATCCCATTGTGCGTTCGACAAAATATTAAATTTTTTAAATAGCCTTGCATAAATGCTTATTTTTCCATGGTATACTGAACCTTTTATGTATTTATAATGTTTTTTTTTTGTAAGTTGTTAAGGTTCATTCCCACTCTGAAATTTCCTCTACTTACATTGATATGCTGTCATATTTGCTAAAATGTAATGTATTTACTGCTTTCTTTTTGTTGAGTGTATTTAAGAGGCAACATTTTATGTTAGCGTGTTAAAATGAAACAAGTCTCTACTACTTTGAGCAAATGCGTTGGCACTCCCTTCCAGTTCTATAAACTAACTCAACATTAATATTTATGATAGTGTTGACATATGAGCAATATTTTATACCACAACGGAACAGCAATTTATAATCATAAATTTTAAATACAAACACACACACTCACACACACAAATTAATACAAATCATTTAATTTGAAATTTATTTGCTGGTGGTTCAGCGATGTCTATATGCATTTCATTGTTGCTGTAACAAATCGTCAGTAGACTTCAACCACACATTTTGAATAGTCACAAACCTCTTATCTTATGTACAGACTTTCAAAAACTATTTGAGAATTCACAAATAATAATATTTTTGAAAATCACAAAAGAAAAATAAGCATAGTAGGCTTAGAAACTTATACAAAACCCAGCAAATAATTTATATTCGATATGAATCTATTCTATTTTTCTACACCAGCAAATAAATTTCAAATTAAAATAAACTTGACAATATGTCGAATAATGAATTTCTTGGATGTCAAATCATTTAATTCTTAAAAAAATACCGAATTAAATTAATTGCTTTTGTTGCGCTGCTTTTGTCTTGTTTTTGTTTTTTTTAAAGAGCGAGCTAATTGTGCTGTAGTTATTCTATTATAAAGAAAAATAAAATAAACCCTATCATAATTCTAGAGTTGGCCGGTTATTATGATAATAGCCGAAATAATATGATGAAATAATTGCCTGGAACAGAATCCTATCGGGTAACCCCAGTCAAGAAAACTCAAAAGAAATTCAAAAATTGAATAACACCCAGGAGACCGGTTATCTTGACTGAGGTTACCCGATAGGATTCTGTTCCAGGCAATAATTTCGTATTACGAATCTGTGAATTACAGGCAGTTTTCAGATTAATTTTTTTTAGCTGATAAAGTGGGAGTTATCAGCAAAAAACAATCAACCTTATCGTGAATAAAACTTCCGTATATCATTGTATAATAAACTGAGATCAGGCTATCGAGCCATAACAGCAAAAAAAAAAAACAAAAGCTTAACCGATACATTTTTTGGACCTCGTTTTATTTTTATGAAAATCGATTATTTACGATCACAAATAGTAGATTTTGGACAAAAAATTACGTTCGAAAATTATGTCGCTTAAGCTTTTTTGGCTGTTATGGCAGGGTATGGGAAATCTCTAAAAAAAATTTAAATCATTATATTATTATCTATTTATATAATATTTTTAACTATTGCAATGAAATGTTTCAATGATGCTCCACAACTCCCTGTTAGCATTAGTTGTATGAAAGCCAACTACATAAATATTTCTTATTGTGCTCCTTGGAAGCACTTAGAAGCTTTAAAAAATTACAAATATAGTTTGTGCATTCTCTGTTAAACCACATTGATTCAATGACTGACAAACAACTAAAATGAAAAAAGAAAAACAACAACTTGCAGTAATTTTACAAAAATAAAACACAAACAAACTCTCGAAGCATTTACTAAATAATATATAAGTATTTGTGCAGACGTGTGACAGATGCCAGTGCAGATACAGTAAAACCTTGTTACTTAAATCTTTTTTATATAATTCTATAAAAATCAAGGGAAATTGTATACTGTTACATTTTTTCATAGTAAAAACGAACTTAGACAAATTTAAATACTCTCACAAACATAAGTTACTTTTGTTGTGTGCCCACTGTAACTGTATTGATTTATGTACATGCTTGTACTAGTTCGTTTTTATTGTTTGAGTATTGAGTTAATGTGACAATACTCTCAAATGCACTTGATATTGCATTACAAAATTTTCTTTTTTTTTTAACTTTTTCCTCCTTACTTTTAGCTTGATTTTCTTTTATAATTTTCAAGGAAGCATATTTTTTTTTGTGCAACTCTTAAGTTGCTTGCAACACAAAAACTATTCAATAAAAGGGGAAACAATCACATACATGAATGCATTCAAAGAGAACTACAAAATTTCTTAGTTATATAAGAATTATTATTATTTTTAAATTAATTTATAAATAAATAATTAATTTGCTTTGTATAAAAATGCAAAGAGTTTAGGAAGGCCCTAATTGGAATTAGTTATTAATAACTAAAATGCTAATGAGTTAATAGAAATTGCTGATTTGTATGTACGTACTAGTGTTGTCATATGTTCAAATAAAATTTCATGATTTATTTTGTTCCAATAAACGAATAATTTTGAACTTTTGTTCGAATAATCGAACAAAATTTAAAAGACTTAAAAATAAACTGCATTCATATGTATAAATTTTATTTTTTTCATTAACAAAACAAAAAACAATTCATTACACAATTACAACTATTTTAATAATAAACTTGGAAATATAGTATTTTGACACCAATATCCCACTGTGCGGCGTATGGAAACAGCTTCAAAAGTTTTGCTTATGTGCTCGTTATTTAGTGATATAAATAATTAAAAAGGTTATTAAATGTTAAATATATTTTATTTAAAGCAGTGAAAGAAATTATTCGAATATGCGAATAAACGACAAAAAATATTCGAATAATACTTTATTCTAAATTAAAAAAAAAAATATGACCGAAAAAAAATTAAAATTTTTTTCTAATATTCTAATATCCGAATATTCTAAATTTCTTATAATTTTTGTAATGGAACTTTTTGTACACATTTATTTTCGAGTCTTATGTAAGTTGTTTGATCAGTTAGGTTGTTAATAGAAACCAAAATTGTATGACAATATACTTGGGTCGATCGAAACATTCAGTCTAGACTTGGGTCGAACTCATTCAGTCGGTCGTTTTTGACACAAACCAATGATCAAACCTATGTAATTTAAATGCGTTTGATCATTGGTTTGTGTCAAAAACGACCGACTGAATGAGTTCGACCCAAGTCTAATTCAGTCGGTCGATTTTAACACAAACCAATAATCAATAGTGTTGTGTGCAACAAGTCTTTTTGAACTAGTTTGAGAGCGTTCGAATCAAAAGTTGTTCCAAACCTATTTAATTTACATTGACGCCTTTGACCGAACTTGTATCCAACATAGACTTGGGTCGAACTCGTTCACTAGTTCATTTTTGCCACAAACCAATGATCAAACCCATGTAATTTAAATGGGTTTGATCATTGGTTTGTGGCAAAAATGAACTAGTGAACGAGTTCGACCCAAGTCTAATCCAACACCTCATTTTAGTTCAAAGGAGCTGTTGGACACAACTCTAATCATCAAACCCATGTCATTTAAATGGGTTTGATCATAGGTTTGTGTCTAGACTTGTGTCCAACAGTTCTTTTTGAACTAGTTTGAGAGCGTTTGAACCAAAAGTTGTTTCAAACCCATTTAAATAACATTGATGTTTTTGACCGGACTTGTGTCCAACTGAACAAACTATAGAGCTGGGTCCAACTCGTTCATTCGTTAATTTTTGCCACAAACCTATGATTAAACCCATTTAAATTACATGGGTTTGTGGCAAAAATGAACGAATGAACAAGTTGGACCCAGCTCTAACGAACTAGTTCAAAAAGAACTGTTGCACACAAGTCCATTTGTATAGACTTGGGTCGAACTCGTTGACTAGTTCATTTTTGCCGCAAACCAATGATCAAACCCATGTAATTTAAATGGGTTCGATCATTGGCTTGTGGCAAAAATGAACTAGTGAACGAGTTCGACCCAAGTCAACATTTGTGTCAAAAACGACCCACTGAATGAGTTCGACCCAAGTCTGTATGACAGTAAAAGGATTTAGAAAACATTTATCTAATAAATATTATTTGAGGCATACTTTTAGGAATATTACACACTAGATTTTTTTAGTTGAGTGGTCGAAAAATAAGGTTTTTAACACCAAGACCCTGCTGTGCGGCGTACTTCAAAAATCTTGCTAAAGATGTAAGGGAAATTTAAGAGAATTCTCTTAAGTGTCTGTTAAAGTTTTAGAGTGATTTTATTATAAGACATATGTATTACAAAATATTCACTGTAATTTTTTTTTCAGAAATACTTAAATTTCAGTATCTGTGTGTGTGCAATTTTTATTTATAATAAATTTATTGCTGATTTCCTTAATTTGTTCATCAGTAATGCATTATGATGAAATCAATTCTTTCTCTGTAAGCCCTTCACAGGTCAATGATTTAGACAATTTAACTTAAATGCATATTGGTTTTTTTCTTTTCACACACACACACACACACACACACACACACACACACACACACACACACACACACACAAAATGGTTATTTGAGCAGATTTTTTCTTTGTGTTTGTTTGGATTTTTACAAGTGATTTGAATTCTGTTAGAGTATGCAAGAGATGTATTTAAAATTATTCAAAAATGCGTAAAATTATTGTTGTAATTGCATTCATTCGTATTGAAAATTGATGGCAAAATAAACAAATTGATTTTTTTTGTTGTCTTCAACCGCAAAATGAATTTAATAATGGAGAGTAAATAGGAAGTATGAAAAATAGTTTGATGAAAAAGATATTAAATTGTTGATTCGAAAAAAAAAGTTTTAATTTTCTTTTTTTTCATTGAAGGAATGCTAAAAGATTAATGCCCTTATGCAAAAACGATTGTTAAAGTTAAAGCATGCTTTAAATCCGGTTTAGCCATACAAAATTCGTTTGTTAAACCAACTGTAAGTTTAGCAATCGTTTTTGCATAAGGGGGTATGATTTTTGTAATTTAAAATTAAAGGGAATAATAAGGAAATTACGCTATGAAAATTGGTATGAAATCTATAGCTATAAAGAAAAACTATTTAAGTCATATAGTGCCATAACCGCAAAAAAAAACTTAGGCGACATAATATTTGAATTTAATTTTTTAAATCGGAAATCGATTTTCGTTAAAAAAACAAGGTTAAAAAAATATGTATGTCACATAAGCCTTTTTTTTTTGTGGTTATGGCTCGATATCTTAATGTTTTTTAGGTGGGTGCTTTCGAACTTTCAAGTCGACTTTAAGAAATGTATTTCTTTGGCAATTAAATTGGGAAATTCGTCGTTCACTTGTATATATTTTTTAGGAAAACACCGTTCTACAGACTATTGCTAATATATTAAATTTGAAGTACATGTACTAAAATATAAACTAAATTAAGCTATTCTTCCATATGAAATTTATAAGTCCCAAAAAGCCAAACTGCCAGTCTTTGCGCTATAACTTGCTGAAAAATAGCATAAAATAATTTAGATTTTAGGCAGGGGTGCTTTTGAATACAAAGATTGTAGGGCTGCCATTAACTCAAAATTAGCTTATATCAACTTAAACACTTTTTCCTTTTTGCAACAGAAATTAAGCTAAAAAAATGTTGAACAAGGGCCAATAATACTCTGCAGCTACATATACATATATTCTATGCAACTTTTTTCTTAGCCGATTTTTTTTTGTTAAATAAATTCCTTATTAGCAAATAGAAAAGGTTTCATGCAACTAAATTCATCAACTTTCATCGTGCTAACTACTTTCAGCATTTGATCATCGGTTGTTGTAAGAAAGTTGTAGTGATGAAATCATAGACACTGGTCACTGAACTGCTCCTGCTTCAGCGGATACTAATCCTAATGTGATTTCAGAGCGGCCTCCTTCGTGGGTATTGTGTAGCAGAATCATCGGCGAAATAAAATAATTAATGAAAGGGCTACTAAAATAGCGTTGAAAATTTAATACGCCTCATTTACACCAGAGGCGCTGCAACATTGCATTATTAAAAACATGCAAAAAAGCAAAGTTGCAAGCGAATGAAGCTGTCTTCTAACTCTTCCTTCACAACCTGTATTCTATATCACTATCCCTTTCCTAAAGAAGCTAACACCTAGCATTCATTGCCTAAGTGTTACTTCTCTTAAAAAAAAATACAAATTACAACTTTTTTTAATCCAAATTGTTTCTTCATGACTTCTATTCCCCCAAAGAAAAATTTATAAAGTCTGATATCATAAAGATTTTGCAGAGACAAAGATAAATCATATATGTAATAATTTTTTTTTGTACTGAAAATAAATTTGCTTAAATAAGGAAATGTTTAAATTCTTGCCGAGACTTTTTATTAACGTTCTCCTTTATCGCTTTTTTCACTTTCCACTTGCAGGCCAAACGAATACAGAGCAATGAGCTGGCTGCCATAAAAGTGATTAAATTAGAACCAACCGATGACATACAAATCATTCAGCAGGAGATAATTATGATGCGTGATTGCCGCCATCCCAACATAATTGCATACTACGGCTCATATTTGCGTCGTGACAAATTGTGGATTTGCATGGAGTATTGCGGAGGTGGCAGTCTGCAGGATATTTATCAAGTAACTGGACCCCTGACAGAGCAACAAATCGCCTACATGTGCCGTGAAACATTAAAAGGACTTGAGTACCTGCATTCCATGGGTAAAATGCATCGTGATATTAAAGGAGCCAACATACTGTTGACGGAGTACGGTGATGTTAAATTGGCAGATTTTGGTGTATCGGCACAAATCACCGCCACCATTAATAAGAGAAAAAGCTTTATTGGTAAGTGCTAGTGCTATAATTATTTTTTTTAATATATATATTTAATGATTAATATATGCAAAAGTAGAAGTGTGGCATGACACACCAGAACACACGAACAATTAGTGTGTTTGTGGGTATTATTATGCCTAGTCTGGTAGTAGTTTGCCACACACTTTATTATTGCGTTGCAAAACAGAATTTAATTATAAATGTACTCGTACATTGTTGGTTGCTGTTATTGTACTCGTAGTTTATTTCATTATAATTTCTTCTTTTTTTTTTTTTTTGCTCTGTAAATTATATAATGAACACGTTAAGGATATTTCAGTGGTCAGGCGCAGTGAGCTGGGGAATTTGTAATGCAGACCAGCGACAGCACAGTTTTGTGAAAGTGTGCCATAAGTGAAATTTAATGAGCAAAATCATCAGTTTCGAGTGTAATAATTGTTTATTAATAAGAAGTTGGTAAAAAAAAATACCACAAGGCGTGAAAACTTGAATATGAATAATGAGTCTTTCGCAATCAATCAGTAATATTATGGTTATTGTTGTTGTAAGTTTGTGACCCAAATTTTGTGTGAATGAATTGTATATAAGGAAATAATTGTTAATTTTTGGGTTACTGCAAACTTACAGTAAGCAAAATTAAAGCATTTTTGGTGCGCTGTGATGGAGCTGTGCGCGTATTACATAATGCCCGAAGGGGGAGGGGATGTTAAGGATTTGTTAAGGTTTAGAACATTTATACAACATTTTGTAAAAAGTTTTTCATAAGAGGGAAGGGCGGGCGGTATAAAAACTCCGAAAATAGCGTTACATAATATGTGAATGGTGCCGAAGTACCTTCTTAGCCAGCAATTGTACAACTGGTGGAACAATTTTAACTGTTGGTACAAGTTAGTTATATGAAGAATATAACTCGTGAACTTCGCTCAAGAACCGATTTGAATATTGCTGCTGTAGTCCACTGTGCTGCTGAAACCCCAGTGAGCAAATTACAGCATTCGATATGGAAATTGAAAAATATTTCAATAGAGTTCACATGGAAATATTTTAAAATTTGATTGGTATAGAATGCAAGGACAAGCCCGCAACGGTTGACGCACTGGAAGACAATATTGAAGAATTTATTCGTGAGATACCGGCCGATATGTTGGCGGGAGTATGTCCGAATCGGACCCAGCGTATGAACCATTTCAGGCATACCCGCGGTCAATATTTACATGAAATCCTTTTTAAACATTGAGTTATATAGATCGTTCTACCGACTCAAATAAAGATTTCATAAATTTCTCTACATTTTATGTGTTTTTTTTTTATAAATAAAATCCCAAAGCTCTTAAAAAAATCATCCATACAATAATTTAAACGACCTTTTCCTCTTATTCATTCTTGATATTGTAGATGAATTTAATGTGGGCCTTAAAATTTTTTGCTTGTTTTTAATTTATTGAATATTTTGCAAAGCACCTGCCAAAAATTTTACATCATATCGAGAGATTTATATTAAAATGTGTTAAATTAAAAAGAGTTTACTGTACCTTTAGATACTATTTTCATTTCATTTATTCATTACATTATGTATACCCAGCCTATAGGCCATAGTAGGACATCATATAAAGATTCGTTATATTTTTTTCGATGCATTTACGCTCACTCATAAAAATTTAAAAAACGAAATCGCAACTTATATAAAAAAAAAATGAAAACAATTGAATTTTATTAAAATGCATACAATTAATTATTTGCTCTAGATATACTGCTCACAAGGATCACTGTAACCGAGTTTTATACTGCTGTATATTATATCAAGTGTTTTACGAATAACATGGCTGGTGATAGTAAACATAAAAGACAAAAGAAAAACTAAATATAAACATAGTTTTAATTCATTTATCACGTTTATATTTTTCCTTCCACAAAAATTTTTTTTAAACAATTATATTCATTTTCAACAGCTAAATCTCAAACAAATGACCACGAAATAGAACAAAAAGTTTGCTTACAATTTAAAATATGCAGCATAACAAAAACAAAAAAAAAGAAAATACAGGATAAACTATGTTGCCTGATAAAAATAATTTTTTTGCTGCCACTTAAATTATTATACATACATACATATGTATAATGAAAATTGTTTCATGTTGTTAGTGAAAAAAAAAGGGGAAGTCTAAATAACAGGTCATACATTTAGTGGTACTTAAGGACATATCGCTCATTTACTTGAACAATGTCATAACTTTAAACAACTAATTTTACAGAAAACGAGTTTAAAATGTTAAATTTAAACACAATTTAATGGAACAAGAAAATTGTTTTATGAATTTGCGGGGAATTTTTAAAAAATTTAATATAAATATATTAATATAAATATATAATATGAATATATAATATATATTAATATATTAGATATAATATGTATTAGGACCACTGAATTGCGTGGAAATTATAAGTAATTTCTTGCTTAGCACTCTTGCGTGGATTTTACTTAAATTTTTCAAAAGTTCAAAATTAAAAAAAATTCTAAAGAACTTTAAATGCACATTTCATATTTAAACATTTCTCTACAAAACTGCATCATTTAAATTTTGAAAATTGAGTAGTTAAAAAATGGGGTTTCTGCACCAAAATCTCACCATGTGTCCTACCATAGTAGGGATTTTTCTGAAAGTTAATGCTTGAGCCTTATTATTCTCTTAAAATATTCCCAATTCTGAATAGCTATGTCTCTTGCATAAATCCCAGTACATAATTAATTAATTGCGGAATTTTCTTTGTAAAAAACAAAACTTTAATAAAAAATAAACCTCCTAATGCGACACGAAATTTATGCTGCTAAAGTGTATTACAGAATATTAATGTTTACATATATTTTTTTATTGTTTTTTTTTTTGCTTAAAATTAAGAATTCAAATTTTATATTTTCCTTCTATTATTTTATATTAAGCTCTTCTGATAATGATATTTAAATTTTTGTAGTTTATTTGTTGTTATAAGCAGCTTTAATTGTAGTCAGATTATTACGATACTGCCATGAATTTTTAACTGAATAGATAAAATAAAAGTTTTATCTGAAATTCTTTTGCCACCACCAGCACATACCATGTCATGTGAGATTTCACAAATCCCGTAGAAATACGAAACTAAAAAAATAAATGCTTGCGATTTTGTATGTTAATAACATTTTCCTTCAATTTCAATTACAATGTGGATGCCCAGATCTGACAGAGTCTTGGCAGAGATGTGAAAAAAAATTCAACTTTCCCCAATTCTTAACATTTCGGTGTTGCTAAATATATTTAAAAAAAATCAATCTAAAATATTAGCTTCTCATGTCTTACGGCGGTACTTTAAAAGCGCCTCAACGCACAAAATTAAAAGGGAAAATATATATTTGTTGCAAAGTAAACCCCCCAAAAAATTTTCAATATTTTTATTTGAATGTTTTTAAATTACCATTTCGTGTTTCCTGTTTCGATTTTAAAACGCAAGATTTTTAAGATGTTCTTGTATTCTACCAACTACTGGCCTGCAAACGTTAAATCACTGTTGTCGTTCTCAACTCAACTCCGTTTATTTGTCTGAGAGTCAACCCAACTTTTATGTTAGCATTGTCATTCACAACTAAACAATAATAATAGAGCTTGTAGTTGTCCTGAGCCATAACATTTTCAAGTAAAAATTGCTGGTCATTCATAATACTAAAAAATAGTCAGATTGTGCGAAAGTTGATTTGGCTCTCAGACGACCAAACTGAGTTAAGTTTAAAACGGCTACAGGGGAGTTAAACTCTAGTTGGTATTAAACTAAAAACTCGGAAACTTTGATGTTTTTGGTGTTGTAAAAGTTAATGTTATAAAAATTAATTGATCAAATAAAATTATAATTTTACCCCAACTGTTACCACTCTGCGTCTGTTGAAACTAAATTTATTGCTGTTTTTTTCAGTATTAGTTAAACACATTACATATTCATAATGTTAATTATTTAGTATTTTGCTAATTATGTTCTGATAACACTAGTTTACAAAATAAAATTTTTTTCATGTACATTTGATAAGATTTATATTTCCTTATGTATTTTTTTCCGCTGAATTCGAAAATCAAGGTTAAATTTTTTTTTATGGAACAGTTTTTGAGATATTGTGATTTTTTCAGTTTTTCGACCTTTTATCACCTGACCCATAATATCTCGAGCTAGACTTGTCCGATTGGGTCGTTGTTGGTACTCAAATGAAAGGTATTGAGATGACAAATAAATATGTATAATTGGATCTTTAATTGGTATAGCGGTTCAAAATATATCGATGAAAATAGGGCACATTTTCACAAAAATCATATTTTACAGTGATTATATACTGACAAAAAAGTACAAATCGTTAAAAAATCGTCTGGTTTCGGTCCATGTACGTAAAGATAATACTTTTACGTAAGAACTGAGACCAACCAAAAGAAAATCGACCGAAAAATTACAAAGATATAAGCAATGGATTGAATAAATCCAAAGTAAAAATACATAAAAATAACAAATAACACAGGTCAACAAAATGAAATTTATTACGTAAGGTCAAAGGTTTTATAGTAAATTTGTATATACTAAGTAATGAGTATCAATCCATTTAAATTAGTTTTTTTGAATTGGCTCTGTATCTCGAGATTTTTCGTTATAAAAAAATAGGATGCTGTATCACATAATTTGCATTATATCGAGAACCAGTTCTTCAATTCAATAAAAAATTACACCCACGGATAGGAAACAAATTGGCCTTTAAATTACATCGTCATGAATTTTTCCGCAGTCTTATACTTGCAGAAATATTCAGAAAGTTTTATACACAAAAATACATTTTTTCAAAAAAAAAATTTAGAAAATCGTTTGTTTCTTAAAAGACTCATTAAAATTTTAAACTGAAGAAAATTTTATATTTTATTACTAATTGTGATACATTCATATGTTATAAATAAAACGAGCCAAATTTATTAAAAATCATTCCTCTAATTCTGAATTTATTCACAATTAAGTGCTACCATACGTGTATATTTTACGGAATTTTTTAATTTTTATTTATTTTATTATTATTATTTTATTCTTTAAAATATACTCGTATGGTAGCACTTAATTGTGAATAAATTCAGAATTAATGGAATGATTTTTAATAAATTTGGCTCGTTTTATTTATAACATATGAATGTATCACAATTAGTAATAAAATATAAAATTTTCTTCAGTTTAAAATTTTAATGAGTCTTTTAAGAAACAAACGATTTTCTAAACTTTTTTAAAAAAATTTATTTTTTTTGTATAAAACTTTCTGAATATCTCTGAAACTATAAGACTGTTAAAAAATTCATATAGACGTAATTTAAAGGTCAATTTGTTTCCTAGCCTTCTGTGTAATTTTTTATTGAATCGAAGAACTGGTTCTCGATTTAATACCAATTATGTGATACAGCATTCTCTTTTTTTTATAACGGAAAATCTCAAGATACAGAGCCAATTCAAAAAAACTTATTCAAAGGGATTGATACACAGTACTTAGTATATACAAATTTACTATAAAACCTTTGACCTTACATAATAAATTTCATTTTGTTGACCTGTGTTATTTGTTATTTTTATGTATTTTTACTTTGGATTTATTCAATCCATTGCTTATAACTTTTTAATTTTTCGGTCGATTTTCTTCTAGTTGGTCTTAGTTCTTACGTAAAAGTATTATCTTTACGTACATGAACAGAAACCAGACGATTTTTTAACGATTTGTATTTTTCTGTCAACATATAATCACTGTAAAATATGATTTTTTTGAAAATGTGCCCTATTTTCATCGATATACATATTTTGAACCGCTATACCAATTAAATATCCGATTATACATATTTATTTGTCATCTCAATACCTTTCATTTGAATACCAAGAACGACCCAATCGGACAGTTCTAGCTCGAGATATGATAGGTCAAGTGAAAAAAGGTCGAAAAACTGAACAAATCACAATATCTCAAAAACTGGTCCATAAAAAAAAATTTAACATTGATTTTCGAATTCAGCGAAAGAAAATACATAAGGAAAATCACCTCTCGTCAAGTGTACATTTTCAGTGTAAACTAGTGTAATTTATAACTTTGTTTATGCTTTTAAATTAAAATACATTTTTGTATTAAATTCTATTATATTTTTAATGAAAACAAGCACAACTTTTAAGCAGTAAAAAAATTACTTTGCAAAAAAAATTTAAACATACATAGATACATATCGTTTTAAGCCAATAATAATGCTCTATCTGCATATCGCTCATTTACTCAAACAACGTATTATTGAACCTTGTCCGGGAGAATAGCTCCCTTGTAACTTACCCGTTACTCACAAAAATTTAAACCGAATTGAGCTTCAAACACTTATAACTCAAACCTAATTCCCCATTTTCCCAAATGCTGCAGGAGTCTTGCTCCGCCTAAATCTCATCGTTGGTCCAATAAAAAATAAATCTAGCAGTGACCCTCGTAGATACTTTGCAACAAATGAATAACAAAATAACTTCTGGCTTAACTTCACAATACATAATTATTTTTATGTTTTCATAATTTTTATAAGTGTCGCTTGTAGTACTCTTATTATTAAAAAAAAAAGAAATAAACTTACATATATTTTCCCACAACTCTTTTCCTCCAGCAACTTTAAATGTAACTTCTAAGAAATGAAACACCTTCGACTTGGTAGTTTTGTGTGGCATTCGGTTAAGTGGATTTTGAACATTTCTTTTTGTTTTCAATTCTCTTTTTCATAAAAAAAATAAAATATAATGTATTATATGGAAAATGTCCTTAAAATAACAACGACACTATTATTCTATTGTATTAGTTTAGTGTTGTGTGTTATATTAAAATACAAGTGTTTTGCAGCAGACACTTATTTTTTTTAAACATTTACTCCTGCATAAGTGTTTCTGTAATAGCGTTATTTTATTGTAATTGCAAATTTTTCTTGAAAGCAAAAATATATTTTAAAAGCACTTAAACATTATGGTTCTGCTTAGTTTTGTATATATATTCTGCACTAGAGCATTAAGCATAAATGTGACATAAAATAATAACAGATGCATTCTCAACGCAGGTGAATCAATTGCGAAATACTCGTACTAAAAAGATAAATTAATTTCCATGTAGCCATCCATGGATGGTTTTAATTTAAGGAAACTAAACTTCTTCAAAACTCTTCGAAGAAAAGCTGAAATCAATTTGTACAAAAATGATTCGATGAATCGAAAAAATAACAATTCGAATATTTTTAGAGTAATCGATTAAAATACGTTTCAGTAATCGATTAAATTTTTTTTAAAGAGTTCTACAAAAGTTCCGAACCGAGTAAAAATAACTCGAATGTTATATGACTAATTGCATAAAATATTTATTTATAAATCGATTGAAAAAATATTTCAATAATCAAAAAAAAAATATTCGATTAATCGAATAAAAATAACTCAAATATCAGCAGAGTAATCGAATAAAAATATTTTTGATACTCATTCAAAAATATTTGAAAAATATATTCGAATATTCAAATAAAAATAAATCGAATATTATTAGAGTAAGCGAATATAAAAAATTATCGAATAAAAAATGTTTATTTGTTTATTAAAAATTTATTCGAGCAATCGAATAAAAATAATTCCAAAATATCTAGAGTAATCGAATAAAAAATAAATAAATTAATCGATTAAAAAAGTATTGGATTAATCGAATAAATATTATTTGAGTAATCATTTAAATTATTTCGAATATTAGTAGCGTAATCGAATAAATTAAGCATTCGATTAAATTTTTTTCCTAATAATTCAATGACGATTAAAATTACTTAAAATAATAGAGTAATCGAATAAAAAAAGTTTAAGTAATCGATTAAGAAATGTTTTAATAAACCAATAAAAAAAAGAATTTAGATAATTTAGGTAATCTAAATAAATTTATTATTTATTTAAGCAATCGAATAAAAATAAATCGATTATTATTCGAGTAATCATATAAAATATTAGATGCATTCGAATGAACTTTTTTTTAATAGTTCAAAAAATATTTTTATTTGAGCAATCGAATAAAAATATCTCAAATAATAACAGAGTAATCGAACAAAAAAAGGTTTCAGTAATTAAAAAATATGTTTAACCAATAAATTTTTTTTGGAATAATTTAATCAGGGCAATCATGAATAAAATTCCGCGTGAAATTTTTCCCAGGCAACAATTCTAACTAATAGCAAATAATAGGGAAAACAAAAAATTCTAATTGGAAAAAGGAGAAATTTCACTCGGAATTTAACTCATGATTGCCCTGAATAAAAATTAATGGAGTAATCGAATAAAATAACTCGTTTATCATTAAAGTAATCGAATAAAATTTTTTGAATAATCGATAAAAACTACATATGTATTTGAATAACTCTACAAAAATTTATTCGATTAATCGAATAAAAATAACTCGGGTATTATCAGAGCAATCTAATAAAAAAAACTTTGGTAATCGACTAAACAATTTTTTTTTGAATAATTCAATAAAGATTTATTCAAGCATTTGAATAAAATTAACTCGAATTTTAATATATAATAATCGAATAAAATTAGTTTTAGTAGTCGATAAAGAAAGTAATTAAATAATTCTATGAAAATTTAAAAAGTACAAATATACATATGTATACGTCTCTGCTATATAAATTCTTTACTTCAGAATTTGTAAATTTTACTTGGCCCCCTTGAGAAGAAAATGTGCGTTATTATATAATATGCTATTAAAAATAATTATTTAATTTTTTCTGTTTGTCATTATTAATGAACCATACAGATTGTTAACTTAAGTTACAAATTTGATTTCTTCATCTTCCGGTTTTTTAACTGCTTTTATTTTATCTTTTTTGCTTTTGCTTTCTTTGGCAGGTCTTCATTTGTACAAACTTTGTTTTAATTTCCGTTTCCTTTAATTTGCATACAATTTAGGCTAAATAAATATGTAAAAATACTTTATTTTTGCTGTTTTGAATATTTGTTTATGTTTGCTCTAAGCCTTAAGGAAATCTTGTTCGTTCTTTGTGTGAATATTTTAAGCTTTCATCTCAAGCTATTGACCCGTTTTCAAGGTTATTTTCTTAGCAACTGTTTGTGATGCTTTTAGGCATGTTTATCTTATTCCGTTTGATAAGTGTTTTTTTTTCTTTTCTTTTTTTAGTAGACTGGTTGTAGCCGACAGTTTTTCTTTAAGTTTCTTTGTCTATTAACTTTTGTTTTCGCCCCATTTATTTTTTGTAGAGGTGTGTAAATGTTAAGCCATGCACTAATCACGCGTGATTGTGCTTACATTTCAAAATAAACACGCGGGAGCATGTTGTAAAATACTTCACTGAATAAATTATTTAAAAAAAAAAAATCAAACATACATTTCTTTGAAATAAAATTTGGTTTCTGTAAATATTTGTTACTGTTCAAGTATGGCACACTGTAAATACGTTTAATAACTAATTTGTTATCTTAATTTATAGAGAAATGTTATATATTTCAAATATACATATAAAAGTCAAGAAAATTATGCACATTCATATATGGACCACTAGAATGCCTAAAAATGGTAATTTCTTTTTTAGCACCCTCTAATGGACTTTACTGAAATATAAAAAAATAAATAAATTTTTCGAAGAAACCAAAATGCATTTTTCATATTTAAAAATGTTTCTCTACAAAACAGCATCATTCGATTTTTAAAATTGTGTGGTCGAAATAGAAGGTTTTTGACACAAAAATCCCACTGTGCGCTTCATTGCTTTTTTCTTCCTTCTCATTACACCAATTCACAGTCTTGTGCAAATAGTCTTCCATCGTAGCATGTGCAAAATGGTATAGTATATTGATACTCACCACTAAGAATTGTTAAGTGGTGAATATCATATACTACAAAGCCCAATACACAACCTTGTGCAAATTGTCTTGCAAAATTGTGTAGTATGTTGGTACTCACCACTAAGAATTGTTAAGTGGTGAGTATCAATATAGTACACCATTTTGCACATGGTACGATGCACTACAATATGTACTTGTATTGTAAATTTGTTCTTCAAAGGCTACAAAATAAAAACAAGCTTGTTAAATAAACTTATTGGCCGTGTTAAGCTGTAATGTAAAATTTTACGTCTAGAGTTTATGGGGTTTTGGTTGTACAAAATGTTGTTGTTTTTATAATTTTTTAAGCCTCTTTAAACATAAAATATATTTATTATCCCAAAAACAAACAAAAAATACAGAAAAAAAAGAAAGAAAATATATACTTAAGGTAGATTATTTTTTTTATGTATTTGGTGATTGAGTTTAAATCGTTTTTTTAGCGTTAAGACCACTCAGCCGTTATTGTTTTTGAATATATAAAAAAACTTAGACTAGACAGCGCTTAGACCACTCAAATGGGTTTCTTTTTGAATATATCTTAAAAAAAACTTAGACTAGACAGCGATAAAAAAATCATTAAAAACCTTAAATAAGCATTTAATTAAAGTCACATTTATTACCAACATCAACGATAAATGATTGAACATTTTGAGGCTGTTTGTTGTGACATTAAACAAAGGGTTTCAGTTCAGTTGATGTAATTGAACATAAGAATAAGATTTATGATAACGATGGAAATTAAGAAATTAACACCAGCTCTTTATTCTAATGATACGAAAGATTAATAAAACGTGTTGTTATTTTGAAGTTTATGATTAAATTAAAAAGAGGAGGTTTTTCTTTAATTCCTTTAAATGTTTAGGCACTTAGGTGACAATATTCTATTTCAGTAATCCCCTTAAAAGATTCCAACACCTTTAATTAAATTTGAATCGAGTTTATATAATAAATTTAATCTCTCGAAAAAGTGAATATATTATCTACGGGGGTTAGTCAATAAATGGTTTAAAAATCATTCTTACGACCCGACCCTATTCACAATGTAGAATTAAAAGCTAACAGGGACTTTAACGGCAAGTTTTGTATGAAGAACTTGCAGTTAAAGGTCACGTTAACTCTTAACCATACATTGTGAAAAGGGATGTTAAATGTAAGAATGAAAATTTAAAACAAAAATTATATATCTTTTTAATGGACATTTACCAAAATATGATCAATAATTTAAAAAATAAATTTTATTTAAAAATAATATTTTGTATCACTCTTTTCTTTTCGAACTGCTTACGTTTAAAATAAAATACAAAACTTAATGTTGCAATAGTTCTCATTATTTTTGTTTTGTATTTTATATATGTACATACATACAAACAATAAAACAAAACCATACGAAACCAAACGTTTTTGTATTAATATATTTTTTATTTTATTATCTAGTGTTAATTTATTTTCACTTTATCCCAAGTGTTTCACATGCGGTTCATTGTTTCCCATTGTTCTTTTCTTATTCAGCACGCTTTATTTATTTATTGCAAAAATTTAATTAGTTTGGCACAGAACCATGTAGAGAAACCATTTTTCCAATTCAATTGTGATGTCAATCAGGTCACCACGTGCGTATGAGTGATATTTAACTTTTGTCATATAAAATTTTATTCCCCCATCACTCATACGCAGTGGTTGACCACATTTTTATGGTTTTAGTTTGTTAAGAATTAATGGCGACAACAACTAAAATTATGTCACTCACAATCTCTGTTGGTTCGCACAGGCAGAAAAGGAAAAAATAAAATACAACCCATTTAATGGACTTAATTAATATTATATTATTTTATTGTTATTTTTGCTAAATAAATGAAATAAAACAAAATAAAAATTTCATCAAAAATAATAAAATATGTAGTAGTGAATGGTGAAAAGCATAAAATGACACGTGCCATTGTTCTAAAGCTTCCAATGCTGTGGTTAGTTGTTTTTCAACACTTCTTTTTATTGTTATTTATTTATTTTTTTGTTTTTGCTTAGCTTTTTTGGTTTAAAGTGCTTGAGGTGCAAATTCATTGGCTGTTATAGAAGTCATAGTTATAAATATTGCTTGCTTAGTTTTCAATTTCTGCAGGCGGTTTGTAGTTGACTTGTTTTTATGTAAATATTGGCTTCAAATATTAAGTTCAAATGGACCTTATACGGCATCTTGTTGAAATCATATGTCGTTGGTGTCCGGTATCATACAATTCTGGCCAAATAAAGTTAGTAATAATTAATGTTACATTAATTAATATTTAATGAAGCTCGCTCCCTTGAAATAGTACTCCCATTTTTATAAGACAATTTTATCATTTACACATGGTGTTGAACGCTATATTCGTGCGTGGTGATTTAACAAAACATTCTGAATAAATGACAATGACCAAATCGACAGGCTTAGCTTCAACAATATAGTCGCTATCATTTGTCAAAGTGTGAAAGTCCCGATTAGAAAATTTATATATTTTTTTCTCTGCCAGAAGTAATCGTTAGAAACTTTTCGTTTTGGAAAAAGATTTTGTTGTTGTTGTACAATGTAACTTTAAAAAAAATTAATTAAATATAATTCTTAATTACTGCACCATCCCCAGCTGCTTTCGTAAATTACTACTACAACCTTAAATAGGTGTCAGTGAAATCATAACTTTTGATGCAGCATCATAAAAAATGCGTGCTCTCTTAATTATGTATTTATGGATATGTATTAGGGGGGTTTCAATTTGATGAAATTTATAAACGTATGGCAGACATACCTAAATATCTTTATTTTAAAGAATTAGAGAAATTTCAAAATTCCCTATTTTTAATTGATTTAGAGTAACATTAGAAATATTTGACTGTTGCTTCGATTTATTTAAAATGTATGAGGGCATTCATGAATAAAATTCTGCGAGAAATTTTACCAAGGAAACAATTTCAAACAACAGCAAGTAGTGGGGAAAATAAAAAAAATTATAATTGGGAAAGGGAGAAAAATTCTCGCGGAATTTTATTCATGATTGTCCTGATAAACGATTGTTCCGCATAAATGATTCACTTCTTTCTCATTGACATAAAAAAATAAAATCATACAACGAGTAACTTACATACATATATCCTATTTTGTATTTTGGTTTTATAAAATTGGAAAATTCGCTACATAAATTTTCTATAAACCAAAAATATATTTTTATGAATAAATGAAAAATATTTTTTATGGATAAGGACTTTAATATATAATTTGAATTTAAAGTGCTGAGCCCTGCTATTGTTTGCTTAGGCTCCAAGCTTTTTTATGAATTTTTTTATAAACACGGATACATTAACAAATTCTAACACATGTGCATTTATTTTTCAAGTGTATGGGGCATCAGAAATGTTTGTACGTGTTTGTGCGTGATTACAGAAATATGAATCTGGATGATTTGTCATAAATTTTTGGTTACTTCATCAAGTCGTAGAGAAGGCTACGAGATGAGGGAATGAATGCTGTTGTTAATGACTTACTTTTTATTATATAAAAAATGCCAAATATGTTCGCTCGTATGTTTATTTGTTTCCTTCACTTGACGCGCACATCTATTCATTTAATTAGTCACATAGCCGTTTTTATATATGTGTGTGTATGTGCGTGTGGTTATAATTTTTTTTAACAGACGACAAAACTGGCTAAGCTATTAGCTTGTCTGCGAAAAACACCCAGGTTCTATGGCGGGAATTGAACCCATGACCTCTGAACTGAGAGGCTAGCATCGCTACCACTCAGCCACAGGGGCACCCTGTATGTATGTGCGGATGTATGTATGTATGTCTGTTGCACGTATAAGGTATTCCCACTGATATATACATAGTTGCTTTATTCTAAGCTGAAGAAAATAATATTATTATAATTTGAACATTTTAAATAAATAAACGTAAGTTTATTATAGTGTATATATAATATTTTATAAAGTTTAAGTTCACAAAATAACAAATTTTCTGTAATAATTTAACGTCCTATTTCAAAAAAAAAAATTCATAATTTCCTTTGAAATATCCCTATTCCGGATATCCCTAAAATTATGTAATAGTTAATGAAAAGCAGCAATACGTGTGTGCCTTCATGTTAATATGAAACTCCTTTTTTACACACAGCTTATGACAAAATTTTCATAAGAATTCTTTAAACAAATGATTGCATGTTAGTGCCAGCATTTAGTGTAACAAAAATTATCCTTTACAACAAAACGGAAAACAAAAAAATCACTTGAATTGTATAACATAAAAAAAGAAAGCAAATCACAAGCATTTGGCTAAATTGAAGATGTTGTTTATGTTTTCCTTGTACTCTGACACACAAAGAGAACTGAAAAGGCACACACAAAAATGACATACAAATCGAAATTAAAGAGCTTCATAAAGTAAATTACACAGTCGAACCCATGAACCCACTCATTCGTTTGACAAAAGAAAACAAAAAAAAGAAGAACTCAAAGACGAAAAACTAGAATAAGAACAAACATGTAAAGCTTACAACATTCGTACACTCACACTACTAACCTAATGCGGTATGTGTTTTTTCATTCCTTTTTCCCAAAAAGAAAAAAAATTGGAGTGAGTGTGTGTTGGTGTGTGATTGTTAGAAAGAGGCAGTGACGACTAAGTGTGTGCATGTCTGCATGTATTTGTGTAGGAGTGGAAAATGTTTGCAAATAAACAAAGACAATTGCTACAATAACAAACAGCAACAACAGCAAGTGGCAGAAAGCACTACTTAATAAACCAGTGAACCTTCATTTCATTTAATTTTCTTCGCATTGTAACACACACACACACACACACGCACGAGTTTGAAGCATGCCAGAAACATACGATGGCGGTAAGAAAAAAGTTAAATAAAAAATTGAATCTTCTTAATAAAGGTAGTTTGTTATACTCCCTCTTAAGGTGAGTGTAATGACTCAAAGTAAATGCAAATAGCATCATTGGGAATAATATTTTTCATAAACACAACAAACAGAAAAAAAGCTGGTCTCTGTTTTCTTTCACATTTGTCTTACACTTGAGATTATATTAAAACCTGAATAATTTATTAAAGTTTGTTGGCATTTGTTCAAAAGTAATTTGAAATATTTTAAATAAGTAATAAAAATTTGCCTACTCAGCTTCAAATATCCTGTTGTCACGGAAAACGTAACTGTTCATATAATATTTTACAGCCCATATAATACAAGGTTGCAATTTATAGCAAGCATTATTAGATTATTTTAGTAATATGTGCACTAGCAAAAATAAAGAAAGTATGTAAGAAGACAAGTTTTAAAATGTATAACCCTAGACACAAACCTTCGTGTTTAACAGAGCTATATTTACAAAAAAAAACTCTGTTAAATAAAAAAAATTTAGTTTTTTTGCTCTCATGCACCAGAAAATTTAAGCCAAATTCCTTCTCTATGCCTCCTTTGTTTAGATTATAACATTTAACAATTCCAAGAACACGTAAAGTCAATACCTTAACCCACAGTCATAATATAGATTTTGGGTATATTTTTTTTTGCTATTAGTAGGAGATGTGAAGGAATTAATGGCCAATAATTGGGATTCATAAAATCCTCTATTTGCAGAAATTACAATACAATTTAAAAAAATTCAAGTTAAATACATTCAGGAAAATGTGACTTTAAGCCTTACAGGAAGGGTTCCGTAAGGATACTACATATCGTTGGTCACAAGTAAAAAGGACCTACCTCAAATAATTGTAAGTTTACAGGAGGCGGTAAAAACATACATACAAACGGTACAACTGCTTGTACAACTGCTTTGTACAATTGCTTGTAAAAGCGTTATTTTTAACACTATTGCTATACATTTTTGTAACGAAGTGTATTTGTGTAAAATGTATTGGAATCACTGGAAAACTTAATTTCGTAAAAACTACGAAATTAAGAAATTGAGATCATCGATATGTAATACTATACGAAAATTATATTATATAATCGAATGTCTTAACTGATGGAAAACATTTTTTTTAATTTTAAGTACCTGGTAATTTTTTTCGTTTTTTGGCGATTTTTTTAGTTTT
This sequence comes from Tachina lurida, assembly GCA_944452675.1. NCBI lineage: Eukaryota > Metazoa > Arthropoda > Insecta > Diptera > Tachinidae > Tachina > Tachina lurida. The sequence goes on from OX101756.1 coordinate 11,131,829, forward strand.
GGCGTTTTTTTAGTTTTGGCGTTTTTTAGGTCTTGCGTTTTTTTTTCGTTTTTTGGGATTTTTTCGATTTGTGGCGTTTTTGAGTTGTAACATTTTTTAGATTTTACGTTTTTAGGCGATTTATTTTAGTCTTAGCGATTTATTTAGTTTTGCCTTTTTTCCTTCCGCTTTTTTCGGTTTTGGCGGTTTTTTTCGTTTTGGCGTTTTTTTTATATTTTTAGTTTTAGTCTTTTCGAAAATTTTAGGAGTTTGCCTCTTACGGTTTCCAAGATACAGCATGTTGTCAAAATACCATTAATTTTAGGTTTTTTTTTAATTTCAGTGTTAATTGTTGTAGTCAACTAACTTTGAAACTTTCAATAATCATATGTATAACTGTCTGGAATTACATTACGATTTCCATATTTTTTTGCTCGCTTTAGAACACCCTTTAATTTTTAACAGACATGTATTTGTTGTTGTAGCTGCCGAAATTTTACATATTCTGTAAAATTTTCAGGTCAGGTTTCCTTTTTCACCTTTGGTGTACCGAACCCTAAAAAAGATTTTTGGTAATTTTTTTTTTCGAAAATTATAGATGTGGAGAAAAAATATTGGAGGAGTTTCCTGGACCGCAAGCAGATAAACAAATCAAGTGCACCTTTTTTTTAGCGAAACCTCTTTTTGTGCAATTTGTCAACTTTTCTGTAAAAAAAAAGTATGCTGTGTATGGCACAGGCAACTTTTCTTTAAGAAAAGTGTGCTCTGGCACAGCCAACTTGTCCTTAAGATTTATAAGCTGTGTACGACAAAATAAATGTTTTTCTAAGAAAATTCTGCTGTATATATCTTCGTCAACATTTCCATAAGCAAAGTCTTCTATGTATCGCATAATCAACTTTTCTAAAAGAAAAGTTTGCTCTGTGTGGCCCGGTCAACTTGTCTATAAGACAAATAAGCTGTGTACGGCGCAGTTAATTTTTCTCTAAGAAAAGTGTGCTGTCTACGACACCATTAATTTTTCTCTAAGAAAAGTGGGCTGTCTGCGGCACACTCAGCTTTGCTGTATTATAAGTATGTTCTGTATGTCTTCGTCAATATTTCCTTAAGAAAAGTTTTCCGTTTATGGCTTGGTAATTTTTTCTATAAGAAAAGTGTGATGTAGAAGATTTTTTGTCTTCTCTATCAATATTTGAATTATGACTGATGTTAAAAAGAATTTTCAGTTTGCCTGCTTGTGCATATACATTTCTTTTTTTTTTATTTATGGGTGTCTACGCTTTAAAAAAGAAAATATTCTTTTTTGTTGTTATAACTGGCAACGATAACATGAATGAACATGAATTGAATGAGTAGACTTAATAGACGTATGTATAGACAGATGTATACAAAGAACATGAAGCAATCGCACCGACAGACAAAAGTATTTGTTAGACATTTATATAAATTCGCTTTTACTATGTCTGATATTTAAAAGGGAAGAATGTCATCAAAGACTTAGGGCCTGTTTGTCTAAATGCGAACGAACGTTTCTTTCGAATATTAGTATTGGAAACAAAAACAAATTTAAGTTTTTTGTTTTTGTTTTTAATATAAATGTTCGAAAGAAAAGTTCGTTCGCATTTAGACAAACAGGACCTTAATATACGTATGTATATAAATAAATAATAATGGCTTAAATCCAGGCAAAGAAAACAATGACTTTTTTAAACAATACACTTATTACAGATTAAAACATTTACAGCCTTATTTATAAAAATTATTAAGGCTTTTTAAAGGTTTTTTTAAAACAGATTTTAATAAAAAAAATTCTAATTAACTGCCGGTTTACAGAAGCCATGTAAAAATTCTCGGCTGCCCATTTACATTGAAAACAACAAACCAAATATATTGGCCATACTTTTCTGTTTTTGGTTATTGTTTAATTTTTTTAGTTTATAAAAAAGGCGAGATTCAATTTTTTTATTTTTTATTTCTTATTAAACCAAAGAAATCAAAATTTCACAGTGAAATCTTTTTGCCTCCATTTTTGTCCATTAAATTACTTTTTTATGTTTCCGAATTCAGTCTTCCTGAATGATTTTAATAATCCTTTCACATAACATACATATACATACATACATACAAACTGATAAGAAAAATCTGTTTTATTTATAAGTCATAGAGACGTACCTTCCTCATGAATTGATTTGACCTTTAGCAATTCCTTGACCTTTTTAGCCTGTTTGATATTAGTTTTTCATTTTATTTTTTTAATGATCTTTTAAAGCAGCGCTCAATTTTCCTTATTTCTAATCTCTAACATTTTAATATTCTTCCTAGGTTTTCATTTAGTTTTTGTTTTCTGTTGGTCCTTTTTCTGGTAGCCTCAAGGTAAGAAAAACACAATTTCAAATGTTACCTTTTCAACAACGACAGCGAACGGGGTGAAAAAACTATGTTAAAGGTTGAATTTATTAGAGAAAAAGTATGGTGTGTTTCTTCTTTGTTTCCTTATGTTTCCTTTCCCCATTTCATACCTACATATGTATATGTATGTAATACAAACAAATGAGGAGAAGAATAGAACAAAAAAGTTGAGCATGAAATTAATCAGTCTCTATGTCATGTTGTATTGTGAAGTAATTCTCCAAGCTGGTTTCTTGCTATCATTGTAGTTGTAAGTCTCCTACACACTTACATGCATGTATTCACAAATATTTCTTTTTATTTACAATTATTGCATTGACATGACAACATGATGTTTTGCACAATTACGCACATATACACCACACAGACACTGTCATACGAGGGCGGTTCGGAAACTTCTTAGCCTATCAATGAAAGAGAATAGTTAGTTTTTCAAAAATGTTTTTATTTTTCAATATAATCTCCTGAAACTTCAATACACTTAGTCCAACGCTTTTCTAGCAATTCTATCCCTTGATTAAAATAGTTTTCCTCAAGGTCTTCAAAATAGTGGTTTACAACTGTAATTGCATCTTCATTTGAGGTAAAACGCTTGCCAGCAAGGATTTTTTTTAGATTTGGTAACAGGTAAAAGTCACTGGGAGCCAAATCAGGAGAATAAGGTGGGTGGTCAAGCAACTCGTACTTTAATTCGTTGATTTTAGACATTGTTAAAACACTCTTGTGCGCTGGTGCGTTGTCTTGATGAAAAATTATTTTTTTGTGTTGTAAGCCAGGACGTTTTTCTCGAATTTGTACATTTAATTGATCCAAAAGGTTGCAATAGTACTCTGAATTTATTGTTTTACCCTTTTGCAGATAGTCAATCAATAAAATACCTTTGAAGTCCCAAAAAACCGTTACCATAACCTTACCAGCCGATTGAATTGTTTTTGCCTTCTTTGGGGCACTTCCTCCAGCTTCAGTCCATTGTTTGGATTGTTCTTTTGTCTCTGGAGTATAGTGGTGGATCCATGTCTCATCAACAGTTATGAAACGACGCTTAAAATCCATTTTATTTCGCTTAAAACGATCCAAACAAGCTTGAGAAATGTTCATTCTTATGCGTTTTTGGTCGACTGTTAACAAATGCGGCACCCATCTTGCAGAAAGCTTTTTCATCTCTAGTTCTTCATGCAAAATTAAATGGACTCGATCATTTGAGATGCCCATGATATTAGCTATTTCACGCACTTTTATTCGTCGATCATTTAATACCATATCATGCACTTTGGCTACAATTTCTGTTGTTGTTGCTGTTGTTGGACGTCCACTACGCGGTTCACCTTCAATGCTTGTACGATCACGTTTAAATTCAGCAACCCAATTTTTTACTGTTGCATATGAAGGAGCCCTTTCACCTAACACATTCACCATATCATTATGAATTTCTTGTCCCGATAAACCTTTTTTATGTAAATATTTAATGACACCACGCATTTCTAATTTTTCCATTGTTAAAAAATCGCGGATGCGTCTTTTGTGAACACCTGCTTCTATATGAAGGAGTTGCCAGATCGAAACAAAATTTAACATGTGTTCATATCAGAGATGGAAGTTTCCAAAACACTTAACTTTTTTCTGTTTATACCGCGCTTTTTGTGCTAGGCTAAGAAGTTTCCGAACCGCCCTCGTATATGTACGTATTTATGAACACGCATCCCAGCAAACATGTGTGATTGAAGTCAAATGTTTGCAAGTATTTATTTTCAAAATCCTTGGTTTTTTTTTTAATTACAGCGAAAAAAAGGTTGTGCATAATTAGAAATGTATTTAAATTCAAATACAAATGTTTGTTTTGTAAAGGTTTTTGTTGAAAATTTTTAAACTTATTATGTTCGTGTATGTAATTCCCAATAAGATTTTGAGATTTTTTCTATAAAAGTATGAATCTTTTAAGATTAATTTAAGCAAAAAAAATCGGTTGAGTTTTTTAAGCAGAAACAAAATGCGTGTAAGCGTTGCTTAATCAACAAGCAAACAAAAAAAATATTAATACGGCATAATTTGGGTTTGCAGTGTACCTGAAATAAGAATTAAATTGTTTAGAGTACGCCCGCAATTTTTAATTTTTTGTTTGTATATTTCTATTAATTAAAGGTATTAATTGTAACAAAATTTGTTCTGTGTTTATTTAAAATATATTTTTAATAAATTAATGGTAAAATATAAATATTTTTAAAAGTATGTATATTTATTCGACATTTCAGTCCTTATTTATCAAAAATTATTTTGGTTAACAATGTGTGGAAATTTGTTGGTTAAATGTTTTGTAAACCAAAATAATTTTTTAATGATAAGGCTAGCCTCTCAATCCAGAGGTCTGCGGTTCGATTCCCGCCATAGATCCTGGGTGTTTTCCGCAGACAAGCTAATAGCATCGTGGGTTTTGTTGGTTTATAAAAAAAAATCATAAAAAATAAATTTCATATAAACGCATATTTTTTCCCAATTGACACCTTTAATTGGGAAATAAAATTAAAAATTTAATTGATTTAATTTTAAAAATGTTATTGATTAAAAGTTTAAAGTTTAAGTTTAAGTTAATTAAACTTAAGTTTACAAATTAATTAATTCATTGATTAACTAGTTGATTGATTAATTAATTGATTAAGGGCTAATAAATCAGTCAATGATTATTTGTATTTTATTTTTAAATCTTATTTAAACACAAAAATTTATTTCTCACTGCACAATTAAATCAAACTTAAACATCCAACACTGTAGATTTAAGTGTTGTTTAAATTTTACAAACACACCATATGTTTTGAGCATGTGTGTGTTTTTTGAAGGCACGTACATGAACATCATGTGGTCGTATTAAAATGAATTTCGTTTAATTTTCGCAAATGTACAACAAATGTAACACATATTTTCATATCATGAAATATATAAATAGAAAAATGCATTCTGATGCTCTTTTTGTATCATAAAATGTGTTTTTTGCTATTTCACTTTTCTGCAAATTGATAAATCAACTTTCTTGTTTATATTGAACAGCTGTTTTTTGGAAAGCTTTCCATAATATTGTAGTGCTACCGTACTTTCAATTTAATTTGATAATAACTTTAATTAACCACTGAAAAAATGAAAGTGTATTTAAACACATTTTAATTTTTAATGAAAATTAACTCAAACTAAACATTCACTGATTTATTAGCTATAAGTCACTAAAATTTTAATCGAGTCAATTTAACTTTTGCTTAAAAGTTTATTTAACTAAAAACCATAATTGACACAATTACATTTTTATCGTACCTGATGTAGACACTTTTTAAAAATTTTGAAGTAGACGGTAAACTTGTTTTTGTGCGTTTTTTTAGTTTTGGCGCTTTTTCTTCGTTTTTGCGGTTTTTTTAAGTTTGGCTTTTTTTAGGTTTGGCAATTTTTTTTTTTGGCGATTTGTTTTAGTTTTAGTGATTTTTTTTAAGTTTTGGCGATTTTTTGTCAAGAGTTTGCTTCTTACGGCTTCGAAATATTAAGAAAAAATAAATTCAAAACTGCGTTTATAAATAGACGGTAGAATCACCAGATTTCAAAATCAACAATGTTCGTTGGGATTTAACAAACAACCAACAACAATAGCAACAGAAATATCAAACTACAACAATATGACATGATATGACAAAATAAATAGACAATTGAAACTGAAACAGAAGGGAACGAAACAAATCAAAACAAAACTGAACAGAAAGCTATACCAAGATTTTTAAACAACATTAATGTAAGAAAGAGGTCTGAAAAGGTATTATAAACAATTTTTTTTAATCATTTTTAATCTTTCTTTCGTGTCATTGACAAATTTAAGTTTTATCCAGTTCTTATCCAGTGGCTGCTCCATTTTTACTGGTTACTGGTTCTCTTCTTTCAAATAAATTTTCATTAAGTTCAAAAACTTTTAATTGTTTCAAAAATGGGAATTTTCGGGGATGGAAACTGAAAATTACAAGTGTAGTATAATAAAATTAATTTTATTCAGTAAGAAGATTTCAAAAGTATTTTCGTTTGAAAATACTTTTGAGTTCTTGTTTTTAAATTCCCTAAATTATTTTCTTCAAAAATGGTTGTTGTCTTTGATAATGAAAAATAAAACTATTATTACCATGTTTTTAAAACATAAAAATTAAATTAAAGTATTATACAATATTTTGAAAAATATATGATAAAATATTTATTGGATATCATGTTTGGAACCAAATCATAAAGCAAATACACGATCCTTCTAGCATAGACAATAAATAATAAATGTTTTAAAGAATCACAACTGCGACTTTTTTTCGTTCATAGACAAGACGATACAATCGTCGAACTGAATTAGGGCATAAAAAAATAAAAATAAAAATTTCGATGAAATCTTGGTATAAATTTTTTTACTATTTTATAAAATTCAAAATATTTTTTTCTCTTCCGAACGTTTCGCTATGACGTCACAAATAACACAAATCAAATGACATCACAGAAACGTTTTGATTTTCATCAATCACTGCCGAAAACGTGTGAGTGTTGTCGAAAAAACACGACTGCACGCATACAACTACGTATGTGATTGATGACTTTGTTTGATCGTCTCCTGGGCACTTAAGTCCGTTCAAACCAAGCTGTTGATAAAAAGTTCATTTAAACTGAATATACTGAGACACTTAGAGATTTTAATACAACCATATCTTTTACTTTGACTGCGTTATTTTCAAAATGCTTCGAATATTCTAAAGAAAAGAACTAACAAAATTTTTTAAAGCACTTTTAATCTCTCCCACTTCTTTGTATAAATATATGATGACTACGTGTTTAACAACAAGAAACTCAATAAGGAAATAGAAAAGTTAAATAGGGAGCACATCCTATTTTACTTTAAATAATTTAAAAACATTAAAAAAAGAAACAAAACGATTTTCCTTTTCAATTTCCCCAAACCAAAACGTGGCTGTAAGTGTATACGAGTGAGTGGGTGGGTATTCGTGCGATAAGAATCTTAATTTAGTAAAAAGAAGAGGTTGGTGCGAATCACCATAATGATGTTAGTTCAACCAAAAGACAAGCGATAAATGGAAAAATGTATCATTATTCAGTGATTTGTTGAGCAAATGGTTGTTAATGCACAAACCATGAGTATGCCAGGGAGTTGTCATTTTATGTTAAAGAGCTGTGGGAATTTGTAAGATGGGGTTTTTTTTTGCTTCTAAAGTATTATTTACTTAGAATTGTGGTTTGTATTGCATTGATGTTGGTAATTGAAATTGTGTTTGAGATTTGTTATGGATTGACAAAAGATGTGCACGAGTAAATAATGGAAAGGTAAATAATTCGATAAGAGAATAAAGCAGGAAATCTCTGCAATATTTTCTTAGTGTGTTCTGAGATTTCTATATAAGCCTTTTATGTATATTTTTTGTATTCTGCTGTAATGGAAGGATCGAAATAAATTATAAAAACAAAGAGATGCATTTTTTTTTTAAATTGAAATACAACATACCACAACAGAAAGGTAGTTCACCTAAATAACTGTGACACCACGAAGATTTCTATTATTATAAACATCGGAATAAATTTTGCATTATTTCGGTTTAATGGTTTCACAAAAGCGCACTTGCTGCCGTGTGTGTACACTCCTGTAAACTATACATTTGCATTAAATAAGGAGCCTTATCGTGTTTGGCGTTTTTCAACTTCAAATTCGATTATTTGTAGTTGACGAAAGAAAACAAGCTACATTTTTCTTTAATCTATTATAATAGTCCTGACTTTCGCCGCCAAATTGCCAAAAACAATAGGGGAAAATTTGTTTCTCAATTCACAGTAAATTGTAACATTAAACACACGTACAGAATTGCTAAAGTACAAAGCAAAACAAATCAAATGAAAACAAACAACAATTTCAAGGGAATCAACTCATGTTTTGTTTGAAGAGAATCAAAATATTATTTGATTTTTTTTCTCTCAAATAAAGGGAGCACACATGTAAAAAGAAAGAAGTGCATAATTGTAAAACAGCAAAATGTTAAAAAAATGCAATATTGTGATTAATTTTCATTGTATAGAAAAAAAAATAAAGCCTGTGTTTATATTATCAAGCATATATAAGTGTGTATGAACATGCATATGCATGCATATAACTGCATATGCATGTCTATTTAAATATAAGAATAAATTAAACCAAAACAAACTAAACCAAATTGAATTAATTGATTAAGTTATTTAATTAAAGGATTTAATTATTAAAAAACATATCTGTAGGAAAAAGGAAAAAGTTCTTAAGTCGAGATTTTGAGGTAATGGTACACTGAGAAAAT